>OZ024829.1:83406020-84606020 GCA_964016985.1 Anodontia alba
TGATTTGCAGATATTTCGATACAGATGCTAGAAGGAAGTACAATACAGGGCAGACCGATCAGAGGTGGACAAGGCGGGTTCCCCAGGTTGGGAGGAGCCTGTCCTGGAGAGGTGTGTAGTAACGGATTACGAGATGGATTTGACGGACAACGGTTCGTTGGTCAAGCAATAGCACCGCCTATGTCACAGCCACTCCCAGTCGGTCCAGCTCCAGCTCTAGCTCCAATGCCGTCAGTGGGACAGTCTCCGCCTATGATAGCACCCCTGCCACAGGGTCAGAATTTCATCGCTGGCTTAGCAGGGCAAGGGGTTCCTAATCCTGGACCAGAGTTCCTTCTTGATACGGGTCCCATTCAGACAGGTCCTGCGGGAGGTGCATTGCTAGTGGACCCTATTCAACCACCAGTAGACGGACCACTGAATACTTACATGCCTCGTAAAAAGAAACTATATATACCGAAAAAGAAGACGATTATTATTAAGAAGCAAGTGTATAAACCAAAGAAAAAATCAATTTTCCCGCCAATCCCTCCGAAGAAACCTTATCTTCCAAGAAAGAAACATATTTTCCCTCCGAAGAAACCTTATCTTCCACGAAAGAAACCTATTTTGCCACCTAAGAAACCTACCTTTCCTTCCAGGTTCCCAGTTTTACCACAAAAAAAGCCTATTATCCCACCGAAAAAACCTATTTTCCCTCCAATCCGCCCAAAGAAACCCTATTTTCCAAGAAAGAAACCGCTAATCCCACGAAAGAAACCTATCATTCCCCCTGTGAGTCCTATGTTCCCTCCAAAGAAACCTTATTTTCCGAGAAAGAAACCTATTTTGCCACCCAAGAAACCTATGCTCCCAGTTTTACCACAAAAGAAGCCTATTTTGCCCCCGAAAAAACCTTTTTTCCCTCCAGTCCGTCCGAAGAAACCATATTTTTCACGAAAGAAACCACTAATCCCACCCAAAAAACCTATCTTTCCACGTAGATTCCCAGTTTTACCGCAAAAAAAGCCTATTATTCCCCCTAAGAAACCTATTTTCCCTCCAGTCCCTCCAAAGAAACCATATTTTCCAAGAAAGAAACCTATTTTACCACCAGTGGACCCTTATATGCCACCAAAGAAGCCTATAATTCCTCCTAAGAAGCCTATTTTCCCTCCAGTCCCTCCAAAGAAACCTTATGTTCCAAGAAAGAAGCCTATCTTACCACCAGTGGACCCTTTTATGCCACCAAAGAAGCCTATGATTCCTCCTAAGAAACCTATTTTCCCTCCAGTACCCCCAAAGAAACCATATTTTCCAAGAAAGAAACCTATTTTACCACCAGTGGACCCTTTTATGCCACCAAAGAAGCCTATAATTCCTCCTAAGAAACCTATTTTCCCCCCAGTCCCTCCAAAGAAACCTTATTTTCCTAGAAAGAAACCTATTTTACCACCAGTGGAACCTTTTTTGCCTCCAAAGAAGCCTGTAATTCCTCCTAAGAAACCTATTTTCCCTCCAATCCCCCCGAAGAAACCTTATTTTCCAAGAAAAAAGCCTATTTTCCGGCCAAAGAAACCTATCATTCCCCCTAAGAAGCCCATTTTCCCTCCAGTACCTCCAAAGAAACCATATTTTCCAAGAAAGAAACCCATTTTACCTCCAAAGAAGCCTATAGTTCCTCCCAAGTCACCTATTTTTCCACCACAGAAACCTTTATTTCCCCCTAACCTGCCTATTTTACCCCCGAAGAAGCCAATATTCCCCCCTAAGATGCCGCACAAACCCTATCCAAGCAATCACTTGCCAGTTAAAAAAGTAATAATCGAGAAGACTGTGATTATTCATGGAGATGATAATGGTGTAAAAATGCCAAAAATGGGGTTTGACGGAAGAAAAAGAAAATTTGGTGAGTAGATTAATTCATATCCCAGCTAGCATTCTTTATAAATCTATAGCGGGCCGTTATCGGCCCGTCAGGTTACCTGACGGGCCGATAACGGCCCGCTGTAGATTTATGTAGAATGCTTACTGGGATGGGCCGCGTCAAGCGAAAAAGTGTCTTCGAGCATGCTCAGAAATGCGCAGATTCAGATCATCCTGCGCATGCTCAAATTACCGTCCGTGCCTTTGCTCTCCATTCATACATTGTTTAAAAGCAAATGATTCTGTTAGCGGTCAGTGGACTTGGATCATACTGCGCGGATCAGCAGGCTGATCTGAGCCTTTGCTGTACGCATATGCCCGACGACACATTTTCTCATTGCGCCGCCTATATTTACACTAAATACATCTTACTATACTTATTCTAAACGGTAACCCTTAAAATGCCAAGAAAACCTGCATCTGAAAATGTCGTCTGTTTATGTCGTCTGCTGAATATTCTTGCATATTTTAATAAACCTATTTTTTTTGCATACAGGCTAACAGTGTGGACCCTGTTCAGTCTGATCTGGGTCCACACTGTTTGCAAAAATGACTTTTAAAATCATAAGCAGATGACAAAGCAGACCACAAATGTTGTGATTGGCAGTTTAAGGGTTATTTTACCTATTGGTGTATCTGAAAACTGTCCCAGTAATGCCTGAATTAGTGCCAGTGTATTCCTTGATCAAACTCCGAGTTCTGTGACGTCTGGTCTGGTCTACACTGCTTGATCATGTCCGAATTCTTAGGATGACTATGGTGTTATTATCATTATGAGCCAGCACGACAAAACCTACCATAAGACCTGTGTAAACAGCAAAGACTCAGATCAGCCTGTACATCCATCCAGTATGGCCAGGGTTCTCGTTTATCCTTCTTTTGATATCCCGAAGGCTGTAGAAGTCGCATGCGATCAGCGAAGACTCTGTTCAGACTGCGTGGATGCGCAGGCTGATCTGAGTCTTCGCTGGTCGCACAAGTCTTTTTGTAGAGTTTGTCCTGCACCGGCTCAATTCAACATACGGTTTTATAAAGAGCTGCAGAAAATGATCCCAGGATAATAATAGTAATAATAATATTACACATAGCTCTTGATAGCTTTTTTCCACCAAAGAGTATCTTTATATTTTTCTCAAAACTGGACAAAAACATATGTTGTGGGTACTCATTAGAAGCGCCTCATCAGTACCCACAACATTTGTTTTCGTCCAGTTATAAGAAAACTATTTACCTGATACCCACTCTTATCTAGACCTATGATAATAATAATAATATAATTGTTAATATTACTAATAATAACAACAATGATACGCTATTATTATTTTTTTATTTTATTATTATTATTATTATTTATTATTATTATTATTATTATATTATTATTATTATTATTATTATTATTATTATTATTATTATCAGTTGTTTATGGAAACAGAAACCTGTTTGAGAGGTACCATAGAGAGCGACACTAAGTTAGATCAGATCTGACGACATACGCGAAAAGCGCAGAGCCAGAATAACCTGTGCATGAAACCACAATGTATTCGGACATCGCATCTTCCCGTAAACCTTAGCAAGATGAGCTAGACGTTTGATATTTGCAGATATGTGTTATAGAACACTCCTCTTGTTTCTTAACGCTCAGCATGCTGGGCAAAATTAGCAGACGACATTTTGAAATATTTTTTTTTTCTACTTTTCCCATAAATAGGCTTTGACATTTCAGGCAAATTGTCTTTGCATGAAATGTCAAAGCCTATTTTATGGGCCCAATACGCACGCACGCATGCACGCAAAGAGCGTCATCTGCTACAATTTTGATAGCAACGAACCAGTTTATCTATGACACTTGTATGGAAACTTAACCCTTTGCACTTTGGGTAAAATTTCAGCAGACGAAATATTTTTCTGATTTTTGTTCTTCAAAAAAAAAAAAAAAAAACAAAAAAAAAAAACAAAAAAAAAAAACAGGTTTTGAAATTTCGTGCTAATTGTCCCCAATGGAGACAATTTGCATGAAATGTCAAATCCTATTTTCTGAGAAAAAGTAAGAAAAATATGATCAATGTGTCATCTGCTGAATTAGCTCAGAGAGTGGTAAAGGTGAATATGAAACGATTACATATTTTTGTTTTCATTTTGTAATAATATGTCTTCTATGTTTACCTTTTCAGGTGCCTATTAGAAACACCATTTCCTATGACAGCGATCTGTGATTTCCAATGACGGCATCAGTAGTGATGTGCTATGAACTCATAATATATACTACCTTGTATAGTTATTATTGTTATTTTAATATTGGTACGAACACAAAATAAAACTTTCTAAGTATATATTTTGACCTTTCTCAATGTGTTAGAGGAAGCAAATGAGGGCTGTGCTTCGTAAAAAGATTGACTGGACAATAATAGACGTTTCATTTATATCCGTTTTGCACACACTTATTTTGTTTTACCCTTCTCCTGCTGAGCCCGGATTTACCCTGCCTTTGCAAACAGTGCCAACTGATCTGGAACTGCAGTGTTTGTCAAGCAGAATGTGAATTTGTATCAACAAACTGGATCAAGTGATCTGATTGGCTGAAAATTAGAAGTGGGCTTGGCGTCTTAATTTACTCAGCAGGATAAAGGTTAAATTAAAGGCCAAATTTTTCAATTTGTGGATGATAATTTTAGTATGATATGGTTAAAACGTCAGACCTGGTAAACTTCTTTTTCCTTTTGTTTGTTTAACACCAAACTGAAGGTACATGTGTTAAAGGGCAAATGTGCGTAAACAAGCAGAAAGATTCATTCTTTCTTGTGATGTACTTTGTCAGTCTAAGGCTGACCTCTAATTTTAGACCAAATTTGGAAGTGAAGTAATATTGTGAGGACTGAGCTGATGGAAAAATATTTAGTCTCCTGGTCCGGGTATCGTCACAAAAACTCATGTATTTACTTAGGAAAAGACACAATCAGAAGACGTAGCTTCCAAATGCACGGAAAACAAACATACGGGCCAGGGCACAGCATTTCCTACAAGATGGCATGTGTTCCCAGCGAAGACTCAGATCAGCCTGCGCAGATGCGCAGGCTGATCAGAGTCTTCGCTGCCCACCTGAAGATGCTTTTGGACCTTGGCTAACCACAGAGTGCCCTGCGAAGACTGATCAAACTGCTGAGTCTTCGCTGGGTCACATGCAAAACAAGTAGGTAATGCTGTACCCTTGCTCATACATATTATACTTAAGGGCACTAGCAACACTGGATGCATTTCCTCCGTCTTATAAAAGGGGAGACGACTTTTGCGACTTCTTGTTTGTATTTGTCAACATCAAGCTTCTTTTGAAAGGGAGTCTGCTCTAAAAGGCAAAAATATGCCCTCAAGAAGAGCAGGTTTTTTTTTTTTGTTTTGTTTTTTCGTTTTAGAGTAAACGTCCTTTTCAGGGCGGGTCAATGAGTACAACTACTAGAGATCAGCCTGCGCATCCGCGCAGTCTGATGAGAGTACAGCCTCCGGGCTATCGAAAGAGGAATGAATGAGAACCCTTGCTATACTGGGTGGATGTACAACCTGATCTTTGCTGGTCACACAGGTCTTATTGTAGATTTCGTCGTGCGCTGGCTCAAAATTTTACCTTGATACCCTCTTATCTGGAGCACTGTTAGCGATGGTATTTTCACCATATAATATGGGAAATGAGGAAGATTTTGATTATTAAGCACATTAAGACAGATTTGTACAATAAAAACCTGTACATTGAAAACGTTGGTTATCCCATTGTAGACTGAAAGGATTCCCCACACTACACATTGGAAGATTTTAATTTCGATTTTAGGTATGTCAGGCTATGAGATTTAGATATTACTAGAAAAAAAAAAAAAAAAAAAAAAAAAAAAAAAAAAAAAAAATGGATGCAAATTCAGCAAAAGTCTGAAATTAGCTAAAATGTGATTTTTACTCTAAGATCTATGGTGGGCGGAAACTTCAATATTTTTATTTACTGGAAAGTCGTCTAAAATGAAGAAAATCATCACTATTTGACATCAGGATACCTAAAATGCCCAAATTCACTGATTTGAATGCAAAATTCGCAAAAGTGTAAAATAAGTTAAAATGTGATTTTTCTCTAAGGTCTGCGGCATCTGATCTGGGTCTGCACTGTTTGCCAAATACCCTTGTAGGGGTCTTCAGACTACAATGGGTTATAAACTGCCAAATTATAAAAAATCTTCTTAAAAGTAACGAACCTACATACCCCTGTTTTCACTATATATTATAGGAAAACCTACTCAGCAGGCACACAATGTTAAAACAACGTTGTTTCAACGTTTTGTGCCAGCTTGATAGCCAGTGGCCATACAACATTGAAACAACGTCGATTCAACGTGTCGATTCTTGACGTTGAATCAACACTGAATCGACGTTGTTTCAAAGTTGAGTGACTGCTAGGTGAGGTTCACATGTATTACACAGCCTCGTAAACTTAACGGCACATCAATGAACACGACTTGAAAAATAATAAAGCTGAAAAAAATCACCAATATGGTCCACGGGTCGACACAAAACGTCGAAACATTGAACCAGCGCGACGTTGCATCGTCCAAAGGCAGTTGAAGTTTTATCTCACCAATCACAATTAGCGTCGGTAGCCCGGGAGAGTCAAAAGCAAAATCGCTTTGCTTCTGAATACTTAATGCCAAGATAGTTTAAGAATTGATGGTTAGAACTTCAAGTGCCTGTGCATCGACTAACGTTAATACGACGTTGTTTCAACGTTATGCGGCTGCTCGCGTTGTCGTCAAAGAATGACGTTAGATAGCTGGATTGATAACAATACAACGATATCAAGCGACCATTTTTTTGACAATGTGAGAAAACGGACAATGAATATAACAAATGCATATTGTAACAATTGTGATGCATATGCAGATAGCGAAAGCCCAGATCAGCCGGTGCATATGTGCAGTCTGATCAGAGCCTTCGCCGTCCAGCTACACTGGCAGACGACATATTAAAAATATTTTTCTTGTTTTCCCAGGAAGTTTTGACATTTTATGCAAACAGTCTCCAATGCAGAAAATTTGCATGAAATGTCCAATCCTGTTTTCTGGGAAAAAATGAGAAAAAATCTCATCAGTTTGTCGTGTTAAAGGTTAATGAGCAGTAGGACAAGATGAAAAAAACGTGTGTATTTTGCGTATACTTGATGACAACATTTCGCGTGACACGACACGATAACTGACTGCTTTCTCAGTTAAAGCACTGAGAATGCTGATTGGGAGGTAGCCTGAATTCTATAGGCCTCTAGACTGGAATTTGCGCTGAAATTAAAAAAAAAAAAAAAAAAAAAAAAAAAAAAGGCCAAACATAAACAGTACCCGATAGTCCCTTTCGATCCGTTTCGGTGTAAAATAACGGTTATTTTCGGCTAAGGTTACATTGTTTACCAAACGCTGTAGATTTGCCTTGCTTTATTAGAACGCTTATATTCTACTCAATACGTATGATTAAAATCTTATTTCTTCAAAAGCGCGCTTCATCTGAGTATTCATATTCGTCTGCCGATGTTGTACTCAGTATGATTAAAATCTTATTTCTTCAAAAGCGCGCTTCATCTGAGTATTCATATTCGTCTGCCGATGTTGTACTCAGTATGATTAAAATCTTATTTCTTCAAAAGTTGGAGGTTTTCTTTGGTTTTGTTTATTTATTCGCTGTTTATAAGCATTGGAGCGTATAAGGCTAATATGTTTGAATGCAGAATTTAGCGTTATTAGCGTTGGCAGGGAACTTCTTTGTGGCTTTGTTGCATGAATTTATTAAAACCAATCGAACCTCGTTATCTCGAACTCGCTTATTTCGAATAACCGCTTATCTCGAAATGAAAATCTGGTCCCTGTTTTAACACGAAACTATGACAACAAGTAACAAAATAATTTGGAAAAGAGGAGAAATTGCTCCTCAGGAGCAATTTCTCCTCTTTTCCACATTATTATATATATATATTTCTAACTTCAGGAGTCAAATTACATATTCATTTGTTAAATGTGGTTGTTCGATTTATTGTTTTCCTCACTCGATATGTCGAAGTACGGATATCTCGTAGTGTTTCAGTGAGTCCCTTGGAATTCGAGATAACGGGAGTCGACTGTAAATTAATGTCCGTATTTTGCCATAGTATTTAAAGTATGTCCGTACTTTCCCTACCTCCTAGCTAGCATTCTTTATAAATCTATAGCGGGCCGTTATCGGCCGTCAGCTACCCTGACTGGCCGATAACGGTCCGCTATAGATTTATGTAGAATGCTTACTGGGCTCGTTCCTGTTTTCTCGATCCAATGTGTCTACATGTCATCATTATTGTATAGTTTCAGTCTGCTCCTAAAGCATATATTTACACGCCAAAGGTAGAAGGTAGAAAGCCCGGTACCAAAAATCGTAATGTGAAATGCCGACGGCAGCGATAGCAGAAAATTCAATGCGTATTTTCGTCCATATTTACCCGGGTCCACTATACGTGTGTAAGCTGATAAAATTCTAATACCGCGCCCGGGGATCGAACCCGCTCAAAGACTCAAAGTCCTGCACTCTACCGCGTCGCTATAAAAGCCGGCTTGTACTGCCTACCTATTCCCGGTGACAATTGAAATTCGGACCTGAATTTCTACGAAGCCGGGAATCACGTGAAAAGAGACTCAAGCATTCCTTATGCACACGTGTGGGTTATTTACGGTGGTCGCCAAATGTAACAGGTGAAAAATTCTAATACCGCGACCGGGGATCGAACCCGGTCCGCTAAACCCAAAGTTCTGTACACTACAGCGTCGCTATTAAAGCCGGCTTGTACCGAAGGTGGTGACACGTGTTCAGAAGTGCAGCGAGTTTTTGCGCTGGATCCCTGCGTCTAATGACGAGCCCCGACGGGAGCAGGGATCTAGGAGTAACTTGCACAACGACGCCCTATTTCAAAACTTTTTGGTTGAACCGCAAATAGTAGTATAGGTCCTGATCAGCATGCTCCTAAGCAGTCTGGTCGGGATCTACACTGTTTGTTCAGGCATACCTTTTTATGATAAATACGGCGCCATTTTTATCAGTCACAACCCTGGAGTTTTAGAGTTTTAAGGGGATTTCCTATACTTGATCCATTTTCCGCCATTTTTACAACGACAACTTTTGTGACTTCCTGTTTGCTTTCATTCGCACCAAGTCCCTTCCGAAAAAGGGATCTACTCTAAAAGGACAGAATTTGCTCCTAAAAGGAGCAAATTCTTTCTTTTTAGAGAAGACCCTTTTTCGGAAGCTTGGGAACAGATTCTTTCCTTTTAGAGTAGATCCCGTTTTCGGAAGGGAGCAAAAATGTTTACAACGTTGTCTCCCTTGAAGTGTATCAATTTCCCTAAAATTTCGCGGATCGCTCTGTGGCTGACCAAGGATCCAAAGATTTTGTAGGTGAACGCACACAACGAAGACTCTAATCAGACTTTATCGATGTGAAGGCTGGTCCGAGCCTTTCCTAGGTGCACATACCATACGGTCTCGTATGTTCTGGCTTTGCTACCCATACATTTTATTGAACGACACACAGAAAAAGTCGACCGACCGACCGCAAGATCGACTTTCGGAGTGTGCTCTGTAATCGACTTGTGAGTCCGTCCGGAAACAGTTGGCGAAAATGATAACCGTATTAAACGAAGAATTGGAATACCATAACTCATTATTCCACTAACCGAAAAATAAATTTGAACAAGTCCATTTTACTACCTGTTGATATGTCTGAAATAATGTTGGATGCTTGGCAAACAGAGTAGACCCTAATCAGATCTAATCTGGGTCTACACTGTTTGCGCAGGCCTATTTGTCCCAATACTTAGAGTTATTACGGTAATCTTGCACCGTTACGAATTTTTTGATAATATTTCGCACACAGATTAATGCCGATAAGATCTCATCAACGAGCATGCCAAATGCCATTTTTCTTTGCCCGAGGCTAAGCCGAAGACAAAAAAAAAAATAAAAAAAAATGAAAAGCTATGGAAAGACAAAAAAAAAAAAAAAAAAAAAAAAAAAAAAAAAAAGAATAAAAAAAAAAAAAAAAAAAATAAATAAATAAATAAAAAGCTATGGAAATGGCTGTAGGTCTTCAGCCACATGGAATATTTTGATAACATTTTGCATACGCATTATTATTGACACGATTTAGCAAAAAGAATTACCAAATGCCACTTTTCGTAGACCGAAGCAAGGCCGAGGTCAAAATCCTTTTTTTGTAAATCTAGTCAGTCAGTGAATGTGACCACGACTCGTCAGCCGTTAGGAATATTTTTACCATTTTCGGACAGAGATCGGCTCACTCAAGTGCTAAGCAATGGACTTGCCAAATGTCATTTACCTTTGCCCGAGGCTAAGCCGAGACCAGCACTAAATATGAAAATATAATAGATCGTGCACCTCTAGTAAAGGTTGCTTTTATCTGACTTATTGTTTTATTTTGATGTGTGTGTCGGTGAATAAGCATATTTTAAATGTTTAAATCATTTTGTCTTATACATGTATGAATCCAATCCTGCAAAATATCTTGTTGTTTAAAAGGAAAAAAAATTGTTGACATTACAAATGATCCGTTCGTGTTAAAAGGCGCATTACGTATCATATGCGGACAGCGAAGGCCCAGATCAGACTGCGCATTCGCGCAGTCTGATCTTGGCCTTCGCTGTCTGATTACAGAATCACTGAATACGGTAGAATACATAAATATATAGAAAACAGACTCGCTGGCTGACCTGGATCTTTGCTGTTCGTATATACAATGAAGGAATCCTTTCTCATGACAGGGCCCATATAAGTAATAATAATTAAAAGATGATCATTCATATTTGCCATACGTCTTTAACGCTTAGCATGCTGGGTAAAAATTCAGTTGACGACAATTTGAATTTTTCTTTTTCCCAGAAAATAGGCTTTGGCATTTCATGCAAATTTAGAGACAATTTGCATGGAATGTGAAAGTCTTTTTTCTGGGAAAATAAGAAACATATAATCAGATTGTCGGCTGCTCAACGTCTTGAGAGTGGTAAAGGTTGATGGAGCTTCGTCAAACAAAAAATTCGGCTGGGTGCATCTGCATGTTTGAAGGCCCGAATCAGCAAGGCGTCTCGATAGTCTGATTAAAACCTTCGTCAAGAGAATTTACTGCCAAGAAGCAAATGCTATGTCAACGGGCATGGTGATCAGAGCCAGGACTGTCTAAATCTGCATTTTTTTGTTTGTTTTTTATTGCCTTAAGCGATTTGGTTGAAATAACTAATGTGCGGTTGTATGAAGATTGATGTGTTCCAACTAACCCTGGAAAGTTAATGTGATCAACATATGCGATGAGTGAAGCCCCAAACAAACCTGCGCGTAGTCTCGTCAGGTCCTGGAGAAACTTGATAGTATTTAAATTTATTGAATCGACTGGCGAAAAGCGAATGATTTGTACATACACGTTTGACTCCGTTTCCTGTTCGAACACAGGTTAACCGTAAAGCACTAATCTCAACTGCAGTAGACGAACTTTCGACTTTTTGGGGTATTTTTCAGAGAAAATAAGGCTTGACATTTTATATGAATAGTCTATTTAGCAGACGATTCACATATAACGCCAAGTCTAATTTTCTCTGAAAATAATAATAATAAATAGAATGTCGTCTGCTACAATTTTGCTTAGCCTTAACCTTTTTAGCCTCGTAGACAGAAACGTATACCGTTTTTGTCTGTTGCGATTGTTTTATGGTAAAACCACTCTGGCATAAAGCCGTAATTATGAAGCCCAACGTGGGAAAAAGGCTCTTTTTTCATATACGAAGAGCGAAGACCGCATCTACATAAGCGTTCTCAGTTCATCGACATATACTGTAGTATCCATTGATTCTGTAAGCGAGTAACGAATGCCCTGATTTGTGCCTGTGTTGTCCGCAAATTGCATTATAATAAGGCCCGTTTCGTGCCTTCCGCATCAAATGTAAATCGGCTATTTCCATCGTTATAAAAATTACATTACTTATACGAATAAAATTTATATACATGTAATATGAATTAATAATTATTGATATGCTTTTATTCGATATAACATCAAGTCTCTTCTACGAGAATAACGGTTTGGAGTCACAGGAGACGGACTTACAATTACTGTTCAGAAGATGCAAAACAGTTTTTGGAAAAAACTCGCCAGTGTTTCGTTTTACTGAACGCGGCCCTGGTGAATTCTGTGACATTAAGAGGTAGCCTTGCAGACGTCTTAGGGTATTCAGTTGGGGTTAGCTGCAACGTGAATAATCTGAATGCACAGTCTGGAGGCGGTGACATTAGAATGTTGTCCTCGAGTGTTATCGGATATGTCTTAGGGTGTTTAGGAACACCACAGTTTTGGTATCCTGTCTTACACCATCTATTCTGAGTGCACAGTCTAGAGTAAAGGTGGTGACACCAAAAGATTGTCATGGAATGTAGCTGGGTGCCCTGAGGTGTTTAGGCGCACCATTGTTTTGGTATCCTATCTTACCTCATCTAAGTCACACAAGCGGAGAAGTTATTCTAGGTCATATGGAGCGCTCAAACTGAGATGCTTTTTGACTCCATGTAAAACGTTGTGGATTTGAAGTCATACTCAGGATCAAGTTTTCTTCAGCCAATACAGTCAACGTTGGGACGATATGATAACTAATAATGTTACCTGCTGAAACACCCCAAGGCCATCGCTGTTGGTCAAGTATGGGTAAGAAAAAACAGGCAACTAATGTTTGGGCGGAGAAAGTTACTCAGATGTATTAGATATATGTTTGGCATTTCTTGTTCCAAAACGTATGTCAGTACAAGTATAAGCTTTCACAAAAATTTGGTCTACGCTTCGCACGCAATAAATGTTAAAGCTGATTATAATAGTCTTGGGTCCTTTACATGCAAAACTTAGCTTAATCGGCTAAATTCCAAAATGCAAAGGGTGAATTGGGGAGGTCTAAATGAAATCTCGTCTAAATGAGAATAAACCTCACATTAAAAAATATCTACAGTTAATTTCACATCATTTGTAGGCTTATCTCATCAGAAAATAAAAGATTTATAAGAATATCCGGGAATGTCCCGGGAATGCTTAAATTGCGCTTAGCATTACCAGTACAGTCCCCACTTTAAAAGATAAATTGTCAAAATTAATGTACACTGTATATCCCATAACTCTGATAAAGTGCTGCAATGGTAACCTTGTAGAATATCTACATAAGTGTGTTGTGCTGAAACAGTGCATGTGAATGGAGAACACTGTATATATAGGTGTTCAAATCAATATTATTCTATTCTATTCAGTGCACCAGCTAATCCCGGGATTTAGTTGTAGACAAATAGCATAAAGTCAATGATGTATCGTTTCACTACCGTGTCCAAACCAAACTGTGTGGTTGTCTCCGCTCGACGGCTTAGACAAAAACAGAGTAGATGCACTTTCTTCTTTATGGTAGCATACCTTATATGTTAAAGGTATTCATCTAAGCCATCGCTCTAGACGAGACACATTTTCGATCATTATGAATTGATAGTTTGCTAAAAAACATATGTTTGTGGGTACTCATTAGAAGCGCCTCCGAGAGCCGCTTCTAATGAGTACACACAAAATATGTTTTCGTGGAGAAAACACATTTTATCTGGACATTTTTCTTATGTAGAGATTTCAAAGCTATGACATTTTCAGCCTTTAATATGAAAAATAAGGAAACATTTGGTCAGTAAGCATATTTAGACAGATTTTTGTAGTAAACAAGGCTGTTGGAAGTAAAAATCATAATTAAAATCTGGTTTAAAGCGGTAAAATTCTGTAAAACCCCTCTTATAAGATAGACCCCTACATTACCCTGTTTTCACGATATATTCATAATATGGCGGAACATTACATGGACGTGTAAATGTAATGTAATGTCTAGCGATAATCATAAACCGTTACATACATGTCAGCCATTGCAGATATATACGGAAGGGGAATAACCTAACGAGTTCCTCCAAATAAGGCAAATTCTTAATCACATTTATTTCCCTGTTAACGCCCATGTTTTACATGCTGGTACAGTTAGTAAACAACCTTTGCCTCAAAACTGAATTCAGCTTGTTCGCCAATAAATAAATAAATGTAATTCGAAGAATTTAACATATAATTGTTCCGGCCTTTAATAGGCAGCTCGTTTTTAGGTAAACAGTATTGGATGCGGAACGTGCAAAAAGTCCCTTATGTCATAAGCGCGAGGCAAATTCTCAGATCAGTATGCACATCCGTGCAGTCTGGTCTGGGCATTCTCTGTTCGTCGACGTATACTACAGTGTCCATTGATGCTGTACGAGGACAATGAAGGCCCTGATCAGTCTGCGCGAATGTCCATGCTGATCTGGGCCTACGTTGTCCGCAATTACATAAGGACTCTTTTCATACCGTAAACTCCAAAGTATAACTACAATAATTGTCCTAACATTTGAAGCACTATATTTCACTGCCAGCTGAATGACTAAAACTGCTGGAGGAGTAGAACACAGTGTAGATATTGATCGAACGTCGCGTTCTGCGACATCTGATCTTGGTTTAACCATTTGCTCAGACTTGTCTATCCCAATACTTTGGGTAAAAAGCGTATTCCGGAGAGGCAATCCAACAACCCTGCTCGATAGTACAACATGAGACCCTTATAAATATACACTTACAGAATACACCAATACAACGTAAGACCATAATAGGATACGCCAATACAACAAGATCCTTAAAGAATACGCCAAAAAGCATAGTACTCTTGACGAATACGCCAATACAACATAAGACCATTATAGGATACGCCTATACAACATAAGATCCTTATACAACATAGTACATGTACCCTTGTAGAATTCGCCAATACAGCAAAATGGCCATTAAAGGATACGCTTAAACAACATAACACCCTAAAAGAATACGTAATACAACATTAGAACCTTATAGAATACACCAAATACAATATTAGACCCTAATAGAATATGTAATACAGTTTACATGTAAGACCTTTATAGAATATGTCATTAAACCTTTATAAAATACGCTAATACAACATAGAACGCTTATAGAATAAGCCATTACAGAATACGTGTCTTATAAAATACGCTTATACAACGTAAGACCCTTATAGAATACGCCAGTACAAGACATTTATAAAATACGCCAATACAACAAAAGACCCTTATAGAATACGCCAATACAATATAAGACCACTATAAAATACAGCAATACAACATAAGACCCTTAAAGAATACATCAATACAACATAAGACCCTTTTAGACCATGCTAATACAATACAAGAACCCTTAAGAATATGGTAATACAATATAAGACCCTTGTAGAATACGCAAACATAATATAAGCCCTTATAGAATATACCAAAACAATATAAGGCCCTTATAGATTACCCCAATACAACATAAGTCCTTACAGAATAATAAATACAATATAGGACCATTATAGGATACGCCAATACAACATTAGACCCTTATCGAAAAATTAATACAACATCAGCCCCTTACAAATTATGCAAATGCAATGTAAGACCATTAAAGCATACACCAATACAATATAAGATCCTTATTAAAAACTAAAAAACGCAAATACAATATAAACCTTACAGGATACGCAAATACAATATAAGACCCTTATAGAATACGCCAATTTAACATAAGATCTTTACAGAATATCCTAAAACAAGCTACGGTCCTGATAGAATACCAAATACAATATAAGACCATTATAGAATATGCCAATACAATAAAAGACCCGTACAGAATATGCAAGTGCAGCATAAGTCCCTTATGCAATACACTAATACAACGTCAGTCCCTTATAGAATAGGCCAATACAAAATAAGACCCTTAAAGAGTAAGCCAATACAATATAATGCCCTTATAGACTACGCCAATACAACATAAGACCCTTATAAGATACCTTTATACAACATTAAACCTTTCAAAATTGAATACCCTCATACAACATAAGACCCTTATAGAATACGCCAATTTGAATACAATATAAGACCGTTATAAGAATATGCCAATTCAATATAAGAATCTTAGAATACGCTAATACAACATACGGCTCTTATAGAATATGCCAATACAATACCAGATCCTTAAAAGATACACGAATACAACAGAAGACCCTTATAGAATAAACGAATACAATATAAGACCCTTATAGAATACACAAGTATGATATCAGACCCATATCGAAAACATCAATACAATATAACAGCCTTATAGAATAACCAATACAATATAAGAACATTATAGCAAAAGTCGATACAGTATGAGACCCTTATGGAATACGCCAATACAACATATGACACTAATAGCATACACCAATACAATAAAAGACCCTTATAGAATAAGCCAATACAAGAAAAGAGCTTTATAGCATACACCATACAATATAAGACCCTTATACATGTAGCATACACAATAACAAAATAAAACCCTAATAGAATACACCAATACAATGTAAGACCCTTATGGAATATGCCAATACGATATAAGATCCTTAAAAATAAGCCAACACGATAAAATACCCTTATAGAATACACCAATACAATATAAAATCCTCATAGGTTACACCAATACAATATAAGATTCGTATAGAATACACCAAGAAAATATAAGTCCCTTATAAAATACACTAGTACAGTATGAGACCATAATAGCATAGACCAATACAATATAAGACTATAAGACCCTTACGGCATACTACATTACAATATAAGAACTTTATAGAATACACCAATACAACATAAGACCTCTAATAGAATATACCAATACAAGACAAGACCCTTTTAGAATACACAAATGCAATATTAGACACTTATAGAAAATACCAATACAGTCCCTTAAAGAATACACCAATACAAAATAAGGTCTATATAGAATACACCGATACATAAGACCTTTATAGAATACACTAATACGATATAATACCCTTATAGAATACGCAAATACAATAAGACCCTTACAGAATACACCAATACAATATAAGCCATTTATAGAATATGGCAATACAAATCAAGACACTTATAGAATACGCCAATACAAGCTAAGATCTATATAGCATACACCAATACTTTATAAGATCCTTATAGCATACATAATTACAATATAAGACTCTTATAGAATACGCCAATACAATATAAGATCCTTATGGAATACGCCAATACTATATAAGGCCCTCAATGAATACTCCAATACAATATAAGATATTTATAAAATACACCAATACAATATAAGACCCTTAAAGATAAGCAAATACAATATGTCCCCTATAGAATACACTAGTACTATGAGACCGTAATAGCATAGATCAATACGATATAAGACACTTATGGCATACTACAATACAATCTAAGGCCCTTATAGAATGATACAATACAACAGAAGACCCTCATAGAATATGCCAATCCAATACAATATAAGTTCCTTATTGAATACACCAATAAAATAAAGGATCATTATAGAATTCACAATACAATAAAAGACCCTTAAAGCATATATCAATATAATATAAGACCCTTATAGAATATACCAATACTATATAAGTCCCTTATATAATACACCCATACAAGGTCCTTTAGGAATACACCAATACAATATCACACAATTATAGCATACACCAATACAATATAAGACCCTTATAGAATACGCAAATACAAGACAAGACCCTTTTAGAATACACCAATACAATATAAGACACTTATAGAAAATACCAATACAATATAAGTCCCTTAAAGAATAAACCAATACAAAATAAGACCCTTATAGAATACATCAAAACATTATAAGACACTCATAGAATACACCATTACAATATCAGACCCTTATAGAATACGCCAATACAATATAAGGCCCTTATGGAATACGCCAATACGATATAAGACCCTTATAGGATACACCGATACAATATTGCTCTTATAGAATACACCAATACAATATAAGATATTTATAAAATACAATATAAGACCCTTAAAGATAAGCCAATACGATATAAGACTATTATATAATATACACCCATACAATCCTAATAGAATACACCAAGACAATATAAGTCCCTTATAAAATACACTAGTACAGTATGAGACCATAATTGCATAGACAAATACAATATAAGACCCTTACGGCATACTACAATACAATCTAAGACCTTTATAGAATACACCAATATAACATAAGACCTCTCATAGAATATGCCAATACAATATAAGACCCTTATAGAATATGCCAATACAATATATAAGACCTTTATAGAATACACCAATATAACATAAGACCTCTCATAGAATATGCCAATACAATATAAGACCCTTATAGAATATGCCAATACAATATAAGACCCTTATAGAATGCACCAATGGAATATAAGACCCTTATAGAATACGCCAATACAATATAAGGCCATTATAGAATACACCAATACAACATCACACGGTTATAGCATACACCAATATAACATAAGCCCCTTACGGAATACGCCAATACAATATAAGACACTTACACAATACAAAAATACAATATAAGACCCTTATGAAATACACCTATACAGAAAAAGATGCTTTTAGAATACGCCAAAACAAGACAAGACTACAATACAATAGAACACACCAATACAATATTAGATACTTATCGAATATACCAATACAATATAAGACCCTTATAGAATACACCAATACAATATAAGACCTTTAAAGAATACACCAATACAATATAAGACCCTTATAGAATACACCAATACAATATCAGACCCTTACAGAATCACCAAATACAATATAAGAACCGTATAATATGCACCCATACAATATTAGACCCTTATTGAATACATCAATACAATATCACACGGTTATACCATACACCAATACAACATAAGCCCCTTACAGAATATGCCAATACAATATAAGACACTTACAAAATACAAAAATATAATATAGGACCCTTATGAAATACACCTATACAACATAAGACCATTTTAGAATACGCCGATAGAAGACAAGACCCTTTTAGAATACACCAATACAATATTAGACATTTATAGAATACACGATACAAAATAAGATCCTTCTAGAATACGCAAGTACCATATAAGACCCTTAAAGAAGACATCGATACAATATAATGCTCTTATATAATACACCACTACAAAATCACACCCTTACAGAATACAGCAATACAATGTAAGACCCTTATAGAATACACCAATACAATGTAAGTTCCTAACAGAATACACTTATACAATATAAGACCCTTTTAGAATACACCAATACAATACAAGACCCTTATAGAATACACAAATACAATATGAAACCTTATAGAATACGTCCATACAGCATAAGGCCTTAAAGCATGCACCAATACAATGTAAGACCCTTACAGAATACACCAATACAATATAAATTCCTTATAGAATACACCAATACAATGTAAGACCCTTATAGAATACGCCAATACAATATCAGATCCTTACAGAATACATCAATACAATATCAGACCCTTATAGAATTCACCAATACAATAGCAGACCCTTATAGAATACACCAATACAATAGCAGACCCTTATAGAATACACCAATACAATATGAGGCCCTTATAGAATAAGCAATACAGCATAAAACCATAACCATTATAGGATATGTATGCACTTTGCAGAACAATGAAGGACAAGGGCAGAGTTTGCAAAGGCGCACATTGTCTGGCTTTCATTGTTCATATGTCAGAAATGAGCCACAACGTGAAAAAAACGTACATTCTGACATATGCGCCCAACGAAGACTCAACTCAGCCTGCGCATCTGATGCGCAGTGTTATTAGAATCTACGTTGTCCACATAAAGAAACTTGCATCCTTGGCTATCCAAATCAACGCACTGACAGCACTGATGGGTCGATTGTCTCTGACAGTAGGCCGGGAAAATGGCCCTGAACGGGGACGTATCTGTTTCATTTAATCCTTCACTTTGTGTTATTTAAGCAAACAGTGCAGACCCTGATCAGACGCCGTGTATTTCATCCCCTTGGGAGCAAATTCTTTCCTTTTTGAGTAGACTCTTTTCAGAAAATCAACAAAAGAATTTCGACAGAATTGCCTCCCCTAAGTGTTTCCATTCTCCTTAACCCATTTATGCCTTGCGCCCCATTAAAGGGACATTGGCAAACATTGTAGACGCTGATCAGACGCCACAGAACGCGGCGTCTGATCAGGGTCTACACTATTTGCATTAAATACAGGAATTTCTATGAAACATGACAATAAATAAAAAGTAACCGGACAATCCTTATATAGACAATGGACCTAACCGAAAAAGTGTAAAGCGTCGATTTGGCATAAATGGCTTAAAGGCTCCATTTTCCACAAAAATAGACATTTTGTATCCAAGAACGGTTTAATAAACTGACATATATTATCAATACGGTCGTAAAATGTGGCATCTGACAGTCTGTAATATTTCAATTAGTCTCTCGTTTTTTAACTGGCAGTGGATCAAAAATGAAATTGTATTTTATCCTATCTCTGAATTAATGTTGGCAACATTAATTCAGAAATACAATAAAAAATCATTTCATTTCAAGAACGAGAGACTAACTGAAATTTTACAGGCTGTGAGGTGCCAAATTTTATGATTGTATCAATACCATATATCAATTTATTAAACCTTTTCTGGATAATAAAATGTTTATTTTTGAAGAATATGGAGCCTTTAATTAAACTGGAAGTGATTAAAATGAAGATACTTATGAAGTAAAAAAAAAAAAAAACCAAAAAAAAAAAAAAAAAAAACAAAAACAACAACAACAAAGCACATGCTTTCTAAAGCACAGGAAATAAACCAGTAGAACCTCAATAATTCGAACACTTATTATTCAAATTTCTCAATAATTCAAAGTGATTTTGAAGTCCCAATTGAAACATTTGTTTACGTTTTACCTCTGGATTACACAAAATCTCAATAATTCAAACACAACTATCTAATCTCTTTGACGTTGAATTATCAAGGATCCATTGTATACATACATGTATTACGTTCAACTAGACTGGAACACTGTGCAGATTTTTATCCGCCATTTATAGGAGAAAGACAACTTTTGCAACTTCCTGTTTGTTAGATACAAAGCTATGCATCTCAGTTACTTAGTTGTCCGCATGAGTTATTAACTCTTTCGGCGGTAAATTTCAGACTGCATTTGTTGTCTGCTTTTTTTCAAAAACAAACTATCGATTGGAAAGAAGTTATTAACTCTTTCGGCGCCAAATTTCAGACTGCATTTGTTGTCTGTTGTTTGCTTTTTTTTAAACAAACTATCGATTGGAAAGAAATGTAAAGTTGAAAGACTGAATGTCAAACAGCGTTGATCCAGATGAGGCGGCTCATTATGAGCCGTCTCATCTGGATCTATGCTGTTTGCAAAAGGCAATTACTATCGCCTGTGGCAGTGAAAGAGTTAAATCGGGTGGTCGATATGTTAAGTCGAGAACAAAACGGCGAACATACAATTTACTAACTACGTTTCTCAGGAAAAATCACAATTATAAAATACATCTTCCAAAATCATTGAAAGAGGACTGAAGACGATGGATTCATTTTCTTCCATTTTATAAAAGGAAGAACATTTTTGCGATCTCCTATAGCTTTTCTGTACACCAAGTCCCTTTGAAATTAACTCTACTCTAAGCTTGCACACCTCACCTCTACCAAAGAAGAGCCAGATCGTTTTTTCAGGGTAAATCCCGTTTCAGATCCTAGGCGAAACGGCAATTTTGACACAGCTTCCTCCCCTTTAAACCATTTTAGTCTAGAGACCCTATAGAATGGTAATTGGCAAATAGCCGCGTCTGATCAGAGTCTCCACTGTTTGAAATTGGTTTAGCCATTTATCGCTAGGAATATCTAATTCACATAACCTGAAATTGAAATTGGATTCTTCCGATATATAGTGGAGAGAGGTAGGGGGCGTCTATTCAGTTTAAAATTGGTTAAATAACCGACAAATAGGCCACAAAGGAACGACAACGAAATCGCTTAGTTTGGTTGGAATTCATTTACTTCTTAAACGGATATCGTGCCCAGTAATTTCATCTGTTCACCCAGTTGTTCAAAGCGTCGTTAGCTTAACAAGCCCGTTTAGGGTCATTTCGTTAACTGTTTTAGCGGATTCAATACACAATATTCTGATAGTTTTAGCTAAAAAAATGTCAGTAGCAGCTACTCACATTTTTTCAGCAAAAATTTTCAGCATATTTGCATATCACTCGATGTAAATTTTAACGAATCGTTAACTAACGATGTCGTTAGCTTTGAACAACTGGGCCCTGGATATTTTTTTTTTTTTTTTTTTTTTTTTTTTTTGATTGGGGTTTAACGGCCCTTTCAAGAATATTTCACTTATATCGAGCCGATCGTTCATCGAAGGTGGGCGAAAACCGGAGTACCCGGAGAAAAACCACCTGACCATCTGTAAGCAGAACTTGGCTTTCCCACATATGAGCAGAGCTAGGCTCGAACCACAGCGGTGAGAAACCTAATGGATTAAGAGTCAACTCTCTTATCCACTAAGCAACGGGGGCCCTGGATAATAGTGTGGCACTAATGAGAGAATGGGTGTATACACCTGGGAGATTTTCCGCCATTTAAACAACTTTTGTGATGTCCTGTTTGGTTTCCTAACACACCAGACCCCTTCTAAAAAAGAGATCCACTCTAAAAGGAAAGAAATTGCACGTTTTTTGGGGATGGATCCCGTTTCAGAAGGGAGGCAAATAAAGTTTTGATAGTTATCTTCCCTGAAAACGTATCCCTTCCCCTTAAGAGCTAAAAAAAAAAAAAAGAGAAAAAAGAAAAACAAAACAAAACATGTCAGCCTATAAACTAAAGGTGTCGGGAGTATTCGTATGTAGTCTTCTCAGGACCATCAAATTGAGTAATATGTGAAAGTTTGATGACATTGTTATTAGTAATTGATTGAATAATGAATCAAATGTCATTTTTACCGGTTGACAACTGGACAGTCTAAATGACCAGAATGCTAGTAAACGCACAAATACAAAACTAATGTACCCAGATGTATATTTATGCGTGCACCGTTCTACTCAAACACAATGCATATTTTATTTCAAAAACACAATTTTTATCTGGATTTTCTGGCAGATTCTAAAGATTGTGCTATTCGATTTTAAAATTCTACAAAACTTATGATTTTTATATATTAAAAATTGACATTTAAAAACGTTAACGCGAAAATATAATTTGAACAAAAAAAAAAAAAAAAAAAAAAACAAAAAAAAAAAAACAAACAAAAAAAACAAAAAAAAAAAAAAAAAAAAAAAAAAAAAACAACAACAACAAAAAAAAAAAAACAAACAAAAAAAAAAAAAAAAACAAACAAACAAAAAAAACAAAAAAAAACAAAAAAAAAAAAACAACAAAAACAATAACAACAACAACAAAAAAACAAAACAAAAAAAACCCAAAAAACAAAAAAAAACACAAAAACTCTAGTTTAGTTTATTCTTTTCGCGCGCATAATTGAATAGTTCAATGAAACATTAACCATTGTCATGCTGAATGCACGCCCACTTTTAATAGTCAGCCAATCAAAGTACTGGATACCGGTTGTTGATACAAATTCAAATACTTAATGCCAATAGTTTAAGCTCATTTTTGCTTGGCATTTTTTTTTTCCTGATTTTTTTTTCAAGCCAAAATGTTTTTTTTTTCTGAATACTTTGTTTATTTTGGAACCAGAGCATTAAAGTGTTCGCTTTTTCGAAAACAGACATACCCATAAAAATTACCCTTATATGATATCGTGAAAATCTTACAATTTCAGTAGATGCTTTCGCCCTGAAGGAAAAGATGCAAAATAGGCACTTGCAAAAATGAAATTAGATCAAATAAAATAAGTAAAATAAATAAAGAAAAGGTTCGTGAGTAAGTATATAAATTATAAATTATTTTGGTCAAAATAACTGTGACAGTGTGCGTCTGCTATCTTGAAACCATATTCATATTCAACGGACACCTGTACCTGTCTAAAAATAATGACCGCTAGTTTTTTGTTCTTTGGAGAACACTGTCCTGTTGGTAGAAAGGACACAAAGGTAATTCATTTTCTTATTGTTTTATCTTTTTATTTCTCTGTTCATATCCTGCCTTATTATAGTATCGGGCACATATACCTTTAGGTGAATGTCTCTCAGTCTGTCCGTCCGTAATTCATTTCCTACCAGTAATGAGTACTTGTTCATGGATTTCGTTCCGATGTATATGTTATTAATATAAATGGATTGAGTGGATTGGGATCCGTTATGAGCCAAATCCGTTAACCCATTTACGCCGAGTGGTCTCCTATCTCCACTCTTTGGACAGCTTCATTTCTTATATCTAGGGGCTGTATGGTTAGTTTTTATTATTACCATTGCAACTTTGTTTTATAGGAATTTCTGAACTTAATGCAAACAGTGTAGACTCTGATCAGCGGCGTCTGATCTGGGTCTACACTAATTGCCGATGTCCCTTTGATGAGACGCTGGGCATAAATGGGTAATTTTTTGACAGAATTAAGGCCGTTTTCAGTGTCTTAGAAATGGTTTCACGTTCCTATACTGTATCGAATATTGGAATAAAACTTCACAGATACTTAGATGCTCAAAAGCTTCATTCATATCATGGATAAGGATAATTACTCTGACTATTCAAATTCTTGAGTTGTTTGTCCTTGATCATCGCGACAACACGCCTATGTAATTTTGACCCCCTTAAACCCCACTTTTATATAGTAAAACTGGGGTTTTGCAGGGGTATACATTATTTTTTCTTATTTTGCTAAAAAACATAGATTATGGGTACTCGTTAGAACCGCCTCGCCGAGGCGGTTCTAACGAGTACCCACAATCTATGTTTTGAGCAGGAATATGAAAAAAATATCAGAATTTGTTATACGAAAATTTTCCATTTTTGATTGTAAAATTTTCAATATATTTGAATAGGCGTGTTTTCGTAATGTGTTCTAAAAAAAAAAAAAAAATACATGTGACATTGCGTTTTGTGTAAGGATGTTTTGAGCTCTGTGTTTGTAGCCTGTGACTTCCTGTTTTGCCTTTTGAGTTTTATGTTTTGAGTTCTCGCTTTTGTGTTCTGTTTTACGTCTTTTACGATGGTGTGCGTTTTGCCTTTCAAAGGGTGCGAAAAAGGACTTAAAATGTGAGGTAGAACAGGAAAAAATTGTTTGTTATTTTTCAGCTATTTATATGCTGCACTATAAGAAATACCGGTAGCTTTTACGGCCAAGCCACTGGTTGCTATTACAGTACATTGGCCGTTACTATAAAAAGTCAAAACACGGAAGTCACAAGTTACAAAGACAAAACACGTCCTTGCACAAAACAGAATGTCACATATAGGCTTCCGTACTTTTTTTGCATTGCGTTGCTGTTTAACATCTTATACATGTACGTTTCAGACAAAGCTTACTATAATCACTGATATTAAGGGCAATGGAAATCTATCAGGAAAAGGTTACTCTGCCGAAATTGTTTTTCTTTGCCTCCCTCCTGGATAGGGGTCTACTCTACAAGGAAAGAAATTATTTCTATTTAGAGTAAACCCCTTTTTAGGGGATTGGTGTGCGTGATTGCAAACAGGAAGTCACAAATGAGTCGCAGCATATAAAACCTTCGGACATGTGCGCCCAGCGAAGATTCAGATCAGCCTGCGCATTCGCGCAGTCTGATCAGAATCTTCACTGGGCGCATTTTGAATCATATCATATCTTACATGGCTATCGATAGTCCGTCTCGCCAACTTCAGTAAATTCCATTTGCCCAGTGGTCAGTCGATCGACGGTAGTGTCATCCGGCCTAAGCAATGATTGTGTAATAAGATGCAAAGTTTCTTCTTGTGGACAGTGGGCACTCTGACCAGACCGTTCAGATGTGCAAGCTGATTTGAGTTCGTCGTTAGGTGCACCTGTCAGAAGGTACGGTTTCTTTTGTTGAAACTCAAATTAAGGTTGTGTGCCTTGTACTAGACTGGCTCCCGTCTAACTGATATCTGAATCAGTATAAAAACTATTTATATTTTACAAAAATCCTATCTTTTGGAATGTCCTTCTCTCTGATTTGGCTGATCAGTTATAAGTTTCTGACTGGTAAGGGAGATAATATGTAGAAGAATAGTCAAGGAGGAGTATTTTACCTTTGTTAGATTAGAAATGTAAAACTCGTAGCGTGGTGCCAGACTAGCCTTGTACAAAATGGCGGAAAATCTACCAAGTGTATTAAGTCCCTGTAAAACAGAATACTGGGAATTTTCTAATATCTTTTAATGGATAGTTACTTTCCCCTTTTTTTGTCGTTTCACCTGTCTAAAAATAAACAACAATAATACCATATATATGGGCCTAACTCTGAGACACGAAAGGGCGATGCATTGTATTACACACCTATGCAAAATGTAAAAATCTTTATTCGATAAGGCTTGCAACAAGCAAAAGATAAAAAAAAAAAAAAAACAAAAAAAAACAACAACAAAAAAAAAAAAAAAAAACAAAAAAAAAAAAAAAACACAAAAAACAACAACAACAGCAAAAAAAAACAAACAAAAAAAAAAACAACAACACACACACAAAAACACACAAAAAAACACACACACATACATAAAAAAGGCAAAAAAAAAAAACAAAACAAAAAAAACAACACAAAAAACAACAACAAAACAACAACAACAAAAAAAAAACAGCAACAACAATAACATATATTTGGGCCTTACTCTGAGACACGAAAGGACGCTGCATTATATTACACACCAATGTAAAATGTAAAATCTTTGTTCGATAAGGCTTTCTATAACCAAAAGCAACAGCAGCAACAACAACCCAAAACATTAATAGCATGCAGGTTGTCATAATTGCAGCATTTTATTACTGTGAAGGGAGTTAAAGGGGAACGCAATATAAGTTGTAAGTATATCTTGGAGTAAAGTGCTCAACAAGCCATTTATTTTGATGCAAGAGTTTTCAAAATCGGCCTAGAAATAAGGAAGTTATGGCGGTTTGAATATATTTAAAATGGCTGTCATGGATGCTGACATATTGTAGGCTTTGTGACGTCACACAGCCCAAATTAAATATGCAAAACCTAATTATAAAGGCTTTTTAAGAATAATTCTGCTTCAGTTGTTTTATAATTTTTTAATTCTAGTGACAAGCAATCATTTCCCCACAAAATAAATAAATTTTATGAGAATAACTACCTTTATGAAACGAATTTTAATTTTTATGAACCCTCATTAAATATTCAAAATGGATGGCGGCGCCCATTCCACCAATGTTAAAATATTCATTTGTCTATAACTTACTTAATTTTCCACCGATTTTGATCAAATTAGTGTCAAAATTATCGTATGTAAAGTTCTTTACTTTAAAGCACAATACAGTTTAAGGTTTCGTTCCCCTTTAAGAATGTTCGTGTTTCGATATACGAAGCAAGGGAGGCAAATATTTCCTGTTTTTTGTTTGTTTGTTTTGTTTTGTTTTGTTGTTTTGTTTTGTTTTGTGTAGAATCATCTGCCTTTTAATTTTTTATGCGCACTTTAAAGGAACTAGATCACTTTCGTGGGAGGTAAATCTATCAAAACTGATTTGATTCCTTCTGAGATGGAGTCTTCTCTATAAGAAAAGAAGTTGCTCTCAGAGGGAGAAAAATCCATCCTTATAGAGTAGATCCCTTTTCAGAATGGTACAGTAAAACCTCAATTGCTCGAACATCTTTGGGACCATTGAAATTTATTCGAGACATGGGTAGTTCGAGCCACTGATTGTTAATCATGGCGCCAGGTCAGGAAGCAAATGGTGATAATTTAGGGAAGTCTTTTTCATCCTGTATACAATAATGGTGTGTTGAGTGTACTCACACAACATACACTTTCATGAAAAAATAAGAAAGTTTTCCTAAATATTTGTTATTTTGAGCTATCGGAAGATTTTCATAGGGACTCAAAAAACGAGTTCGAAACATTCAAGGTAAACGAATCATCGGTGTTCGAGTCATCGAGGTTTTACTGAATATTTGTACAGGAAAGCAAACAGGAAGTGAGAAAAGCTGTCACCGTTCAAAAACTGGTGTCTAAAATCTCTAGGTGTGTCCATTCCCCTTAAGTCACTAGAAAATTTCCTGATTACAAAACAATACGTAATTTTGTGTATATTTCAGGACAGAAGATGAATGTTCTCTCATTAGCGATTGAAATCCTTTTGATAGGAATCGTGACGGCTCAGCGTAAGTGTGGCGTTTCTTTCCCCCTTTTCTGTGACATGGCATGTATCCGGGCTGCGTTCAGTTAATCGAAACGTTTTATGTTACAAACTATAGCAAACTTTCCGTTCATTTCTGACAGTTTTCGGTGGACGGTAGCGAATATCCCAAAACTATTCTCAAGCTGTCTTTTGGTACAACCAAGATGGTGATCTGTGCAAATAAATTTTTGTATGGTTGTTTGTAACAAAAATTAGAATAAGTTTGCTGGGTTTGGTTGATATTATACATTCGATCCCAATAAAATTAATAATTATTGATATGATTTATGCGATCTAATACCAAGTCTTATCAACGAGAATAACGGCTACTCTCTAAGTTGAGGTCACATAAGCCAGGTTTACAATAACCGTTCAGATAGTTTTGGGAAAAAACAAAAAAAAAAAAAAAAAAAAAAAAAAAAAAAAAAAAAAAACTCGCGAGTAATTTCCTTTATTTCATGCAGCCTTGACTTCCTTAAAAAAGCAAACGTCTACTGAACACACTCAAACCTGTGTTAACCCATTTTATACTGAACAAACTCTCCCCCACACAATATATTGGAAGAGTTCAATTTCAATTTTTGGTATGTAAGGCTATGTGATTTAGATATTCCTAGAGAAAAAAGGCTAAATTATTTGCAAACAATGGAGGCCCTGATCAGACGCCGCACTGTTTGCCAGGTACCCTTTTGGAGGTCTCCAGACTAAACTGGGTTAAGCAAGCACACCCGAGAAAGCCAAGCTTAAGATAGTGTTTGCTTAATACAAGAAGTTTTCCACTTCTTCAGCTTTTATGTGATCTGAAAATGTTGCCTTATAATTCCAACTCTTCATCTTTGTACACATTTCACACAGTTTGATTGGCTGAAGGAAAAGTTTTATACTTTAAATAAAGTCCAGAGCAGGAAACCGTCGAATCTAATTTCCTTCCATCAACTCAAAAGATTGACTTTTTGGCAACATTTGTAACTTTTTGATGCAAAGTTGGAATTATAAGGAATGAATTATTACTCGCATGTTAAATTTGTGGATTTTATCGATGCGTAAACTTCAGGCTTTATTCATTGTGTAATTCGCCGGAGTTTACACATCGATAAAATCCACAAAAATAAATAAATATATAAATAAATAAATAAATAAATAAATAAATTAATAAATAAAATGCATTTCTATATTAAAACCGGTGATGGATTATTACAGTTGGCTGTATTGTATGTAACGTCCATGAAGTTAAAACAGTACTTTGGCTTATAATTAAACTTTCATTGCGTCACGGTATTAAGTCAAAGCCACGTGCAATATAGAACACAGATAATTTCGGTGACAGTATAAGCTCAAGCTCATATAGAAATAATCATTTGTTATTTTTAGGACATTATGTCCGGGTTTTGACACTTAACGTCTCGTTCCAGTGTCATTAACCAACTACATTCTAACATGTATCCTTTAACGCTTTCGGCGCCAAATTTCAGACTACATTTGTCGTCTGCTATATCGATTGAAAAGAAGTTTATATTTAAAGTTGAAAAAACTGAATGCCAAACAGCGTAGATCCTAATGAGACGGCTCATGATGAGCCGTCTCATCTGGATCTACGGTGTTTGCAAAACTATTATTATCGCATATTGCAGTGAAAGAGTTAATAAGACATTAATGTCACTGTCAATACAGCCACGAAATGGGGTCACGTCAATGGCGCGAAAATCTTAGGGACCATGAACTATTCTAGACATGGGTAGTTCAAGCCACTGAGGGTTAATCATAGTGCTAGGTTAGGAGGCAAATGAGGATGACAGAGATATATCTTTTTGATCCTCTGTTAAATAATGGCATGTTGTGTTTACTCATTAGAATATACACACAGCATACATTTTCATAGTAAAATATGAAAACTACCCTAAAATATCTCTAAATATTTGTTTTCTTGAGCTATCGGAAGAACTTCATAGGGACTCGTAAAAAGAGTTCGAATCAGCCATGGTAAACGAGCCATCGGTGTTTGAGTCATTGAAGTTTTACTATAGTCAGTAAAAGGTAAATGAGTCTTGATGTAAGCTCACATATTGCCTTATACAAATGTGCTTGCGTGCGTGCTTGTGTATGTTAACCCATAAATGCCTGTTGTCCTACAAAAAGGACATTTGCAAACAGTGCAGACCCTGATCAGACGCCGCATCATGCGGCGTCTGATCAAGGTCTACATTGTTTGGCATGGAATCTATAAATTTACACTAAAAGAACCAATTAAGACAGCTTCTATATAATACCACTTTAAAAAGCTAGTGGACATTTCTGACTCTCAACACGGAAGAGCTCATGACAGATATTAGACTGGCTCCAGTCTCCAGTGACTAAGTATTTATTATTATAATCCTGTTTGATAATCCACTAAAATAATAATAATAAAAAATAATAATATCGTGAATATAAAGACTGGTCATTATATACATTATGAAAACATGCCTATTCAAATATATAGAAAATTGTACCTCCAAAAAACAGAAAATTTTCAGATAAAAAACTCAGATATTTTTCATATTTCTGCTCAAAATATAGATTGTGGGTACTCGTTGGAACCGCCTCGGCGAGGCGGTTCTAACGAGTACCCACAATCTATGTTTTTGAGCAGAAACAAGAAAAATAATGTATACCACTGTAAACCCCAGTTTTACTATATAAAAGTGGGGTTTAAGGGAGTCAAAATTATATAGGTATGTTTTCGGGATGGAGACTAGTGACCAGCCTTTATAGTCATATTATTTTGGTTTTTATCTTAGTGGAGTATCAAACAGGATTATAAAAATAAAGTGACTGGAGACTGGAGCCAGTCTAGGCTGATGTATCCATACTTTTACCCATATAAACCTTGTGGAGCATTCTACGGCAGGTTTTGCACAGGTACTGGTTCATTTTCAATTTAAGGGAAGTTTGGTTGAGTTAATTTTACAAGTTCCTTTACAGAAATTCATATGCTTAATACAATCAATGTAGACCTTGATCAGAATTTGCGTTTTGTGGCGTCTGTTCTGTGTCTACACTCTTTGTCTAGGTCCCATTTTGGATCGCTAGGCATTAATTGGTTAAAAATGAGCCGGGACACAGCATTTACTACAAAATTGCATGTGCGTCCAACGATGACTCAGGTCAGCCTGCGCATCCGCGCAGTCTGATCTGAGTTTTCGCAGGGCACTCTGTGGGTAGTCAAGGATCCAGAGCTCTCTCAGGCGGGCAGCGAAGACTCGGTTCAGACTGCGCCGATGCGCAGGCTGATCTGAGTCTTCACTGGACGCACATGCAGTCTTGCAGGAAATACTGTACCCCGGCTCATACTTATTCTTTTTTTTTTTTGCAGGTCTTGGTTCCTGGTCTTCCGTAGGAGGCACCATACCACGTGTTGGCCATAGCTCTCTGTGGAATACTATCGGGGGAGTTCCAAGCACGTCATCTTGGGGTCGTTCGAGCAGAGGCAGCCAAGGCAGAATATCACGAGGTCACTCACGAAGGCCTCCTATTCCAGGTCCCGAACAACTTATAGGAAGTTCTATTCTAGGTCGACCAATTAGATTGGGAGAATTAGGTAGGCAGTAGCAAAAGTCGAATTATAACAAAGAGGTAGCATGCTCATCTTGTCATTGTTCTGAAATCAGGTAAAACTCATCACGAAAACATACCTATATAATTTTGACCCCCTTAAACCCCACTTTTATATAGTAAAACTGGGGTTTACAGGGGTATACATTATTTTTCTTATTTCTGCTTAAAACATTGATTGTGGGTATTCGTTAGAACCGCCTCGCCGAGGCGGTTCTAACGAGTACCCACAATCTATGTTTTGAGCAGAAATAAGAAAAAAATCCGAATTTTTATCTGAAAATTTTCATTTTTTGGTGGTAAAATTTTCAGTGTATTTAAATAGGCATGTTTTCGTAATGTGATAATTTTTCAATATCAAAACAGGCGGTAGAAATGTCCGTATTGGTTGTTGATGGCAAACAGGATCGAACTTTATACTCATACACGGATAATATATCCGCTTCAAAAATGATATTTTATTACCATATTTATACAGTAAACCCTCCCCACTCCCCCCACATACATACATACATACATGCATGCATGTATACATACATACATACATACATACATACATACATAGTCTTACAGTAGAACTTTATAATTCTCTCTATATACAAATGTATGACTCTTACTACACTTATATGCAGACTAACATTACGAAAACACGCCTATTCAAATGTACTGAAATTTTTCCACCAAAAAAAAAAAAAAAAAAAAAAGAAAAGAATCAGGTACAAATTATCAGGTACAAATTCTGACATTTTTCATATTTCTGCTCAAAACATAGATTGTGGGTACTCGTTAGAACCGCTTCTATGTTTTTTGAGCAGAAGTAAGAAAAATAATGTATACCCCTGAAGACCCTAGTTTTACTTTATAAAAGTGGGCTTTAAGGGGGTCAACATTATATAGATATGTTTTCGTGCTGCAAGTACAAAATACATACCTACATACCAGTATAATCACATAGGCAACATTGATTGAAATCATATCGCCATTATTTTCTCTTAAGTGCTTTAAGGTCAGGAGCAAATCCGAGACTTGACTGTCTTTTACATATATGTATTTAACCCCTAACACTTTCTGGGCAGCTTCAACAAACGGTGATTTTTCTGTATTTTTTCCAGAAAGTCTGATTTGACATTTCTTGCAACTTCTCTCTTTAAAAGACACTTTGCATGAAACGCACAATCCTATTTTTCAAAATGTCGTCAGCTGAATTTTTGTACAAAGTATGCAAAGCGTTAAATATCTGGAACGCACTCAGTCAAAATCGTTTTTAACCCTTAAACTGCCAGTAACAACAATTGTCGTCTGCTTTGTCATCTGCTTGTGATTTTAAAAGTCATTTTTGTAAACAGTGTGGACCCAGATCTGATTGCTCCTCTAGGGGCTGTCTGATCAGGGTTCACACTGTTTGCCTGTATGCAAAAATAGTTTTGAAAAGTTTGCAAGAACATTCAGCAGACGACATAAACAGGCGACATTTTCAGATGCAGGTTTTCTTGGTATTTTAAGGGTTAAGTTTCCTTTTTCAGAGTTATTTTTAATCAACGCTTTATACTTTGCCATTATACCATTTTGCTTGGTGCTCCATAAAAGGGACATTGGCAAACAGTGTACATCCAGATCAGACGCCGCAGAACGCGGCGTCTGATCAGGGTCTACACTGTTTGCATTTTATACTGGAATTTCTATAAAACACGATGATAATAAAAACTACCCAGACACCCTTTCTATTGAAAATGGACATTTCCAAAGACTTGAGGTGGAAGAGTCCACTTGGTATAAATGGGCCAATTTTCATGCCCAAGGAACCTAGACATAGACTCTGGTACTTATGCGCATTCTGATCTTTGTTTGCATTTTTGGTATATACACTAAATGTTTTTTAAAATTCTCTCTTTAGGTTTGCCACGTCATGGCGGTGCCGGCATTGGACGCGCCCATTCCAACGGTATGCGAAATGGCTGGGACGGAAACCCAGCAACAATGGGACGGTTCCATCACACCTGGACGGATCCACTTGGAGGACGCCCACTACCGCCCGGATGGAATGGAGATTTCAACATGATAAATCATTTGTTTATTGGTTAAAGCCGATCATCAACCAAATCAATAGATTAGAATTAAGGTAACACTTTATTTCTTAACTTCAGATTATCTAAATGGGGATACAAATGTAAGTGGATTGGTGTGGAAGATATTAATACATGAGCCAGCCCACCAGACGGCAAAACCTACAATAAGACTTAAGCGACCAGCGTAGACAGATCAGCCCGCAGTCTGATCAGAGCCTTCGCTGATCGCATATGCCTTTTATAGTCTCTGGGCCATCCAAAAAAGGATAAATGAGACCATGGACTTACTGGATGGATGTACAGACTGATCTGAGTCTTTGCTGTTCACACAGGTTTATTGTTGGTTTTATCTTGCGTTGGCTCACACAATATTAAGTTATAATATTTAAAAAAAAAATCCTAGATAACTGGCTAATACATGTTCAAAATGAGCCTATTTTTATTATATAATGTATTTTGTTTGAAGTTTACTGTCTGTTGGATATCACTCGAAAAGAAGTTTTTGCTTGGTGTTTTATTTTAAATGAAACGAATTCTGTTCTGATTGACCATAGCTTATCAGAAACCATTTGTTTTTTTTTTTTTTCCGATCGTTGTGTACATGATGTCGTGGATCGACATTGTTACGACGTTGTGTGTTTACACATCGTCTTAACAACGTCACTTCGACGTCGCCGCGATGTCATGGCGTGCGGTGTGAGCTGTATTAAAAGGGCTTTATATTTCTTCACGCAAACCAACTTTTAGGGTTGTGGCGTAGGTGAGGTCAGGCGTAAATAAATATCGTCTGTCTGACCACAAAATCGTGTTCGTTTTATGACTTTCAAATCGCTCAAGGTATTTTCATTAAACTTGGTATACATATGAAGTATTCAACAATCGATGTGAAGAGGAAAAAAATGTAACTTATTTTTTCGGTCTATATGCCGTTTGTAAAGCTCAAATATAAAATTTTTGTCCGCTCCATTACTTTAGCAGACGACATTTTTTATAGAATTTGAAATTTCATGCAAAATGTCTCATGAGGAGACAATTTGCATGAAATGTCAAATTCCATTTTCTTGGAAAATAAGCTCAGTGTCGTCTGCTGAATTTACTCACAGAATGGTAAAATGTAAAGGTTAATCAACACAATAAAATGCTTACAACCTACAAGGTACATTGTAACTGCAAAACGATTTGCAGAAAGGCAGATCGTACATTTACTAAAAAAAAAAAAAAAAAATAATGTGATGTATTTTGATTACCGGATTTCTTCTCTGACCGGATTTTTGTTTATTTTGTGTTTATTATGTTTAGTTTTCTTTCAGGTTAGATGGTGTGGATTTCTGGAAGATTCGTCCGTTTTTTCGTGTGTATGGGTTTTTAACTTCATTTTGTTTATTGTTTAATAAAATAATTGTTGTATGCTGTTTTTCTGATGTCTTTAGCGTTTACAACTCTCCTTGTAAATTCAGCAGACGACGTAAACTTATGAAAATAGGGTTTAACATTTTATGAAGATCATCTCCATATAGAAGACGGTTTGATTTAAATGTCATTTTTTCCTTTTTTTCTGGAGGAAATATAATGTCGTCTGCTGGATTTTACCCAGCATGCTAAGCGTTATCCCATTTTAGTCTGGATACCCCCAAAAAGTTAATTGGCAAACAATGCCGACAGTTTGGCCATTGAAGTTTTGCGTCTTTCTACTGGAATTGGGGGTTCCCTTAAATATTGTCCCTAGTAGATACGGACTTAAAGACCTTTTAAAAGCTTCGTGTGTGTTTCTTACTTTTCAGAGTTGTTTTTAATCAACGCTTTATAATTTGTCATGAAACCATTTTGCTTAATGTTCCATAAAAGGGACATTGGCAAACAGTTCTCAATACAAATACCAAATTAACTGCTAATCAATAAGGAACGTTGTCTTCTTTTTTACATCGGGAGAGACTGTTGACAAGGAGATCCTGTTTTGCTATATATATGAACCTTCTTTACTGTCCCCTCTATCTTAATCACAGAGACGATATGTTAAGATCTATTAATCATCTCTGTCAACCCAGTCTTAATATTCTTCTCTATGGAGACCCCAACCTGAATGATAATGATAACAAGCAAATCTTTTTTTCTGTGCAAAAATACATTTTGAATACTAAAAGATTTCAAGCCAATCGCTAGCATACCTCCGCCCTAATATATGTACCCTATTGAAGAGTCTTCTGAGACCTTTTATTGAACTGTATACGTGAGCTAATACCTTTGATTAGTATGTCTAACATCGCTTAATGTAGCAGTAAGAGTTCAACGTTATATTACACACACCCCAAGCCCCCGTGGAGCCCTACCTTCTTTTTTGAATCTTTCAGTGTTCCATTCTACTTATTTCTATAAAATTATAATTGAATATGTATATTTATTGTTTATAATAAGTAAAAGTAACATTTTGACTTTTGAAATTCACTTGCAAAGTAAAATATTATATACAACAGTTTTTGGATACGACAATTGTTTTGATTTATAAGTGTTGTATTATTGCAAAACTTCTAGGGATACAGATTTACATAAGTCTTAGACTTTCTTCTGAATCCCTTTTGTATGAGTTCATTCATGTTTGTGCTGTAACAGTATATGTATCATACGAATAAAATATTTTTAAACTAAGGAGATCCTGTTTCAATAAGTATATTTGTCTTATGTGTTGAAAATTTAGCATTAATGATAGGGAAAAACAAAACGATAAAAGGCATTTTCATTTAAAATACAGAATACAAGCTGTCAAAATCTGAAGAAGGTACGTCAATAATTTTAGATGGAAATGAGAAATCACTAAGTGACGCATTAAATGTGTTACATGATTTCCCTAAATTTTCAGGATTAAAGGTTAATTTTGATAAAACCCAAGTCGTCTGGATGGGGAAAGAAAAATATCAGCTCTGCCACTATAAAACCTAGACAGAAAATATCATGGGATAGTAATCATGGGATAAAACTGATTTCAAGCTCCCAGGTATTAATTTTCATGTAGATTTAGAAAAATAATCACTGACATTAATTTCAAAGAAAAATACAAAAGATAAAAACAATGACAAAAATCTAGACTCAAAGCTACCTATCACGTCTTGGAAAAATAATTATTAAATCTCTTCTTTTGTCACTCTTCAATCACCCTTTTACGTCTATACCAAATCCAAGCAAGTATGTTGTTCAAGAACTAAATATATTATTTTTTTTTTATGGAAGGGCCGAGCCAAAATAAAGCAAGCAATTATTACCAAACATTATTCTGAAGGCGGCCTTAAGATGATTAATCTTTCGGCTTTCATCAGCAGCGTGAAAGCTACATGCATTACAAAAACATGCCTATACAAATATATTGGAAATTTCACCACCAAAAAACTCAAGATTTTTCCGAAAAAATTCATATATTTTTCACATTTCTGCTCAAAACATAGATTGTGGGTACTCGTTAGAACCGCCTCGCCGAGACGGTTCTAACGGGTACCACAATCTTTGTTTTGAGCAGAAATAAGAAAACTAATGTATACCACTATAGACCCCAGTTTTACTTTATAAAGGTGGAGTTTAAGGGGTCAAAATTATATAAGTATGTTTTCGTGATGGATAAGAAGAAGGATTAAAACTGATAGTAAATGGAAAGATCTGATGAATAATAATGTTAACTTTAAGAAACCGTTTGTTTTGGTAAAGCAGATGCAGACCCCATAAATAAACAAGTAAGTAATCCATTTTAGGCAGATGTTATTAACCCTTGTCCTGCTGAATAAATTAAGAAGCCACACCCATTTCTAATTTTCAGCCAATCAGATTACTTGATTAAAGTTGCTGATAGAGATTCACAAACTTAATGGCAAACAGTGCAGATCCAGATCAGTTCAGAAGCCAACTGATCTGGATCTACACTGTTTGCAAAGGCAGGGTATATCCGGGTTCAGCAGGACAAGGGTTAAAGCTTACTCAGATATTCTTGAATTAAATCAGCAACGCACAAAAGAATCTGCCATTTAAAGTTCTATTTATTTAAATCATGACATTCTCATTGGTGGTAAACCAGTCTTCTTCAATCAGTGGTACTTGAAAGGAATAACACATTAGTGACATTGTAAATGAAAATGGTGAATTTTACTCTGAACAAGAGTTTAAAATTAAATATAGTATAAAACACATTTTCTTCAATTTAATGGAATAATACAGTCAAATAAAGTGTTTCTAAAACAGAAGGCTAATATAAACACTTTCACTAAAATGTTACAATAGCCAATTCTGCCTACATATCTGACAATGTTTGTCATACATGATATGATACTTTTTTCATGCAGTAAGCCCTTGGTACTCATGACCATATATACATAAAACATAAGACAATAACATGCAGGATGGCAGCTATGAAATGCATACATCAATATAAAAAATAGAAACAACATTGATACTACTCTTATCACCATTATTTATCTTATGATAGGAGAAGCACAGCCTCTGTTTCACCAAAATTAACTGAAAAACAGACAACCGCTAAATTTATCAATTCTAGTTAGCATATTTTTCATTTTAGTGAACTTCTCTCACGCATTTTTTTCTTTGTATCAAATAATTTATTTATTTAGAAATAACATCTTGAAGACTTGAGCTGGCTGGCATATGATACGGCCTATCCGCACCAGCATACCGGTTTGTCAGCCCATATACTCCATTCGTTACACCTGAAGAAAGCTTAACGAGTATGATACATTTTTTCCTGAATCAGGGTTGGAAAGAAGCACGTGAGAATAAACATCTTGAAGATATGAATTGTCTGCTATGTGATACGGCCTATCCACACCAGCATATCAGTTTGCCAGCCCATATACTCCATTCGTTACACCTCAAGAAAATTTAATAACTGCGATACATTTTCCTTAATCAGTATCGGAAAGAAGCACTTGAGAATAAACACCTTGAAGACATGAGTTGGCTGGCATATAATACTGCCTATGTACACCAGCCCATATACTCCATTCGATAAAGATGATATCATCAATTTACATATACATAAAACGTTCCGTATATCCCATAAGAATGTAAACTTGCCGTTCAAGTATGAAAAATGAAAGACGATTTAGTAGCTACCTCAAGCATATACAAACATCAAATTTTTGGAAGACATGAGCCTACTCTGTGTCGGTTGTTACACTTACAAAGGTACCATGTCGAATACGGGTGCATGAATACGGGTGGACGAAGAAAGATGTGCGGAAACCAGGGTCCAAACAGCATGATCTTCGCACTTGGATCCGCCATGGCCTCACATAAGGCACAACAGTCACACACCCGGCCTTAAATCATATCAAATTAAGTTTGCACGGAATTTTATAAGATATTAAATAAAGATAATTATAAACCTACTTTCCAAAGTGAATGAGAAACTATATACAATATAAGAAAAGATGCATTCTCTTCTCCATTTTAACTGAATGCAGGTGCTAATCTTCAGTACATTCTGCTTCTTCTTTACAGAGTCCCCGTTCTACTGCTAGATTTAACTCTTTGTTACCTATTGTTAACGTTTCGCCTTTGAAACTTCACTCTGTATCGATAATCTATAAATTTATATGGCGCTTCGAATTACAAATGTATAATATTTATCGTAATCACCTTAGAATTAGATTTTCTCCAATTAAATCTCCTATACTTCTAAAATATAAGAATCCGTATAAAAGGAACAGTATCCTAATATTTCTAAGTGCAATGCCAAGTGTTGCATCTGCTGCAACCATTTAATTTGTCAGTCTACAATTATTTCTTCAGGTAATCATAGACAATTTTCAGTTGTAAACAACTCTGATTTAGACTGAAAATTAGAGGATGTTATATATGTTCTCACTTGCAGCGAAGGAGACCGTGGAATGCAGTATGTTGGACAGACCAAACGGGCCCTTAAAACTAGGTTTAAGGAACATTTGTTTAAAATTAAAAAAAAAAAAAAAAAAAGCTAAGAAAATTGATACTTTTCTTTATAAACATTTCCGGAGAGCTGGTCATTCATGATCATCCAGTAAAGTTTGGTTCAACCTGTAGAAAAAATTTACACAAGTCCACTGCTACCGAAAGATTCAAAAATATTTTAAGACATGAACTTGAACTTAAATGGATTAAACGTTTACAAATCTCTTATCCACTTGGATTTAATGATAATATTTACCATGAAGGAAATATTTCTAAAATGCCTGATTTCGATGCTTTTTCCCTTTTAGATATGAAAAAAAAAAAACGTAATAAACGATCCCATGGTAAGCGCTAAAATGGGAATATTAAACGAAAACATAAAACTGTTTTATCTCTTTTTGATTTAAATATTCTCTTAAATTCTGGACCCAGTTGTTCAAAGCTAACGATGTCGTTAGTTAACGAATCGTTAAAATTTAAATCAAGTGATACGCAAATATGCCGAAATATTTTGCTGAAAAAATGTGAGTAGCTTTTGCAGCGCAAAAGCTACTCACATTTTTTCAGCCAAAAATTTCAGAATATTGAATATTGAATCCGCTAAAACAGTTAACGAAATGACCCTTAACGAGCTCGTTAAGCTAACGACGCTTTGAACAACTGGGCCCAGGACATCATCAAATGCTTTCTAAACTAGCTTCACTGTCGATTTCTTCATTACGTAAGTTAGATGATGAGGCGAATAAATTTTATGATAGAAAACATGATCTGTATGAAGCAGCTCTCCTTACTAGATTTTATACTCAACATGCTCTTCGTCCTTACATGGATTCTGAAATTAACCACATCAGACACTTCATCAAAATTCCATTCATTAATAAATGTATTGAATCCATAGATTTATCTAGCATATTCCGAGGTAATAATGATATATCAGATATACCTTCATATTTCGAAAGCACGGAATCTCCTATTATATGTTACAAATATACCAGACATATCCGTAATACTATACTTGATTTCAATAAGTTAGTTTCTGATCTTGATATTGGAACTAGTTCCCCTGATTCTTGAGATTGTAAAGATTCTAAATTTTGTTATCAACCAGCGGGTCATATTGTCGCTGGTAACTTGAAGATTATAATTGATTCACGAATTCGTTCAGTTATTTCAAAGGACCTAAAATATAGATTCCCATCCCATAGTGATTTCAATAAATGTCGGGAAACAATTCCCAGTGCTTTAAATGATTATTGTACGCGTTGGTGTAAGCGAGAGAATGTTGAGTCTAATGCTTTAAATAACTGGAAATTTAATATTTTTAAAGATCATTGATAAACGTGTGTTAATTTACTCTAATAACCTTGATCTTCTCCCTCCTAAGCGTAAATTATCTTTTCGATACTTGAAACAAGGTATCCAAGAATTTCATAGGAAGTATGTTTTTGCTCCAGCTGATAAAGCTGCTAATAATTTTGTTGTTGTGTGACGACGTCATTATATCAATACTTTAATACAAGAATTTGTTAGTACCAAAACATATAAAACAGGTTTCTACTGACGAGAGAACCCGCCATTGTTTTCCCACTCTATCGAAATTACTGCAAAGTTTGCAATGAGTATTAAAGAAAAACAAGACAGACTTCCTACGTTATATTGGTTACCGATACTTCATAAACGAACTTATAATGCACGTTTCATTGCTAATTCTAGTTCATGTTCGACTACTGTTTTGTCCAAACTCCTAGCTTCATGCCTTACTACTGTTAAAAACATTGGATTAGATACTATGATACTGTTTACGAAAGGGACGGAATTAACAATTTTTGGTCAGTTAATAATTCCAATGAAGTTCTCAATAAATTTAAATCTAAAAACTTTAAGGTTTCTATTTTGTCTATATATGATTTTTCTACACTGTATACTACGTTACCTCATCATTTTATAAAAGATAAACTTATTGATTTAATTAACCGAACGTTTATCCGGGAGAATACCCAATATTGGGCTTCAACTATTGGTTTTCATTTACTCTGGCATACAGTAGAATTAGCCATGAGTACTCGTCTTTGTTTATTATAGTGATTAATTTGATTTTTATGTTTTCGCTTTGATGCATTGTCTGAGTTGGGAGCATTTATGCGAACCGAATTTTTATGTATTTCTGTATTAAGAGTAGCATCGGGACCAAGGGTGATGTTGGCTAGCTGTAAAAGTGCTTTAACTCCCCCCCCCCACCCCTGTGGTTTACTCTACTGACCGTTCTAAGGCGGTGGTCCCGGTGTTAGTTTTACTTTTTGTTGCTTTGTGGTTTATTCTACGAGGCGATTTGTTTTATGTCTTATCTTGTTCTTGTGTTTTTCAGTCATTTTAGCATTGCGATTACCTCGCTTGGGGAAGAGAGTGCTTTTCGTACGTTTGTTCGATTTGTGCTTGTTTGGATTTTCGGTTTCCTCTTCCTCTTGGGGTCTGGGAAGGGCTGCGGTTTGTGATTGTGGCACCCCCTGGATTTTTTTTTATTTTTTTATTTTTTTGCAACGAAGAATGTGCTTTTTTCACTTCTGTTGTATATAATAATTACAATTTATGGTCATGTCAAAAAAGTCTGTGATGCCCTTGTTTATCTTTTGGATAATATTTTTATGTCGATGTCCCCCGGCGTACCTCATATGGGGTATACACATCTCAACTTATAAGAGTCGCCAGAGCTTCTTCAAATCTTAGTGACTTTAACTGCCGTAATATAGCCCTTACTGCAAAACTTCTTAGGCAGGGCTATCGTTATTTCAAACATCGTAAGGCGTTTTCGAAATTTTATCGCAGACAGAGTGCCTTGGTTGAAACATATAATGTCAGTTTGAAAACACTTCTGCAACACGGTATGTCGGAACCATAAGTATATCGGAACCATAAGTTTACGGTGACTTAGTGTACAGATTTAGAAAAATTGTGGGAAAATCGGAGCATTCAGAAAACTAAACCGTTATAAAAGAATTGGCTATTGCCTGGATATTATGCGGTAGACTGCATGCCTAGTTGTCCCAATCATTGTTGACGACTATGCTTCGCTCATTAATTGCACGATGGCGGTTCGGGCCTCGGACTCAATGACGGCCTTTTCGTAAAACTTTAACAAGTGGGTTGGGGCTGAACGATATGTCTTTGGATTGGCCCGCCGTGGTTCAACTATAGGTTTTCATTTACTCTGGCATACAGTAGTATTAGCCATGAGTACTCGTCCTTGTTTATCATTGTGATTAATTTGATTTTTACGTTTTCGCTTTGATGCATTGACTGAGTTTGGAGCCTTTATGCGAACCGAAATATTATGTATTTCTGTGTGACATCGGGACCAAGGGTGAAGTTGGCTAGCTGTAAAAGTGCTTTAACCCCGCCTCCCCCACCGGTGGTTTATTCTACTGACCGTTCTAAGGCGATGGTCCCGGTGTTAGTCTTACTCTTTGTTGCTTTGTGGTTTATTCAATGAGGCGATTTGTTTTGTGTCTTGCCTTGTGTCATTTTGTTCTTGTGTTTTTCAGTTCTTTTAGCATTGCGATTACCTTGCTTGGGGAAGAGAGAGCTAACCTTAGTGCTTTTCGTACGTTTGTTCGATTTGCGCTTGTTTGGTTTGTCTGTTTCCCCTTTCCTCTTGGTGTCTGGGAAGGGCTGCGGTTTGTGATCGTGGCACTCCCTGGACCTTTCTCTTACCTTTTTTTTCAGGCAAAAATAAACCATCGAATATTACCTACTAAGAAATATCTTTATATAATTATAGCTATTTCAAGCCCATAATGCAATTCTTGTCAGGTGGAAGAAGAAAATACATATGTTTTGGACATGTAGAGATACTCGGTCTTTGTTTGGCCAATTAAAACATGGCTATAAACATATAATATCGATATAACACATACTGAGGAACTGTCTATTTTTGATATTGGTAAAAATCTTACACAAATCGATTTGCGAATTATAAATACCACAAAATGTTATATAACGTCCTAATTTAATAGCGTCACATTGAAACATAGATTAAGAATATGTTACATAACTGATAAGCTGAAAAAAGTAAAATAAATGATTTTGAATAAAAATGGCAACAGTGTATGAAAGTTTTTGAAAACTTTAATAGAACGAATGGTTTGATGAGAGACCCAGACACCCTTATTTGACAGCAGTATTATGCAATGTGGCATTACTGGGTCTTGGTAAAGAGCAAACGGCTTTGGAGACAATTTGCATGAAAACGTAAAATCATATTTCTGTGGAAAAATAAGAAAAACTATTATCAATATATCGTCTGCTGAAATGGCTGCAGAACTGTACAAACTAGAGCAGTGCCTGGATTCTTTAAAGTGTACTGGATACGTTCGATATATATTTTCCTTCATTTTGACAAGGGAGACAACTTTTATGACTTCATGTTTATGTTTGCTTTATTTCACACCAAATTCCTGAAAGAGATTACTCTAAAAACAAAGACCTTGGTCATATAGGGATAGCCCTGGGGTAGCCTTTATTATATGCCCCTTTTAAAAGGGAGGTAAAACGATTATGACAGAGTTGTCTTCCTATATTTTATTTGAAATCAGGATGGTTGGAAGGCATTTACATAGGTCTTGTCAATCCATGAAGTTTTTAATTTAGTTTACGCAAAGCAAAAATTGTCTTCGGGCATATATGAACAGTACAATACCAGATCGGTCAGCAACTCAATGCGTTCTGATCAAGCATTGTAGAACATCTAACGTTTCTGTATGAAGCCACCCGGCTGCCGTGACAACCACTCAAAGCGGCCGTTTGGCATTAATATAAAATAAGTAACTCTAGTAGAGAAATACACTTGGATAATTACTGCAAGATAGGCTCAACTGTCTTTAGTTATTTGCGTAGGAGCGTCCATTTACGATTTCTTATTTAACCCATTTTAGTCCGGAGACACCCCCTACCCCCCCCCCCCCCCCCGACACACATTCACACTGAAGGGTAATTGCCAAACAGTGCAGACCCAGATCAGACGCCACAGAACGCAATTGGAAATAGACCGGTCCACAGTGTTGTGGTAGAGGAGTCCACCCGACGCCGAAAAGACGATCGGTGGCTGAAATTAGTCTGCGACTTTGCTGCGACTCACTCTAGACCTCTGAGACTGATCGACAACGCAACTTTTATGGTCGCAAACTGGCCGCATCGCAGTTGCAACGTACACTAGAGGTATCAATATGAACGTAAAGGTCAAAGCGACAGTTTAGTCTGGTCGGTCATATATGTCTTGAAGATAGTTTTTATTGCACTCTTGTGGGTACACTGCTGAGACGTAAATTAATCATTACGGACTGTACTTACAATATAGTTATATTAAACTGTATTTTACGTCATTGAACGTTAACTATTTCAGGAAGTAAATGAGTGAATGACTATATTATCATATTAAATAATTGATGCACAAGTTGGGAAAAAGACCATTATACCTTATGCGAACAGCAAGGGTCTAGATGAGCGTGTGCATCAGGGCGTGCGTATCTGATCTGGACTTTCTTGTTCGTCGACATATACTGCAGCATTTAATTGATTCTGTGAGCGGACAGCGAAGGCCCAGATCAGCCTGCGCAAATGCGCAGGCTGATTTGGGCCTGCGTTGTCCACAAATTGCATAAGGGCTCTTTTCGTGCGTGCGTGCGTTGCGCATCAATTTTAGTATGCTGTCCTGTCATTTTTGACAGCCTTGGCGTCATAGGCTTCTTACAAGATAACAATAAGGTAAAGTAAAAAATCAGTTTAAAGCGGTATATAAGTGGTTGTTTGGACCTACCAGGTGAAGGCAGAAGTTCAAAATGGTATAAAGAAAGGGAAAGGCCCCGACAATACTAGGAGTATACTGTTCGGAAAAGGCAAAGCCTTGGGAGCTTAGAATCTTTAGATTGTAAACACTATATTGTCTCAAGTGCAAAGGATCCCAAGTAAGTCCCATCTGATCGATTTTTACATGCTAGCCAGTAGAAATGAGTCTTATCAATATTATTGCATTTTATTCTAATATTGTAGCAATTTACCTTCTTCTGGAAAAATCATCTTTGAATTTGAACTGGTTCATAGTTGCCAATAAGAAAGAAAAAAAAAACAGTGATCGTTTCATCTTTGAGTTTGGTTAATTTCGTTATTGGAAACAAGGGTGTCAGTAAACAACCAAGAACAAATGGCAAACAGGAGAGATCCCGATGAAAGAGCTACTTAGGAGTCTCTCGGTTTGCAAGGACATGTTTGGATTGCAGTAGTTTATTGTAGTTGCCTCCCCTGAAGCAGTATTAAATCCCCTTAACATGGTTAAACGGTTTCTGGTTTATTCCTTGGTAAGAACGCGTTGTGAGTGCGCATATGTCATACATTCGAATACGTAACAGATGTTTTACATATGCGTACAAGTGTACGCATACGTAACAGTTACATATGTGTATGAGTGTCACATGTTGAATTTAACACGTGTGCCAATAATTCGAAATCTTCACATCTTGTAAATCGAACATTTAGATTTTGTAGAGCGGATGTGGCGACTGATTAGGATCTACACGGTTTGCCTCTCATTTTGTCCCATATCACTCTAAATATTGCCAAGCTTGATCAAATGTTATAATAGCAATATGACGGCTTATCTTGGTCTACACTGCTCTCATGTTTCTTATCCTGTTTTAGTTGTTGTTGTTTTGTTTTTCCTTTTTATGACACGGCTTGTAACGCTTATAGCAGAATGCCATTGTCAGAAAAAAAAAAAGATAATGTCGGTTAAAGTGTACCAGACACTGACACTGATCCTTAAATACTTTAGCTGCAATTCGCATGAGGGTCCTATTTTATCCTTGCAAGAGGGTAAAAAGAACATTACAACACTTCAAAAATGATTTTTGCAACTAGAATTTCAGCTATAGGATATTAGCAACATAGTCGTTTTCTACTGGGAAACCGTGCATATCAAGTGGTTGCAATATCGCTGCATACATACTTGATATACATCTAACAATGCTTAATATACAGATAACAAACACGAACAATGTGAAGTTGTTTTTTTATAATAATACACGTTACATATTACATTGAATATAAACGTTTGTTCTACATATATAAGTGCCAAGACATTAGTTTTTTTTTAAGTATAGGGCCGTGTGTCGAATAAAAGCATGCATACTAAGAGACAAATCGGTCAAAGTAATCGTTCCCGTGTTACCTCTACTTCATGTAATGAACAAGTGTTACATATGTGTATGGTTCGTACATATCATACGAACGCTTCACACTAATTTGTCCACATGTTACATATGCGTACAGTTGTACGCAAACGTAACACATTAACGTTGCCATGTGTTACATATGCGTACAGTTGTACGCATACATAACAATTTGTTACGTATGCGTACAACTGTACACATATATAACACATTTATTACGTATTCGTATGTGTGACATATGAGCACTAACAACGCGTAATTTGCAAACCGTACAGATTAATTCGCTTCGATGACTATTAGGAAACTCGTTTATCTGCTTCATATGTATCCCACCGGACACATGACGTTTATACGATGTCACATTAACGTCGATCAACGTCATGACATTACACAACGTCGCATTAACGTCGATCCAACATCTTGACATTTATACGTTGCATTAACGTCGATTCAACGTCATGACATTTATACAACGTCGCAGTAACGTCGACCTAACGTTATGAGACTATGTTGAATTAGCGTCGAAATAACGAGATGACATTTATACAACGTCGCATTAACGTCTATCTAACATCATAACATTAATACAACGTCGCATTTATGTCGCTCCAATGTCTTGACATTTAAACAACGACACATGCACGTCTATCCAACGTCATTACATTTATACAACGTCGCATTAACGTCGGTCAAACGTTATGAGACTATGTCGAATTAACGTCGATCCAACGTCCTGACATTTATACATTGCATTAACGTCGATTCAACGGCATGAGATTTATACAACGTCGTACTAACGTCGACCCAACGTTATGAAACTATGTCGAATTAACGTCGATGTAACGTCATGACATTTATCCAACGTCGCATTAACGTCTATCTAACATCATGCATTTATACAACGTCGCATTTACGTCGATCCAATGTCATGACATTTAAATAACTACACATTAACGTCGATGCAACGTCATGACGTTGCATCGAATTTAATATGACGTTGTATAAACGTCATGTGCCCACTGGAATTTGTGTTACTCGTGTCATACGATAGCCATCTAAAAGATGTCGCATCATTAATTCTGTATCGCCATACACAGGAAGTTTAGTCAGCAATATGGTAAACAAAATGCAAACTGACATTTAAAGTTCCATTTTGTACCATTTTACCCGAAGTAATCCGACAAAACAAACGAGCCTTAGCAAAAAGTGTAGATCCAGACGAGACGCTACAGAATGCAGCGTCTGATCAAGAGCTACACTTTTTTACCCGCTGATCCAGGAGTTTCTGGACACATAAACAGATAGTAAATTGGACATGTTTAAATGTTAGGACACGTTTGGAAAGCAGTAAAAGTGTCCGTACTGTTTGGGTAAATACATTTTGCGTAACGTAAATACTTCATGATAATATTTGCCTTTATAAAACTTTGTACATATCGTAAAATAACATTAACCATTAAAGTGCTTATCACAACTCCAGCAGACGACAATTTTTTTTTATATAATTACGTTTTTATTTTTCAGAGAAAATAAGGCTTAAAATTTCATGTGAATCGTAAGCAGACGATTTGCATAGAATGCCAAGTAATATTTCCCTTTGGGGACATATCATTTCCTTTTAGACAAGTATAATAGATCCATTTTTTCAGAAGGAGCCAAATATTATGTAAGATTTGTCTCCCTTGAAAGTGAATTCATTCCCCTTAACCCTTTTAGCCTGGCTGACCAAACCAGATTCCTGTGCAAACAGTGTAGATCGAGATGAGATGGCTACGAGCCGTCTCATCAGAATCTACACTGTTTGCCATTCTGTTTTTTATTTTAAACTAAAACCCAATTTCGCATCAGTTGACATATCCAAATTCATGGATGGGAGAGTCCACTTCAGAAACTCAGGGATGAAAGGGTTAATAACATACCGCCCGAATAACTGAATACCAGATTAGAATAGAATTTATTCACCAATCATGGGCTACGAGTACCATATGGCAGAATAAAAATCAATAATACTCCTCAAAAATAAGGGTAATGCAACGCCAGAGCTACAGTGGTACAAGCATTGGCATTCACGCAAAGCTAGGTTCTCGCTCAGCACATACTAAATGTAAAAGCTGGTTTTAATTGTCAGAATAGTCATGGGTTCTTTACATGCAAATTTTGGCTAAATCGGTTAAATTACATCTTGCAAATGGTGAACTCGAGAGGTCTAAATGAGATCTCATCCCGTTGGTCTCGCATTTAAAAAACAATTACAGCTAATTTGACTTTGCTTTTTAGGCTTATATCATCAAAACTAAATTAAGTAGTTAACAGCATCAAAATTTTGTCACGCTGTCCGGGGAATGCTATAAACTGCGTTTAGCAGTTCCAATGCTTCCTACTGCATCCCCTTCCCCCTATCAATTTTAAAGTGAAATTGTCAGAATTGATGTATATCCCATATCCTTTGATAAAGTTTTGCAATGGTAACTTTTGAAAATATCTGCATAAGTGTGATGTACCGAAACAGTGCATATGAAGGGAGAAAACTTTCTGTATATGTAGGTTTTCCTATAAGTTTTATTTTATTCTATTCAGTGCTACAGCTAGTCTTGGGTTTTAGTTGTAGACAACAAGCATAAAGTCAGTGATGCATGGTGAATCAACAATGGATCACTTCCGTGTCACTTCTTAACTCTATATAGTCAACGCCCATGGGCGTAGACAATAAACAGCCTGATCTTCTGATCTGATCTGCTCAGCCTATATTTACTATAAAAATTCGGACAGACAGATCTTAGCAAACTTTGTAGACCCAGATCAGATGCCAAGAACGCGGCATCTGATTAGGATTTACACTGTTTTCCACTCATCCAGCGGTTTTTAGAAAGAGCAACACATTGCTATGGATAATGAGCAATCCAATATTTTTTAACCCATTTATACCGAGTAGATTCTTCTACTTAAACTCTTTGGACAAGTTTTTTGCCTATATTAGGGGTGTCTGTTTATTATTATTATTATTATTATTATTATTATTATTGTTTTATAGAAATAGCTGAACTTAATGCAAACAGTGTAGATCCTGACCAGACGCTGCGTCTTGTGGCATCTTATCTGCATCTACACTGTTTCCCTTTTTTGGGACGCTAGGCTTTAAGCATCAACCGGTAAAAAAATGGTCATCTAATTTTAGATATATTGAGGAGCTAAAGTGTACGATTATTGAGGGAAATTACAGCACTTACCTTAAACACTCGGATAGTTATCCGTGAGCAAGCATTGTGGACCCATATCAGACGCCGCGCTCTGTGACGTCTGATATGGGTCTACACTGTTTGTCAATGTCCCTTTTATGGGACGCTAGGCTTATATGGGTTAAACATGAACAGGTAGAAAAATGGCGTCCAATTTTTTTCAGATATATTGAGGAGCTAAAATGTCCGATTATTGTGGGAAATTACAGCACTTACCCTAAACACTCGGAGAGTTATCTGTGAGCAAACATTGTGGACCCAGATCAGATGCCGCTATCTGCGATGTCTGATCTGGATCCACACACTTTGCAGCACAACAGGTAGTTTTTCTTAGACATATCAAAATGTATTAAATGGACATAAATTTTAGGACAAGTATGGTAAGGCGTTATGGTGTCCGAATATTTAGGGTAAATATACTGTAAAAAACAGACGGTTCCAAGTCGTCAGTTTCCGTTTATAAAGGGGTGGGGCGTGCGCATGCGGTGAAGGGTCGCAACGAAACCGAGTCTCTGACTTTTGTATTTTTTTTATGTGTTTTTTTTTGTTTGTTTCCAATGACAACCTTTATTGGTTGATTTCACCAGATGGCAATGATATGAACTATTTATTTCTTGTTTTAGGGGCTAGAATGAGAACCCTACAAGTTGTCTTAGTGTCGCTACTGGCACTTCAAGCATTCGGACAAGGTAAGAAGAATAAAGTAATTTTTCAGCGCGCATGCCCGGCTCCCATAGCAGGTCACATGTCTATTTCTCTTTTATTTTTTCTGAAATTTCCACCGGGGCTTCCACTTACATGAGCAAACAGCATAGGTTTTGGCGAGACTGCGCGGATGCGCAGGCTCGCCTGAACCTTTGCTGTTCGCATCTGCTATAACGGTTTATTTTCTCAATGCTTGGCTCAAGTGATATTGCAGTGTTTTTTCTTTATACTTACCAGATTTAAGGGAACAGGAGACGTTTTCAGGGGGAGGCAACTCTGTCCAAATTGCTTGCCTACCTTTTGACAATGGACTAAAAGGAAAGAACTTGCTCCCCTTGGGAGCAAGTTCTTTCCTTTTAGAGTAGATCCATTGTCAGACGGGACCTGATGCACAGGAAATTAAACAGGAAGTCATAAAAGTTGTCTCCTTCATGAACAATGACAGAAAATCTATTTAGTCTGTTCAGTTCCCTTAATTCGTATCTTGTTGGGCTCCATAGCACGGTCGGTAGCGCTTCTGAATGCAGATACAGTGGTCACAAGTTCAAATCGCAGCTCGACTAATAACTTTCGTGGAGATCGATCATATAGAATTTCTACTGCTATTCTCCCCTCCGCTGAATCAAGAAGGGCAGTTGTGAGTTACTGGCGAAAGTATGTGTACTATAGTCTGGTTAATCGCTTAGAGGACGAAGCCAGAAAAAGTGTGAGTAGCTTAACTGCCCGGCTCGACATGACTTAATCAGTAATGACTGGACCGTAAAACTACAACTCAAACAAACGAATTCATTTCTTACTCTCCCACCATATGGTAGAAAATCTTGTCAGACCCGTTAATCAAAGCTTGGACGTTGCCTATTTATCGGTAAGGCAACGTGATACTGTCCAAACTTGTAAGCTGCTTTACTTTTTATAAATTAAAAATAATTTGAAAGCTGCTCTAGAAGCAGATTATAAAGAATTTAAAAGCTGCTGTATAGGCAAAATGTAAAGAATTTAAAAGCTGCGTTTTAAGTTAAATATAAAGCATTCAAAAGCAGATCTATAAGCAAAATATAAAGGATAAAAAGCTGGTCCAAAAGCAAAATATAAAGAATTTAAAAGCTGCTCTATAAGCAAAAATTGAAAAAATTAAAACCCTCGTTTAAGATTACGTATAAAGAGTTTAAAAGCAGCTTTATAAGCATTCCTTCTTTCCTTTGCTCTTAAAGACAAATATAAAGAATTTAAAAACTGTTCTACAAGCAAAATATAAAGAACTTTAAAGCGTTCTAAAGGCAAAATGTAAAGAATTAAAAAAGTTACCCTACAAGTAAAATATTAAGAATTTAAAAGCCGCTCTTTAAAAAAAATAAAAAGAATAATTTAAAAGCTGCTCTAAAAGGCTCTATAAGCAAACTATAAAGAATTTAAAAGCTGCTCTTAAAGAAGTTCGAGCAACTGAGGGTTCATAGTGTCAGGCCAGGAGGCAAATTAGGATAATTCAAGGATTTTTCTATCGTTTTTAAAATAATGGTATGTTGAGTGTACTCATTAGGATCGCCTCGATGAGCCAATTCTAACGAATACACATTACACATATTTTCATTATAAAATAAGAAAATTTCACTAAAATCCTTAAATACTTATCTAGTTGTGAATTTCCTAGGGACTCAAAACTAAGTTCGAATCAGTCACGGTAAACGAATCATCGGTGTTCGAGTCATTGAAGCTTTATAGTATATGCAAATGATATGTATAATATATTACGCGGTATAAAATGAGTTATGATTTTATAATGAAAGGCGTTTGTTTATCAACATGCTATGAACTGAATTTAATGAAGGTATTTTTTTGGCATGCTTTCATCAATTACTAATGCATAACTAATGTCTTTGCATGTCATTAAACACCACTTTTGTCCAATATAAGCCACTAAGGACAAATTTGGCCGTTTATTTTAAATGCTATAATATATAGCCTTAATTTTCCGTTTTACAAAGTTTATGGGTGTTCATTTTGTAACTCTGCAAGGTTTCACCACGTAATTCCATCTCTGGGTTCAAAATATTTTGTGATGATGGCAATTATTTAAAGTTCGTATGTGAAGGCCATAAAACGTCACCCTGTACTTCGAAGTAAGGCTGAGATTGTTAATTTTTCTGGTCCCCTTTGGGCTCATACATGAAATACAATAGAGCTTCGCTTAAAACTGCTGCTTGGAATAGAGGCGTGAGGGATGATACATTTCTTTTTTTCATTTTTTCCTCATATATAGATTCAAGCTGTCCGAGTCCGCTATTGTCTACTTTGAATTTTTCTGTGTTTCTAAAATATCATCATTTCAGAATATTTTACGAGTACGATAAGTACGATACCAAATAACAACGGTATGATTGCAGTACTTCGTACTGTTATCCACATGTTATCAGTTCGTTTATATTAGTATAGTTTCAACCAGTTTTGGTCTGTTATGGAAATTGTAATACGCGGACAATCAAAGTCCATATCAGACTGCTCGGATGAGCAGGCTTATCAAGGCCTTTGCTGTCAACAAATGCCATAATGCATATTTCTTATGACATAGCACATTCGTATTATAAATGCCGAATTACCATAGAATTATAGAAGAAAACAAACAAACAAACAGTGTCACCTGAGCCGTTTCTACGGCTGTACGGAACCGATTACGAAGATAGGATAGACATATGTATCGGTCCTGTCGACGTGTCGTGACGCGCAGACGTCCACTTTTGGGCCTGTCATTTGTCTTTCCCGTCTGTCGTAGACGCTGGTTCAAACGAGTTATAGTCGATTTACTCACTTGGAAGTTCCTGGCGATGACAGCCTGAGACGTCCCGCGTAGCAGCATTTGGATCGCTGCGTTACGTTGATTTTGCGTCAAACGTACCATGTTCCGTAGAAAAATTTTACCGGACTTTTGAAACCCTAACTCCAGGTAACACAATATGCCAATATGACGAAGTTACTGTATACATTTAATGTACTGCACGGGAAAATATTGAAAACAACAAATTGCCAACTGGAGCGATTAAGTGTACAGATATCGCCCAAATGTTTTCTGCATAATAAAGTTTGAAAAGTATAAACGTAAATCACAAAATAAATTTTCTGTCAACCTTGTGTTTGCATGAAAACATTTTGGGATAAAAAATTGCGTTTCTTTTTCGGTTTAGTAATACTTCAAATGACGCAAAATAATTAGAAACAGAATATAACTAATAAATATTTCATTTTTTATTTTGCTTTTGTCTAGGTTACCCGAGAGTAAGAAGAAGGAAGAAGCAGGATCCCGTTTACCGGAAAACAACAGGATTAACCAGTATGATAAAAAAGAACCCAGTTATGAAAGACCCAGTACCTATAAAAGGCGGTGTGAAATCCCCCGTACTGCCTAAATCAAGAAAAGATATAGCAACCAATCCTGGATTAAATCCAATGACCCCAGGTGCTTTAGAGCCTGGTTCGTTTGATGATCCATTCCCAGTTGGAAGTGGTGGAATACCACAATGGATATTAGATCTTGAAGGAGGTACAATAAATGGAAATGTTCTCAAGGGTGGGGAAGGTGGGTTGCCTTTTCACGGTGGACTTGGCCCAGGACAGCAGTATGCTAATGGTTTGAGGGACGGATGGGGTGCCGATGAGCATGCTCCTATGCCAGAATCACTTTCATCATGGTTCACTCCACCTGGTAGGGGAAGCATGCCAACAGATTCTGTCTCACAAAACGCTTTTTCAGCATCTCTAGGAGCTGCGGCGTCAAGGGATGTAACAATTAATGCCGCAGAGCATAATCTTGTGAAGGGAGCAATGCATCTGAGTGATAAAACGATAGGATCAGGTGGAGTTGATCACAATATCGCCAAAACTGACATCCACACATCACAAAAAGCTGGTCTAGGACCAGGAATAGATAATGTCGGAGTTTCAGTTGCTAGGGGTATGGCACACGCGTCTGTGAAAAGTGGCGGACTCTCTGGTATGGATGGGTTTGGTGTGGATCCCGTTGGACTGAATATAGCTAGTTCTATTAACAGTGGCGCCGGAACTGTAGGCAGTATAGGAAAACCACCGGGTATAGACAGTCCTCGAGTGGATGCGTTCATTCTTGGATTAGCGGGAAGTGACTCTCTTAAGCCAGTGGGTACAATCGGCGTAACTGGTGTTGCCAAACCATTAGTAGACATAGGAACTGGTGTTAATCCAATAGATCGGAACTTTGCAAATCCAAGAGCAACTGCGTTTATTGATCCTCCCCCCGTTAAAAAGAAGCATAAATTTAGCAATCTTGGAGGATTTGATATTTACGGTAAAAGACTGCCTGCGCCGAAAATACCATCTCATCCAAGATTTCCTTGACAGGAGAAGATTGTTAACATTTAGCATGCTAGGAATAAATTTCGGCAGCCCATATTTGCCCAGGTAATAGTTTTTGACATTGCACGAAAATGTTTTCCATAGCAGAAAATAGGGATTGTCCTTTTATACAAATTTTCTCCTAAGAGAGACACTTTGTCTGAAAAGTCAAATCATATTTTTATCTGGGAAAAATAAGAAAGATAACCTGAATTTATAATCCGCTGAATTTTCCCGGTGAGTGCTTAAGATTAAGATCTGTTTGTGTAAATGAGTTATTTGCGCAAAAAATACTTATACAAATCAAAGCGCTGACAGCACTGGTGGGTCGATTGTCTCTGAATGTGGGCTTGGCAAATGATCCTGAACGAGGACTTTGACTGTTTAATGTAACCCTTAGTTGACTGTAATTAAAGCAAACAGTGCAGACCCTGATCAGAAAACGCATTCTGTGGCGTCTGCTCTGGGTCTGCAATATTTGCAATGTTCCAGCACTAAGCCCAGTCCAGGTTTTAGAATAGATTTCGGTTCGGAGACAACAGGTTGTGAGTTTCATATCGGGAACATTTAGTTAGTCCAACGCGCCGTTAGTTTTACTGGCCAATGATAATCACGTGGACAATAGCCTTAAAGAAATTTCTGTGCATGTATACTTTGGATCGATTGTAAACAATTGATCCAAACATATTGTTTTCTGTTCTGCATCATTTCTCAGGTGGAAGAAAGAATGGCAAAACAACGAAAGGCAAAGCTACCGGCTTTCTCTTCCCTATCGAGTGATCACAATGGCCAGATAGGAACCATAAACCACATCAATAAGGCTTTAAAACCATAACAAACGGTGAGATGTGAAAAATCTGGTCCCTATTTAACGTAGAAATCTAACAACAGATAACAAACTATTGTGAAAAAGAGGAGAAATGGCTCCTAAGGAGCCATTTCTCCTCTTTTCCACAATTTTTTAATACACTTGACTCTCGCTATCTCAAACATTGATATCTGAAACTACTGCGTAAGTCAAAATAGACTTTTAATAATGTCGGTTTTGTTTTGTTTTATATATTCTTTACATTTCAACTCCTGTTATCTCAAACTATTGTTATACCAAACTGAAAATTATGGTCCCTGGAGTTTGAGATAACGAGACTCCACTGCATGTTTAATATCTTTTCAATGTAGATTTTAAAAGTCCAAGTGCTGGTTCTCTCCAGAGATGCCATTTCAAATTTCGAACGATTTGTCCTAGATTGCCCAGTTGGCATTCTGCTTAAATCTATATCTGAGACTGTCCATAAGTAGTAATGATGACTTCGGACGATTTTGATATTTTTACCATAATAGAGACACATTTTGTAATGCTTTGTACCTTGAAGTAGTGTTGAGATTGCAAAATGCTCTCTCTCTCTCTCTCTCTCTCTCTCTCTCTCTCTCTCTCTCTCTCTCTCTCTTGTTAAATGTAACAATATCTACCGTCAACACATGCATTGTTCATTATTGCATGAATCAGGAAATGATATGTACATGTATAAGCTTTCGACACATTATATATTGTGAAATTGATATCCATGTTACCGACAGAATACAATATTGTTTAAACCAAATCTATACCGGTCCGCTATCAGCCCCACAGGATTCCTATCGGGCCGATAACGGTCCGATATAAATTTGAGAAGAATGCTAACAAGGCGGTTTCGCTCCATATAGCGTTCGTTTCGTTTCGTAGAAATGCCTCAATACGGGCGTCTGAACTGAAAGTTTGTACCAATGAATGTTCTTAGGACAGGTATATTGTTTGTCGGATACTTATTTGTAAATTTGCATATGTTTGCAAAATAAAATACGTTTAAATCAAAGTATCATATTCTTCACTTAAATACTTAGCTTGTTGTGTAAAATTTCGACATTTTCAAATACTTGTCGAACTTATTTTCCCAGAAAATAGGCATTGACATTTATTTCTATTTATTTTATGCAAACTGTCTTCTTTTTTTAAAAAAAAAAAAAAAAAAAAAAAAAAAAAGAACAAGAAAAAAACAAAAAAACAAAAAAAACAAAAAAAAAACAAACAAAACAAAACAAAAAAAAACAAGAAAAATTATCATCGATTCATCATCTGCTGATTGCACCCATAGACTGATGAAGGTTACCCCATATATGCCGAGTGTATTCTACCATAATTCTTTGAACATATAAGAGGTGTCTGGTTAGGTTTTTGGCTCACCTGAGCCGAACGCTCAAGGTGAGCTTTTGTGATCACTCACCGTCCGTCGTCTTCGTCAGTCTGTCCGTCCGTCCACAATCTTTAAATAACTTCTCCTCCTAAACCACTGATTGGAATTTGACCAAACTTTACAGGAACGATCCTTGGGTAGTCTTCTTTCAAAGTTAATCAAATGGTTCCGGTCCATGCCTATCTAGGTCACAGGAGCTAAAAATAAATTTTTAAGCTAAAAACTTAAAAAAGAAATCTTCTTGTCAGAAACCACAGAACCGATTTCCATATAATTTTGCAGAAATGTTTCTTTGGTGACCCTCTACCAAAATTGTTCAAGCCATTTGGATTCGTCAAAAACATGTCCGCCAGGGGGCGGGGCTTATCTTTCCCTATAAATCTATATAGAAAACTTTAAAAATCTTCTTGCCAGAAACCACTGGACCGATTTCAATACAATTTTGCGAATATGTTCCTTTGGGGATCCTCTATCAAGATTATTCAAGCCATTTGGATTCGTCAAAAAACATGGCCGCCAGGGGGCGGGGCTTATTTTCCCTATATAATCTATATAGAAAACTTAAAAAGTCTTCTTGTCAGAAACCACTGAACCGATTTCCATAAAATTTTGCAGAAATGTTCCTTTGGTGATCCTCTACCAAGATTGTTCAAGCTATTTGGATTCGTTAAAAACATGGCCGCCAGGGGGCGGGGCCTATTTTCCCTATATATCTATATAGAAAACTTTAAAAATCTTCTTGTCAGAAACCACTGGACCAATTTCAATCTAATTTTTGCAGAAATGTTCCATTGGTGATCCTCTACCAAGATTGTTCAAGCCATTTGGATTCGTCAAAAACATGGCTGCCAGTGGGCGGGGCTTATATTTCCTATATATCTATATAGAAAACTTAAAAAATCTTCTTGTCAGAAACCACTAGACTGATTTCCATATAATTTTGCGAAAATGTTCCTTTGGTGATCCTCTACCAAGATTGTTCAAGCCATTTGGATTCGTCAAAAAACATGGCCGCCAGGGGGCGGGGCTTATTTTCCCTATGTAATCTATATAGAAAACTTAAAAAATCTTCTTATCAGAAACCACTGAACCGATTTCCATATTATTTTGCAGAAATGTTCCTTTGGTGATCCTCTACCAAGATTGTTCAAGCTATTTGGATTCGTTAAAAACATGGTCGACAGGGGGCGGGGCCTATTTCCCCTATATATCTATATAGAAAACTTTAAAAATATTCTTGTCAGAAACCACTGGACCAATTTCAATCTAATTTTTGCAGAAATGTTCCATTGGTGATCCTCTACCAAGATTGTTCAAGCCATTTGGATTCGTCAAAAACATGGCTGCCAGGGGGCGGGGCTTATATTTCCTATATATCTATATAGAAAACTTAAAACATCTTCTTGTCAGAAACCACTAGACTGATTTCCATATAATTTTGCGAAAATGTTCCTTTGGTGATCCTCTACCAAGATTGTTCAAGCCATTTGGATTCGTCAAAAAACATGGCCGCCAGGGGGCGGGGCTTATTTTCTCTATATAATCTATATAGAAAACTTAAAAAATCTTCTTGTCAGAAACCACTAAACCGATTTCCATATTATTTTGCAGAAATGTTCCTTTGGTGATCCTCTACCAAGATTGTTCAAGCTATTTGGATTCGTTAAAAACATGGTCGACAGGGGGCGTGGCCTATTTCCCCTATATATCTATATAGAAAACTTTAAAAATATTCTTGTCAGAAACCACTGGACCAATTACAATCTAATTTTTTGCAGAAATGTTCCATTGGTGATCCTCTTCCAAGATTGTTCAAGCCATTTGGATTCGTCAAAAAACATAGCTGCCAGGGGGCGGGGCTTATTTTCCCTATATATCTATATAGAAAACTTAAAAAAATCTTCTTTTCAGAAACTACTGAACCGATTACCATATAATTTTGCAGAAATGTTCCTTTGGTGATCCTCTACCAAGATTGTTCAAGTTATTTGGATTCGTTAAAAACATGGTCGACAGGGGGCGGGGCCTATTTTCCCTATATATCTATATAGAAAACTTTAAAAATCTTCTCGTCAGAAACCACTGGACCAATTTCAATCTAATCTTTGCAGAAATGTTCCATTGGTGATCCTCTTCCAAGATTGTTCAAGCCATTTGGATTCGTCAAAAAACATAGCGGCCAGGGGGCGGGGCTTATTTTCCCTATATATCTATATAGAAAACTTAAAAAAATCTTCTTGTCAGAAACTACTGGACTGATTTCCATATAATTTTGCGAAAACGGTTTCTTTGGTGATCCTCTACCAAGATTGTTCAAGCCATTTGGATTCGTCAAAAAACATAGCCGCCAGCGGGGGCGGGGCTTATTTTCCCTATATAATCTATATAGAAAACTTAAAAGATCTTCTTGTCAGAAACCACTGAACTGATTTCCATATAATTTTGCAGAAATGTTCCTTTGTTGATCCTCTACCAAGATTGTTCAAGCCATTAGGATTTGTCAAAAAACATGGCCGCCGGGGGCGGGACTTATTTTCCCTATATATCTTTATAGAAAACTTAAAAAATCTTCTTGTCAGAAACCATTGAACCGACTTCCATATAATTTTGCAGAAATGTTTCTTTGATGATCCTCTACCAAGATTGTTCAAGCCATTTGGATTCGTCAAAAAACATGGCCGCAAGGGGGCGGGGCTTATTTTCCCTATATATCTATATAGAAAACTTGAAAAAATATTCTTGTCAGAAATCACTGAACCGATTTCCATATAATTTTGCAGAAATGTTCCTTTGGTAATCCTCTTCCAAGATTGTTCAAACCATTTGGATTTGTCAAAAAACATGGCCACCAGGGGGCGGGGCTTATTTTCCCTATATATCTATATATGTAGAGAACTTAAAAAATCTTCTTGTCAGAAACCACTGGACCGATTGCAATATAATTTTGCAGAAATGTTCCTTTGGTGATTCTGTACCAAGGTTGTTCAAGACATTTGGATTTGTCAGAAAACATGGCCGCCAAGAGGCGGGGCTTATTTTCCCAACATATCTTTATAGAAAACTTGAAACATTTTTTTGTCAGAAACCACTGGACCGATTTCATTATAACTTGGCAAAAATGTTTTCTTGGTGACTCTCTACCAAGATTGTTCAAGTACACGTGATTCATCAAAAAAAAAAACAACAAAAAAAAAAACAAAAAAACATGGCCGCCAGGGGTGGAGCTTATTTTTCCTGTATATCTATATAGAAAACTTGAAAAAATCTTCTTGTCAGAAACCACTAGACCGATTTCAATATAACTTGGCAGAAATGTTCCTTTGGTGACTCTCTACCAAGATTGTTCAAGCCGTCATGGTTTGTCAAAAAACATGGCTGCTAGGGGGCGGGACTTATTTTCCCTATATATCTATATAGAAAGCTTGAAAAAATCTTCTTGTCAGAAACCTCTTGACCGATTTCGATATAACTTGGCAGAAATGTTTCCTTGGTGACCCTTTACCAAGATTGTTAAAGCTGTCATGATTTATCAAAAAACATGGCTGCTAGGGGGCTGGGCTTATTTTCCCGAAATATCTGTATAGAAAATTTTAATGATCTTCTTGTCAGAAACCACTGGACTGATTTCAATATAACATTGCAGATATGTTTCTTATGTAGCCCTCTTTCAAGGTTGTTCAAGCCGTCATGATTCGTCAAAAAACATGGCCATCAGGGGGCAGAGCTTATTTTCTCTATATATCTATAGAGAAAACTTTAAAAATCGTCTTGTCAGAAACCACCAGACCGATTTCATTATAACTTGGCAAAAATGTTTCTTTGGTGACCCTCTACCAAGATTGTTCGAGTGATTGTGATTTGTCAAAAAACATGGCTGCTAGCGGGTTGGGCTTATTTTCCTTATATTATCTATATAGAAAACTAAAAAATCTTCTTGTCATAAACCACTAGACCGATTTCAATATAACTTGACAGGAATGTTTCTTTGGTGACCCTCTACCAAGGTTGTTAAAGCTGTCATTATTCGTCAAAAAACATGGCCGCTAGGGGGCGAGGCTTATTTTCCCTATATATCTATATAAAATTTTTTTAAAAATCCTCTTGTAAGAAACCGTTGGACCGAGTTCAATGTAACATGGCAGGAGTGTTGCTTTTGTGACCCTCTACCGAGATTGTTCAAGCCTTCATGATACGTCAAAAAAACATGGTCTCCAGGGGGCGGGGCTTATTTTCCGTATATATCTGTATAGAAAACTTTAAAATTCTTCTTGTCAAATACCTCCTGACTGATTTCAATAATGCTTTGGTGACCCTCTACCAAGAATGTTCAAGCAATCCTGGTTTGTCAAAAAACATGGCTGCTATGGGGTGGGACTTTTTTCCCCATGGATCTAAATAGAAAACTTTAAAAATCTTCTTGTCAGAAACCACTGAACCGATTTCAGTTTAACTTGGCAGGAATGTTCCTTTGGTTACCCTCTACCAAGTTTGTTCTAGCTGTCATGATTCATCAAAAAAAAAAAAAAAAAAAAAAAAAAAATGGCCGTTAGGGAGTAGGGCTATATAGCGATATAAAACACTTTAAAAATCTTTTTGTCAGAAACCACTGGACCAATTTTAATATAATATGGCAGAAATATTCCTTAGGTGACCCTCTTTCAAGATTAAGTCAAGTCGTCATAATGCGTTTAAAAGAAAAAAAATCATGGCTTGGGGTGGGGGACGGTGAGGGGGGGGGGTGGGGGGGTGGGGGATGGGGGGGGGGGGGCAAATCTGTTTGCTCAGGGGAGCGATATAGGACCATCATGTATTATTATCTTGTTTTGTAGAAATTTCTGCACTTAATGCAAAGAGTGTAAACCCTTATCAGACGCCGTGTTTGCGGCGTCTGATCTGGGTCTACACTGTTTGCCAATGTCACTTTAATGGGACGCTGGGTTTAAATTAGTTAAAAGTCAAATAAACTGTTTATTCACACCTTTCATTACTTCCGTTACATTGGAAATATTCATTTGATTAACTAATAGAATGTGTCGGATTTTAAACCTTTCACCCCTGAATTTCTGAAATGGACTCTTCCGCCTCCGAATAAGAACACATCCATTGTTGTCTCTACACTATAGTGTATTCGCTATAATATATTTTACTAAAGTGTTACTCATATTTTCTGGCATATTTTGTGATCATTGAGTCCTTTCCGGGACTTTTGAAAACGGGTTTCAGTCATAAACCAATAAGAGCATTGGAAACAGTGTAGATCTGATTATTTACAAAAGTAAACGTATTGGTCTGCAGGGATGAAAGGATTAAATTTACATCTGTTTTCAGCAATGTTCTTCATGCTGATCTCCAATCTACAGTCGAACCTCAATAACTCGAACATCTTTGGGACCATGGAAATGTGTTCTAGACATGGGAAGTTCGAGCCACTGGGGGGTTAATCAAAACGCCAGGTCAGGAGGCAATTGGATATAATTTAGGTTGTCTTTACGATCATCTGTAAAGTAATGGTACGTATGTTGAGTTTTACTCATTAAAATCGCCTCGATGAGGCGATTCTGATTAGTACACACAACATACATTTCATGATAAAATAAGAAAAATTCCCTAAAATGTCTATAAATTTGCTTTCTTTGGCTATCAAGAGAATTTCTAAGGGACTCATAAGCGAGATCGAATTAGCCATGGTAATCGAGCTGTCCGTGTTCGAGTCATTAAGATTTTACTGTATCTGGTTTTAACCTTTACCACTCCACAGACAGTTCAGCAGACAACAAAACTGATGCTATTTTAGCCAGCGCACACGGCAAAATACCTGTGTGACCAGCAAAGACTCAGATCAGTCTGTACACCCACCCAGTATGGCAAGGGTTCTCGTTTATCCCTCTTTGGATAACCTAGAGGCTGCAGGGCACATGCGATCAGCAAAGACTCTGATCAGACTGCGCGGATGCGCAGGCTGATCTGAGTTTTGCTGGTTGCACAAGTCTTAATGTAGGATTTGTCTTGCGCTGGCTAATTTTTCTTACATTTTTTCCCAAAAAATAGACAATTTGCATGAAATATCAAAGTCTAAATTCTGTGAAAAATTAGAAAAAAAAAAAATCTCCAGCAGCGTCTGCTGGAATGTTTACCCAGGATGCAAAGCGTCAAAGTTCTGCAGTTTGTATAATATACATCTGTTTCGAAATCCTTTCCCTCATTTATCGCATTGTTTTCGTTTGTCTTCTTTTGAAGGCATCTTTTTCCACCGATTTGATTCATATCACTTCACATAAGTGTACTTTATATTTTCTTCACTATAGTGTAGTTAACTATAATGTTCTCCACTAACTCCACTAAAGTGCATATTTTACTACAGTTAACTATCTTTATACCGACACTCGATACAACGACACAACTCGTTAAAATGACAATTTGAATGTCACGAAACCTTCGCTCAAGATGTGACAGTTAATGAGAAATTACGCAAGAATATTACATTAAATCTTCAAGAAACATATGTTTTGGATATTTGTTAGAATCGCCTCACTGAGGCGATTCTAACAAATATCCAAAACATATGTTCTATGAGGAACAAGGTCTTCTTTACATATTATTCTGTCCATTAAGAATTCTTTACAACAGCAAATTCATTTTAATGGCAACATCTTTGGGAACAAATGCTGTCGTTGTAACGAGGGTTCACTATGTTTTAATCCTGAACGTATTAATTAATGAAAGTTATCCCTGGATTATTTCTTAAGATATCTAGAGCTTTCTTTGTCACGTCCACATATGTCATATTTACATGTAACGAGGGGATGGAGTTTATTGATTTACGTAGTATATTTAGAGATAAATCGATTGTTTCTTCTATTCTTGCTTAATTCTTGAATACTGGCTCACCAACTTTGTAACAAGTATAACAAACCTATTCGAAATACAAAATTTAATTTCAATCAAAATTGTTTCAGATCTTGATTTTGAAGTTAACACTACCGATTTCTGAGAATGCAAAGATTTGCTCATGTTATTATTGTGTAACAGGTGAAAAAATGGAAATAACATTTTTCCCCGACCGGGGATCGAACCCGGTTCGCTGGCCTCAAAGTCCTACACTCTACCACGTCGCTTTAAAAGCCGGCTTGTACCGCAAGGCAGTACAAGTGTATCATATACCTATACCCGGTGACATTCTCCCTCTCCAAATTGAAATTCGTCCCTGAATTTCTAGGAGTCCGAGAATCACGTGAAATGAGACTCAAGGAGTTTTATGCACACATGTGGGTTATTTAACGGTGGGCGCCAAATGTAACAGGTGAAAAAATGGAAATAACATTTTTCCCCGACCGGGGATCGAACCCGGTCAGCTGGACTCAAAATCCTACACTCTACCACGTCGCTATAAAAGCCGGCTTGTACCGCAAGGCAGTACAAGTGTATCATATACCTATACCCGGTGACATTGGGTAGTTGATAATTATTTCACATAGTAGAATTCGATTTATTCTCTCTAAAGGACCAAGATATACGATTTGCCAACTGACTTCAATAAATGTCGCTTAGTACAAATTGGAGAAGCTTTACATGAATTCTGCACGTACAAATGAGAGTATGCTAAATATAATACTTTAAATGAGTGGAATCTGACTGTTTTCAAAGCTAATAATGCAAACCTTTTTACTGTGTAAACCTAAATTTTCTTTTCGACATCTGATGCAAGGAATCCAAGAATTTCATAGGAAGTATGTTTTGATTCCAGCCGACAAGGCTGCAAATAATGTTGTCATTGTGCGACATTGTTTGCTCTATATTAATACTTCAAATAAAAGGAATTTGGCAGAACTATTATATACACACAGACTATCAAAGATGAGGTCTGTTATTGACAGGCATAGTAGTCAGTCTGTCAAGTTTGTGGTCAAAATTAAAGAGATCCAGGCCAAGCTTCCTACGTTGTATTGGTTACCGAAGCTCCGTAAAAGGCCATATAAAGCATGCATTATTACAAACTCTAGTTCATGCACTAAGATTGAACTCTCAAATTTATTCTTGTCTTACTGCTATTTAAAAATTAAATACAATGAGATAGTATACGACAGATCCGGCAAAAATCTTTTTTGCTTTGTCAAAAGCTCCACTGTGTTTTTAAATAAACTTAAATCTCGGCCTTTCCGTGCATCTAGTTTGTCTACATATGATTTTCCCAGCTTTATACAACACTGTCGCATAAACTGATTAATGATAACGTCTTTATTTAGCTGAAAGAACCTTCTTAAGAGATAATGCTCTTTACCTTGCTTATAATGAGAACATACCTTTTTCACTTTTCACTTCTGAGGATCATAAACATTATACTTTGCGGTCTTGTCAGAAAGTTTATGATGTGCTTTTGTTTCTTATTGAGAATATCTTTACTCGGTTTAGTACTAAATTATAAATTGTCTGTATATAGAATGCAGATCTGTTTCTGTTCTGTTACAAAAGAGACTTTCTGTTATTCCTTTTTAACGAAGATCAGACCAATATTATTGAAGCAATCAATGGAACGTCTCTATACATGGATGACTTACTAAATATTAATAATGCTTTTTTAACAAAAGGTTGATACAATTTATCCGAAAAGAACTACAGTCAAATAAAACTAACACTTATGACACCGAAGAAGGGTTTCTGAATTTTAATGTCTTCTAAAATTAATGACAAACGGGACGACTTTGATTTTGATAACGTTAATTTTCCATTTTTGGATGGTGATGTCCCTCATGTTACTTCCTATGGTGTATATATTTCTCAATTAATTCGGTTTGCTAGAATATCTAGTCAAGTCAGTGACTATAATAATCGAAATATAAATTTTAACTGCTGAACTTCTTGAGCAAGTGTACCGTTATCATAAACTACGTAAAACGTTCACCGTCATTCCGAATTAATGTCCAAATATAACGTTGGTTTTACATCACGAAAACATGCCTATATAATTTTGACCCCCTTAAACCCCACTTTTATATAGTAAACCTGGGGTTTACAGGGGTATACATTATTTTTCTTACTTCTGCTCAAAAACATAGATTGTGGGTACTCGTTAGAACCGCCTCGCCGAGGCGGTTCTAACGAGTACCCACAATCTATGTTTTGAGCAGAAATATTAAAAAAATCTGAGTTTTTTGTCTGAAAACTTTCATTTTTTCTAGGTGAAATGTTCTATATATTTGAATAGGCGTGTTTTCGTAATGAAACACTTCTACAAGAAAGTTTGTCGAACCTGAATTCTACTTCGTCTCTAAATTCAGAAAGACTGTTTCGGAACAGTTTAAAAAGATTAGCACTTGCTACAAAAAGGTTACTCGATGGATACGAGGGGTGTTCAAAAACTTTTGCAAATGACACGTTTTCTCCGAGACATTAATTAAAAGTTGATATTTTGTCTAGTTACCTTCGAAATATTCCTCTTTAGATAGATCACGTAGTTTCAATCTTTTAATCCAAAGTTTGAAACAATGTTCATACTTATCTTTGGGTACACCCCTAAGAAACTGGTAAACTGCTGACCCCCTGCACTTCTGGACCTATATCTCCTACCGGAAAGAGGAAAGAATCACATGGGACCAGGTCTGGGCTGTCGGGAGGGTTCGTCAATACATTAACCTTTTCAGTGCTACAGTTGAGGATTTGTGGGCTGGAGCATTGTCATGTAACAAATGGACATGCTGAAGACCAGTTTTTGAACGTACTTTTCTCCGTTTTGGTCGCAATCGTTTCAGAACAACATTCTTATAGAAGATACCAGGCACACCTTTTGGAACAGCAATTTGCATGAATTGACAAGAATTTCCGAAGAAAATGAGGTATAACACCTTCTTTGGTGTCAGTGTTTGTTTAGCAATACTTGACCTTTTGGTAGGTTTCAGAGCCCATATTCTGTTATCAGCTTTCCGCTTGGGGCTCATGAAATGGACCCATGTCTCATCACCAGTTATGAGATTATCAATCACTTTTCTGATATTTTGGGAACTTCTTTAGCAGTGGCTTCGCCATTTGCACCTTCGTACGTTTCTGCCCATCGGTGAGCAAATGGGGTATCCAGCGAGCACTTATCTTCGTAACTTTAAGAATTTTCTTCAGAATGAAGAGTACAGATGAAAGCCGTTTGTCAGTTGTGCCAGCTCTCTGAGAGTGAAACGCGCATCTTTCTCAATAATAGACTTGATCTTATAAATGTTAGATTTGGTAACTGCCACCCTGGGTCTTCCTGAATAAGGGTCATCTTTGAATGACTCCTGACCGAGACTGTATTTTGCCCTACCTTTGGAACAGCACTTTGCATGAGAGGCCCAGAACTTAAGGAAATGGCGTATAGCCGGCCTCGGTGGCTCAGTTGGATGCGCCGTCCGACTGGAGACCAGGAGGTCGCGGGTTCAACCCCCGCCGAGGTCGGCAACATTCTTTCGTGGAGATTGATCATGAAATATTTTCTACGGTCATTCTCTCCCTTCCGCTGATTCAAGAAGGGCAATTGTCAGTTTCTGGCGAAAGAATGTACACAATACTGGTTAACCGCTTAGAGGACTAAGCCTGCCCAGTAAACGTGTGGTTAGGTAAACTGACCGCGCTCGACATGACCCCATTGGGTTGACTGGGCCGTAAAACCTCAACACAAAAGTTATTTTAGCATAACTTGGTTTTTGGGCATGTTTAGTTTAAACATATTTTATTTCATTTTAATACATGTGACAATTGCCCTTCTTGAATCAGCGGAAGGGAGAGAATGACCGTAGAAAATATTTCATGATCAATCTCCACGAAAGAATGTTGCCGACCTCGGCGGGGGTTGAACCCGCGACCTCCTGGTCTCCAGTCGGACGGCGCATCCAACTGAGCCACCCCTCGTTTTTCTATACTGGTTTCAGATCGCCATTGAGCCTTTTGCTTTTTTCATCACAGTGGGTTTGATTATATGTGTTTCACTGTGATGTTTCACAGATGAGTTTGAGACCCTATATGAAGTCCGAACACATATTTATAATTTAGGGCTGCATCAAAATTAAGGGTGAAGTTTCGCGCGTATAAAACTATTTTACTAGGTGAAAACACTGCCATGCGCTTATTAAAAGTGCTTAAAATCTTGACATTACCATCAATGATATCTCTTTTCAGATGTGTGACCGTGTCTAAATATTTGATTTATCCATATAAGATCATATTTCAAATAAATGCTGAAAACTTCATTGAAAAATCTGCAGTAGTTTTTAAGATATGACGATATAAAATTTTACCAAATTGCAAAGGATAATACGTGTATAGGGAATTACCCGTGTTTATACCCAGTGGTAAAGCGCTTGGATGATCAAGATCAATATAAGACTGGAAGTGACATGATACTATCTAACCGAATCAACTAGATTCATGCTATCTCAGTAATAACATATCTAAGCCCTTTTACTTCTTAAATGAGCCACAGCACGACAAAAATAACAATGATCTGTGATCCCAGCGAAAACAGACAAAGTTGGGAAAACAGAAAACATCACGAAAACACGCCTATATAATTTTGACCCCCTTAAACCCCACTTTTATATATTAAAACTGGGGTTTACACGGGTATACATTATTTTTCTTATTTCTGCTCAAAACATAGATTGTTGGTACTCGTTAGAACCGCCTCGGCGAGGCGGTTCTACCGAGTACCCACAATCTATGTTTTAAGCAGATATATGAAAAATATCAGAGTTTTTTACCTGAAAATTTTCAGCTTTTGGAGGTGAAATTTTCTGTATATTTGAATAGGCGTGTTTTCGTAATGAATCACATTTTTTGACAAATCCGCAGTCATCAAAAACTTTAATTTTTGGGATTTATGCGAAATTGACATCAGGACAACTAAAATGTAAACATTCACTTGTTTGAATCAAAAATAGTCAGTCGTGGAAACAGAAAAAAATCACATTTTTCGACAGGTCCATGGTCATCAAAAACTTCATTTGTTTTTAATTTTTTTTTTGAAAAGCCCTTTAAAATGTAGGAAATCATCATGAAACATCAAAGGGAAAGAAACACAAACACGAAATAACTGAACCCTAATGGAAACATCACTAGCAGAAAGCCAAACGGACAGTTACTTTCCCACAAAGTGGCCAAATGGCTATCCAATACAAAAATATGTAAGCGACACACACATTCAAAGAAGAACTATAACAAAAATAAACCATGACAGAAGAATCGCCTTGGAACGGTCAGTCGATTTTACGAGGCCACAATCCTCGCCCTAACTTCTGTCGCGGTTTAGACACGTAATTTGTTCAGTCCGCATAAAGGGTTCCTAACTCAACAGGACTACATCTTCGAGAACACAAAAAATCAGCAAATTACAGAGATGAAACAACGATGAGGACTCGACAGCACGAAACACCTGAAATGCTAGAGCAAAAGAAAACCAACAGTAAGACTCCCCAGGGCCCGACCAAAGAAAAAGCATCAAGTACCAACCAACAGTACCCAAAATTAAATTTCAAGTAAGCCTTTACGCTGGCACCATCATAGAATCTGAGGCCTAACTCGCCGGCGTGCAATTAAAGAGGGAAGCAAAGTTATTCGACAATGCGCCGACTGCTGCAACTTTGCTATTTTTTTTTTAATATAAGGGCATTGTGTTGATTTAATTGTTATGTTAAGGCTTAGTCTAAATCTTATTTTCATTGTACAGATGTTAAGATTTGCTTAGTATCTTGGATGCTTTTTAAATAAAAGTAAAAAAAGGATTGCCTTTGGAAATAAAGAACACAAAGAATCACGAAAATCGGAGACTCGGTTTGATATTGAGTCTCTGCATATGTAACACTGCCGTTTGCGAGGCTGCATACGCCCCTTAGCGCCGACTTTAGCAGTAGAGTAAAATAAAAGTAAAAAAGGATTGCCTTTGGAAACACACAAACTCACGAAAATCGAGACTCGGTTTCATTGAGTCTCTTCATATGCAACACTGTAATTTGTGAAGCTGCATACGCTCCCTAGCGCCGGCTTAAGCAGTAGGGTAAAAAAAGTAAAAAAAAATAGTAATAATAATTCAGTGTTCCTTATTGTGCCCAAAAATACAAAGAGGTAAAGAAAATTCGAAATTCGCATAGTACACTGTAATATTCAAAGCGGAATTTTCGTAGGGTCGAATTTGGTTTATTTTTCATTTATTGTTGTATTGATAAAAACAGCAGAGTAAGTGGAAACAAAGCTATTTTAGGCCTTACTGATTTTAATATTGAAATCCAAATTCAAGTTTGCTTAAATATGGATAACTCACTCTCCAGTCACCCTGGTATCTAACACTATCTAAATTACTTCATCAAAGTATCATTTTATTCTGCAGTTCAATTGAAGAAAACACTTTTAAAATATATAGTTTATCTTAGAACTGGATTAATCACTGAGTTAGTCAATGCTTCACAATCATTTTTAAAATGATATGGTCAATCAGAACAAAATATTTTCACTTGAAATAAAACGCCAAGTAAACAAAGAAATGTCTTGTCAAAAGATGCCAAAAGGGTAAAAATGTTCATGTGGTATAGTTTTAACCCTAGTCCTGCTGAACGTATATGTACTGCCTTTGCAAACAGTGTAGATCCAGATCAGTTGGCTTCTGAAGAAGCCAACTGATCTGAACCTGCACTGTTTGCTGTTTGCCATTAAGTATGTAAATTTGTCTCAACAATCTAGATCAAGTAATCTGATTGGCAGAAAATTGGAAATTGAGCATGGCATCTTTATTTATTCAGCATGACAAGGGTTAAACGGTAAACTTCAGACTATATGCAAATCAGAGGGAGATATGAGAATGCACGGAATTATGAGATTCTGCAACTGATCTTAAGATGACTTAATACACTTAGTAGAGTTTCGAAAATTTCATTATGCAAACATACCTACATAATTTTGACCCACTTAAACCCCACTTTTAAACAGTAAAATTTGGGGTTACAAGGGTAAACGTTATTTTTCTCATTTCTGCTTAAAGACATACATTGTGGGTACTCGTTAGAACTGGTCAAGGCGGTTCTTACGAGTACCCAAACTCTACGTTTTGAGCCGAAATATGAAAAATATCAGAATTGTTATCTGAAAACTTTCAGTTTTTGGTGGGTGCCCCCTGAAAAAAATGCTCCACTCTTAAAAGAAAAGAATTGCTCCAAATAGTTGCAGTTCTCTCCTTTTAGAGTAACCCCCTTTTCAGAAGGGCAAACAAGTTTGACAGAGTTAATTCCCTTAAAAGCATGCATTTCCTTTATATTACCATTATCGTATTGATCCGAAATATAGGGTCAGCATAACTACTTACTATGTTTGTTCCTGAATTATAATAAATTCATTTTATTTTTAAACACACATGTTGGTGGGTTTAAAAAAAACTGCTGGATAAGAGGCAAACAGTGTAGACCCTGATCATTCTGCGGCATCTCATCTGGGTCTATACAGTTTGTTCATACATGCCTGTATACATACTAAGGAATATGATGTAATGTTTGCATGTGTATGTTTTTAGCTGGAAATTAAATAACGTCCAGCTAGATATATGTGATTATGTCAGTTATATATTTTATAAATCTTGGATGGAATGGTGGAATGTTGAGAAACTGTTGTTGTTGTTTTTTTTGTTTTTTTTTGCTGAGTTTTAATTACTGATATTTTATGACAATATTGTAAAAAAAATCAGAAAATTTGAAGAAGTTAAGCCTGCCTCCAATTTACCTACCCTACCGATTTTTGCATAATTTGCAGTCATTTTTACAACGGAGAAAAATGAAGTTATATGATTTTTTATCACAAATGAACAGAATAAAACGTTTTGTGCCAGGCAAAAAAAGAAAAAAAGACGACTTTCTGAAAGATGCTGAAAGCAGATTAATATGTCATTATTATGTTTTATAACTCTTGTCCTGCAGAACCCGGATATACCCTGCCTTGGCAAACAGTGTAGATCCAGAACAGTTGGCTTTCTGAAGAAACCAAATAATCTGGATCTGCACTGTTTGCCATTCTGTATTTTAATTTGTATCAACAATATGGATCAATTCATCTGATTGGCAGAAAATTGGAAATGGGCGTAGCATCTCAATTTATTCAGCAGGACAAGGGATAACTCTTCTATCATTAGCACATATTGTAATTATTAACCAAAGATTATATTTATTTAAAGCATTTGTATATCATCACCTGTTAACATTTGTGGGAGCACATTTAGAATTTATCCACAATTAACTTTTCCCTGTCTGTCTAAATTTGGGTTGGAGTTTAACGACCCAGTCAACACTATTAAGGTCATGTCGAGTCGGTCAGTTTACCAAACCGCCGTTTTTCCTGGACACACTTACTCCCCCATGCGGTTAATCAGTACTTGTGCACAGTTTTTCGCCCGAAACTGACAATTGCCTTTCTTGAATCAGCGGAAGGTAGAGAATGACTGTAGAAAATATTTCATGATCAACATCCAAGACGAAATGTTGTCAAACTCGGCGGGGATCTAAACCCGCGACCTCTTGAACGCATCCGTCTGAGCCACCGAGGCCAGCCTCTCTATATATAAATATTCCATATATAGAAGAGTTCAGATGACCCAGCGGTTGTTAACCCTCTAAAATGAAGATAATCATCACTGTTTGACATCAGGATACCTAAAATGCCCAAATTCACTGATTTGGATGCCAGATTTGCAAAAGTGTGAAATTAGCAAAAATGTGATTTTTCTCTAAGGTCCGCGGTGGGCGAAAACTTCAATTTTTCGTTTTTTTGGAAAGCCCTCTAAAATGAAGATAATCATCACTATTTGACATCAGGATACCTAAAATGCCCAAGTTCACTGATTTGGATGCCAAATTTGCAAAAGTGCGAAATTAGCAAAAGTCTGATTTTTCTCTAAAGTCCGCGCGGACGAAATCTTCAATTTTTTCGACTTTCTGTAAGCCCTCTAAAATGAAGATAGTCATCACTATTTGACAACAGGATACCTAAAATGCCCAAATTCACTGATTTGGATGCCAAATTTGAAAAGTGTGAAATTAGTAAAAATGTGGTTTTTCTCTAAGGTGCACGTTGGGCGAACACTTCAATTTTTTCGATTTTCTGGAAAGCCCTCTAAAATGAAGATAATCATCATTATTTCACATCAGGATACCTAAAATGCCAAAATTCACTGATTTGGATGCCAGATTTGCAAAAGTGTGAAATTAGCAAAAATGTGATTTTTCTCTAAGGTCCGCGGTGGGCGAAAACTGCAATTTTTTCCATTTTCTGGAAAGCCCTCTAAAATGAAGATAACCATCACTATTTGACATCAGGATACCTAAAATGCCCAAATTCACTGATTTGGATGCCAAATTTGCAAAAGTGTGAAATTAGCAAAAATTTGAATTTTCTGTAATGTCCGAGGTGGGCGAAAACTTCAGTTTTTTCGATTTTCTTGAAAGCCGTCTAAAATGAAGATAATCATCACTATTTGACATGAGGATACCTGAAATGCCCAAATTCACTGATTTGGATGCCAAATTTGCATAAGTGTCAAATTAGCAAAAATTTGATTTTTCTCTAAGGTCCGCGGTGGGCAAAAACCTCAATTTTTTCGATTTTCTGCAAAGCTCTCTAAAATGAAGATAATCATCACTATTTCACATGAGGATACCTAAAATGCCCAAATTCACTGATTTGGATGCCAAATTTGCGAAAGTGTGAAATTAGCAAAAATGTTTTTTTTTCTCTGAGGTCCGCGGTGGGCGAAAACTTCAATTTTATCCATTTTCTAGAAAGCCCTCTAAAATGAAGATAATCATCACTATTTGACATGAGGATACCTGAAATGTCCAAATTCACTGATTTGGAGGCCAAATTTGCAAAAGTGTGAAATTAGCAAAAATGTGATTTTTCTCTAAGGTCCGTGGTGGGCGAAAACTTCAATTTTTTTCGATTTTCTGGAAATCCCTCAAAAATGAAGATAATCAACACTATTTGACATCAGGATACCTTAAATGCCCTTATTCACTGATTTGGATGCTAAATTTGCAAACGTGAGAAATTATCAAAAAAGTGATTTTTCTCTAAGGTCCGTTGTGGACGAAAACTTCATTTTTTTCGATTTTCTGGAAAGCCCTCTAAAAAGAAAATAATCATCACTTTGACATCAGGATACCTAAAATGCCCAAATTCACTGATTTGGATGCCAAATATGCAAAAGTGTGAAATTAGCAAAAATGTGATTTTTTTCTAAGGCCCGCGGCGGGCGAAAATTCCAATTTTTTCGATTATCTGGAAAGCCCTCTAAAATGAAGATAATCATCAATCTTTATTTGGCATCAGGATACCAAAAATGCTCAAATTCAGTGATTTGGATGACAAATTTGCAAAAGTGTGAAATTAGGAAAAATGTTATTTCTTTCTAAGGTCCGCGGTTGGCGAAAACTTCAATTTTTCCAATTTTCTGGATAGCCCTCTAAAATGAAGATAATCATCACTATTTGACATCAGGATACCTAAAATGCCCAAATTCACTGATTTGGATGCCAAATTTGCAAAAATGTCAAATTAGCAAAAATGTGATTTTCCTCTAAGGTCCGCGGTGGGCGAAAACTGCAATTTTTTCGATTTTCTGGATAGCCCTCTAAACTGAAGATAATCATCACTATTTGACATCAGGATACCTAAAATGCCCAAATTCACTGATTTGGATGCCAAATTTGCAAAAGTGTGAAATTAGCAAAAATGTGATTTTTCTCTAAGGTCCACGCTGGGGGAAAACTTCAATTTTTTCAATTTTCTGGATAGCCCTCTAAAATGAAGATAATCATCACTATTTGACATCAGGATACCTAAAATGCCCAAATTCACTGATTTGGATGCCAAATTTGCAAAAGTGTGAAATTAGCAAAAATGTGATTTTTCGCTGAGGTCCGCGGTGGGCGAAAGCTTCAATTTTTTTGATTTTCTGGAAAGCCCTCTAAAATGAAGATAATCATCACTATTTGACATCAGGATACCTAAAATGCCCAAATTCAATGATTTGGATGCCGATTTTGCAAAAGTGTGAAATTAGCAAAAATGTGATTTCTTTCTAAGGTCCGCGGTGGGCGAAAACTTCAATTTTTTCGATTTTCTGGGAAGTCCCTAAAATGAAGATAATCATCACTATTTGACATCAGGATACCTAAAATGCCCAAATTCACTGATTTGGATGCCAAATCTGCAAAAGTGTGCAATTAACAAAATGTGATTTTTCACTAAGGTCCGCGGTGGGAGAAATCTTCAATTTTTCGATTTTCTGGAAAGCCCTCTTAAATGAAGATAATCATCACTATTTGACATCAGAATACCTAAAATGCCAAAATTCACTGATTTGGATGCGAAATTTGCAAAAGTGTGAAATTTGAAAAAATGTGGTTTTCCTCTAAGGTCCGCAGTGGGCGAAAACTTCAATTTTTTCGTTTTTCAAGAAAGCCCTCTTAAATGAAGATAATCATCACTATTTGACATCAGAAAACCTAAAATGTCCAAATTCACTGATTTGGATGCCAAATTTGCAAAAGTGTGAAATTAACAAAAATGTGGATTTTCTCCAAGGTCCACGTTGGGCGAAACTTCAATTTTTTCGATTTTCTGGAAAACCCTCTAAAATGAAGTTAATCATCACTATTTGACATCAGGATACCCAAAATGCCCAAATTACTGATTTCGATGCCAGATTTGCAAAAGTGTGAAATTAGCAAAAATGTGATTTTCCTCTAATGTTCGCGGTGGGCGAAAACTTCAATTTTTTCGATTTTCTGGATAGCCCTCTAAAATGAAGATAATCATCACTATTTGACATCAGGATACTTAAAATGCCCAAATTCACCGATTTGGATGCCAAATTTGCAAAAGTGTGAAATTAGCAAAAATATGATTTTTCGCTGAGGTCCAGGGTGGGCGAAAACTTCAATTTTTTCCATTTTCTGGAAAGCGATCTAAAATAAAGATAATCATCACTGTTTGACATCAGGATACATAAAATGTCCAAATTCACTGATTTGGAGGCCAAATTTGCAAAAGTGTGAAATTAGCGAAAATGTGATTTTTCTCTAAGGTCCGTGGCGGACGAAAATTTCAATTTTTTCGATTTTCTGGAAAGCCCTCTAAAATGAAGATAATCATCACTATTTGATATCAGGATACCTAAAATGCCTAAATTCACTGATTTCAATGCCAAATTTGCAAAAATGTGAAATTAGCAAAAATGTGATTTTTCTCTAATGTCCACGGTGGCCGAAAACTTCATTTTTTTTGATTTTTTGGAAAGCCCTTTAAAATGAAGATAATCATGACTTTTTAACATGAGGATACCTAAAATGCCCAAATTCACTGATTTGGATGCCAAATTTGCATAAGTGTCAAATTAGCAAAAATTTGATTTTTCTCTAAGGTCCGTGCCGGGCGAAAACTTCATTTTTTCAGATTTTCTGGAAAGCCCTCGAAAATGAAGATAATCATCACTATTTGACATCAGTTGACCTAAAATTCCCAAATTCACTGATTTGGATGACAAATTTGCAAAAGTGTGAAATTAGCAAAAATGTTACTTTCCTCTAAGGTCCGCGGTGGGCCAAAACTGCAATTTTTTCGATTTTCTTGATAGCCCTCTAAAATGAAGATAATCATCACTATTTGACATCAGGATACCTAAAATCACCAAATTCACTGATTTGGATGCCAAATTTGCAAAAGTGTGAAATTAGCAAAAATGTGATTTTTCGCTGAGGTCCGCGGTGGGTGAAAACTTCAATTTTTTCCATTTTCTGGAAAGCCATCTAAAATGAAGATAATCATCACTGTTTGACATCAGGATACCTAAAATGTCCAAATTCACTGATTTGGAGGCCAAATTTGCAAAAGTGTGAAATTAGCAAAAATGTGATTTTTCTCTAAGGTCCGTGGCGGACGAAAATTTCAATTTTTTCGATTTTCTGGAAAGCCCTCTAAAATGAAGATAATCATCACTATTTGATATCAGGATACCTAAAATGCCTAAATTCACTGATTTCAATGTCAAATTTGCAAAAATGTGAAATTAGCAAAAATGTGATTTTTCTCTAATGTCCACGGTTGGCGAAAACTTCATTTTTTTTCGATTTTCTGGAAAGCCCTTTAGAATGAAGATAATCATGACTTTTTAACATGAGGATACCTAAAATGCCCAAATTCACTGATTTGGATGCCAAATTTGCATAAGTGTCAAATTAGCAAAAATTTGATTTTTCTCTGAGGTCCGTGCCGGGCGAAAACTTCATTTTTTCAGATTTTCTGGAAAGCCCTCGAAAATGAAGATAATCATCACTATTTGACATCAGTTTACCTAAAATTCCCAAATTCACTGATTTGGATGACAAATTTGCAAAAGTGTGAAATTAGCAAAAATGTTACTTTCCTCTAAGGTCCGCGGTGGGCCAAAACTGCAATTTTTTCGATTTTCTTGATAGCCCTCTAAAATGAAGATAATCATCACTATTTGACATCAGGATACCTAAAATCACCAAATTCACTGATTTGGATGCCAAATTTGCAAAAGTATTAAATTAGCAAAAATGTGATTTTTCGCTGAGGTCCGCGGTGGGTGAAAACTTCAATTTTTTCCATTTTCTGGAAAGCCATCTAAAATGAAGATAATCATCACTGTTTGACATCAGGATACCTAAAATGTCCAAATTCACTGATTTGGAGGCCAAATTTGCAAAAGTGTGAAATTAGCAAAAATGTGATTTTTCTCTAAGGTCCGCGGTGGGCGAAAACTTCGATTTTTTTTATTTTCTGGAAAGCCCTGTTAAATGAAGATAATCATCATTATTTGACATCAGGATACCTAAAATGCCCAAATTCACTGATTTGGATGCCAAATCTGCAAAAGTGTGAAATTAACAATAATGGGATTTTTCTCTAAGGTTCGCGGAGGGAGAAATCATCAATTTTTTTTTTGATTTTCTGAAAAGCCCTCTTAAATGAAGATATTCATCACTATTTGACATCAGGATACCGAATTTCAAAAGTGTTAAATTAGCAAAAATGTGATCTTTCTCTAAGGTCCACGTTGGGCGAAACTTCAATTTTTTCGATTTTCTGGAAAACCCTCTAAAATGAAGATAATCATCACTTCGACATCAGGAAACCTAAAATGCCTAACTTCACTGACTTGGATGCCAAATTTGCAAAAGTGTGAAATTAGCAAAAATGTGATTTTCCTCTAAGGTCCGCGGTGGGCGAAAACTGCAATTTTTCCGATTTTCTGGATAGCCCTCTAAAATGAAGATTATCATCACTGTTTGACATCAGGATACCTAAAACGCCCAAATTCACTGATTTGGATGCCAAATTTGCAAAAGTGTTAAATAAGTAGAAATGTTTTTTTTTTTCCCAAGGTCCACGCTGGGTGAAAACTTCAATTTTTTTGATTTTCTGAGAAGCCCTCTAAAATGAAGATAATCATCACTATTTGACATCAGGATACCTTAAATGCCCAAATTCAATGATTTGGATGCCAAATTTGCAAAAATGTGAAATTAGCAAAAATGTGATTTTTCTCTAAGGTCCGCGGTGGGCGAAAACTTCATTTTTTTCGATTTTCTGGAAAGCCCTTTTAAAATGAAAATAATCATGACTTTTAAACATGAGGATACCTAATATGCCAAAATTCACTTATTTGGATGCCAAATATGCAAAAGTGTGAAATTAACAAAAATGTGATTTTTCACTAAGGTCCGCGGCGGGCGAAAACTTCAATTTTTTCGATTTTCTGCAAAGCCCTCTAAAATGAAGATAATCAGCACTTTTTGACATCAGGATACCTAAATTTCCCAAATTCACTGATGTGGATGACAAATTTGCAAAAGTGTGAAATTAGCAAATATGTTATTTTCCTCTAAGATCCACTTTGGGCCAAAACTGCAATTTTTTCGATTTTCTGGATAGCCCTCTAAAATGAAGATAATCATCACTATTTGACATCAGGATACCTAAAATGCCCAAATTCACTGATTTGGATGCCAAATTTGCAAAAGTGTGAAATTAGCAAAAATATGACTTTTCGCTGAGGTCCAGGGTGGGCGAAAACTTCAATTTTTTCCATTTTCTGGAAAGCCATCTAAAATGAAGATAATCATCACTGTTTGACATCAGGATACCTAAAATGTCCAAATTCACTAATTTGGAGGCCAAATTTGCAAAAGTGTGAAATTAGCAAAAATGTGATTTTTCTCTAAGATCCGCGGCGGACGAAAATTTCAATTTTTTCGATTTTCTGGAAAGCCCTCTAAAATGAAGAAAATCATCACTATTTGACATCAGGATACCTAAAATGCCCAAATTCACTGATTTGGATTCCAAATTTGCAAGAGTTTGAAATTAGCAAAAATGTGATTTTTCTCTAAAGGTCCGCGGTGGGCGAAAACGTCATTTTTTTCGATTTTCTGGAAAGCCCTGTAAAATAAAGATAATCATCACTATTTGATATCAGGATACCTAAAATGCCCAAATTCACTGAACCAATGCCAAATTTGCAAAAGTGTGAAATTAGCAAAAATGTGATTTTTCTCTAAGGTCCGCTGTGGGTAAAAACTTCAATATTTTCGATTTTGTGGAAAACCCTCTAAATGAAGATAATCATCAGTATTTGATATTAGGATACCTAAAATGCCCAAATTCACTGATTTGGATGCCAAATTTGCAAAAGTGTTAAAGTAGCAAAATTGTGATTTTTGCTCTAAGGTCCGCGGTGGGCGAAAACTTCATTTTTTTCGATTTACCGGAAAGCCCTCTAAAATGAAGATAATCATCACTATTTGAAATCAGGAATCCTAAAATGCCCAAATTCACTGATTTGGATGCCGAATTTGCAAATGTGTGAAATTAGAAAAAATGTGATTTTTCTCTAAGGTCCGTGGCGGACGAAAACTTCAATTTTTTCAATTTTCTGGAAAACCCTCTAAAATGAAGATAATCATCACTATTTGACATGAGGATACCTAAAATGCCCAAATTCACTGATTTGGACGCGAAATTTGGAAAACTGTGAAATTAGCAAACATGTGATTTTTCTCTAAGATCAGCGGTGGGAGAAAACTTCAATTGTTTCATTTTTCTGGAAAACCCTCTAACATGAAGATAGTCATCAGTATTTGACATGAGGATTCCGAAAATGCCCAAATTCACTGAATTACATGCTAAATTTGCTAAAGTGTGAAATAAGCAAAAGTGTGATTTTTCTCGAAGGTCTGCGATGGGCAAAAACTTCAATTTTTTTCGAATTTCTGGAAAGCACTCTTAAATGAAGGTAATTATCACTTTGACATCAGGATACCTAAAATGCTCAAATTCACTGATTTGGTTGCCAAAATTGCAAAAGTTTGAATTTAGCAAAATGTGATTTTTCTCTAAGATCAGCGGTGGTCGAAAACTACAATTTTTTCGATTTTCTGGAAAGCCCTCTAAAATGAAGATAATCATCATTATTTGATATTAGGATATCAAAAATGCCCAAATTCACTGATTTGGATGCCAAATTTGCAAAGGTGTGAAGTAAGCAAAAATGTGATTTTTTTCTAAGGTCTGCGGTGGGCGAAAACTTCAAGTTTTTCGATTTTCAGGAAAGCCTTCTAAAATGAAGATATTCATCCCTATTTGAGATCAGGATACCGAAAATGCCCAAATTCACTGATTTGGATGCCAAATTTGCAAAAGTGTTAAATTAGCAAAAATGTGATCTTTCTCTAAGGTCCGTGTTGGGAAAAAACTTCAATTTTCTCGATTTTCTGGAAATTCCTAGATAATGAAGATAATCATCACTTTTTGACATGAGGATACCTTAAATGCCCAAATTCACTGGTTTGGATGCCAAATTTGCAAAAGTGTGAAATTAGCAAAAATTCGATTTTTCTCTAAGGTCCGCGGTGGGCGAAAACTTCAACTTTTTCGATTTTCTGGAAAGCCCTCTTAAATGAAGGTAATCATCACTTTGACAAGAGGATACCTAAAATGCCCAAATTCACTGATTTGGATGCCAAATTTGCAAAAGTGTGAAATTAACAAAAATGTGGATTTTCTACAAGGTCCACATTGGGTGAAAACTTCAAATTTTCGATTTTCTGGAAAACCCACTTAGATGAAGATAATCATCACTTTTTGACATCAGGATACCTAAAATGCCCAAATTCACTGATTTGGATGCCAAATTTGCAAAAGTGTGAAATTCGCAAAAATGTGATTTTTCTCTAAGGTCCGCGGTATGCGATAATTTCAATTTTTTCGATTTTCTGGAAAGCCCTCTAAAATGAAGATAATCATCACTTTGACATGAGGATACCTAAAATGCCCAAATTCACTGATTTGGATGCTCAACTTGCAAAAGCGTGAAATAAGCAAAAATGTGATTTTTCTCTAAGGTCCGCGGTGGGCGAAAACTTCAATTTTTCCGATTTTCTTGAAAGCCCTCGAAAATGAAGATAATCATCACTATTTGACATCAGGATGCCTTAATATGCCCAAATTCACTGATTTGGATGACAAATTTGCAAAAGTGTGAAATTAGCAAAAATGTGATTTTTCTCTAAGGGCCGCGGTATGCGATAATTTCAATTTTTTCGATTTTCTGGAAAGCCCTCTAAAATGAAGATAATCATCAGTATTTGACATCAGGATACTTAAAAATGCCCAAATTCACTGATTTGGATGCCAAACTTGCAAAAGTGTGCAATTAGCAAAAATGTTATTTTACTCTGAGGTCCGCGTTGAGCGAAAACTTCAGCTTTTTCGGTTTTGTGGAAAGCCCTCTTTAATGAAGGTAATCATCACTATTTGACATCAGGATACCTAATATGCCCAAATTCACTGATTGGGAAGCCACATTTGCAAGAGTGTGAAATTAGCATAAATGTGATTTTTCTTTAAGGTCCGCGGTTGGCGATAATTTCAATTTTTTCGTTTTTGTGGAAAGCCCTCTAAAATGAAGATAATCATCACTATTTGACATCAGGATACCTAAAATGCCCAAATTCACTGATTTGGATGCCAAATTTGCAAAAGTGTGAAATTAGCAAAAATGTGATTTTTCTCCAAGGTCTGCTGTTAGCGAAAACTTCATTTTTTTCGATTTTCTGGAAAGCCCTCTAAAATGAAGATAATCATCACTATTTGAAATCAGGATACCTAAAATGCCCAAATTCACTGATTTGGATGCCAAATTTGCAAAATTGTGAAATTAGCAAAACTGTGATTTTTCTCTAAGGTCCGCGGTGGGCGAAAAACTTCAAGTTTTTCGATTTTCAGGAAAGCCTTCTAAAATGAAGACAGTCATCACTATTTGACATCAGGATACCTAAAATGCCCAAATTCATTGTTTTGGATGCCAAATTTGCAAAAGTGTTAAATTAGCAAAAATGTGATCTTTCTCTAAGGTCCGTGTTTGGCGAAAACTTCAATTTTCTCGATTTTCTGGAAATTCCTCTAAAATGAAGAGAATCATCACTATTTGACATGAGAATACCTTAAATGCCAAAAAATACCTTAAATGCCCAAATTCACTGATTTGGATGCCAAATCTGCAAAAGTGTGAAATTAGCAAAAATTCGATTTTTCTCTAAAGTCCGCGTGTGAGCGAAAACTTCATCTTTTTCGATTTTTGGAAAGCTCTATTAAATGACGGTTATCATCATTTTGACATGAGGATACCTAAAATGCCCAAGTTCACTGATTTGGATGCCAAATTTGCAAAAGTGTGAAATTAGCAAAAATGTGATTTTCCTCTAATGTTCGCGGTGGGCGAAAACTTCAATTTTTTCGATTTTCTGGATAGCCCTCTAAAATGAAGATAATCATCACTATTTGACATCAGGATACTTAAAATGCCCAAATTCACCGATTTGGATGCCAAATTTGCAAAAGTGTGAAATTAGCAAAAATATGATTTTTCGCTGAGGTCCAGGGTGGGCGAAAACTTCAATTTTTTCCATTTTCTGGAAAGCGATCTAAAATGAAGATAATCATCACTGTTTGACATCAGTATACCTAAAATGTCCAAATTCACTAATTTGGAGGCCAAATTTGCAAAAGTGTGAAATTAGCAAAAATGTGATTTTTCTCTAAGGTCCGTGGCGGACGAAAATTTCAATTTTTTCGATTTTCTGGAAAGCCCTCTAAAATGAATTTTCTCCAAGGTCCACTTTGGGCGAAAACTGCAATTTTTTTGATTTTCTGGAAAACCCTCTAAGCGAAAACTTCAGCTTTTTCGGTTTTGTGGAAAGCCCTCTTTAATGAAGGTAATCATCACTATTTGACATCAGGATACCTAATATGCCCAAATTCACTGATTGGGAAGCCACATTTGCAAGAGTGTGAAATTAGCATAAATGTGATTTTTCTTTAAGGTCCGCGGTTGGCGATAATTTCAATTTTTTCCATTTTCTGGAAAGCGATCTAAAATGAAGATAATCATCACTATTTGACATCAGGATACCTAAAATGCCCAAATTCACTGATTTGGATGCCAAATTTGCAAAAGTGTGAAATTAGCAAAAATGTGATTTTTCTCTGATGTTCGCGGTGGGCGATAATTTCAATTTTTTTGATTTTCTGAAAAGCCCTCTAAAATGAAGATAATCATCACTATTTGACATCAGGATACGTAATATGCCCAAATTCACTGATTTGGATTCTAAATTTGCAAAAGTGTGAAATTAGCAAAAATTCGATTTTTCTCTAAGGTCCGCGGTGGGCGAAAAATTCAACTTTTTCGATTTTCTGGAAAGCCCTCTTAAATGAAGGTTATCATCACTTTGACATGAGGATACCTAAAATGCCCAAATTCACTGATTTGGATGCCAAATTTGCAAAAGCGTGAAATAAGCAAAAATATGATCTTTCTCTAAGGTCGGTGTTGGGCGAAAACTTCAATTTTCTCGATTTTCTGGAAATTCCTCTAAAATGAAGAAAATCATCACTATTTGACATCAGGATACCTAATAGGCCCAAATTCACTGATTTGGGTGCCAAATTTGTAAAAGTGTGAAATTAGCAAAAATGTGATTTTTCTCTAAAGGCCGCGGTATGCGATATTTTCATTTTTTTCGATTTTCTGGAAAGCCCTCTAAAATGAAGATAATCATCACTATTTGACATCAGGATACTTAAAATGCCCAAATTCACTGATTTGGATGTCAAATTTGCAAAAGTGTGAAATTAGCAAAAATTCGATTTTTCTCTAAGGTCCGTGTTGAGCGAAAACTTCAACTTTTTCGGTTTTCTGGAAAGCCCTCTTAAATGAAGGTAATCATCACTTTGACATGAGGATACCTAAAATGCCCAAATTCACTGATTTGGGTGCCAAATTTGCACAAGTGTGAAATTAGCAAAAATGTGTTTTTTTTTCTGAGGTCTGCGGTGGGCGAAAACTTCAAATTTTTCGAATTTCTGGAAAGCCGTCTAAAATGAAGATAATCATCATTATTTGACATTAGGATACCTAATATGCCCAAATTCACTGATTTGGATGGCAAATTTGCAAAAGTGTGAAATTAGCAAAAATGTGATTTTTCTCTAAGGTCCGCGGTGGGCGATAATTTCAATTTTTTCGATTTTCTGGAAAGGCCTCTAAAATGAAGATAATCATCACTATTTGACATCAGGATACCTAAAATGACCAAATTCACTGACTTGGATGCCAAATTTGCACAAGTGTGAAATTAGCAAAAATGTGATTTTTCTCTGAGGTCCGCGGTGGGCGAAAACTTTAATTTTTTCGATTTTCTGGAAAGCCTTCTAAAATGAAGATAATCATCACTATTTGATATCAGGATACCTAATATGCCCAAATTCACTGATTTGAAAGCCAAATTTGCAAAAGTGTGAAATTAGGAATAATGTGATTATTCTCTAAGGTCCGCGGTTGGCGATAATTTCTATTTTTTCGTTTTTGTGGAAAGCCCTCTAAAATGAAGATAATCATTACTATTTGACATCAGAAACCTAAAATCCCCAAATTCACTGATTTGGATGCCAAATTTGCAAAAGTGTGAAATTAGCAATAATGTGATTTTTTCTCCAAGGTCTGCTATTAGCGAACACTTCAATTTTTTCGATTTTCTGGAAAGCCCTCTAAAATGAAGATAATCATCAATATTTGACATCAGGAAACCTAATATGCCCAAATTCACTGATTTGGATGCCAAATTTGCAAAATTGTGAAATTAGCCAAAATGTAATTTTTCTCTAAGGTCCGCTGTGGGATAAAAATTCACTTTTTTCCGATTTTCTAGAAAGCCCCTTAAAATGAAGATAAGCATCACTATTTGACATCAGGATACCTAAAATGCCCGATTTCACTGATTTTGATGCCAAATTTGCAAGAGTGTGATATTAGCAAAAATGTGATTGTTCTCTAAGGTCCGCGGTGGGAGAAAACTTCAATTTTTTCGATTTTCTAGAAAGCCCACTAAAATGAAGATAATCATCACTATTTGACATCAGGGTACCTAAAATGCCCAAATTCAAGGATTTGGATGGCAAATTTGCAAAAGTGTGAACTTAGCAAAAATATCATTTTTCTCTAAGGTCCGCGTTGGGAGAAAATTTCAATTTTTTCGATTTTCTATACAGCCCTCTAAAATGAAGATAATCATCACTATTTGACATCAGGATACCTAAAATGGCAAAATTTCTCAGATTTGGATGTCAAATTTGCAAAAGTGGGAAATTAGTAAAAATGTGATTTTTCTCTAAGGTCCGCGGTGGGCGAAATCTTCAATTTTTTCGATTTTCTGGAAAACCCTCTAAAATGAAGATAATCATCACTATTTGACATCAGGATACCTAAAATGCCCAAATTCACTGATTTGGATGCCAAATTTGCAAGAGTGTGAAATTAGCAAAAATGTGATTTTTCTCTAAGGTCCGCGGTGGGAGAAAACTTCAATTTTTTCGATTTTCTAGAAAGCCCACTAAAATGAAGATAATCATCACTATTTGACATCAGGGTACCTAAAATTCCCAAATTCAAGGATTTGGATGGCAAATTTGCAAAAGTGTGAACTTAGCAAAAATATCATTTTTCTCTAAGGTCCGCGTTGGGAGAAAATTTCAATTTTTTCGATTTTCTATACAGCCCTCTAAAATGAAGATAATCATCACTATTTGACATCAGGATACCTAAAATGGCAAAATTTCTCTGATTTGGATGTCAAATTTGCAAAAGTGGGAAATTAGTAAAAATGTGATTTTTCTCTAAGGTCCGCGGTGGGCGAAATCTTCAATATTTTCGATTTTCTGGAAAACCCTCTAAAATGAAGATAATCATCACTTTTTGACATCAGGATACCTAAAATGCCCAAATTCAAGGATTTGGATGCCAAATTTGCAAGAGTGTAAAATTAGCAAAAATGTGATTTTTCTCTAAGGTCCGCCGTGGGCGAACACTTCAATTTTCTCGATTTTCTGGAAAGCCCTCTGAAATGAAGATAATCATCACTACTTGACACCAGGATACCTAAAATGCCCAAATTCACTGATTTATATGCCAAATTTGTAAAGTGTGAAATTAGTAAAAATGTGATTTTTCTCTAAGGTGCACGTTGGGTGAAAACTTCAATTTTTTCGATTTTCTGGAAAGCCCTCTAAAATGAAGATAATCATCACTATTTGACATCAGGATACCTAAAATGCCCAAATTCACTGATTTGGATGCCAAATTTGCAAGAGTGTGAAATTAGCAAAAATGTGATTTTCCTCTAAGGTCCGCGGTGGGAGAAAACTTCAATTTTTTCGATTTTCTGGAAAGCCCTCTAAAATGAAGATAATCATCACTGTTTGAGATTAGGATACCTAAAATGTCAAAATTCAAGGATTTGGATGCCAAATTTGCAAAAGGGTGAAATTAGCAAAAATATGATTTTTCTCTAAGGTCCGCGTTGGGAGAAAACTTCAATTTTTTCGATTTTCTAGATAGCCCCCTAAAATGAAGATAATCAGCACTATTTGACATCAGGATACCTAAAATGGCAATATTTCTCTGTATTTTGATGCCAAATTTGCATAAGTGTGAAATAAGCAAAAATGTGATGTTTCTCTAAGGTCCGCGGTGGGCGAAAACTTCAATTTTTTCGATTTTCTGGAAAACCCTCTAAAATGAAGATAATCATCACTATTTGACATCTGGATACCTAAAATGCCCAAATTCACTGATTTGGATGCCAAATTTGCAAGAGTGTGAAATTAGCAAAAATGTGATTTTTCTCTAAGGTCCTCGGTGGGCGAAAACTTGAATTTTCTGGATTTTCTAGAAAGCCCTCTAAAATGAAGATAATCATCACTACTTGACACCAGGATGCCTAATATGCCCAAATTCACTGATTTGGATGCCAAATTTGTAAAGTGTGAAATTAGTAAAAATGTGATTTTTCTCTAAGGTCCACGTTGGGCGAAAACTTCAATTTTTTCGATTTTCTGGATAGCCCTCTAAAATGAAGATAATCATAACTATTTGACACCAGGATACCTAAAATGCCCAAATTCACTGATTTGGATGCCAAATTTGCAAAAGTGTGTAATTAGCAAAAATGTGATTTTTCTCTAAGGTGCACGTTGGGTGAAAACTTCAATTTTTTCGATTTTCTGGAAAGCCCTCTAAAATGAAGATAATCATCACTATTTGACATCAGGATACCTAAAATGCCCAAATTCACTGATTTGGATGCCAAATTTGCAAGAGTGTGAAATTAGCAAAAATGTGATTTTCCTCTAAGGTCCGCGGTGGGAGAAAACTTCAATTTTTTCGATTTTCTGGAAAGCCCTCTAAAATGAAGATAATCATCACTGTTTGAGATCAGGATACCTAAAATGTCCAAATTCAAGGACTTGGATGCCAAATTTGCAAAAGGGTGAAATTAGCAAAAATATGATTTTTCTCTAAGGTCCGCGTTGGGAGAAAACTTCAATTTTTTCGATTTTCTAGATAGCCCCCTAAAATGAAGATAATCAGCACTATTTGACATCAGGATACCTAAAATGGCAATATTTCTCTGTATTTTGATGCCAAATTTGCATAAGTGTGAAATAAGCAAAAATGTGATGTTTCTCTAAGGTCCGCGGTGGGCGAAAACTTCAATTTTTTCGATTTTCTGGAAAACCCTCTAAAATGAAGATAATCATCACTATTTGACATCTGGATACCTAAAATGCCCAAATTCACTGATTTGGATGCCAAATTTGCAAGAGTGTGAAATTAGCAAAAATGTGATTTTTCTCTAAGGTCCTCGGTGGGCGAAAACTTGAATTTTCTGGATTTTCTAGAAAGCCCTCTAAAATGAAGATAATCATCACTACTTGACACCAGGATGCCTAATATGCCCAAATTCACTGATTTGGATGCCAAATTTGTAAAGTGTGAAATTAGTAAAAATGTGATTTTTCTCTAAGGTCCACGTTGGGCGAAAACTTCAATTTTTTCGATTTTCTGGATAGCCCTCTAAAATGAAGATAATCATAACTATTTGACACCAGGATACCTAAAATGCCCAAATTCACTGATTTGGATGCCAAATTTGCAAAAGTGTGTAATTAGCAAAAATGTGATTTTTCTCTAAGGTCCGCGGTGGGCGAAAACTTCATTTTTTTTCGATTTTCTGGAAAGCCCTCTAAAATAAAGATAATCATCACTATTTGACATCAGAATACCTAAAATGCCCACATTACCTGATTTGGATTGCAAATTTGCAAAAGTTTGAAATAGCAAAAATGTGATTTTTCTCTAAGGTCCGCGGTTGGCGAAAACCGCAAAAGTGTGAAATTAGCTAAAATGTGACTTTTCTCTAAGGTCTGAAAACTTCAATTTTTTCGATTTTCTCTAAAGCCCTCTAAATGTAGATAATCATCACTTTTTGACATTAAGATTCCTAAAATGGCTTCATTCACTGATTTGGATGGCAAATTTGCGAAAGTGTGAAATTAGGAAAGATGTGATTTTTTCTCTATATCCTAATGTCGAAATATCATTACGAAAACATGCCTATTCAAAACTATTGATAATTTCCCCAACAAAAAAGAAAAATTTTCAGATAAAAAGATTCTGATATTTTTTACATTTCTGCTCAAAACAAAGATTGTGGGTACCCGTTAGAACCGCCTCGTCGAGTACCCACGATTTATGTTTTGAGCTGAAATAAGAAAAATAATGTATACCCCTGTAAACCCCAGTTTTACTATATAACAGTGGGGTTTAAGGGGGTCAAAATTATATAGGTGTGTTTTCGTGATGATGACTTTCTTTATTTTAGAAGGCTTTCCAAAAATTCTTAAAATTTGTAGTGTTCGCCCGCCGTAGATTTAAAAAAAAAAAAATCACATTTTTGCTACTTTCACACTTTTGCATATTTTGCATTCAAATGAGTGAATTTTTATATTTAAGCTATCCTGATGTCCAAAAATGATGTTTTCTTCATTGTAGAAAGCTTTCCAAAAAATCCCCCCAAAATAAAGTTTTCGCCCTCCGCAGACTTTTGAGAACACATCACATTTTTGCTACTTTCCCATTTTTGCATATTTTATATCCAAATGGGTGAATTTTTACATTCTAGTTATCCTGATGTCAAATAGTGATGTTTTTCTTTATTTCCCTAAAATCCTAAACAATGAAGTTTTCGCCGACCGCGTACCTGTGACAAAAAAGAAAAAAAATCACATTTTTGTTATTTTCACACTTTTTGCATATTTTGCACCCAACTAGGTGATTTTTACATTGTAGTTGTCCTGCCGTCAAAAAGTGATGGTTTTCTTCATTTGAGAATGTTTTCCAAAAAACACAAAGCATTGAACTTTTCACCACACCTTGGCCCTCTGGGGGAAAAAACAACAACACATTTTTGCTAATTTTTGCATATTTTGCACACAAAAGAGTGAAGTTTTACATTTCAGCTATCTTAATTTTAAATAGTATTGATGTTCCTCATTTTAGAAGGCTTTCCAAAATTCAAAAAAAAAAAAAAAAAAAAAAAAAAAAAAAAAAAAAAGGTTTTCCCCTACCGCGTACCTGTGAATAAAAATATCATATTTTTGCTAATTTCACTCTTTTTGTATATTTTACACACAACTGAGTGTTTTTTTTACATTGTAGTTGTCTGCTGGCAAATAGTGATGATTTACTTCATTTGTGAATGCTTTCCTAAAAAAAATCCAATGCATTGAAGTTTTCCTCCCACTGCGGCCCTCTGGAAAAAAATCACAATATCGATAATTTCACACTTTTGCATACTTTGCACCCAAAAGAGAAGAGTAAACTTTTTACACTTTAGATATCTTGATGTCAAATAGTGATGGTATTCTTCATTTTAGAAGTCTTTCCAAAAAAAAAAAAATAAAATAAAAAATAAAAAATTGAAGTTTTCGCCGGCCGCGGACTATTGGAAAAAAAAAAAAAAAAAAAAAAAAAAAAAAAAAAAAATCACATTTTTGCTAGTTTCACACGTTTGCATATTTTGCATCCAACTGAGTGATATTTTTTATTTAGTTATCCTGATGTCAAATGACGATGGATTTCTTTATTTTAGAAAACTTTAGAAATAAAAAACAAATTAAGTTTTTTTTACCCTCTGCATATCATACCAAGCCTGCGGGCTTAAGGAATGGTTTGGATATGTTAGAAACCATCTCGACTTTCGACGATCAAACAGCAAAAAGGGCGTACAATTGACGTCCACCAAAAAAACTAAGGGCTTAGACATACACTTGATATTTCTACCATTTTGTAAAAGAGGGACATTTTTTTAGATGCCCTTAAGGTCTGCATGCACTTCTGAAATGGGATCTACTGTAAAAGTAAAGAATTGGCTCCCTCGTGGAGAAAATTCTTTCCTTTCACAGTAGATCTCTTCAAAAAGTTTAGATACGAACAAAACAATTTTGAAACAGTTGCCGCTCCTGAAAGTGTACCAACTTCTCAATACTGAAAACATGTTGAACCAGCTTTGGCAAGTTATATCACTGCGTGCCATCTGACCAATTAATAATGATATGGACGTTGCAGGAGGACTGGGATAGCGTTGCAAAGTTCAGAATTCAACATCATGCGCGATTATGCGGCGTAGATGCAGAATAGTAAACAAGATGTCCGGAAAGTACGTAAAGGATATTTAAGCTTAAGATACCGTGCGGTAGCTCAAATCCCTACTATGTCCTATACGCTATCTACCTTGTCCTACACTGCCCTACCTTGCGTAATTATTACTGTAAATAATCTACAGGCGCCCGTAAAATTACGGTACATGCACTGGTAGCCAGTTGCCAGTACTTACCGTAAAATGTACGGGATCATTTTTAGTGTAGTCATTGAACATAGACTCCCAAAAATACCAAGAGGAACAATAAACGATCTACGACCGACAGAACATACATTCAAAACCAAAAAGACAAAGCAACCTATTCCTCTTCCCCATCTTTGCTGACCTCGGTGACTCAGTTGGATGCGCGTCCTACTGGAAATCAGGAAGTCACGGGTTCGATCCTCCACTGGTTAGGTATCATTCTTTCGTGGAGATTTTTATTGATTGTTTTCTACGGTCATTCTCTCCCCTCCGCTGATTCAAGAAGGGCAGCTATCAGTTTTCGAGTGCAAGACTGTGTACCAGTACTGGTTATCCGCTTAGAGGACTTAGCCTGCCCAGAAGACACTGGCTGCTCGACATGACCTTAACAGTGTTAACTGGGCCGTAAAATTTTAAATTAACCATTTTTCCCTATCTTCCCTCCTTACCATCATATGAGCCTCGCCAAACGAAATTGTGTCTTCGAGCATGCGCAAAATGCGCCGATTTAGATCCATCCTGCGCAGGCGCAAAGTATCATCCGGGCCTTTGCTCATTATTCATACATTCTGTAGTATCCAGTTGTTCCATTGAGGGACAGAGAAAATTCTGATCAGACTGAGCGGACGCGCATGCTGGTCTGGGCCCACTCTGTCCACATATACCAAATGACACGTTTTCGCATGGCGCCGTCCATATGCTCAAGTAAAAATTCTGGTCTCCAGTGACTATAAATAGTTATTCTTATAATTCTGTTTGATAAATCCACTAAAATATAACATATTATATCATGATATTAAAGACTAGTCAATTATTTCACTATCGGAAGAGAGAATTAACCCTTGTCCTGCTGAGCCGGGATATACCCTGCCATTAGGAAAACACGCCAATTCAAATATATAGAAAATTTCACCTCCAACAACTGAAAATTTTCAGATATAAAATCCTGGTATTTTTCATATTTCTGCCCAAAACATAGATTGTGGATACTCTTTAGAACCGCCTAGGCAAGGCGGTTCTAACAAGTACCCAAAATCTATGTTTATGAGCAGAAATAAGAAAATAAATTGTACCCCTGTAAACCCCAATTTTACTATATAAAAGTGGGGTTGAAGGGGGTGAAATTTATATAGGCATGTTTTCGTGATGATTTGCAAACAGTGTAGATCCAGATCAGTTGGCTTCTGAAGAAGCCAACTGATCTGGATTTGCACTGTTTGCCGTTAAGTATGTGAATTTACATCAACAATCTGGATCAACTAATTTAAGTGGCTGAAAATTAGGAATGGGCGTGGCACCTTAATTTATTCAGCAGGACAAGGGTTAAAGGAGAAAAGTTTAGTTTTGTTTGGATACTGTAGTTTTATACAGCCATCGTTTAATTCAGTAGACTCATGCCGCTCTGGCCTTCCGGCTGAAGGAGCATTTCCCTTGGCAATCAAAAGAGCGCCAATCAAAGACTGATTAGATTAGAATTGGATTAGTACAGTCTGATCTGAGATTTCACTGAACATCACGAAAACAACCTATAATATTTTAACCCCTTCAAACCCCACTTTTATATAGTAAAACTGGGGTTTACAGGGGTATACATTATTTTTCTTATTTATGCTCGAAAACATAGATTGTGGGTACTCGTTAGAACCGCCTCGTCGAGGCGGTTCTAACGAGTACCCACAATCTATGTTTTGAGCAGAAATATGAAAAATATCAGAATTTTTTATCTGAAAATTTTCATTTTTTGGTGCTAAAATTTTCAGTGTATTTGAATAGGCGTGTTTTCGTAATGATGTATATTGTCTCCAGTTGAGCCACAACGCCAGACAATGAACCTTCTGACATGTGCGCGACTAAAATCAACCTGCGCGAATACCCAGGCTGATCTGAACTAGGGGGTTGGGGAGGGATAACTTCCTATTATATGGCATAGTACGGGTGTGCGTGCCGATGTCCCCCCCCCCCTTTTTTTCAGCACTGCCTGGTATATGATTAGCCCACTTTTTTTCAACAAAAAGTATATGACTAACCCGATTTTTCTGGATTCGTATGTGAAGGCCCCACTTTTCTGCTATCTCGGTATATGCGTTTATTTTTTCGATCGGAGATTTTTCGAGGCTGCTTATTCTCTTGTTAGTCAATGAATTGACTGCGATATTTGCCTAACTACAGCAATAAATGGGTATAAAAAATCAAAAAGTAGAATATAGGTCAACATTTCGGATGATCAAGTACAGTCGACTCTCGTTATCTCGAACTCCAAGGGACTCTCTAAAATACTTCGAGATATCCGTACTTCGACATATCAGATTTGCAGACTTGAGGAAAAAATAAATCGAACAGCCGCATTTAACAAATATATATGTAATTGGACTCTTGAAGTTAGACATATGTTGAAAATATTGTGGAAAAGAGGAGAAATTGCTCCTTAGGAGCAATTTCTCCTCTTTTCCACAATATTTTGTTACTTGTTATTAGATTTTCATTTTTAAGCAGGGACCAGATTTTCACTTCGAGATAAGCGGTTATTCGAGATAAGCGAGGTCGAGATAACGAGAGTCAACTATATATGAATTGGTCCGTTTATTCAAAGGCCAGGTATTTTCATGAATCGGGTAGATTTCGAAATACTGGCTCGCACACCCGAACCATATCCCCAAGTTACCCCCGCCCCCACCCCACCCCACTTCATCCCCGAGGATCTGAACCTTTGCGTGGTGCACATCTTTTCTGACTTTGTGGTTCATACGTTGTGTGACCTCAGTTGCTCGAATGGACGATGTTACAAACCTTTACCATTTTCTGCGTAAATTCAGTAGATGATAAATTGATGAAAATTCGAAAGAAAAAAAAGAAAAGAAAACAATACGTGTAGGCCTACATCACCTTTGAGTTTCAAGTTACAGTTAGATCCGCCTATGACGTTACTGTGTGTAAACATGTTACACAATGGTTAAGTTGATGATTTCAGCAACTGTATTTCGTAATATCGACACACCCAGGTATTTCTTATATATACGAGTATCTTACTGGATCTGTTAAAACTGTGATAGTACCATAAGGTAGGCCTACTGTGGTTTTTGGCTGGACACTCGCCGGTGATATGTGTTGTTTGTAGAGTTGTACAATATTACTTTTTTAACCTTTTACACATACTGGGCTAATTCAGCAGACGACAACTTGATGATATTTTCTCAGTTTCCCCAGAAAACAGGATATAGAACTCCGTTTGCATAAAAATATCAAAACCTATATTCTGGAAAAGATAAGTAAAACATTTCAAAATGTCATCTGCTGAAGAATTTACCCAGAGGGCTAGGGTGTTAACATCCTTATAGTGCCAAACGAAAATTGGTAGCAGACAAAATTGTGATTTTATTTATTTGATTTGTTGTTTGCCTACCAGACGATTCACATGAAATGTCAAGCCTTTTTCGCCGTTCTGAACTAGACTAATATATTAATAAAAAATCTATCTGTTGTCTCATGCAGTTTTTTAAGGCCCAATTTATATATTAGTCTGTCTCTATATTACCTCCCCTCGCTCGATACGTGAGCTTTTCATGAATAATACATGAAAAGAAAAAAACCCTGTTTACAGTCAAAATTATTGTGGTTGGGTTGTAATTTATTATATCGTCTGCATATCTAATGTATCGTATTCTTTGCTCGGAAATCGCCATCTCCTTGGTAAACGACTGCTGTCTGAGTAGGCGACCCCAGGCGCTAAAAATAGACTGCCCTTAGCCGTGTCACGAGAAATCGATCGTGGTGAGAACATGCAATGATCAAAATCACAGTCTTAATCGTAACAAGACCTATGTGATGAAGCACACAGTTCGCCGAGATATGCACTGTACTTTAAATGGGCCCTGCGCCCTATGCGAACAGCGAAGGCCCAGATCACCCTGCGCATCCGCGCAATTTGATCACAGGTAGGCTTGAAAAAAAGTCAAATTTATCTATATCTACTAAAATATATAGGGTCTGGTTTGTCACTTATAAAATGGTCAACCAAATTATAGATCAGTAAGGCACATAGCCAGGCGGAAGCTACGAAGCTCGGGCTTCAACAAAAATTTAGCAATTTAACCTTATTTTCACCTAGGATATGTTCAGATGACATCAAATGGGCCGGGACATAGCATTTCCTACAATACGACGTGTCCGCTAAGCGATGACTCAGATCAGCTTGCAAGTGCACAAGCTGATCTGAGTCATTGCTTTGCGCTGATTAGCCAAACATCCAATCTTTCACACAGGCACCTGAAGCATGGACAGTGTTTTTCGTTGACTGATTATGTGTCTGGGGCTATCAAATAGGCCCTAACAGAGATTTATGCCCAAATCTTCAATTTGAAACAATATATATATATTCAGTATAAAATGGCCACGTCCACTAATGACCACATTTCGAAGTGTAGTAATTAGTTGATGGGGCCATTTTACATATTTTGTTTAAAATTGAAGATTTGGGCATAAATCTCTGTAAGGGCCTACTTGATAGCCCAAAACACATAAACAGTCAATGGAAAACACTGTCCATGCGTCAGTGGCCTGTGATCTTTCATTAGACAACCAGAGGTTCTGCTTAGAATGTGTGTATGCTTACATAGACTGGAGTCCTGACGTATGGACAGTGTTTCGGCTTCATGTGTCTGTGATCATGCTGATCTGAGTCTTCGCTGAGCACACATGCAGTCTTGTAGGAAATGCTGTGCCTCGGCTGAAATTTCAGTGATTGCATTAGCAGGCTTCATTTTCATAAAGTTCCTGACTACTGCCCTGGATCCTCTATATAGAGGTCAGGCGTATGTATGTATTTTTGTTTTCTCTTTTTTAGGCACAACATATTTGGGAACAAATTCTATCGTTGTAATTAGGGTCCTCTGACCTTTGCATTGTATACACAGTATATGAATCAGTCTATAATTTGATCTAGCCAAGTATAGGAATGGGGCACAGACGTATGAACAAAGGTCTGTCATATTACGAAAAGACGCCTATTCAAATATATTGAAAATTTCACCTCCAAAAACTAAAAATTTTCACATAAAAAGCTCTGATATTTTTCATAGTTCTGCTCAAAACATAGATTGTGGGTACTCGTTAGAACCGCCTCGGCGAGGCGGTTCTAACGAGTACCCACAATCTATGCTTTTGAGCAGAAATAAGAAAAATAATGTATACCCCTGTAAACCCCAGTTTTACTATATAAAAGTGGGGTTTAAGGGGGTCAAAATTATATAGGCATGTTTTCGTGATGAGTTTATTCACTTTCCTCTTTATATCTCACAAAATCCAGTGATCATGTTGGACAGTGAAGGCCCTGATCGATCTCTGTTTAAGCGCTGGCTGATGTGGGCTTTCGGATATACCACAAAACTCTTTTCGTAAGATGCGTTCTAAACTTCGTCAGGTAACACTATCTGCATTTATTGACAAATTCAGCAGACAATAAATTTATGACATGTTCTTATTTTTACAGAAAATAGGATTTGATATATGCCAGTTGCCTCCAAAAGAGACAATTTACATAATATGTCAAATGCTATTTTCTGTGAAAAATAAGAAAAATGATTTCAAAATGTCGTGTGCTGTTTTTTTTTTTTTTTTTTTTTTTTTTTATAAATAAAAGGTAAACACGGCGGATCTAGAACATAGATATAATGGGTAATGGGTAAAAAGAAAAATAAAAGATAACCACGAAAACACACCTAATATAGTTTTAAGAAACCCCACTTTTATACAGTAAAACTGGGGTTTACAAGGGTATACATTAATTTTCTTATTTATGCTTCAAAATATAGACTGTGGCTACATTATGTATCGTTAGAAACAGAAAGCAGAAACATGAAAACTACCAGAATTTTTCATCTGAAAGGTTTCATTTTTTGGTGGTAAAATTCTCAATATATTTGAATATGCATGTTTTCGTGATTATCGTATGACGCGGGACCACTGGGGATTCGGAACAGCCTGCCGATCCGCAATAACCGCTATGTTTTCACTGATCGGTTCTAGAGATTTGAATGTGCCCTAAATCACCCGCTATTCTATTAATGTATAGGCTCAAGGAATCCACCTTCATACGTCTTAAGCCCAGAGACCAGCAGAGTGGCTCAATTGTTAGAGCGTCCCTTTGTGACGGGAGTTTGTGGGTTCGAAACACGCACGAGTCCTACTAAAGTTTTTAAAAATGGTACTAGATGTTCTTTATGCTTTGCGCTCACGTTAACAAAGCAGAGCTAGAGCTTTTCAGCACGGTGACAGTATAATTAAAATGTAATTGGATTGAATATCATATCATGTGTCTGCGCGTGATATATCAGTGAGACGGCACTCTAAAAGTGAACAATGATCTGACTGAAAGATTGTTGAAAGCGGCGTAAAATCCAAGTAAACAACCTCAGGAGAATTCAAACAAAAAGGCATATGCGACCAGAAAAGGCTCTGGTCAGCCTGCGCATACGCGCAGTCTGATCAGAGCCTTTGCTGGTCGCGTGCACCTTCTTTTTATTGTAAGCTACCCTAAGAAGAGAAAAACTAAGCCGCTAAGCTAAAATGACTGCTACATCGACTGATTTTAGTCTACACTGGTCAGAATGCCAAAGTGTTGGAAATCTCATGCTGTAGCTAAAATATCATGAGGTGAGTGCATACCCATTCCAGAAAGATAATTGACACAGAAACATTTCATTACGAAAACACGCCTATTCAAATATATAGAAAATTTCACCTCCTAAAAACTGAAAATTTTCAGACAAAAAACGTTGATATTTTTCATATTTCTGCTCAAAACACAGATTGTGGGTACTCGTTAGAGCCGCCTCAGCTAGGCGGTTCTAACGAGTACCCACAATCTATGTTTTTGGGCAGAAATAAAAAAAATAATGTATACCCCTGTAAACCCCAGTTTTACTATATAAAAGTGGGGTTTAAGGGGGTCAAAATTATATAGGCATGTTTTCGTGATGACATGTACCTCCCTTATCTCCGGGAGCAAAGTCGTCCCTTTAAGAGAGGATTTAAACACTTAATAAGCTTATTTTTTGCAGTAATTATCTACATATGCACATCTTAATTTTTGTGTCAAAAGCTCGTATGTTTACATTCTGACACTGAAATTTCTTCCAGCGGGCACATGACGTTTATACAATGTCGCAGTAACGTCGATGCAACATCATATTGCATCGACGTTAATTCGACGTTGCTTCAACGTCATGTGCCCGTTGGACAGTTTTGTTTTACATATTTATCCATTAATTGGCGTAATTATAATATATTATAAGGAAAGAAATGGAAAATGACTCATTTGCCAAAAATTAAAATAAATCACTGTTTTTGTCTGCCGAAAATTGGCTCACTTTGGAAAAAAGGGGCAAAATCTCCTGGTAACGTATTTACCGTTAGTATTCAGAGAAACAATCTTGAGCAATAGCGGTAGACCCAGATCAGACGCCACCGACCGCGAGGTCTGCTCAAGGTCTATACTGTTACTCACCCAGCAGTATTTAGACACATAAACGGGTGACTAAAAAGAGACGTGTTTAAATTTTCGGAGAAGTGTCTTTAGGAGCCGCGACCCCACTCCTAAATCAACCTCCATATAGAGTCGAACCAATGGCTTTAACATCTTCGGGACCATAGGAACTTGCTTTCGACATGAGTAGTTCTCGCCACTGAGGGTTAATCCTAGCGTCAGGTTAAGAGGCAGATTGAGATAATTTAGGGATGTCTTTTCTACCTTCTACATGTATATAATAATGGTATATTGAGTGTATTCATAAGAATTGCCGCGTTGAGGCGATTCTAATGAGTACAATGCAACATATATTTCCATAACAAAGAAACAATCGCTAAAATATCCCTGTATACTTGTTTTCTTGAGCTTTCAGAAGGGTTTCCTTGGGACTCGAAAAAGGAGTTCGATTTAGACACATATTTAAATATAGCCCTTGACATCAGTATATTGTTTGCTGGCTCCAGTTCTCGCCACCCTAATTGGTACCCTGTTCCCCGATTAATAGAAGCTGAAGAAGATGCACCGAACCACTATATGGGAAAAGATGCCTTTGGCACAAATGTCGACAGCGAAGGCCCAGATCAGACTGATCTGGGCCTCCGCTGTCCGCTTTCAGAACCATTGGCTACTGTAGAACATATCGATGAAAAACAAATACCTTATCTATGAATCTTTCTCCTTTGGTACAGTTGTATTTGAGCCAGAGCGTGACAAAATCTACAAAATGTTATGCGCGCCCAGCGAATACTCAGATCAGGCTGGGCACCCGCCCAGTCTGATCAGTCTTTACTGTCCGCAGGAAAAACCTTGGGTGCTTAGCTATTAAGGCTGGCACCGTTAATCTGATAATCGATCAATTGATCGATAAATTCCAAAAAAATGATAATCGTTACAGATTTGCTAATAATCGATCAATTGATTTCTGTGTCTGTTACTTTACCGTAGTTACTTTTAGTATTCAGACACATCGACTTCTTACCATACTTTATTTAAAATTTGAACAAGTACAATTTACTACCCAATGTTATGTCTAAAAATAGCTAGGTGAGTGGCAAACAGTGTAGACCCTGATGAGACGCCAAATTTTGCGGCGTCTCATGTGGGTCTTCATTGTTTGCTCAGGCCTGTGTGACCAAATACATACAGTAAAATAAAACATATGGTAAGAGTCATGCTCAGTCAGACAGGTTAAATTATGACCAAATCTTCAGTGATTACTAATCGATTATCGATCTCAATGGCAGGACTTATAATCGATTATCTTTGTAGTTCTGATTAGCCAGCCTTATTAGCTACCCATTGAGTGCACAGCGAAGACTCTGATCAGACTGGGCGGATGCCCAGGCTGATCTGAGTCTTCGCTGAACACACATGCCATTTTGTAGGTTTTGTCATGAGCTGGCACGTTTTAAAGGGGGAATGAACACAATTTCAGGGGTGGGGGGGGGGGGGGGTGGGGTGCGTGTCAACTCTTGTCAAATTCAGTTTGTCTTCCTTCTCAAAATGGATTTTTCTCTAAAAGGAAAGGGTATGCTCCCCGTGGGAATAAGTTATTCCTTTTTTAGTGTAGGCCAATTTTCCTCTTGGGACCAAATTCTTTCCTTTTAGATTGGACCCCTTTCCGGAAGGGCTTGGTGTGCAGAAAAGCAAACATGAAATCACATAGGTAAAGTTGTCTCTCCTTTAAAGTGGCTGAAAATCTAGCAAGTGTATCAAGTCCCCTAAAAAGATGTCTTTCTCAGTCATCAGTTCTTTTCCGATTTACAGGGTGAAGCAAGCAAAATTTGAAGACGCACAAGACGAATCTGCCCTAAAAGGAGACAAGAATGGATTCCGGCGGCGTTCTATCGCCTATACCTATAACAGAAGAAGATAAAGCACACTTGGGAGTAGTCAGAAACCAGGTTCTCCAAAAATGGAAGAAAATCGCGATTATCGGTGTAATAGGATCGATTATAACAATCGGTTTTGGCATTGCTCAACTTTTAATGACCAGTATTGGAATGCATTCGTTTGGGGGACCAGTAATTGTTGGCGTATTAACTCTTATTCTTGTGTTTATAAGTTTGGGTGCGGTTTATGAAGGCCGAAAGTCCCCCGAGGGCGATCAGCCAGGTGGATGTTTAAAATCCTGGGTTATGTGCTATTTCATGTTGTCAATATTTTTCGTGATCCTGTGCTTTGTTATGATGCTGTTTTCTTTGATTGGAATGCTTGTGTGTTTTATAAAAAAAGATGATGAAGACGACAACCTTAACCCGTGTTCAGCGGCAAATGGCGACAGTGTGAAAGTCGTGGCTGTGCTAGCTTTTCTTTCTGCTGGATTTTTGACCATTCTAAATTTAGTTGGCGTTTTTTTTTACTGCTGTAATACCAGAGCATTCGGCTTTAAATCAAGAAACGAGATAATGCTTGAATATCAAATGCAGACGCTAACTGAGGCACAAAGAAGGCAAGGTCAACAAATGGTCCTACAGCAGGTGCCAGTTGGTTACCAACCTCAAGCAAACACGTACCAATACCAAGGATATCAGCCGAATCCTTACGGACAGAGTCCCTATGGTCAGAATTCTTATGGTCAAGATCAGGGGCAAATGTATGCAACTGCTTTACCGGCTGGCCAAGAAGACCCTGGTTTCTCTGTACAAGAACAGACAACAGGGACGAATAACGATTTACCCCCTACCTATAAGGACGTTATGATGTGAAGACCCATTTACTCTACCACTTTTACTTCAATAACTCGGAAGACTATAGCTTCAGATAAGGCACTTTTTTAAAAAAAAAATAAAAAAAAAAATAAATACATAAATACATAAAACAATTAATAAAAAAATAAATAAACAAAAAATTAAAAATAAATAAATAGATAAATAAAAATATTGTGATTTTCTTGTTTCCTCACGAAAACATATTGTGAGGGTACTCATCAGGAGCGCCTCAACGAGGGGCTTCTAATAAGTACCAACAACATGTTTCCATGAAGAAATGAGAAAATATTTGCCTGACATTGTCTCCTATCCTGCGGCATGATCCCTTTACTGTGTTTGTCATTGAGCCCTCTACCTTGCTTAATTGCAGTTTTGTTATTATATGTGTTTTACTATGAGGTAGGAGGGCGATTGTACATGTAGGAGGGTGATGAGGCACATGTAGGAGGACGATGAGGCACATATAGGAGGACGATGAGGTAGGAGGGCAGTGAGGCAGGAGGGCGATGAGGTACGTGTAGGAGGACAATGAGACACATGTAGAAGGACGATGAGGTAGGAGGGCGATGAGGCAGGAGGGCGATGAGGTACATGTAGGAGGGCGATGAGGTACATGTAGGAGGGCGATGAGGTAGGAGGGCGATGAGGCAGGAGGGCGATGAGGTACATGTAGGAGGGCGATGAGGCACATGTAGGAGGACGATGAGGTAGGAGGGTGATGAGGCAGGAGGGCGATGAGGTACATGTAGGAGGGCGATGAGGTACATGTAGGAGGGCGAATAACAAGAAGGGCGAATAACAATTTCCCCAATACTATAAATACGTTATTCAGTGAAGACCCATTTACTCGATCATCTTTACTTGAACTAAAGTCGAACTTACAACGGCTTGAACATCGTTAGGACAATGGAAATTTGTTCTAGCCATGGGTAGTTCGAGCCATTGATGGTTAATTATGACGCCATGTCAGGACACTAACTGAAGTAATTCAAGGACGTCTTTTCGATCTTCTATAAAGTAATGGTATGTTATGTGTACTTATTAGATAGACCAGCCTTGACGAGGCGATTCTAATGAGTACACACAGCATAAACTTCCAGGATAAAATAAGTTCCTTAAGATATCCTTGAATGTTTTCTTGAGCTTTCGGACGAATTTTCTAGGGACTAAAAAACGAGTTGGAATCAGCCACGGTGCACGGGCCAACGGTGTTCGAGTCATTACAATTTGACTGTATTGAAACGATCATAGCTCCAGATAAAGCGCTCTTTTTTCAACCAAAATTATTGCCATGTTGTTGATACTCATTAGAAGCGCCTCGCATAAATACGTGGAGACATCACGAAAACAGGCCTATATAATTTTGACCCCCTTAAACCCCACTTTTATGTAGTAAAACTGGAGTTTACAGTGGTATACATTATTTTCCTTATTTCTGCTCAAAAACATAGATTGTGGGTACTCGATAGAACCGCCTCGCCGAGGCGGTTCTAATGAGTACCACAATCTATGTTTTGAGCAGAAATATGAAAAATATCAGAATTTTTTATCGGAAAATTTCCCTTTTTTGGTTGTAAAGTTTTCAGCATATTTGCATAGGCGTGTTTTCGTAATGGGATCTATGAATATAACAACATATAGCAGCCCTTGATCAAAATATATGGCTTTGAAGGACTACCAGGTACCCAGGACTATTGGTACTCGTTAGAACCGCCTCGCCACAATCTATGTTTTGAGCAGAGATATGAAAAATATCACAATTTTCTAATTTGAAAATTTTCCTTTTTTTGGTTGTAAATGTTTCAATATATTTGTATAAGCATGTTTTCGTAACAAATAAGAAAAAAATATTGACCGGATACCCTTCCAATCTGGAGCTTTGTAAGATATGGGCGTCAAGATTTAGGTCAAGATAAAGTGGGTATCAGAAATATTTTTCTTATTTTTCCACGTAAACATATGTTATGGGTATTCATTAGAAGCGCCTCGCTGAGATGCTTCTAATGAATACGCACAACATACGTTTTCTTGGAGAAATAAAAAAAATATTAATGCTTTTAGATTGAAAAAAACCCCCATCTCATCAAGAGTATGACTCTACTTTGTTTGTCATTGCGCTCTCGACTTTGTTCCATTACGAAAACACGCCTATTCAAATATACTGAAAATTTTACCGCCAAAAAACGAAAGTTTTCAGATAAATAATTCTGATATTTTTTCTGATATTTTTCATAATTCTGCTCAAAACATAGATTGTAGGTACTCATTAGAACCGCCTCGACGACAATCTATGTTTTTGAGCAGAAATAAAAAAAAATGTATACCCCTGTATACCCCTGTAAACCCCAGTTTTATTATATAAAAGTGGGGTTTAAGGGGGTCAAAATAATATAGGCATGTTTTCGTGATGCATATAGCAATTTTTGTGATAACTTGTGTTTTATTTGTTTTCCTGATGAGGTACATGTATAATGTAGTAGAACCTACACGGGCCGAGCATATTTGAGTCAGCGCATGACAAAACCTACAATAAGACCTGCGTGACCAGCAAAGACTCAGATCAGCCTGAACATCCACCAAGTACGGCTAGGATTATTGTTTAGCCCTCTTTGGATTGACCGGAGACTGTAGAAAGTACATGCGATCAGCGAAGACTCTAATCAGACAGTGCGGATGCACATGGTAATCTGAGTCTTCGCTGGTCGCAAAAGTCTTATTGTAGGTTTTGTCGTAGGCTGGCTCATTTTTTTAAGTTTTGAACTGCATCAGAATTATGGGCGAGGTTACGATCATATAGATCTATTTTAAGCCTCCAGCCCCTACTATCCCAGCAGTTATTTCTGCTGACCGTTCAAAGACCGTTCTTTTTTATTGCATCTCGATGATTACAACCGTGTCATTGATTTCTTTTATTGTTTGTTCCTAATCTCTCCTTTTGGTGTCCAAGGAAGACTGTCTTTCTTGATAACTGCCTTTCCTGGGTATCTTCTAGGAACTGCAGCTCTGGGAAACGTACCTTTGGCCGCCACGTGCGCCCAGTGAAGATTCAGATCAGCCTGCGCATGAGCGAACAACAAATACTCTGGTCAGATTTCGCAGATGTGCAGGCAGATTTGAGTCTTCGCTGGACGCACAGGTCAGAATGCTTATTCATTTATGCTAAAGCAAGCAGTGTGGATGGAGCTCAAGTTGCTCTTGATGTTTGTGATGTTTGACCAGTGTATGCAAAATTCACAATTTCGTTAGTACTTTAAGTACACACCACTGGGTGTAAAATGACTTTTTTCTAATTTTAGGATATGCACAGAGATAATTTGCATAAAATGCCAATGCCTATATTCTGTAAAAAAAAAACAAAAAACAAAAAAGAAAGAAAAAACTTACTGTACGAACTAGCCGGTTTAACTTTCCTAAGTGTGATGTGTTTTAAATATTGTGTTTGTTTGTGTTGAGGTTTTATGGCCCAGTCAACCCAATGGGGTCATGTCGAGCGCGGTCAGTTTACCTCACCACACGTTTACTGGGCAGGCTTAGTCCTCTAAGCGGTTAACCAGTATTGTGCACATTCTTTCGCCAGAAACTGACAACTGCCCTTCTTGAATCAGCGGAAGGGAGAGAATGACCGTAGAAAATATTTCATGATCAATCTCCACGAAAGAATGTTGCCGACCTCGGCGGGGGTTGAACCCGCGACCTCCTGGTCTCCAGTCGGACGGCGCATCCAACTGAGCCACCGAGGCCATTTAAATATTGTGAGGGAATGGCAAACAGTATATAGTAGACCCTGACCAAACTGCTCCCTTAGGAGAAAACAGGCTTAACTGTTTGCAAACAGTGGAAACCCTGATCAGATTCCGCAATATGCGGCGTTTGATCTGGGTCTGCACTGCTTACAAGTTACCCTTTTGGGAGCCTCCAAACTAAAAATGGTTAATTGTGGCTCTTCCTGGGCGTCATCTTTACTATTCTGTGGCTAATATGTAGAGTGGTGGGAGTTGGGTAGGGGTTAAAGAGGGATAGGCACCTTCGCGCGCTTGTGGATGAAACAATCCGAAATTGTCGGTTGCTAAAATTACAGCAGGAGATATTTTATTTAAAAAACAAAACAAAACAAAAAATTACAGGAAATGAGGCTTGACACATTAGGAGCAGTTTGATCTGGGTCTACACTGTCTGCTTATGATTGTCTGCCCAGATATATACGATAAATGTAGTTTACATAATAATTTCTTAGTTGTTTTGTAAAACACGTACATAATATAATATTTTCGATACTATACTACACGTAATCAGGGTAACTTAATTTTCCTTTCTGTAATTCCCTGTAATACTAATTTTATTGCATTGTCTGCCTCTTAACCCTTGTCCTGCTGAACTCGGATATACCCTGCATTTGCAAACAGATGGCTTCTGAAGAAGCCAACTGATCTGGATCTGCACTGTTTGCCATTAAGTGTTAGAATTTATAACAAAAATCCGGATCAAGTAATCTGATTGGCTGAAAATTGGAAGTGGGCGTGGCATCTTAATTTATTCAGCAGGACAAGGGTTAATTTGCCATGCTGTTTGTCATTTTCATTCCAAAGCATAGAGTGGCTCGTTAAGGGTACCGCCACTGACGGTCACTTCTCAACAACAGCCACCTCCCTGTATCAGCCATTTATCTGATTTGCCAGTTTACTGTATAATTCACCTCTCTGAAACAGCAACCTCTCTATAGCAGCCAGTTTTCGGGTTTGCCACTGTCCTTTATAACTATCCTCTCAACAACTGCCACCTCCCTGTATCAGTCATTCATATAATTCACCTCTCTATAACAGTCACCTCCATACAACGGTCGTTATGAACCGATTTGCCATTTCACTATATAATTCACCTCTCTGCAACAGTCACCTGCCTATCAACCACTTTTCTGATTTGCGATTTTATTTTATAATTCACCTCTTATCAACAGCCACCTTCTTATATCCGACATTTTTGCTGATTTGCCATTTTACTATTTAATTCACCTTTAAAACAGCCACCTCCCAATATCAGCCATTTTTTTCTGTTTTGCCAGTTTACTAAATAATTAACCTTTATACAGCAGCCACCTCCTTATATCCGCCATTTTTGATGATTTACCATTTGACTATTTAATTCACCTGAACGCCACCTTCCAATATCACCTAATTTTACTGTTTTGCCAGTTTACTATAATTCACCTCTCTGCAACAGCCATCTCCTTACAACGGCCAGTTATGTATCTTTCCAAAGATGGCTGCTATAGGGAGGCTGCACTGCAGTTATAGATTACGGGTAAACAAGCCTATAAATTTGAGTAAAAGGCTCAAGAATTTTGAAGTTTTCTAATGACTGATTGCTGTTTTACATTAACGTCTACCACTCTGGGTAAAACCGCTGACGACGTTTTGAAATATTTTTCTTCTTTTTATAACCCGCCACACACTAGTGGCGGGGTATTATGATTTCACGTTGGTCGTCCGTGTGTCCGTCCGTCCAGCTATCGCGCGTCCGTCCGTCCGTATTTTGGTTTCCGGACGATAATTTGAGTAAATTTCAATGGATTTTCGCCAAACTTGGTATGTGCATTGATATTGTAAAGATCTGGTTTGGGAGTGCTTATGGGCAAATTTCGTCAATTTTTGACGGAGTTATCTACCCGAAACATGTCTGTATTTTCGTTTCCGAACAATAACTTGAGTAAATATTGATTGATTTGCGGTGCTTTTATTTCCAAAAAATAAGCTTCGACACTTCATGCAAATGGTTTCCTTAGATAACAAATTGCATGAAATGTCAAAGCTTATTGTAAGAAAAAATAAATAAATAAAAATAAAATAAAAAAAAATAATAAAATAAAAGAATAATAAAAAAATATGTTGAAATTGTCCAGATAGTGGTAAAGGTTTTTAAAATGAAGCACTTGTGAAAACATAACTGTTACAGCTTCTTCATATTACATGTAATAATGACCAGTGTAGACCCAGATCAGCCTTGCATCGTTTTGTTTTACCAAGGTCTGGATAAACTTGATATACAATGTATTCAGTACCTTGACCTATTGAAATAGACTTTTAATTACTAACAGTCAGTTAGCCAATCAAATAGCCAGTCTCCAAAACAGTGACTGTCAATGAGAGAGCTTGTTATACTGGAGCTAGGAGATCAAAATAGATTATATGAGCACGAGGCGAAAACATGTCTTCGGGTATATGCGGGGAGCGAAGGCCCTGATCAGCCTGAGCATTTGCGCAGTCTGTTCATTGCCTTCACTCTCCGTGAAGAGAATCATTGGATGCTTCACAATATGTGAATGGAGAGCAAATGCACGGATGATACTTTGCGCATGGCAGAATAATCTGCATCTGCGCATTTTTACGCACGGTCGAAGGCATATATGCGTTTGTCGCGGCCCATATAATGTAATGAACTCAAACACCAACTATTTGCTTGCACCAGTCAGTTATTAGTCAGCATCTTATCATTGCCTGCAATACTATAAAGAATCTCATGTTTCATATTATATGGCCAAGGGGAAAACAGCGCAGCTATCGGAGCCATGCATAGCTGTGGCGCTTTTATCGTGTTTTGTTCTGTTTGTTATCTTACTGCGTTTGGTGCGCCCAGTCTTGCATTGTTGTCACCCATTGGGATTGGGATTGTGAGGCTCGTTGCTTTGCTTCGTTTGTCTGTGACGTTAGTACTGACCGTCATGCTTTATTATACCTCTTGGTCTCATTGCTAGGCAATGTTCTGCTATTGTGGCCCTTTCTGAATTATTTTCTTTGTGTATTTACCCTAAATATTTGGACACCTCCTTACCATATTTGTCCTAAAATCTGAAATAGTCTATATTACTACCTGTTGATGTGTCTAAAATAGTGCTGGATGAGTGACAAACAGTGTAGATCCTGATCAGACGCCGCGGTCTGAGCTTAATCTACACTATTTGCTCTTATTTAGGTTTATTACGGTAACTATTAGCAGATTTTTTAATACGAATGTTTTTGACTTTATATTTGATGGTTTTAATTTTAACTCATAAATATTTGTTATTGTTTTTTTATGTTTTACAAATGCACAAATTCTTTTTTTGGTAGTCTAACCCATTAACATCGAATGGACTTTTGTACCACAACTCTTTGGACTCGTCTATTTCTAATAGTGGAGTTTTATTATTACTATGTTTTATAAATATTCCTGTAGTTAATACAACAGTGTAAACCCGGTGCCTGATCTGGGTCTGCACTGTTTGCCAATTACCCCTTTTTTGGGTCTCCATACCAAAATGGGCTAAACAACTAAATTTTATCCCAATATCTACATTTATGTAGTGGAAATGTCATGGACGAAAGATTTTTTTCCAACATGCAATGATTTGAAAGGTACTGGAGTTGGTTGGTTGGTTTGGACAAGTCAACACTCTCAAGGTCATATCGAGTCGGTCATTTTATCTAACCACCCCATTTCCCGACAGGCTTAGTCGTCTGAACTGTTAATCAGTACGTGTGGACACTCTTTTGCCAGAAACTAACTACTGCCCTTCTTGAATCAGCGGAGGGAAGAAAATGACCGAAGAAAATATTTCAGGACCAATCTCCACGAAGGATTTTTGCCGGACTTTGCGGGGAAGTAAACCACGGATAAAAGGTACTGGAGTGAAAATACTTGTGTCAACTACCGTCATAAGCTAAGTTTTTGGACAGACGGCCTCAGCAAACAATGCAGACCAAGATCAGATGCTGCAGAATTTGGCGTCTGACCAGAGTCTACAATGTTAGCCACACATCCGACATTGTTTCAGCAATATGAAATAAAAGGGATTTCTTCAAATTCACATTGTAATGACAGGTATGGTTGGGAGTTAATCTTAGTATTGGGACAGACAGGCTTGAGCAAACAGTATCAACCCAGACCTGACGCCACAGTCTACACTGTTTATCACACATCCGGCATTGTTTTAGATATAACAATTCGATGTTGAAAGGAATTTGTCCAAATTCTAGGACAAGTACATGTTTCGTTAGGAGTTAATTCTTAGTATTGGGACAGACAGGCCAGATCAGACGCCTCAATGTCTACACTGTTTGCTACTCATCCGACATTGTTCCAGATATATCAGTATGAAGTAAAAAGGATTTGTTCAAATTCTGGGACAAGTATGGTAAGGAGTGCAGGTGTCTCAATATTTAGAGTAACTATGTTTGATTCTTCTAACCTTAACTGAGAGTTCCCGTTTTATCTCAGGTATTTTTGTGATTTGACGATATTTCATGTTCTATATCTTTCTTTTGAAAATTTAGCCAGGGCACAGCATTTCCTACAATATCGCATATCTCTAGGCAATGACTCAGATCAGTCTTCGCAAATGCACGGGCTGATCAGAGTCCTCTATAGGAACTTAACTTGACATCCAGGGCCCGGTTGTTCAAAGCATCGTTAGCTTAACGAGCTCGTTAAGGGTCATTTTGTTAACTGTTTTAGTGGATTCAATATACAATATTCTGATATTTTTTGCTGAAAAAAATGTGAATAGCTTTTGCACTGCAAAAGCTACTCACATTTTTTCAGCAAAAAATTTCAGCATATTTGCGTATCACTCGATGTAAATTTTAACGAATCGTACACTAACGACGTCGTTAGCTTTGAGCAACTGTGCCCTGGCTTTTGTTCAGACGGACGACAGAGGTTCTGCTTAGTTTGTGTTGATGCGCAGTCGTTGATTGGCGCACAAACAATCCTGTAGGAAATGCTGTGCCCAGGGTCAGCTGTGTTAATCATTGTCACTATTTCACACATATCATATATACTCAAGCCTATTTGGTAGTTATGTTTTCTTTAGTATCTTATAAAATCCAGTAGACCCTTTTCCGGAAAATGCATATTTTGTAACCTTCAATTCAATGTAGGCATACATTCCCTTTATCGAGCTTATCTAGCGAGTCTGGCCTGGTGTTGTTTTGTTCTTGTGTTTTTCGATCCTTTGACCATTGCGTTTAACTCACTTGGGGAAGAGAGAGCTAATCTTAGTGCTTTTCGTGCGCTTGTTTGGTTTTGTCTGTTTCCTCTTCCTCATGGTGTCTGGGAAGGGCTGCGGTTTGTGACTGTGTCATTCCCTGGTTCTTTTCTCTTACCTTTTGTTTCTTAAAACAAGAAAGACAACCAAAAAGGAAAAAGTTCGTCCCAGGTTGTCCCCCTCCATGCGTCCAGAATTAAGGTCATCAAGCGCTCGGTCTCCAGCCTGACTAGTTCTTACACATCACACCGTCATAGCCAGTCAATTGACGAGGGACATGTGTCCTTGTCCAGGACGCTTTTATTGCCGCATGCCAAAAGCATGATGGTGGGAAAACTTGCCCATAATAAAATGTGTCCACATTATAAGTCTTATCAGAAAAAAAAGTAAGAGAAAAGACCAGGGAGTGCCACAATCACAAACCGCAGCCCTTCCCAGACACTAAGAGGAAGAGGAAACCGACAAAGCCAAACAAGCGCAAATTGAACAAACGTACGAAAAGCACTAAGATTAGCTCTCTCTTCCCCAAGTTAGGTAATCGCAATGCTAAAAGGACTAAAAAACACAAGAACAAAATGACACAAGGTCAGATATAAAACAAATCGCCCCGTAGAATAAACCACAAAGCAACAAAGAGTAAGACTAACACCGGGACCACCGCCTTAGAACGGTCAGTAGAGTAAACCACTGGCGAGTTAAAGCACTTTTACAGCTAACCAACACCCTGGGTCCAGATGCTGCTCTCAATACAGAAATACATAAAAATTCGGTTCGCATAAAGCTCCCAACTCAGACAATGCATCAAGCGAAAACATTAAAATCAAATAAATCACTGATATAAACAAAGACGAGCACTCATGGCTAATTCTACTGTATGCCAGAGTAAATGAAAACCAATATTTGAACCACGGCGGGCCAAGCCAAAGACATATCGTCAAGCCCCAACCCATTGTTACCACGAGGCCGTCGTTGAGTCTAAGGCCCGAACCACTGTCGTGCAATTAAAGAGTGAAGCATAGCCATCAACAATGAGTGGGTTGACAACTAGGCATGCAGTCTGTCGCATAATATCCAGGTTATAGCCAATTCTTTTATAACGGTTAATACGTAAGCTTTCTGAATTGCTCCGAAAAATAAGATTTACCTACACTTTTTTAAATCTGTATACTTAGTCAATAAAAGTTCTGGTTCCGATATATCTTGTTGCAGAAGTGTTTTCAGACTGACGCTATATTTTTCTACCAAGACCTCCTTACGGATTACCCAAGGAAACTACCTGTTCATCCGGACCTTGTTTCTCAAAATCAATTCAGTCTTCTTCATTCCGACCCGGAAACACTTCATCTATACTCTTGGGGATTATCAGGGTTTTGAAATCCGACGTAGACAACTTTCTGAATGTGCTACCCCACTGAATCCCGTCGATCTTCCACCCTTCGCGGTGTTTAAATTATACTGGTCAGTGAGGCCTAAGATTTTTCCTAATGCACCTAAACTTCAGAGAGACAGTCTTCCGCCGTGAATTCATTTGTCGGCCTCTGCTCGACCTCCTGTTCTCTGTTTAGGTATTGAACATCAAAATGTTCTTGGAAACATCAAACTATTCTTGGAAGGACACAGCTAACTGTGACGGCGCTGTGTCGTTACCTGATAGTCCTTCCTTTGGACAGTGTCGGTGGTTGTATTTATTTTAAGGCTATAACCTTGAAACGTATCACTTCCACGCTTTATGCGCTTTTCACGCTTTATGCGTTTAGCAACCAGTTTACCTTATTAAAGTTACTATCAATAAACAAGTAGTACTTCAGTTGAAATAGTACCACCTATATAAAAACTACAATGTGGTCTGCTCTGAGTCGTAACACCTTAAACGTTTTGTAGCCTCAATCAGCAATTTCCTATACTCTCAAGTTTTCTGATATATCTGGCTGTATGTCAGATCAGGGCATTACCGATCTGCTTAAGGGTTTTTATTTACAAAGACCTGTGTCCAGATCCTTAACGACAAAATGGAACCTAACATGCGTTTCGTGGTCCCTTACAAAACCATCGTATGAACCGTTGAAGTCTGCGAGCATCAAACATCTCACGCTCAAAACTTTTCCTGCTCACATTTGCATCGGCTAGAAGACGGAGTGAAATTCATGCTTTGTCTATTGAAGAGGGTTATTTTAGATATAATCATAACTCAGATTCTATTCCGCTTCTCCGTCATTTTTTGCCGAGAACCAAGCTCCGGATTCATTTCCAGAACTTATTATTATTCCTGGTCTAACAAAATTTTGTGGTTCTGATTCTGAAGATAGACTTTTGTGTCCAGTAAGGTCTCTCCGTTGTTATTTGAAGCTCGGAGGTCAGGCAGGAAGAGACTTTTCTTCCTATTCAGGGATCTAAGAATAGCTATCCCACAACCATTTCCCGTTGGATTTGTGAGGTCATTAGATTGGTTTACTTGGACCTATCATCTTACAATTAGCCCTGTCTCAAAATATCAGCTCATGAAGTTAGAGCCTTGTCATCTACTTGGACTTATTGGAATTCCATCCCCCTGGAAGACGTCGTCGGGCCGTCTATTGGCGTACAAAAAGCACTTTGTCTACGTTTTATCATAGAGACTTGGTCCCTATTAGACAAGACACGTCTTTTCTGGGTCCTTTGGTGGCTGCTTAATCAATAATTGGCAATCATTAATGTATCTGTGTTCTCTTTGTGTCTTAGAATGCCTCTTTGATACTGGTTTGAAACTTCCTTTTTAATTTGACTTATCTAACCGTCCAGCATAACAGACCGCCATCATAATCTCCTCTGAGTTCAATTACAAATTCTGGGGAGTTTGTTTGAGTTTTATACCAGTATAAGTACTTATTGGTGGTTGAGTATAGTACTCTACTGTCATTTTGGCTTTGACTGTGGTGCCGTTGCTTTGTGTGCGTCCTTTTTTCCTTGGGTGTCTTGGACGGAAGGTGTTAGGTAATTGTATCATCGATTCCTGATCATTGCCTTCCTTTCTATTGACAATGTGGACACCTTTTATTGAAGGCAGTTTTCCCGCCATCATGCTTTCGGCATGCGGCAATAAAGGTGTGCTGCACGAGGACACATGACCCTAGGCGAATTGGCGGTTTTTTTATTTTTATTTTTTTTTTGTTTTGGTTGTCGGTTGAACTCGCTAGTAAACCTCGATAAAGGCAATACCTTTAGGTAAGTATGCATTAATTTAATGTTTTAATGTTACTCTTATGATTTACATAACAAGACTTTTGTATAATTTTATACTTTTTGTTATTATATGTTTTTCTTGTCACTGTATATATGGTATATAAAAGCAAACAATTAATTAGTTCGTATATCGTCAAATTTTATTATGTAATCTGATTTCTATGTGTTGATTTTTTATATGAAATTTCATCATATAGCAGTTTCTGTTGAAGCAGACTATCTTTTAGCCAAACAAACAAAGCATTTACTTTTTACTGACAATGTGGCAACAGAAACGTGCCGAGTGTACATGCTGTGCATTTGTCTGCATCTGAAAGATGACATAAAATTGTAGTTTTGGTGCATAGGTAATGTTATTATCATCTTTTTGCCACTTCATTATTTTTTTAAAAAATCAAATGTCAGATGAATTACCCAGCTAGCATTCTACGTAAATCTATATCGGGCCGTCATCGGCCCGTCAGCTACCCTGACGGGCCGATGACGGCCCGATATAGATTTACGTAGAATGCTGACTGGGTAGTTAACCTTGAATCATTTGTGTTCTCAGAATGTTGCATGTTTTCACTTTATTCATGGTTCTGTGAAAATATTAGGAGAGTTTTCAGTGTTTGTTTTTATTAATGTAGCTGTTATATCAGAAGAGATTTCCCTGCAAACACTGCCTATGAGCAGCTGTTCTAAAATTACAACACACAAACTGGCATATAATGGGTGTAACGGTATGAAATGCAATACTGCACACACGTAGACGTATTTAGGTTTTAGAACATCAGCTTTATGCATAGAACTTAATCAACAATGAGGTCATATCCTGCAAGTGTTATAAAAAGGAAAAAATTCTGTATTTGCTATAGACTACATTTTACTCTTTTAAAGATAAAATCATCAATGTTGTGTCCCAGCAGAGGTTGATGAGGGTTTTCTTACACATATCTGCATATATCTGACTATTCTACAGTGTATAAAGGTATGTGAGAAATAATTAACTATTTTTTGTTACTAAAAGAAATTTAAACCTTGTTTCACTTCATATTATTACAAACTATCAACGTCCATTTATGAAATTCAGATAAAGAAGCACTCAAAAAGTAACGTACACAATATAAAAAATGCATAAAACATTTATTAAAAGTCTATACTAAATAAAACAATCATAATAGTTGAGTACATTTAGCTTAGTGCAACCACAGCATAGAAAATGTTAAAAAAGTTTGAAATAACGATATTTTACAGAAAAGAAGTTTAAGCTGCTTAATGGTAACTATCTTTCATTATGTCATTTGTTTAGTCTAGCTGGCTTGTTTCCATTTCTGGATGTACACATGAGGACATACAGTACTTCTATTTTGTAAAACGACATTATATTAAATTTCTATTCACTGGCCGGTTATAGTATTTCAAAAAGTTGTATCATGAATTTTACCTGTGAGATTTTTGACTATTAGTAACGTATGTAACAGTTATATCACAAGCCTTCGTTAGTTCAACAGGTTTAGATAGCTGTCTGCATAAAAACATGTATTTATAGCATATAGCATGCTATAAAGTAAGAATACGGATATTTTAGTATTTCCCAATGTAGTTTTATTGATTTGAGGGTAACGTTGGTAACATGACTGTTACATGCAAATGCTGCCACCGCCAAAGAGCTAACATGAATAATTCTTTGATTAAGTAGCTTTAGAAAATCATGGTTTAACAAACCCCTCCTGGGGCGTCTATAGCGGGCCAAACGTCTAATTTTTTATCCGACAGGATTATTTTCCTTTGTTTGTTTTAGCCATTTTGGACGGGCAGGCGAACGATGACAAACGCATGAACATACACCCATATATATATATATATATATATATATATATATATATATATATATATATATATATATATATATATATATATATATAAATATTTAATTACTAAATGTGTGTAATAACATATTACTATGAGACATTGTTTGAGTTTGAACACCAGAGGTCCTAAATGTCTACTCAAAAGTAATAAATTGCAAATAAATACAAAATTGTGCACTCGTTGACCTTTGAGTTAAATTATGACCTTATAAGGCGCAAGTCCCGATGCCATCCGGCCGTATGGTGATCAGGACATACTTGCGCTTATGTTGGCAGCAATGAAACACTTCTACTTAAAAATGCCATCAACTCGAAAAATAAGCATCTTTTCCTCCTCTGGCAGATTAACTAAGTTACTAAATTATGATTTTTTACTATTTCATCCAGCAGACAATAACCATTGATTAGATAAATATACATGTCTTTAGAAACTGAAGCAGAGCGTAGCAGGCTAGTAGTGAACAATTTCACCACCGCCTTTATTGACAGAAATCCGACTTAGATCATTTTGGCATTTCCATTAGGAGACAGCAAATGTGAAATGCCCATTACGAAAACACGCCTATTCAAATATAGAGAAAATTTTACCCCAAAAACTTAAAATTTTCAGATAAAAAATCTGATATTTTTCATATTTCTGCTCAAAACATAGATTGTGGGTACTCGTTAGAACCGCCTCTAACGAGTACCCAGAATCTATGTTTTGAGCAGAAATAAGAAAAATAATGCATACCCCTGTAAACCCCTGTTTTACTATATAAAAGTGGGGTTTAAGGGGATCTTAATTATATAGGCATGTTTTCGTAATGCCAAACCACGTTTTTGAAGAGTAGTATAGGTATAAGTATAACCTTGTCCGGTGACCTGAGAGTTCTGGTTTCAAGTTTATATTTGACATAATGCAGCAGGGAACCAGAAAGCCTTAGGTCACCGAACACGGTTACATTTTTCTTGTAGTGCGTGACTTTAAATCATCTTTGGTTACTATGACCTCCGGCAAGGTAACAATAAAGTATTGACCAGATAATGTGTCTGTTATTTGTTGTTTGTCATGCGACGAATATGCCGTTCATAAATACAGTCTCAACAGACAATCTAGTTATCACATCATGGGCAACGTGGGAAAAAGGCCCTCATGCCGCATGCGAACAGCGAAGGTCCACGCGCATCCGTGCAGTCTCATCTGGACATTATTTGTTCATTGACATATACTACAGTACCTTTTGATTCTGTAAGCGGACAACTAATGCCAGGCTGATCTGGGCCTTCGTTGTCCGCAAATTGCAAAAGGGCATTTTTCGTGCGTTGTGCACCACGTATTAGCATGAGCATTAATGTGAGAAAATGTACTCTGTGCCACGTTCATGCGGCAAATATTCACATCATCGTGCGCATCTGCGCAAACTCATCACAGTATTCACTGTTCGTTTGCAGAATCGAAATGTCCGCAGCGCGCCCTGCAAATCATTTGCAGGGCGCGCTGCGGACATTTCGATTCTGCAAATATGATGATGCAGCGCAAACGTGCTGATTACTAAATGCGCATAAGCGTCAGACATGTGCGTCCAGCAAAGATTCAGATCAGCTTGCACATTCAGAATCTTCGCTGGGTGATTTTGGATAGCCACAAGGATACAAATTTCTTCATGCGAACATTGAAGCCTCTGATCAGACTACGCATTCGAATGCGCTGGCTGATTTGAGTTTTCAGTCTTCGTTGCAGCTAGCGCACTTGTCAGATGATACGTTTTCTACCTTTAAGGTTTAAATGGTTATGGAATTTATATTTACTTTGAAATATTTGCGTTCAAGCGTTTATACGTCGATAAATTTACTGAGCAAGTGTCTTGGAACTGTTTTCTGTGCGGAACTGTCTAAAAAATGCTGTTTAACTCACGTTTTCCACGTCAATGACGGTCCGATATAAATTTCAGCAGAATGCTTACTGGGATTTCACTTCATACTGCACTGTAATCGACCCGACAGGATTCCTGTCGGACCGATAACGGCCCGATATAGATTTAAGTGGATTGCTAAGTGGGCGTGGATCTCTGCTTTTTAAAGCGTCTCTGGTGCTAAAATAGCATTTAACTGTTTCAAACCGGTCTACTGATGAAGAATCACTTCTTCTTTCGAACCTTAACAAAAGTGTACAAATGTCGGAAAACAAATCCATAACCATGTAAACTTAGGCAAACTTATGGCTGAAACACACACATACACACACGCGCGCGCGCGCACACGCACGCACGCACGCACACACACACACACACAATTTACTCAGTGTCGAAAGGCTTGAGAGCAGTCCGAGTAGCTGCGTAGTTTTCCTAACGTCTTTGCTGTTCTCTGCCGAGATACAACATCAACGCAAAATGTAATCATTTTTTGATATAACTTTCACGGTCGAATGGTTAGATCTATAGTGATGTATTCGTGACCTGGAGTTTGAATGAAAAGTGTTTCCCAACAAAGATTTTGGTATAAAAGATTTATTACATTTGCGTTGCTCAGCAGAGTCTAGAAAATAGCAGTTTCATATTCTACTCTGGTCATTCCCTTCCCTGCTGAACTATTTGACTATTATGATCGACCATATCTTATCAGAAACTATTTGTCTTTTTATTTCTGTGAATTGTTAATTTAAAAATGTATACCCTAAACTATTTTTGTTTAGTTTATCGCCAAAATTAATTCTGACTTATGCAATATCTATAGTATATAGATTTTTGGAATTGTTATCTAAAAAATATTTTTTTTTAACTTTTCTTTGCTGATTTTTAATTACTGACGTTTACTGGCAATATTGTGAAAAATTAATAAAATTTGAACAAATGGAATTGTTGAAAGTCTGCCTCAAATTTACATATTCTACCAATTTCTGCATAATTTGCAGCCATTTTAATATAGGAAAGCAAAAATATTCGATTTTATGACCAACGAATAGAATACAATTTTTTGTGCATAAGTAGTTACGAAAGAAGGTCTTACATTAAAGTATGACAAAACTTTGCAAATCAACTTTTTGTATAAAAGACTTTCTGAAAGATTTGAAAGAAGAGTAGGCGTCCGCACAGTCTGATCAGAGTCAACGCACGTGGAATCGTTGACTGTGATCAAACTTTGCTGCACCTAGGATCCAAGATATCTACAGGCGAATAAAAACATCGGCTAATCTGAGTCTTCGCCGGGTGCACATAGTATAAGGTACGTTTTCTCATTTGTTGTTCATATTAATATGCTATAACTAGATTGTCTGTTGAGTCTGTATTGAATTCTTCTTTAATGGCATTTCTTCACGAGAATCTTAATCGCATGGCAAAGCCAAACAAAAGTTACATTGTCTGATTCCATTACTTTAGCCTTTACCACTCTCTGGGCTAATTCAGCGGACGAATTGATAATATTTTTGTCTTTCTTTTCCCCAGAAAACAGGATTTGACATTTCATGCAAATTGTCTTCATCAAAATGTCAAAACCTATCTATAAGGAAAAATAAGAATAAATATTTCAATATGTCGTGTGCTGAAAATTTTACCCAGAGTGCGAAGCGTTCTCACCTACGTGTTCTGTTATCTGAACCGTACCCGTATAGGCCAGCATTTTAAACTAACATTATACAATTGACTATTTTGTCATTGAATATGTGATATCCACAGGTGAATACCAATATTAACCAAGGCTATCTACTGACTATTGAGTCGTTGAATATGATGTGATATCCACTGGAAAATACCAATATTGACCGAGGCTAAAGCCGAGGTCAATATTGATTTTCTCCACATCATATTCAATAACTCAATAGCCAACAATTGTTTTATTATATAACCAATGAACAAGCTTATAAATAAAGAATTTATTTCATATTTCATGCCCATAATAAATCCAAAAACGAATCTTCCACATGATGTTCTATATTTAGGTACAAATATTAAGTGGGACAAACCCCGAACCCAGGAGATGACTTTCAGACAAGCTAAGGCTTACAGTCAGGTCCTGGAAAATATTGTATTGTTGTAAATTATGTTGTATTAGAAGCAATCAAAATAACGTTTAAACCAAACCCCGAGCCGGTGAACATCAGAAATATTCACGGGGATGAAAACAGCTCTCAACAAATGGAAGACAGACTATTAAAGGTTATATAATAAATTGAATTTTCCCTAAGTTGTACATAACATAAGGTTTTTTTTTTGTGTGGAGAAACAAGAAAAAACATCTTGATATCTCACTTATCTTTAGCTTTGTACGCCATGACATTTTCATCATACGATCTAGGAAATAAGAAAAAAATCTGGCTACTTAGCATATTAACAAAGACTTATGCAGTTATAAATTATCTAGAAGTAAAATCCAAATTGAAAAGCTGATTCTGTAAAAAATGATCATATACGTCATTGTGCATGCAAACATTTAAACCGCGCCCTGAGAAAAATGTCTTTGGGGCATACGCGGACAGCCAAGGCCCAGATCAGACTGTCCATTCTTGCAGTCTGACCAGGGGCTTTGCTGTCCGCTAACAAAATCATTTGGATCTATGAATAGATTTAGCATACATATAGTAGTCCTTGATCAGAATATGTGACCGCTGGACTATCAGGATCTTTCCTGTTTGCATATACTTCAAGGACACATTTTCTCATGGTACGGCTTTCTTTGTATTACAATGTACAGTATCTAAGGTCTCTCTCTCTCTCTTATACGGTACATTGTCTCTGGTTTATTCATATTATCATTATAGGGTATATTGTCCCAGATTTATTTTTCTTTTATAAGATTGATTGTCTCAGATGTATTTGTATTAAAAGGGAAAATATCTCTGGTTTATTTCTATTATGAGGTACATTATCTCATGTTATATGTTATAAGGTACATTAGGTCAGTTTTTTGTGTTATATGATACATTGTTTCAGTTTTATTTGTAATACAGTTGAACCTCGATAATTCAAAGTCCAAGGGGCCATACAGTTTTGTTTGAATTATTGAGACTTTGAATAATTGAGGGTTAAAATACACACATATATTTAAGTCGGGACTTCAAAATGATTTTGAATTATTGAGAATTTCGAATTATTGGAGTTTGAATTATCAAGGTTCTACTATATATATATATCTCATGTTTTACTTGTATTATCAGGTACATTTTCGTAGGTTTATTTGTCATTATGAAATATATAGAAAATTTCACCTCTAAAAACTGAAATTTTTCAGATAAAAAACTCTGATATTTTTCATATTTCTGCTAAAAACATAGATTGTGGGTACTCGTTAGAACCGCCTCGGCGAGGCAGTTCTAACGAGTACCCACAATCTATGTTTTGAGCAGAAATAAGAAAAATAATGTATACCCCTGTAAACCCCCAGTTTTACTATATAAAAGTGGGGTTTAAGGGGGTCAATATTATATAGGTATGTTTTCGTGATGTACATGTATTATAAGGTGCCTTATCTTAGGCTTATTTATATCAAAGGATATTGTCTCATGTTCAATTGTACTATAACATACATTGTATCAGGTTTATTTCTGTCCGAAGGTGCATTATCTCAGGTTTATTTCTATTATAAGATTTACCGCAGTTTTATTAATAATATAAGGTGCATTTTCTCAGATTTGTTTGTTTGTGTTGAGGTTTTACGGCCCAGTCAACCCACAGGTTTGTTTGTATCATAAGGTAAATTATTCTGGTTTATTAGTATTATAAGATACATTGTTTCAGATTATAGCCCATACATGCCTTGTCAAGAGAGAAATGGTCTTCCGATGGCCATCAAAGATAAACTAGTGTATATGTGCAGTCTGATTTTTGCAGTCCGTTCATATCGTGTTTACCTTAAATATTCGGAGGCTTTCATTCCTATCTGTCCTTAAATTTAAACAATTCCATTTTACGTACATGTACCTTCGATAAGTTTCAAAATTGCTAGACGAGTGGCAAACAGTACAGACCCTGATCAGACGGCTTTTTCTGTGCCATCTGATCTGGGTCTATGCATGTCTGTACGAGAAGCGTAAATACATTAGTATTATAGGTCAATGTCATATGTATCGGCGATAAGCAAAACAAGATAGGCTGCGCAGACGTGCAGACTTTCATTGTTTTCCCGTACCCTTACATCACGACGCGTCTAATTTGTCTTAGATGTTGTCCATTACTGTCTATTCTGTCAACTTTGATCTGGCAGGAGACAAAAGAGAAATCATTTCCTTTTCTTCTGCTCCAAGGGATAGTAAAATCAATTTTAGAATATCATCTGCTACAGATTTGCTTATCGCTTAAAAGATTAAGATGTTCTTAGGTAAGGTTAAGCATGGAGGCATTCGGGGAGAGCACAAATTAGTTTAAATTTTCACTGTTCCAGCCTATCTTCTCTAGCAGAATCCCAGGATAATTTGGAATGTACTATAAAGAACAAACACTCGTTTTATAACTGCACAATTGCACATGCGCATTTGCTTAATGTGATGAGCCATTACGAAAACACGCCTATTCAAATATATTGAAAATTTCACCATCACAAAATGAAAATTTTCAGATAAAAAATTCTGATATTTTTTCATATTTCTGCTCAAACACATAGATTGTGGGTACTCAGTAGAACCGCCTCAGCGAAGCGGTTCTAACGAGTACCCACAATCTATGTTTTTGAGCAGAAATAAGAAGCATAATGTTTACCCCTGTGATCCCCAGTTTTACTGTATAAAAATGGTCTTTAAGGGGTTCAAAATTATATAGGTATGTTTTCGTGATGAATGCTGATTAAGAACGTATCTGAGATGTAATATATTGAAAAACAGTGCATTTTGATAATAATCTGATCCAAATCGGGTTAAAAACAAATAAGGTATCAGGGTTTGAAGACATCAGAACTGCTTTTAATGGCGCCGCCATTTTGAATATATAATGAGGTTTTATGTAATAAAGCCTTCATTAAATATGAAAACCTGATTATATCATATTTGCAACGATATTTAACCTCTACATTTGTGTATATAGCTTCTTCTACTGGTATATAGATTTAGCTTCACTACAGCATTATTTGCTACCAACTAAACGGTTCTGTTTAATATTTTGAAATGTTTAAAACTCATTAAATATTCAAAATGGCTGTGCCCTTGGTAATGATTTTGAAATTTTTAAATATTTTTAGGGTTTATCCGGTTTTGATCAAATTTACATCAAAATGTATGATTTGTCAAGATCTTTCGTCCCACATTCGTCATCATCTGCTTTCCGTGTAAAATATGCTTTTCACTTGGCGCGTCAGATTATAATCAGAAGTGAAGCCACTGATTTGAAGCTATGCGAAGAGTGCAATGACAACAACGGGTTGTATTGTGAGTTTGTTTCTTCTGATAGAGGAATTTATATTCTGTTAATGTTTGTGTATGTTTTGTTTTGTGTGTAAATAATAAGAACAGGAAAGCTATGGTACCGTAGTAACATCAAGTACTGGAACAACTAGGCTTGAGCAAACCGTGTAGGCCCTAATGAGACGCCACAGAACGCGACGTTAATCAGGATCTACATTGTTTCCATTCATCTAGCAGTGTTTTGACAAATCAACAATTCGTAAAATGGACTTGATTAAATTTCATGAAAGTGTGTTAAGGAGTTAAAGTGTCCCAATAATTAGGGCAAATACACTAATATTGATGGATACATTTGTAGAAAATGAGTGTCGCAAGGACGAGGTTCTATAGACATTAATAATCTCTTTTAAGAAAATTCATATTACAAATTATAGAAGATAATCTGAGTATAGCTCTTCACATGTTGGCGTTCAATGAAATATTCTGGTACAAGCTCCGGAAATAATATGCATGCAACTGAAGCTGTCAGCCTTGCCCAGAAATTGAGGAATCGTTTTCAAGCGTATCCAAAATATATACATGTACCTGTAACTATATATATAACTTATCTACTGGTTGTTGTAACGTCAGCGGGTACGGTTCAAGATTCAAACTTTAACCGACAGCGTAAAAACTCTTCACTTAATACCTCGGAGACTGAATATTTAGTCAAGAGCCTGATGGACTGTGCACAATTTTGCTCCTCTTTATCAACATGCTGTGGGTTCAAGTTCTTCAAAACTGGCGTACCGGTGGCTAGACATTGTACACGTTTGATTGAATATGACATTAACAATGGTGTTTTGACGTCAGCACTGAACACCGACATTTACATCAAAGATGACTTTGTGAAGATGTTTGAGGATGCCCAGGCAGCACAAATCCAGGTACGGAATGTTTATTGTAGGAGCCGCAACGTGGAAAAGCGGATGCCCCCCCCCCCCCCCCACACACACCCCGCTGATCTGTCTGTTGGGTGCACATGTGTACCCAACAAAGACATATCAGCGGGGGCATCCGCGCAGGTGATTACAGTCTTTGTTGCGGGGTAGTTGGGTGAGGCAAAGGTATCGTGAATCTTACGTTACCGGGACGTCCTACAGTTCGGCAAGGCCTGCTATCCTTGCAGCAGATAAGGGTAGTGTTTTTATTTCTTCCGTTTCTTCACTGACATTCATTTTCCTTTCCCCCTGTTCCTCTCTTTCATCTCCTCTACTATCATTTCTATCTCTCTTCTCCCTTGGAGACGACACAAAATGACCCACAAGGATTGACGTGTCGGTAAATCCCAACACAATCAAAACCAACGCAGTCTTCGTTGTGAACAAAAAGAAAGTTTGCATCCTAGGCTATCCAAAAAGCCTCCAGTGAAGATTCTGATCAGACTGCGTAAATACGTGGGCTGATATGAATCTTGGCCATGCGCCTGATTCCGAAGGTACATTTTCTCTCGTTGTGACTCATACTGTTAAAAATCAAAGCACTGATAGCACTGGTGGGGCAATTGCTCTGATTGTAGGATGGATAAATGGTCCCGAACGGGGACAAGAACGTTTCATTTAACCCCTAACTTTCTGTTATTTTAAGCAATCAGTGAAGACTTTTATCAGACGCCGCGTTCAGAGGCGACTGATCCGTGTTTGCACTGTTTGCTAATGTCCCAGATGTCCCAGTCCAGGCTTTACAGATAACCCTTTATCAAGAGCACTCTAACGTCACAGCTACATGAATAGCGCGGCTATAAATTACCGCTACCCGGATTTCTCTAATACGCGGTTTGATTATATTAGTCTATGATAATCACGTGGACTACTACCTTAAGGAAATTTTAGCATTTGTATACTCTGGCTCGATTGTAAACAATCGACCCAATAATGGATATAAAGCAGTGTGTGTGTTTTTGTGAGTAACTGCGTACCTGCATGTGCGTGTGCGTATGCGTGTGCATGTGCGTGTGTGTGTGTGTGTGTGTGTGTGTGTGTATGCGTTTGAAATAGTGGGCATGGTAATTTTCTATGCTACAATTCTTCATTTGATGCGGTTCAATAATGAAGTGGAATAGGGGGCTGGAAAAATATATAGACTACTTTAAAAGTTGATAGGAGACCGGCTACGGTTCTGAAAATTTAGTAACATTATAAAGAATTCTAAAATGTTTGACCATTTCTGTAATCTTTTGTGATTGTGTTGATGATACAATCAGTAAATATGTATTATTCAGGCTGTGCTGCTGTAGATATGGGTAAAAGCCCAGTAAGCATTCTTTATAAATCTATAGCGGGCCGTTATCGCCCGTCAGGGTAGCTGTAGATTTATAAAGAATGTTAGCTGGGGGGTTAGGTCTTGAGTGGTTGTATGGAAAATGAGACACAAGAAAGTCATCTAGAACTTGTTGCCTTTACATCGGTCGATTCCTGGTAAACAATTTCAAAGACACGGACGTTTCTTACAGTCTCAAAATCTACCACACCCTCTCTGGTTGTAGACTTTTCAGTGGGACTGCTGTCAGGCAAATACCTTGTGTTTAATTTTTAGACTTAAAAACAAATAATGGGCTTTAGAACATTTACATAATTGTATATAAGGTCAATCTATGGTAGTCTCTACCCTACATGTATAAGAGACCGGCAGAGCTTGCAGACTGTACATGTCAAAGCTTTTATTCCAAGCACGCGATGTCGTATAATTAAGCGTTTTCATGTTACCATAAGCATTCTAAATAATCTGACACCTTACCGTATTTAATCTTAATGTTCTGATATACAGGCTTTAACAAACAGAGCAGTCCAAGTGACGTCTGATCGGGGTTTGTTTGTGTTGAGGTTTTACGGCCCGATCAACCCAATGGGGTCATGTCCAGTGCGGTCAATTTACCTAACCACTCTTTTAGTGGGCAGGCTTAGTCATCTCAGCGGTTAACCAGTACTGTGCACATTCTTTTGCCAGAAACTGACAACTGCCCTGTTTGAATACGCGGAAAAGAGTGAATGACCGCAGAAAATATTTCATTTTTGATCTCCACGAAAGAATGTTGCGGCCTGGCGATGGTCGAACCCGCATTCTCCTGATCACCAGTCGGACGCGCATCCAACTGTGCCACCGAGACCAGCATCTGATCTGGGCCTACACCAATAGGTGTAGATGGGCAGTGAAATAGGTTTCTTTAGTGTGTTCTTTGTTTCCAAAGGCGACGTTTTAGATTTTTTTTATTTTACTTAACTGCAGCTAGTGTTAAGGGCCGTGTGGCGAGTGTAAAACATCACGAAAATATACCTATATAATTTTGACCCCCTTAAACCCCACTTTTATATATAAAAACTGGGGTTTACAGGGGTATACATTATTTTTCTTATTTCTGCTCAAAACATAGATTGTGGGTACCTGTTAGAACCGCCTCGGCGAGGCGGTTCTAACGAGTACCCATAACTTATGTTTTGAGCAGAAATTTGAAAAAATATCGGAGTTTTTTATCTGAAAATTTTCAGTTTTTGGAGATGAAATTTTCTATATATTTGAATAGGCGTGTTTTCGTAATGAGGTAACCTCGTACTTCACAACATTTTTTATTATTATTTTCTTTAGGATCATTGCGCCCATTTTGGTAACTTTGAAATATACCAGCTTGGCCGGTGCGTTGGGACGTGCGCAGCCTTAGCATTACGAAAATATGCCTATTTCAAATATACAGAAAATTTCACCTCCAAAAACTGAAAATTTTCAGATAAAAACTATGATATTTTTTCATGTTTCTGCTCAAAACATAGATTGTGGGTACTCGTATGAACCGCCTTGGCGAGGCGGTTCCAACGAGTACCCACAATCTATGTGTTTGAGGAGAAATAAGAAAAATAATGTATACCCTTGTAAACCCCAGTTTTACTATATAAAAGTGGGGTTTTAGGGGTCAAAATTACATAGGCATGTTTTGTGATGGAAACTACATTGCTGCATATGAAGAGACTTATTAAAACCGAGTGTCTGATATTTATTCTTTTGGATGTTCTTTGTTTCCTAAGGTAACCTTTTAGATTTTTATTGTTCAAATGTTAGGAATTAAGGTATTGACATACTAAGGTAAACTCCTTACTTTATTCGTCCTGTAATAAGAACACGTCCATTTTACTACCTATTAGTACACTGTGGTTTATCTAAACCGGCAATTTTCGTTTCGTCCTACCACCAGTGTTACAGTAAAAAACCCTTTATCTTCGAACATTTGGGAAATACGGTTACTGTTGTGATTTCTTTTGTACTTTCTCTACAAGCTGAGAACTAAAACTCATTGTTGTTTGCAGATACCATGAAACTTTGAGAGTTTTAAGCTCTAAAGTCTTATAAAAACGAAAATTTTACTTATCGGTTTCGTCAAAAATGTCCAGTTTCGTCAGTGACGGACTTTATTTGATGGCGAAACCGGCCATTTTTCACAAAACTGTACAATTAATGCTTTTAATTTTAAAATATTTAAGAGCATTAATATTCCGAAACTGCGTTTTCTAAACAGAGGGGTAATATTTCTCATTCACAGTTAACTAAAATATAAAATAAATCACAGAATAGTTCATATTTTCACAACTTCTAAGATTTGATTTGTTTATGATGACACCGGCGGAAGGACGAAACCTAAACGTGCCGGTGTAGATATACCACTGTGTAGTATGTCTAAAAACTGTTGGATGGGTGAACAGCATATATCCTGATCAGATAGCAAGTTCTGTGTCCTCGATTATGTAATTCTTGGGTTAAATACGGTGAGCGTCTTATGATCATTTTTTTGTATTTGTTTCTAATGAAGCGTGTCGTTATTTAATGTTTACTTTCACCTTTATGAACCTAGCACATAGAAACATGCATATTTATCGATTTGAGAATAAAGCAGATCCAAATAGAACGGCCCACTCACCATTTAGCCCTTTCTTTATCTGAGTCCTTTCAACCCTGTGGATCACAATCTTTCTTTCTTTCTTTTTTTTTTTTTTGCAAAAAATATAGATCCCGATGCGACGTCTCATAATTAGCCGTCTCATCAGGATCTCATCACGAACACGTGCCTATATAATTTTGACCCCCTTAAACCCCACTTTCATATAGTAAAACTGGGGTTTACAAAGGTATACATTATTTTCTTATTTCTGCTCTAAAATATAGATTGTGGGTACTCGTTAGAACCGCCTCGTCGAGGCGGTTCTAACGGGTACCCACAATCTATGTTTTGAGCAGAAATATGAAAAATATCAGAATTTTTCATCTGGAGTTTTTCATTTTTTGGTGGTAAAATTTTCAGTATATTTGGATAGGCGTGTTTTCGTAATGTACACTGTTTGCCATTCTGTTTTAATTTCTGTTTGAGACCTTGGATGGAACAATGGTTCTGACTAAACTCGGAGATCAAAGAGTCTACTTCAGAAACTCAGGGATGAAAAGCGTTACGAAAACACGCCTATTCAAATATATTAAAACTTTTACAACCAAAAAAGGAAATTTTCAGATAAAAAAAAATCTGATAGTTTTCAGATTACTGCTAAAAATATAGATTGTGGGTACTCGTTAGAACCGCCTCGCCGAGGCGGTTCTAACAGGTACCCACAATCTATGTTTTTGAGCAGAAATAAGAAAAATAATTTATACCCCTGTAAACCCCAGTTTTACTATATAAAAATGGGGTTTAAGGGGGTCAAAGTTATATAGGTATGTTTTCGTGATGAGAAACTCAGGGATGAAAGGGGTAAGAAATATACAGATCCAAATGGAAGTGCTCACCCGTCCATTGTGTTTGACATTTAGCATTTTCACTATATTTTAAATGGGAAAAAAAGGAAAAAATCCACCAGTAAAAAATAGAACTATAAGTTGTCCTGCAAGAGACACAGTCATTGAATACATGTTGAGGAAGACTTAGCGATTCAAACTTACGGCGGACAGCACAAAATAAACACGTTACTGTGCTTTCGACTTCACGAGGAAAGACTTTTTAGCTTGGCATTTAATTTTAAATGAAAATATTTTGTTCTGGTAGACCATATCTTATCAGAAACCATTCAATGTCTTTCCTTTTTCTGTGTTTTGTTCTCATATATTTATCTAAAATAATACGAGCAAATATTGGTCTGACCTATGCAGTTTCTATTGTAAAAGGATTTGTTTTTCTGTAATTTATATCAAAGAAAATATTTTTACTTTTCTGTTTATTGATATTTCGTGACAATATTGTGAAAATGTCAGAAAATTTGAACAAGTGAAACTTGTTGAAAATCCACCTCCAATATACCTACCCTATCGAATTTTACATTATTTTCCAGCCATTTTTACTACAGGAAAACGTAAAAATATTCGATTTTGTTAAAACCAATGAACAACAAAAAAACTTTTAGTGTGTACGTAATTACGACAAACGGTTTTGCATTGAATCCTGACAAACATTTTTAAATTGACTTTTGATTAAGCGCCGTGAAAAAAGTGACTTTTTAGGTTTAGCCCCCGTTTTACTATGTAAAAGTGGGGTTTAAGGTGGTTAAAATTATATAGGAGTGATTTCTTGATAGTTATTGTGGCATTTACTGGATATTCTCTCTTATATTTTACTTTCTGAAAGCTGTCTAAGCAGAATTACTATTTGAACATTTAGTTTTAGCAAGCTGCAGTCAATGTCAGCGAACCACAAACTAGTCATCACGAAAACACCCCTATATAGTTTTGACCCTCTTAAACCCTACTTTTATACAGTATAACTAGGGTTTACAGAGGGTATACACTAGTTTTCTTATTTCTGCTCAAAAACATAGATTGTGGGTACTCGTTAGAACCGCCTTGCCGAGGCGGTTCTAACGAGTACCTGCAATCTATGTTTTGAACAGAAATATGAAAAATATCAGACTTGTTTTTATCTGGAAAGTTTCCTTTTTTGGTTGTACAATTTTCAATGCATTTAAATTAGCCGTGTTTTCGTATTGTCAAGAAAATTAGGTTGAAAGCAGTACCAACATTAAAGGTTGATACTGGAGCTACTTTAGATATAACGAAATCACAGGAGCTTCACTTATGTTTCAAACTGATTTTCCAAGACTCTTGTTTTGATAATTATATTGTCCGTAAAATTAATTGGAAGAAGAGTTCTGATATTTTAAGTTTCACGGAAATAAATTATGCCATCACTGAGGTTCTGAAGAATCTGCACACTCATTGTGAAAGAAATATACAATTTATCATTCAAGAACATTACAAAAAACAAAAAAAAAAAAAACAAAAACAAAAAAAAAACAACAACAAAAAAACAACAAAAAAACAAATATACCAAAAAAAAAACTTGTAGGTAATAAGAGTATAAACACTATTTAATTGATAACACTTTACCCCCTTTGACCTAACTTGGCTTCGTAACCTAGTTAAAAAACTTATGAACTTAGACAATGTTTTCTCCTATAATACTTTATTGCACAATCCTCAGAAGCATTTTATAGCAAACTAGGAGCAGCTTAATTTCATTTGGAAATAGTATTTCAGACAACAAAAAATAAGGTTATTACTCGGAGCACCAACACTGAAAAAACAATTTTACGTTCCACCCCCTCTCATTTTGTTCATTGTAAGTGATAGGGAAAAAGCTGCTGATAATGTAACAAGGCTGTGCATGAAAGAAAAAAGTGCAAAATCAGTCATTTTTGGTTGAAAAGTCAATAATTTTGAATTAAATCCCAAATATTTGCAATATGTTTTAATGTAATGCTCTTTTCAGAATTTCAATTTTGTCTATGCATTTATATTGTACTGGTCAATATGTATTAAGATAGAAATTACTTTCCCAGTGAGAAAGCACTATAGGCAGTTTTGGGGCAAAAAGTAAAAAGTTATAAATTTGAATAAAAACTGCTGATTTCAGTAACATTTTTTAAAGAATTTTGAATTGAAAAGTTTAACTTTTTTTTAATGGTATCACATTTTTACAATACAAAAGTACATTTTAATTGTTTGTCTAAGCCCAAGGTGTGAATATCAGACCACAAATATAGGTAATTTTAATAATGCAATATATGTTTTTGCAATTATTGCTATAAAAAAACCTACCACACTCGCTGCTGCTAAGTGTTTAAGAATGTAAACCGTTCCTAGGGTAACCGTAGATGTGTTAAAATGAATGCCATAAACATTTCTCTCTTCTTTCATTTGTTTAAATTTCATTTTTTTTTTATCAAATATGCTTGTATTTACTTTATTTCCACCTTTTTGTATTTGTTAACAGACAACGCACTCATACTCAACAAATCATTCTTAACGATGTTACTGATTCGTACTTAGGAAAACAATAAAGAAATGACTATTAAGTAACAGTCCATGTTAGTTTGATTGTTTAGAAGGACACATATTTTGATTGTCATAGCAACCAATGTGTGCTTTCGATGCCCAATCGCTACACTAAATAGCTTCAGACATAACTCCAAAGCCACTTAAGGTAGCCTCATGACACTCTAGAAGACAAAAACAAGAGAAAACAACAAACTAATCATGTACCATTATTTGATTTGCTGGTAAGTTAAATATTTCGGTTGCAACAGAAATGTAAAAACTAATACATAGGTCTATCCTTTAAGAACACAAAAAGACTAAGTAGGCGTCCTTCGGATATACAGACAAATAGCAGATTCTGATTGATTGAGACTGTTCTTACCTATCTTTTATTGTTCAACATTGATATGACTGCGGTTTCTGAGGTTGCTCCAGCATACTGCTTATATCAATGACATTGAAACATGAGAAACCTATAGGTCATGCTCATCAGGGCTGAAAGACTAGAAACCACATAACAGTAACCATTTCATAGTATTTCTAATATCATGGGCATTCTGCAAATGTTTTGCAAGAAATAAAGTTACATAAATGTCTTGACCTCCTGAGTCTGTATCAGAAGGTGGCGACTGACTGTGTGGTCGGGCCCATCGTGATTCTGTTTGTAGTTTGCTTGCATTCCGGCTTCAGATCGCCGTTGAAACCTTTGCTTTGTTTCTTCATAGTGTTTGTGATTATGTGTGTTTACTGTGATGATTCACTTATAAGGTAGAGAACCGTTTTCAGGCCAAAAATATGTTTGAAATTTGGAGCAGTATCAGAATTAAGGGTGAGGTTTCTCGCAGGTAAAACTGGTTTAAAACCCGCTTTGCTGTCTGTTTCTTATTTGTTTGTGATGCTAACTTTGTAGTTATCTACTTCAATAGCTGCCTACTTTGCTTTCAATTTTTTTCGTTTGGGGTATCAAGAAACCAAATTGGTAGCAACACTTAAGAAGTTCTATGGGAGACATCATGATCTAGTCAATCCCTACAATGTGGCAGTTTCCAGAATTGTTCTGATGTTTTTGCCAGTGACGCGCCATAAGTAGACTTCCCAAATCCCGGACATACGCTTCTACCGATATTTCCTTCGTTCAGGCCTATGGGCATGGTGGGCGAAGCTTGCTTACCAAGTAATGCTTACTATCCGCGGACGCCTGATTACACCCTTTGTTCTGGGGTCCATGTCTGTTGGTCTGAACATTCTGATTCGTCATTCGTTTATGGATTTATGAGTTTGGATTACGGCTTTGGTACCATGACCGCAACTACCTTGTATTTGCATGTTTAGAGCTGCATCAGGAGAAAAGGGCAAGGTTTCACGTGTGTAAAATTGGTTTAGTTTTAGCTCGCCTAAACAACGTTCAGTAAAAGCTATTGTTCTACCCCCGGCATAGGCGTTGGCGTTTGCGACGGCGGCGTCCACAAATGTTAAGGTTTTGCGTTAAACGTTTTAGGATCTTATTTTCAAACCCTTCAATGAGTTTTGTTCATGATTGGTATTTTGATAGACATGGGTCCGATCTTTAACGTGGTACCATCCCTTACCCCCTACTTGACCTCAAGGTTAAGGTTACGGACTTAGAATTTACATGTCAGAGTTTTCGGTTATTTTTGGAACCTCATTATTTCCACACCCTTTGATGGATTTTGTTCATGTTTTGCATAATGATAGATATTGGTCGAATATTTTACGCAATAGCATCCTCACTCCCTATTTGACCTCAAGGTCAAGGTCACAGACAGAATTTTTATGTTAAAGTTTTAGGATATCATTATTTCCAAACCCTTTGATGGGTTTGGTTCTTTTATGGTATGATGATATATACAGTACCGTAAGGTCAAGGTCATGGACTCTTAAGGGTCCCATTATTTCCAAATAGAAAGGAAGGCAATGATCAGAAATCGATACAATTACCTAACACCTTCCGTCCAAAACACAAAAGAGTAAACCACAGCAAAAGCACCACCATAAAACGACCAGTAAAAGAAATACTGGGAAGATTAAATTGATTTTACGTGGCCATAACCTTCGCCTTTAGTTCTGCCGTGGTATACACAAAACATTTGTTCAGTCCGCGTGAAGTGTTTCTAACTCATCAGTGCAACATCTCCGAGAACATAAAAATCAAACGAATACAGAGATGAAATAGCGATGATGACTCAACAACAAGAAATAACTGAAATGCTGAAGCAAAAGAAATTAACAGTTGGACTCCGGTGGGCCCGACCACAGCCAAAGCATCAGACACCACTCGACTAACTTAAAAGTCTTTGGGCCGGAGCCGTCATAGTGTCTAAGGCCCAGCGTACAACCAAAGAGGGAAGCAAAGTTATTAACCGTGATTGGGTTAACTACCATGCATGCAGTCTGTCGTATGACATTTATGTTGTTTCCAATCTTTATATATCGAAGAATGATTTTACAAAATTGAGTGCTAAAATCATTGCAAGCATATATTTTTCTGAATTTAATATACTAAGTCACCATAAGATTCAGGTTCCGAAAGGCCTTGTTGCAGAAGAGATTTAAGTCAAACATTAAATTTTGAAACTCAATCAAAATGACGTCTATAAAATTTAGAAAAAAAAAGGCTTTGCGGAGTTTATGGTGCCGATAACCCTGATTTAGATCTTTAGCAGTTAATAATTTTTTTCGAAGTCAGTAACATGACTAGACACTCTGGCGAACCGAATATAAACACCGTAGGATGCTCGACGAGGAACATCCCCATCCAAGTAAGGAAAACTTATTATCTCAAAATCAAAATCGTCGCGCTGATCATAAATTTTGCATAAAACAAACCCATCTAAAATAGACAAATGCAAACCAAAAAAGGACTATATTTTCAAAAGAATTTGCTTTATTTACTTGAAGCTGTGAAGGATTAATTTGACTGATGAAACCATCAAAGTAGTTATTGTAAATATATATTAAATCGTCCAAATATCTAGATGTCGAGCTGAAATCATCAATAACTTCGGATTGCTTTTCTTCAGAAAGAGACATCATAAAGTCTCTTTCATAACAGAACAAGAACAAAACAGCAACAATGGTACGCAATTCGTACCCATCGGAATGCACACAATTTGTCTAAATAGCTTAGTAACAAATCTTATATAAACATTGTCAAGTAGAATCTTTGGTAGACTTTGTTGGTGTTTGGTATGATGATGATATATATTGGTCAAAATTCTACGAAGTACTATCCCAATCCCTGTTCAAGCTCATCATTATAAATGAGGAAAATTGATATTCATAAGACTCCAGACTGCTTATGGTATTCACATCTGGCTCTTCCCACCCCGAAAATAAATAAATAAATAAATAAATAAATAAATAATAAATGAAAAAAATAATTATAGCCAAAAGTGTATCAACTCAGTGAAATTAAAATATTTAATATTCTATTTGCTTCAGAAAGAAAATGCGCGACCTCAGGCGAGCTGTCCTGTGTGTGTTGACAGATCTAATTTTTCTGTTGACTGTTTCAAGGCAGTTCCTTTCTCAAGTTGGAATGTTAGTCGTATTTTTATAGTTGGTCAGCCTATTGTATACATGGGGTGTGTTGTATTTCGTATTATGTGTGTTATCTGGCATATTTTCATGTCTCGTGTACTTTTATTGGCTCGGGATGGATGTATTGATTGTGGCTTTTCCTGTGTGTCTTTTGTTTGACATTTAACCTCTAGCTTATGAAGCAAAAATTGGTCATGCACTGAACTGATGAAAACTTTCTAATAGTATTCCAAGTATTTACCTTATTTAGGAATTCAGGAGATAAACATCTTCAAAAATTTGAACATACAACTTTAATATTATAAATTCATTTAAGTCTATGACCTTGACCTGAAGATGACTGATTTGCAACGAGTAAAACACTGGACAAGAATGCAACAAAAACCCAAGTATCCACACGTTCCATTCAGATGTTCAGGAGATGTAGATTTTTACACACGTTTACATAAAACTTGTACATAAAATTTCCGTCCGTGACCTTGACCGTTGATCATAATCAGGGTTGAGAGTTGTTCAAAATACAACTTTAGGCCAATATATTCCACCATCCTAATCATGAACTATGTCAAACAAAGGTGTTTTAAACAATATGGGTTCTAAAATCTTTAAAATTAAAATGCAATCATTTGTGGATGCTTACCCCGACGTCAATGCCGAAATCAACGCCGACGCAAAGATTGATGTCCTGATGCAAATGAAACACTTTAAAAATTTATGTTTTCGTATGGATAAGCTTTGAATATAGACCATTGAATGGAAAGACAATATTTATATAATTGTAAGTGCTGGACAGTATTTATCTTGAGACGTACATGTAATGACAAAAAAAAAAAAAAAAAAAAAATGCTTAACTCCTACCATATAAAGTTGTAATTTTTAATCAAAGTGAAGATTTTTTTGAAATAAAAAAATGTTCTAAAGTACTCATTTGTCTATTATCAAGTTAGATTATAATTTTCAGAGCATTAATAGATAACAGTTCTCAAAGCCGAACAAACGATTTCCTATCCTGTGGAAACATTACAGGACAAACTCATTTTATTATTAAAAATAACAGCTTTTGTTCCAAAACATAATAAAAATATTGTGATCAAAGCACCGAAAAAAATATAAAAATTCACTCTGACATATTTTTGGGGAGAAAAACCTTTTTTAACAAAGGAATACTGGCTTTTGTAATTTTTTCTCTTTTTTTTTGAATTAACAGGCGTTTTCATACTTCAAGTTTTGTGGTGTAAATATTATTTACACAAAACTTGAGGCATGAAAACGCCTGTTAATTCAAAAAAAATATACACAAATCAGTGTTCTTTTGTTAAAAAAAGGTCTTTATCCCCCAAAATATGCTTATTTTACATCTGACTATCACAGTTATTTTAATCATTATACATGTTCACTAGTATACTTTTAATCTGTTTTGAAAGTCAGCATAAGATAAAGCAAAATATGTTTTAAAAATTATTCTAGAAATTCGGGATTTTTATTATCAGCATATTTATCTCCGATTTCTTAAAAAAATATTAAGGGAGACCCTCATTGCAGGGTAGACCCTTTTTCGAGAGAGTTTGCTCAAGTGGTGCTCCGACTATATATCAGAATTAACTCCTGTATCAACTTTTAACAGCAGAGAGTAACACGAACGAACAGGTTACGTGAGATGGATACACTTTCAAGAGAGGCAATTATGTTAAAAACTGTTTTGTCTTCCAAGGGGAGCCATTTCGTACCGTTTAGTCTAGACCCATTTATATAAGGGGTTTGGTGTAGAAGAAAGCAAGCAAGAAGTGACGAGCCAGCGGGCACATGACTCTAATACAACGTCGCATCAACGTCGATGCAATTAACGTTGCATCGACGTTGATTCCACGGTGTCTTAAGGTGCGTGCCCGCTAGAGAGTTTTTTTTTTCTCCTTGTAAAAGCTGGCAGAAAATGTACCAATTATATCCAGTCCTCTTACAATAGCGTGGAAGGGATAAAAAAAGTCGAACGGCTCTATTGATCTGTGCGATGCTTTTTGTCCCTTCATCGCAATTGTAAGGGTCACATTACGCGAAAAAATGCCTTCAAACATGCGTAAAATGTGCTGATCTAGATCATCCTGCGCATGCGCAAAGTATCATCCGGGCCGTTGCTCTCCATTTATACGTTCTGTAGTATCCAGTGATTATGTTCACAGTGCAGGTCAGACACTGATCAGACTGCGCGATTGCTCAGGCTGATCTGGACTTTCTTTGTCCGCATATGTCCGAAGACATGTTTTCATATTGCGCAGCCCGTATGATCTGATAAAAAATAATTCCTTGAGCTGCTGAGTAAGAAATTTTCTTATGTCTATTTCATTTTCTTGTGTCTTTTCTTTAGGAAAGCAGTGAAGACGATTAACAAAAGCTTTCAGGTAAGGACCCAGCTAGCATTCTACATAAATGTATAGCGGGCCATATCGGCCCGTCAGCTACCCTGACGGGCCGATAACGGTCCGCTATGGATTTATGTAGAGCGCCTACTGGGCAAGCATCTAATAAGAGCTGTTGCAGGACAGCATAGCTGACAATAATCGCGCTTTGCCTCAAAATGTCAGTCAGTGACCTTCAAGGCCACTGATGTTGGTTGAGACAATACAACATAAAATCAACATAAAATTGCAGACTAGTGTCTAATTTAAGTCAAGTATGAATTAGTTACAAAGCACATTCATAGGTTTAGAAAATATAGCTTTTTGAACACTTTAAACAAAAGCTCTAACGTAAAATTACGACGTCTGTGAACTCCACCTCAAGGTTAATGAGCGGGGCAGGGATGGTGCAGTATATAATCTGATATCAGGCAAAGTACAGAAAAGATCAGGCTCAAGATCAGATCTCAAGGTCACTCTTGTGGGTTGGGATGGTACAGTATAAAATTTTAAAATTTTAAACCAGTATCTACATCAAGCACGTATGATCTACTACAATCCAGGGGTTCAGGAAATGGTGCATTTTACAGCTTTAGCCAATGCTGACGCTGACATTAACGCTGACGCCGACACCGTAGTGACTGAAAGGTGTATCAATCAATCACGTCAGACAAATTGCACCCTAGAAAAGCTGACGAATTGAGACGTTTACTTTCGACGAGTGCCCTATAATCACCTTGTGAGTACGTCTGTCCGTCCGAGGTCAGTTAGCGTCAATATTTTGATATTTGTGCCATATTGATAAATGCCGACTAGATCTAGCCAGTGCGTTTGCCAAATGCCACTTTTCATTAGCCATGGTACATGTAACACCGAGGCCAAATATGTGAAAATATGGAGATAGCCGCAGGTCTTCAACCATATGGTATATGTTGATAAAGTTTGCATACATAGTAATATAGACAAGATCCCTTTCGTGTTGATGTTGATTTGCTATACAAAATAAATTATAGAGGCATATTAGTACGGACTCCAGTACTCAATTTTGCTAACCTAGCATCGGAACGACACACAATTTATTTCGATATATGAAGAAAGCCTGGACACATCTGTACATAAAACAACTGTATAGTAGGTATGCCTACATACAAGTATTTCGCGAAACTCGCAAGTTGTATGGAGGCCCAGTTGATACTTAACTTATTCGTAGAATACAAAACCTTGTGCATTCAGGTTAAAATCATAAAAATAAGAAAGACAAAAATGCTCAAAACAGAAAGCAGAATGTTTATTTACCCATGCGCATATGTAAACATGACGTCATTAGTGATCCCCCGGTTGTTTAACGCATTTAAGAGAAATTACCCCGTATTCCAGTCTGACATCAAATTTTAAATATCGTCTGCAAACTGCGTTTCAAATAAAGCCTCTCCTGTTTTCTATAGCATTTATTAGAAGGTATACAGAAATTGATTAACACCTAAATATGTTCGGTTCTTCGTCCAACATGGCCGCTACAATAAACCTGTAAGAAAACGTTTGATTGCAAATTTTATGACACCATTTTGAATGACATATTTCAAATTTTACCAGACGTCTTTCGGGCGTCGTGTTTTTTTTTTTTTCCAATAAAAGGTATTTGTATAGAACCCTGTATTGTACGAACATAAGTCTTAACTATGCATGCTGAGGGGAATCGACGCGCATTTCTTCTTGTCCACAATTTCAAAATCTTTTTTTTTGACGAACTATACTGGGTAAGAATGTATGGAGACCAAACATAATATATCACGTGATTTCCGCAAACAGAAATAGTCATCGAAAATCCATAAAATACACGCCGGTATACAAAACGCGTCAAGAATTTTAAACAAACAATTTTAATTTATATTTCGACATCAAACGTACAGATTAACTTATCGGGAGTTGTGCGTATATTGTATTTTACCAGGTAGTATATGCATGTGTATACATGTACGCTTAATAGAACTTACAGTTGCTTGGCAAAACTCTAAACCAGTATCAAGGAAAATGCATGCGTTTCTCCAAAATGTCGTTTGTGTCGCATTGTTATACAGCGGTTTTATATGAACCACTATCAAAGCGTTATATATACAAAAACTCAGCCGTATATCTGTCCGATTGTAGGGTTACTTTTCTTTGCAAGATACAGGAATTGAGAAACCCACCTTTATGGAATTTCCGGCAACCACCACCAACTGCTAGCACTCTCAGTGGTTTGATGTTTTTATTTCCCAAAAGAGGGCATGCCTATATAATTTTGATCCCCTTAAACTCCCCTTTTATATAGTAAAACTGGGGTTTACAGGGGTATACATTATTCAATTTATTTCTGATCAAAACATAGATTGTGGGTACTCATTAGAACCGCCTCGTGGAGGCAGTTCTAACGGGTACCCACAATTTGTTTTGAGCAGAAACATGAAAAATACCAGAATTTTTTATCAGAAAATTTCATTTTTTGGTGATAAAATTTTCAGTATGTTTGAATGGGCATGTTTTCATAATGGTGTGCTTTAACTTAAGACAAGAATGGTAAGTGGTTGGTTAAGCTGTCCGACTATTTAGGATAGTTTACGGTGTGTATTGTATTGTTTTCTGATTCAAAGTTTTAACGAACTGAAAAAAGTGTCTTTGGAAGATGAATTTAACCAAGCTAACACAATACATCTTAACAATGTTGTTTCCACTTTTTAGGAAAGACTTTTTTTATGCAGAAAAGCAAACATAATATCATAACAGTTTAAACCTTTGTAGAAATGGCAAACAGAGTTCCAACTGTGTCAAGTACCCTAGAAAATTCCCTCCCGTTATAGGATATTCAGATTGTAAACATAACAATTTGCTTAGATATTGATCGATTCATAAATGAGCCGCGTCACACGAAAATGCCTTTCGAACATGCACGGACATCGAAGGCCCTGAGCAGACTGCATGCGCAGTCTGATCACGGCCTTCGCTGTCCGCTGCCAGAGTCATTTGATACTGTAGAATGTATCGATAAAGAGCAAAGGCCCGGATGAGACCTTGTGCATGCGCAGGATGATGTGAATCCGCCCACTTTATTGTTATACCAAACAGTTTATTATGTAGCATAGGAGAGAACGCTGTCTGAATGTGAGCTGCATTGAAATTACATAAACGTACCGTATTTAACAAGAATTCGTGGGCATATAAACGCCTCACCATACGTGTCCTAGCTTATCATATATTAGTAAACATTAGTACAGAAGATGCTTGAAGAGCCACCATCGCAGAACATAACCTACCAATGACATCAAGAAGAAGAACAAACAAACCATAATGGGAGACAGATTCATTTAAGTCATTGACTTTTTTCTGAATTCCAGTTGAAATATGTCCATGTTGATATGTATTGTATCTGTGTTTACACACATAAAATGTGTTTAAACGGAACCATAATACACGGACAGAACACAAGCCACACACCAAAGAAAATAAAGTAACCAGGCAGTCACTGTGATCACCTCGTAAAGCTAGGTGATCACATCACGAAAACACGCCTAGATAATATTGATCCCCTTAAACCCCACTTTTATATAGTAAAACTGGGGTTTACAGGGGTATACATTATTTTTCTTATTTCTGCTGAAAACATAGATTGTAGGTACTCGTTAGAACCGCCTCATCGAGGCGGTTCTAGCGAGTACCCACAATCTATGTTTTCAGCAGAAACATAAAAAATATCTGAATTTTTTATCTGAAAATTTTCATTTTTTGGTAGTACAATTTTCAGTATATTTGAATAGGCATGTTTTCGTGATCACAGTACTAGACAGGATCCATAAAAACGCCATTAAGGCAATGAACAATTCATAGCTTGTTTTTGTGACTAAAATTGCTGCAGGAGTGGCAAACAGAGAGAAAATAAAGTAACCAGGCAGTCACCGTGTTCACCTCGTTTGGGAAGACAGAATTTACGAGGTGATCACAGTGCTAGACGTAATTAAACGTCATTAAGACAAAGAATATTTCTAAGCTTGTTTGCGTGACTTAAAACTACAGGAAGAATAGCAAACAATGCAAATCTTGACTGGCCTGGGTCTGCACTGTTTGTCCACGCCTGTCTGTCTGAAGACCGCATAAAAACGGAAAATAATCCCTTTCTTATGCTCATTAAATTTTCTACTTGTCGCTGAGCATCGATAACCATCAGTAGTTGTTCTGACGAATTCTGTTTTAGTTGGTGGACTGTTATATCACCTATCCATTTAGTATAGAAACCCACAAAAGAATAATTAGCGAACAGGACAGACCAAGATTCTGCGGTATCTGTTCAGGATGTCCACTGTTTCAAATAGCTCAGCCATATTTCTCTAGGAATAGAGAAACCACATAGCCTGACATAGGTACAATTGGAATTGAACACTTCCAATATACAGAGTGGGCAGTTTATTCAGTCTTAAATGAGTTAAAATCCATGTATATCGTGTCCCATCCGACACGGGTTAAGATATGACTGTTTTTTTTTTTAATAAATTTGTTTTCTGATTTCAGATTCTAGCCACTGGTGCCATCGACGCTTAAGTAATCCTCTAAAGATAACGCTGTCAAGAATTGAATAGATAAGGCCCATTATATGTCGCGAAGGAGCGTTGTAAATCGGTAAAAAAAGGATTTCCAACGGAACGATTTATTCACGCTCTTGAGATACAGATTTTTCGTATCAAGCAAACACAGTTCATGAGTCCAGAGTTGGTGCAAAAGCTGGACCTGGACTTCGTCCGGGCGAGTTAACGAAGTCCAGGACCAGCTTTTGCACCAACTCTGGCGTCGGCGTTGTCGTCGGCCTCCACACATCGTTTAAGTTTCTTTTTATGACCTAATATTTACCAAACCACACGATGGATTTTGTTTATATTTTGAATTATGATAGATATATGTCCAAAGTTTTATTCAGGAATACCCCCAACCACCTTTTTGCCTTAAAGACAAGGTTACGCACTTAGAACTTTTATATTTAAATTTCGCGCTAAAGGTTTTTAATAGCTTTAGCTCATATTTTTCAGACGATGTGATGGATTTGGTTTATATTTTGAATGATGATAAACTTAAGTGCAAAGTTTTATTCAGCAATGTATAGAGGATTACTTACTTAAAGCTTTTATGTTAAAGTTTTGCGTTAAAGTTTTAACAGCTCATATTTCCAGACGATACCATGAATTTGTTTTATATTTTGAATGATAGGTCTAATGTGTAGCAATACTCACGACCACACTTATAGCCTTAAGGACAAGGTCATGGACTTAGAATTTTTAAGTTAAAGTTTTGCTTTAATGTTTTTTAATAGCTCATTTTTTTCCAGACGATATTGTGTTTTATTCAGCAACACTCCCAAATACGCTTATGGCCTGAACGTCAATGTCACTGACTTAAGACTTTTATGTTCAAGTTGTGCGTTAAAGTTTTTAACAGTTCACATTTTTCAGACCATAGGATGGCTTTGGTTTATAGTTTGTATGATGATAGATAAAGCTTTATTCAGCAATACCTCACCTGTGCAAACTGCCTTAAGATCAGAGTCATACTTAGACATTTGATGTTAAAGTTTACCCCATTAAAGTTTCCAACAGCTCATACATTCCAGTCTAGTTAATGGAATTAGTTATACTTGTGATGGTGATGATATCAGTTCGAAATTCTGTTCAGCGATACCCTCACCCACAGCCTTGACCTTAAGGTCAAGATCACAGACTTAGAAGTTTTGTCAAAGATATGCCTTAAAACTTTTAACAGCACATATTTCCAGACCATACGATGGTTGTTCTGTTGATGGATATGACTTCATGGGTTATTTCAATAATATCCGCCGCCCTTGCCAGTGACCTCAAGATCAAGACCATGGAGAAAATTTTATGTTACAGGTTTGAACAGCTCATATCTTCTAAACCATTCGATGGATTTGGTTTATACTTGGTATGATGGTAGATATAATTACATAGCATTATTCAGCAATGTTCTCCCCTCTTCCCTCTCATATTTAGACCATGGCTAGGCAAACGTTCAGGCGAGCTCTGCTGTCTGATGACAGCTCTTGTTATATAGCAGTCTTTCTTACAGTGTGACAGTACTGCTTTATTTAACTGTTGAGAGTGCAACTCTTTTCTTTTGAAATGCCTCTGAAATTCTTTCTGCTTAGGCATAAAAATGTACATTAAATGACGTTAGAAAATAATGACAGTGACGTCACTTTCATGGATTTCCAGGATGATTTCTGAAGGTGTTCGATTTGATCAACTTACCGTACTTACTCTACATATTCGGACAGACAGACCTGAGCAAACGACAAACGCACGATTACGTAAACGCACACTAGGGAGGCGCTTTTAACACATACACGCAATATATACTTAAAACCAAAAGTAACTTTACAGCTTATATTTATACGCTTTACTGACTTTTGCTGAGTTAAATTTAAAAACTGTATTAATGATGTTAAAGAACAATCATTTATGCACAGTATACACAGTTGTTGAGCCCTTTCTGTCAAACAGATTATCAAAAGGGTCTCTGTCAATACAGAAAGGGTCAGAATCTAAAGTTACGGTATTAATTCACTTTTGGAAGGTCGCTGTACCTTAAATACGGGTTTATTTCAGGCGAAGACGCTTATTCGCTTAGACATGTATTGAAAATTGTTCTTAAATTAACAAAAAAGTCTGCATCATCTATTATGCAACTTCAGAACGCGTCGATTGTTATCGAAAAGGCCGTTTGATCAAACTTAGAAATGTTTATAATGGAAATCCTACATGTAATTTTCATCCATTTTTCATTTGACATGATAAGAACTTTCTGTTCATACACTGTCTACAGAGGTCCAAACAAATCGCCGTTTAAAACTTTCAAAAACTATCGGATATATGTTGTTTTTTTTTTCACGAGCAACGAAAATGTACTACTGTTTTCATTGTAAGGGAGGTAATTTCGACGTTACGCAAATTTGAGTAATTAACATTAATTAGCCAGGTAGAACTGAAAAAAAAAAAAGTTTAGCAGGGAATTTTATCGACAAACAATGGACTTTCAGATCTTGTATTGCAAATCATGTTCTGCTTTTGAAGTTGTGTGAAAATGTGAAAATACCGTTTCTGATGAAAAGGCAGGTAACTCGAGACTGGAATCAGTTACACGAATGATCTCTCTTCAATTCGGTTGAGACTAACTGTAGGAAACAATTGAACTAACTTAAAAAAAAGGTAAGAGAAATGTCCAGTGAGTGCCACAATCACAAACTGCAGCCCTTCCAGACACCAAGAGGAAGAGGAAACCGACAAATCCAAACAAGCACAAATCGAACAAACGTACGAAAAGCACTAATTTAATACAACCAAATCGAAGTAGAAACAAAATTATTCATTAATAAAAAGTGACAAGTGTTTTTTTGTTTTTAAGTATATGTGTTTTATGGAAAAATAATTCAAGCTCCTCATCTTTATGCGCATTTCACGTAATCTGATTGGTTGAAGGAAACATTTTACACTTCAATAGTCTATAAAAGAATCCGTCGGACCTATTTTCCCTCCGCCGTCTCAAAACATTATCAGTTTCTGGAAATATTTGTAACATTTTGATGACACAGTTTGTATTATAAGGAATGGAATATGACTTTTTATTAATTTATCGATGTGTAAGCGTCATCGAATTACTTACAAAATTAACATAAATCCAGTTATATTATGAGAGATTCGCCGGAGTGCTTTATGTTAAGTTTGTGAGGGATTCGCCGGAGTGCTTTATATTAAGTTTGTGAGTGATTTACACATCGATACAATCCACAAAAATAAATTTCATTCCTATAATAAGCAAAGTGATACCCTATTGTCTACAGAACTATGTAAACCTTGGTATTGTCGCAATATGATATGGGTAAAATAGGGTAGACTCGGTTGCATTGCTTATTAAAACAGATTTATTCACTATGAAAATTTGATCAAAATATAAATAAGAATGATATCCCTTAAACTGTATAGTTAGAAACATCGTCTGAAATTTCGCCGAATTATCTAGATACTTGTATATCGCAATTCTCACTCTATACCGGTATATTTTGAGGAACGAGGGTATTGCGAAAAATCGCCTGACAATTCGACCACTAATGAAGACCTTTGCATACATCTATTCTATTGGTCCCGATACATAAAAAAAGTGTTTTTGTTCTGACTTTCCTATTTATTGACTATAGGTCCCAATAGGAAATGATTTTTGCCTACTCGGGTACCGGATCTTAGGGCTGTCTTTTCCATATTCTTTAAAATAATGGCATATAATGGCGTATTGAGTGTACTCGTTTGAATCGCCTTGGCGAGGCGATTCTAATAAGTACATTTAACATACATTTTCATGATCAAATGAGGTAATTTCCCTAAAATATCCTTGAATATTTGTTTTCTTGTCTTGTCTATCGGAAGAATTTCCAAGGTACTCGAAAGTGAGCTCGAAACGGCTATAGAAAACGAGACATCGGCGTTCCAGTCATTGAAGTTGTTCTGTACTAGGAAGGTTACTTCATATATTCAAAAAGTGCCTCAATTGCAAAATGGCGGCAATATTTTTACAGATGTCATCACGAAAACACCCTTATATAATTATGACCCCCTTAAACCCCACTTTTATACAGTAAAACTGGGGTTTACAGGGGTATACATTATTTTTCTTATTTTGCAAAAAAAATCCCCATAAATTGTGGGTACTCGTTAGAACCGCCTCGCCGAGGCGGTTCTAACGAGTACCCACAGTCTATGTTTTGAGCATAATTATGAAAAATGTATTAATTTTTTATCTGAAAATTTCGTTCTTTTTGTTATAAAATTGTTAATATATTTGAATAGGCGTGTTTACGTAATGATTCAGTAAAATAGTTTCTGTACTACATCATTTTGATTATATTATATTATAGGCGTAGCGCTCTTTACGCATATACGCATAAGCGTAACATGCGTCAATTTTATTTCCCATAAAGAGACATCAATTAGCAGAAGCTATTTGCTTGTTTGTTATAGGAAATGTTATTAAGGGGGATGGGATCTGGCCACATCTTCACTGTTTAGGTTATGGTTGAAATTGACAATCACGGATCTAGGCGAACAAAAGCCAATGGTCTTTTTTCTAGTGTCAGATACATGTGCTGTTCCACTAGTTGGCGAAGTTATTTGTCATTCTTTGAATGTAAAAAAGCTTTGAAACCCAAAGCATTATTCCGTGCGACTTGGAAAGCTCACATAAAACTGGATGACACTGTTCATTTACAGGCAGCGCTCAATAAATGTGCATGCTAGATCCGCCCCAAGTTGTTGTTTACTAACTGCTTCGTAATGGTCACTTTTGGTGACAAGTTTTCAATGGGTATAATAGGCGGAAACACGATATAAACGAACTTCAATGGCTCGAACATCTTTGGGACCATAGAAAATTGTTCGAGACATGGGTAGTTCGAGCAATTGAGGGTTAATCATGGCACCAGTTCAGGAAGCAAATAGCGATAATTCAGGGAAATCTTTTCGATTTTCTACACAATGATTGTATGTTGAGCGTACTCATTAGAATCGTCTCGATGAGGCGATTCTAATGAGTACACAAAACATACAATTTCATGACAAAATAAGAAAAAAAATCCCTAAATATTTGTTTTCTTGAGCTATTGGAAGGATTTTGTAGAGATTGAAAAAAGAGTTCGAATCATCCAGGGAAAACGAGCCATCCGGGTTCGAGCCATTGAAGTTATACTGTAGAATGTCTTTGTCACACATTCAACGTAAGTTTGGAAATCTTTCTTAATAAGTAAATATTTAACTGACATAATGTATAAACTTTGCTAGACGTCTCCTCTTGTGGGGAAATATTGCTACGTCAGCAGCTGTATGTGTTATGAGCAAACAAGCGCAATTATCAAAGGGAACCTGAATGTCAAGGAGGACTACACTTTTGAACAAAGATTGCACTTCTTCAGGATTGTAGCCAACAAGTGTTTTGTATATGTAGAAAATTAATATTGACATATAAACTTTTACAAGGTGTTTTCGGAATGAAAGACATATATTTCATATGTTTTGAGAAACCTTTTCCCTCAAAAAGAGGTTACAGTTTAATTTGATGGAAATACTTTATGGCTTGTGTAAACAGAAATGGAGTAATTTGCAAAATAAAACAAGCGTTTTTTTTAGGTAACTTCTTGAATTATTTTGATTTTTTTTCTCACAATTTTATCTCTATCGGAATTATCATTAACAATCTTGAATTTCTTTACCTACCTTTCCCCTGCAGCATCTTGTGTGCATTACTATGATATAAATCCTTTGCAATTTTTGCAAATAGAATTCGAGTTATCCGCAAAATAAACTAGGTGATTTTCAGGGGAAAATTTAAATGTTTTCGTGTTTTTTAGTTTCGTGTTTGACAATACGTCTTTGGACTTTTTTATGTGTTATCTGATGGAATAACATGTTTCCCAACAGTCATGAATGCTTTTGGAATATTCACAATGTTTCTAGCCTTCTTCATATTTTACAAAGTTTGCAGTTATCGCTAACCATCATCCTGAAATAGATAATTTATTTAGCTTTTTCGAAGTAGGGCTACTCCGGGAGCTGATATTTTACTTTAAGAGTAGACCAAATTTTAGAAATATCAGCAGGGAGAGTTTTCAGGTTTTTTTTTTCTCATATGCGTAAAAGAATCCGTTCTGGTTACGCCACTGTTAGCCCTACCGACTTTCGTTTCATTATGGAAGCGCTTATTCAACAAATTTGGGCATTAATTTGTCTTCGAGTGATTTAAATGCCCTTGAAATAACGGTATGTAAAGTGAGATAAGATAAAATAAAATAAGATATTTTATTCACCAATTATGGACCAAACATAGTATAGAATTAACATGTAGTAAATACGTTGCTATTAATTTGGTCGGTAGTAAATGAGCCGCGTCACGAGAAAGCCTTTCTTCGGGGTTTGCGATCAGGTATGGCTCTAGCTGGTAAAAGTTTAGGTAGGTACAAAATAAGATGTAATACTGTATGCAGTCAAAGCAACAAATGATAAAGGCGCCTATAAGTCTGTATTTACACGCAGTCCTATCAACACCTTTTCTGTTCGCATATAATAAAGCCGGCCTCGGTGGCGCAGTTGGATGCGCGTCCGACTGGAGACCAGGAGGTCGCGGGTTCGACCCCCGCCGAGGTCGGCAACATTCTTTCGTGGATATTGATCATGAAATATTTTCTACGGTCATTCTCTCCCTTCCGCTGATTCAAGAAGGGCAGTTGTCAGTTTCTGGCGAAAGAATGTGCACAATACTGGTTAACCGCTTGGAGGACTAAGCCTGCCCAGTAAACGTGTGGTTAGGTAAACTGACCGCGCTCGACATGACCCCATTGGGTTGACTGGGCCGTAAAACCTCAACACAACAACAACAACATATAATAAAGGAAGGCTTTATCTTAACGTTGCAATAACAATAAATTGCAAAACATACATATACATACATAAAAAGACATAACAACATGGCAATTAAAATATGCAATATCAAATGAAGTAGGAACTATGAGGAAGTCTGTAACCAAACTGATCGATAAATTAAAGAGCATTTACATTGACTCTACAACTTTATCCAGTTTTACGTAACGCGAAACATTTGTATACAAATACAGCAAATTTATTAACAATATCATTATTTCCACACGTCATCAACCAAACAATTTTATCAAAGTTGTTCAATGAAGCGAATTGTGCAGTTGGGTTTCCTTTGTAATCGAATACTTTGACTCTTTCAGAAGTATAAAATGATCAGTCATAAATAAAGTCATTTTGTCTTCTACCTCATTCTGTAGACAGTTTTTACATATTCTTCGTCTACTGTAATTTTTGCTATACTTTCCATTTTCTGTTGCTAATTTGTGTGCATTCTTAATATCGTGAGAGCTTGTTGATGACTCTGATTGTTTAAAATATCTAAACAAACTTCCTTTTGAAAAGATAACATGACGATCTTAAAACGATCTTATTTTCTCTTTTGAGACAAAGCTTCATTTTGTAAATTTAGTAAGCCAAACATTGTTATAAATATTCTTCAAAGAAAATTTTCCTTTGTCACAATTTGTTTCGTTTAAATTCAATACCTTAATTATAGTATTAATGCCTATATATAATGATTTTGCGCCCTTCTCATCCAAGTGCAACTGCTTACTAAATGGTGGTGTGTGGCCAATCAAGGAGTCATTTGCCTTTTGTGATGCATAAGAAAAATATGTCAAAATATCATTGCAAATATCATTACAAGTATAAACAGAGACTGGAAACCGAACGAGTTCGCCAACACAAGCTAAATTAGAAGATTTAAAATGAACACCTAGAACATATCTATATTCTTTATCTACACTTTTTTTCTACGTGAAGATGTTGGTAAAGGCTGTCAAGAATATTATCATTTGTATACAGTTTTACACGTCGAGGCCTAAATTTTCAGCCATATATCAATATTGGTTTAAGTGTGTGATCAAAGATATGAAAGGCGATGAAAAGTTTGGTACAGTTGAACCAAAAATACTTCTCAACTTAAATATACCTTTTAATGTTTTCGTTTACAGGTCTGCCGAAGAAACTGAAAAAGAACCAGATATACAAAACGTAACACCTAAATATTTATATTCTCTCGCAAAGGCTAACGTTTCTCCATTAACTTTTAAGTCATGTTTATATAATCCACCTGTTTTGTAAAAAAAGTTTTTTTTTTGTTTTATCCAAATTTACTTCCAGGCACCAATCTGCACAATAATTTTTCAAGTTTCGTCAAAGAATTTTGGAATCCTACTTCAGTCTGTGATATTAAAATGACATCATCAGCACATAACAGACAATTCAAATGATATGAACCAATATCTACTCCATAACAACTGTCATCAAATATGTCAGGAAGATCAATTATAAATATTTTGAATAAATCGGGGCTTGATGTATCACCTTGTCTAACTCCAATAGTAGAAAAGAAGGACTGTGAAGCCGTTTTTCATCCGTACACAAAGATGATTGCCTACAACATATCTTTAATAACGTTATAAAAGTGGCCGGCTATGCTAGTTCTGAGTAATTTGTATAGCATAATATCATGGATAACTCTATCAAACGCTTTTTGAAAGTCTATGAAGCATGAATATCATATACCATTTTTATCTTAAGTGCATTTCTCTATTAACGTTCTTAAAACGAACATATAATCGAAGGTGCGAGCTTTCTTAGTAAACCCAATCTGAACCGGATGTTGGTAATTCATGTATTTCAAAAGTCGTTAAGACGCTTCGTAAGGATAGTATTGAATGATTTATCTACACATGAAAATATTGATTTAGCCTTATAATTGTAAAGATCTTCAAAAGTTCCTCCTTTATGAATTGGCGAAAGATAAGCTTTCTTCCAGTTAGTAGGGTATGATCCATTAGTAAGTATATAGTTGAAGCGTTTCAGCAAACAGTTTTTAAGCGTGAAAATTAACATTTAAGAATTTTATTAGATATGCTATGTAAACCTAAGACTATGTTATTTTAGAGAACAGCCATCGAAGAATGCAGTTCTTATGAAAAAATTTAACAAATCTAAATTCGAAAAAGTGTTTAGCTTTTCTTCCTGAGTCAAAAGATTAGACACTTGATCGGCTCTACATCTGAACTTTATATTTGAAGTATTTAATGGAGAAAAGTGGTCAACCCATATCTCTGGTGAAATATGGGGTTCAGGAATAATTGTATCTTCATTTTTTAAATCTTCCAAAAAATTTCCAATAAGCCGTGTACTGCTGTTATTATTTCAATAATCTGTTTCTTGTATTCTTTTCGTTTACATTTACACGCCTTAACGTATATTTTCTAAATTTATAGTACAAACCACGGATAAGTGGATCACTTGGACATTTAGCATACATGTATCCTATCTGATCAAGCAGTCTGCGCATCTTATAGAGCTTATAAAGCATCTTATAACGTGTCGTACCACTTTTTAGATGCTTTATGTTTCGGACATTGTTTCTATATCTTTTTGTGAAGTGACACATCAATCGCAGATATGAAAATATTTACGAGTGTTTCAAACAAAATATTGGTTGATGATTTTTTTTATCTCGGTTTTCGAGATTTGGTATTTTTTGTTTGACTGTATTTGAACATAGAGTATCTTTGAAACTGTCTGTGCGTCCAGTCTGACCAGTCAGAACCATCGCATCCGTAAGCACAATAATAAATACACAAGCACAATAATAAAAACGGACAGAAAAGACCTTCATCCAACTGGAGCGAATTCTTTTACCATAGAGTGACCCAATTATAAGCATTAATCTGTATTCTTCGGTCCTATAAATTAAGCCGAATCACGCGAATGTGTGTCTCGGCCATATGCAAACACTACAGATGCGGCTCAACCAGTAAAGTCGTACATTGGTGCCTTTGCAATATGCAGATATGTTCTTAAATATCCATTATGTCTGCAAGAGGATAATTAAGCCGCCAATCTGGTTTCGCGGTTGGGCTGATCTACCTCTTTGCTGCGCGCATATGGCCGTAGATATCTTTTCAAACAGCGCGGCTGAAAATCCTTAAAGAGAATTCTATTTGGCTCATACTTTCTCCAATTAAATTACACTCTGTGAACACACAATGACTTAATCAGATTAAAAAGTTACTATGAATTCAAAATAGATTTCGATTGCGCAATTAACCTGACTAGATAGTTTTGCCTTTATTGCCCTAAATTTACCATGAACCCAATGCACCACAGCGCATTTGGTTAATGGAAAATTTAGGTCAATAACAGTGCGTCATGACGTCACCTAGCGAAGACCCAGATCGGAATGCGCATGCCAACAGTCTGATCAATCTTCGTTCGGAGCCTGAGGAAACCAATCTATTCAGAGAATATGCAAAAAAGTCACTAATCAAAATGCGCGAATGCGCAGGGTGACCCGTGTCTTTACTAGGCGCAAATGTAATACGGTTCAGTTTTTCAAGTTGTGTCCCCATGTATAATATATACGGGACAGAAGTTATCCAGTAATAGCAGCGATACTAATCTATGAATACAGTCATCCCAAAAACTCTATTACTTATTTTGACTCTTGAGGGGGTACATCGGATCACGTTCCCGGCCTGAAAGCGAGATTTGCCCGAGCCGTTTGGCGAAGGCAAATATCGCTCTCAGGCGGGTAATGCGATCCCATGTTTCCCGTCAAGAATCAAAATAACGAATTTGTTATACTGCAAAGCTTTTTTATGACACTTTGTTGCATAGTTTTCCAAAGTATTCTTTTTCAGCGGACGTCTTAAGAAGTATATGTTTACATGCGACGTCATAAAACGCGCCCTTTTATACGCACTACGTTGATGATGTGAATTATTGTAGTTCGATCACGTGACGTTTCCATTAGCACAATTGGCAAACGTTAACGTCATGTTAGAATTAAGAAATAATTTCTTCTCTACAGTGAAATATCGTCGAATAACGCATGTTGTTAGAGGGCAGGTTGTGAAATATTAATTCACGACTGCGAAGGAGGAGTGAATTAATATTCTCATCAGCCCTCTAAAAACATGCGTTATTCGACGATTATTCACAGTAGAGAACACATTTCGATTCTAACATAATACGTAATGGAAAATCGACATGTTTGCGATATTTTTGAAGAACTATTTTGTCTCGGACGTCAACAGCAGTAAATGTTTACATCGACGTCATCAAACGCGCTCTTTTGCACGTACTACGTTGACGACATGCTTTATCACATATTTTCACACGGAAATGTTTCTGTTAGGTTCTACGAGGAAAAGCGTTAACGTTATGTTATTTGTCTATATTTCTCATCAACTTTGTAGCAAATTCAAAATGGCGGACATTGCTTTTCAGGGAAGGCAAGCGCGAGAGGGCAACATTTTGCTCACGGGGTACATGGAAAATAATTGCCCTTGTGCTATCCAATCAAAAGCCTTCAAATATCTTTGCAGAACAACAAAGGATATATGGTACGTATCACAAAGAGCACCACTATAACCAACTTCAGTTGACGGCAGAGTAAGCAACCAGCCTAATAAATAGCTACAAAAGGGAATTAATTTTCTGCCATTCTGTAAAAGATAGATAACTAGCGACCTCTTGTTTGCGTTCCGGTCCGAGCCGTTAGACGAGGGCAAATATCGCTCTCCCGAGCCGTTACACGAAGGCAAATATCGCTCTCAGGCGGGGAATGTAATCACATGTTCCCTGACAAGAATTAAAATAACGAATTTGTTATATTGCAAAGCTTTTTCACTACACTTTGTACATCGTTGCAATGTGTTCCAGAGAATTCTTTTTCAGCGGACGTCGTGAGAAGTAAATGTTTACATGCGACGTCATATATCTGCGCCCTTTTGTACGCACTACGTTGATGACGCAAATTATTGTAGTTTGATTACGGTGATGTTTCCATTAACTCAATTGGAAAACGTTAACGTCATGCAAGAATGAGAGTTTAATAATGGAAAACAATGATATAAAGTACCGAATGGATTAAAACAACCAAAAGCTGTTTTTTGATTTATTTATAAGCTGAAAGTTATTATGGTGCATGGAATTATTTTGCTTTTATTTCTCATGAGCTGTGCAGCAAATCCAAGATGGCGGCAATCGCTTTTCAGCGAAAGTGAGTGCGAAGAGGAAACATTTTGCTCACGGTGTACATGGAAAATAATTGCCCTTGCGCTATCCAATAAAAAGCCATCTAATTTCTTTGCAGTATAATAATAAAGGGTGTTTGCTACCTCTCACAATGGGTACCACTATAACAAACTTCAATTGGCGGCAGAGGGACAAACCAATAAATAGCAACAAAAGGAAATTATTTTTTTCCGCCATTCTGTACAAGATAGATAACTAGTAACCTCCTGTTTGCGTTCCGGCCAACAATCTCTTTCTGAACAGTATTGACTCTAAAACGAATGAATGGGAACACATTCTTTTTGTTTATAGCAGACTTTTTTTTTTTTTTTTTTTTTTTTTTTGGTCGATTGTTTAGAATCGGACCATAGTGTACATACTCTGAAATTTCTTTAAGGTTGTTGTCCTCGTGCTTATCATTCACCAAAGAAATCAAACCACGCGTTTGTACGAAATCCAGGCATATTTATATTTATTCTTGTTGCTGTGACGTCAGAGTGCAGTGTAAAGAGGTTTATCTGTAAAATCTGGACCGGGACATTGGCAAACAGTGCAGACCCAGGTCAGACGCGGCAAAACGCGGCGTCTGATCAGGGCAGCACGTTTTGCTTAATTTAAGGCAGTTAAGGGTTAAATGAAACAATCTTAAGTCCTCGTTCAGGACCATTTTCCCAGCCTACCCTCAGAGACGATCGATATACCAGTGCTGTCAGTGCTTTGATTTCAAAGGAGCCAAAACAATTTGATAGAGTTGTTGCCGTTTAATCCATTTATGCCAAGCATCCAATAAAAGGGACATAAGCAAACAGTGTAGCTCCAGATCAGACGACGCCTTCGGACTGAAAAGTCTTAGCAAAGAGTAGAGGCCCAGAACAGACGTCACAGCCCGCAGCATACACTGTTTGCCATTCACCCAACAGTTTTAGACACATTTGCAGGTAGTATAATGGACTGTTTTCGAATAATTTCAATGTATGGTAAAAATTTACTTTTACCACACTCGGGGCAAATTTTGCAAGCGACAAATTGATTATATTTTTCTAATTTTCCCAAGGAAATCCCCTTTGACATTTCATGCAAATTGTCTCCTAATCAAAGTTAGTAAGTGAGCCCAGAAATCAATACAATCAGCTAGACATCAAGTTTTCAACATCAAAGGAAAGGAAAGGCAGAAAAAATCAACTGACCAGCCACAAACTGAACAGATGCGAAGAAGATTTGGCAGCTCTTTCCCAAAATGGTGGCAGCTCAACTAAAAATATCTTTAACTCTCATAATTGTTAAAAGGGAAACAAATGTAAGTGAAACACTAGAGAACATGTAACAGAGAGTACCACAATAAAGGTACCGCCTTGGAACAGTCAGTAAAACGTACTAGCCCAAACCTCGACCGCAGCCTCCATTGTAGTAAAAACATATATTTGTTCGGTCCGCGTGGAGGTCTTCTAACTCATCCACGAATCATTACGGGCAACGAATAAATCATAGACAAAGCTTTTAATAAAGCAAAGCTGAGGACTCAAAAGAAACACCATGTTGGGACACTTGTAGATCCCTGGGGTGTCAAACAATACCACTGGAACACTGGAGCAAAGACAATCACCAGTTGAACCTCGGTGCGTCTATCATCTACAAAACCTATTAGATATTTGGCAGGCTTTAGACCCCATCCCCGCAGGGAGACTTTTAACACTTTAATTTTCTGAAACTACAATATATTAAAAACAAAATTACACATGCTAGCCGTCTGGCGATGGGAGCATTTGCGTGTAACAGTCATATTACCAACTCTACCCTTAAAACAAATAAAAAACACATATGTTTAAATACCCATAGTCTTATTTATTTACATGTTATTCACTGTGAAATTATGCATTTGTTGCATACAATTATCAAAACAAAATTGAACCAATCATGGCTTGTAATATAACTGTTACATACGTTATTAACAGTCGCATATCTCATAACGTGATTTTCTTGATACAACTATTTGAATGATTATAACCGGTAAGTGACTAAAACTGTACTCTTATACTGTTTTAACAAAAGAAAAACATTGTTTGCGCCCTCTCTACATGTACAAATGGAAACAATTTATCTCGACAAAGCTAAGTTATAAAGAACAGCAGCCACCTTGAAGCACTACAGTTAAAACGTACTCTTTTTCTGAACTGTATCATTACTTAAATCTCCTTAGCATTGTGTTTGCTGTAGTTGCACTAAGTACAATGTATTGGACTACTATAAATGATTTAATGCATTATAGGTTTCCTATTACTGCTACTTGCATTTCGTTCGGTTACGTATGTTACTTTTGAGAGCTGTGAAAATGACTTTTGTATTTTGTACATAAAATCACACTGAAACTAAAAGATGCCTAAAATAAGTAAATGATAGTAAATAAATTAATAAATGTGTTCATGTCCATGGGTTTTGAATGAGGTGTTTATATAATAAGTAACGCTATTTTGAACAGCCTGTATACCCAGTGAAGACTCAGATCAGGCTAGGTATCCACCCAGTCTGATTCAAATTAACTAATAGTTGATAAGTCTCTTACTATATATACAACTTATTCACAACCCAAAGACATAAACACATGTAAATTATTCATGTATTTATTTATTTATTTATTTATCTATTTAAGGCATTTAGCTTCAATACGATTTATTAGTTCGTTGGCAATCTCAGAAGGACATTTTGAAAAGCCTATCAATGTATAAATTATAAACAGTCATTTATACAATATAGATAAAGTAGCTCTTAAAAGTATTTCACATAAAAAAGAGAACTGCAAGTAGTAGTAATATGAAACCTACAATGCATTAAACCATTTATAACAGTCTAATATATTGCACTTTATGCAATCAAAGCAAACACAATGTTAAGAAAATTCAAATAATGATACGTTTCAGAAAATGAGTTCTGACTGCTTTCAGGTGGCTGTTGTTCCTTAATATGTATTTGCTTATTAGAGATAAAGAGGGCGCAAACAATGTTTCTCTTTTGACAAACAGCAAAAGAAAACATTTTAGTCATTTACCGGTTATAGTTATTCAACCAGTTGTATCTTGAAAATCACGTACTTTACATTCATTCAATAGTTGTAGCATGAAAATCATGTAATGACATATACGTATGTTACTCTTATTTCACAAACCATGGTCGGTTCCACTTTGTCTTGATAATTGCATGCTTCAAATACATTCATTCTTAGCAAATAATATGTAAATAATAAGACTTTAGGAACTTCAGTATTTCAATCTAAGTATGTTTTTATTGTTTTAAGGGTAACGTTGGTAACATGGCTTTTACACGCAAACGCCCCCCATCGCCAGAGAGATAACATGTGTCATTTTGTTTATTATATAATGTAGTTATGGAAAATTATCGTACAATATCTGAGGTGAGTAAGAAAGACATGATAATACGTTTTACAGTTCTGACAAGATTAATAAAATACCTTTCGAGCAGTAACAAATTTTAGGACTAATGCATAATAAACTGACAAGAAGAAACTATTTGGATAACAAATAGCGTTTAATGATGTAAAAAGAAGAATGTCACGTATGTAACGCCCTAGTAGCTACAAGGAACTTGCAAACATGATAATTGGTAGCTTTTCGAATGTTCTACTAGAATAACTCATTGTTCAGAACATCAAAATGTGACTTCTATGGTTTTATAAGTTTCAATATTTCTGTATTATATTTACTTTTTTGAGGAGTAACGATTGTAACCGGCTTTTACAGTATTACGCCCCCATCGCCAGAAAAATAGTCGTAAGACACAGGACTTTAAGAAAATCATGGGGTACAAAATTCTTCCTTTGGTAAACCATAGCTGGCCAGCGGCCTATTTTTTCTGGACAAAATAAACAATGGATCAACACGTACTGAATTATAGAAATTAACTTCTCAACACTATGATGAACAAGCATTAGCTTTCACAAAAAGCTTGATCTACGCTTAGTACACAATGTGTAGACCAAGCTTATTGTCAAGGCTAATACTTAGTTGAGCAATCTATAGAAAATAGCATTGGGCCATTCCATAACCTTTGAGTGCCTCTGAAGCAATGACAAACTCTAAGGTTGCCTACGCCTGTAAATATGAATGAGGGCTTAACTGTAAATCAAAAGTTAAATCAAAAGCAAACTACAAGTAGAACTACGGTGAGCCCGACCACAGACAAGAAAAGCCATCTGTGAAAGATTTAGGACTGAGTCGTCTTTGACTCAGTTTTAACCTTGATTGAGTCTCATCAGGGCGTTTGCTGTTTGCTTACATATCACACAATATTGTAGAACATACTGTCATTAATTCATGGTCAGACTGCATGGATGCGCAGACTGATCTTGGTTTTGGCTGAAGACCTGTTTTCTTATGGCAAGATTATTGCATGTCATTTTGACCTGTTTTGAATCTGACAGCAATAGTGATTGAGTGACAATATTTAACTCTTAGCATGCTGTGTAAAAAAATAAACATGTATTAAATAAGACAATGAATGTAAAAGGGAAACAGACATTCCCTTAACAATTAGCCTGAAGTGCATATCCAAACTAATGATTCAAACTATGACAACGTTCACGAGACCAAACTTTAAACAGGTAAAGTAAATTTACGAGCGTCTTTAATAATTTATAAAATAGCTGTAGTGATAGGGTTGTAAGACTGATAATCAAAATCCTCACAACTATTTATTAGAATATCTACATTATATCTGTAGCTTGGACGCAGACTTGTAAACAGTCTATGACGTTGTACTAAATAGTAAGGACATTCGAAAAAAAAAGTGTTTAGCGTTTTCTATTTGTGTACCACAACTACAAGTCGATCGAAGGATAATGTTGACTAATTAAGATAAGAGTCTTAGTTTCGAGGGCTGTCTCAAAATGTCATAGACAACCCCACTTTCTCTGGAACCCGACGTCAGTTTTTAATAAAATATACACGTTCTCTCCACTTGTCATTTGTGCATTTACCTGCACAGAATAAAAAGCTAAGATCGCAAATGTCACATTTTATGATTTTTTTTTTACATTACCCGGGTAACTAACCCGGCTCACACCAAAATATACTGGGGGTTATGAGCATGCTACATCATTACATGTCTTTAATTCCGAACATGGTTGTAATTGCGCGAAATCCTTTGATGTGCATTGACGTCATTGAATAGGACGTCATTACACAAACATAGTTTGAATTACTTTGCAATCACTCTATAGGATAAAACGTAGAGCAATGCTTGTTTAAAGACGCCGAAAATGGCGACGTCAAGGGAAATGGCGGCGCAGCGAAACGTGATTGTATACTGTGTACAATTAGATATGACTCCTATGCGAACTCTGCGCAGACTGCATGCTACAAAAATATGCAAATCTGTTTCAAGATCTCTTGAATGACACAAGAGATTTGTTGATGAAGGGACAGAAGAGCAGCGGCGAAATACCGGGAGACCAAAGGAAGGAGACGACCGGCTAATACAAACAGTGCGGGATACCATTAAAGAAGATCGGCGATTGACAATCCGGGAATTTGAAAAAATTAGTGCAACAAATCATCCGTTCATCGTATTTCAAATGTAAACGTGAACATGTCAAGAGTTTGTGCTAGATGGGTTCCGCGTTTGCTGAGTGGTGGAGAAAAAGAAACGCGCGTTCAACTATCAACCCAATTCCTTCGACGGCGTTTAGTCGATCAGAACCTTTTGAACAAATTTGTCGTAGTCGACGAAACATGGCTCCCCTACTATGATCCGGAAGATAAAAGACAATCAAGTGCGTAGAAAACTGCTGACTCACCGCCGCCGAAAACAGCAAAAGACACCAAATTCATAGGAAAATACATATTCATTGCAACGAAGAATGTGCTTTTTTTTCACTTCAGATGTATACAAGAATTAAAATTTATGGTCTTGTCAATAAGTCTGTGATGCCCTTGTTTATCTTTTGGATAACATTTGTATTAGATTTGAAACTTTTGTAGGCAAACTATTGGTATTCCGATGGGAACTCATTGTGCTCCTCTTGTTGCAGATTTGTTTCCATTTTTTTTTTATGAAAGATATTTTATGAAGTCCGCCTCCCGGGAAAATCAGGCTGACATTATTGAGGTTTTTAATTCCATTTCTAGATAGCTTGATGATTTGTTAAATATTGACAATATTTACTTTGACAAAATGTGGAACGCATATACCCTACTGAACTCCAATTAAATAAAGCCAATTATTCCGATACCGAGGCACCGTTGTTTTTTTTTTTTTTTTTTTTTTTTTTTTTTTTTTATTTGAATCTGTGTATATCTAATGGTACAATTTCCACCAAAATTTATGATAAACGGGACGATTTTGATTTTAATATAGTCAATTTTCCTTTTCTGGATGGCGATGTCCCCCGGCGTAACTCATATGGGGTATACATATCTCAACTTATAAGATTCGCCAGAGCTTCTTCAAATCTTAGTGACTTAAAATGCCGTAATAAAGCCCTTACTGCCAAACTTCTTAGGCAAGTCTATCGTTATTTTTCACTTCGCAAGGCGTTTTCGAAATTTCATCGCAGACAAAGTGCCTTGTTAGAAAAATATAACGTCGGTCTGAAAACACTTCTGCAAGAAGGTATATAGGAATCAGATTTTTAACGGTGACTCAGTGTACAGATTAGAAAAAAATTGGGCAGAACTCTAACTTTTCGGAGCTATTCAGAAAACTAATTAACCGTTATACAAGAATTGGCTATAGCCTGGCTATTATTCGACAGACTGCATGCCTAGTTATTTTAACCCAATCATTGTTGATGGCTAGGCTTCACTCTTTAATTATACGACGGCCTCAGACTCAATGACAGCCTCTTTGTTAAACTTTAACCAGTGGGTTAGGGCTTGACGTTATGTCTTTGGTTTGGCGCGCTGTGGTTCAACTATTGTGCATTTTCATTTACTCTGGCACACAGTAGAATTGCCATGTGTACTCGTCTTTGTTTATCATAGTGATTAATTTGATTTTATGCTTTCGATTTGATGCATTGACTGAGTTGGGAGCCTTTGTGCGATCCGAATTAGTATGTGTTTCTGTATAAATTGTAGCATCGGGACAGTGCTTTAAACCCCCCGGTGGTTTATTCTACTGACCGTTCTAAGGCAGTGGTCCTGGTGTTAGTCTTACTCTTTGTTGCTATATCTACGAGGCGATTTGTTTTAAATATTGCCTTGTGTTATTTTGTTCTTGTATTTTTCAATCCTTTTAGTATTGCGATTACATCGCTTTGGGAAGGGAAAGCTAATCTTGGTGCTTTTCTTGCGTTTGTTCGATTTGTGCTTGTTTGTGCATGTTTGTTTTTGTCTTTTTTCTCTTCCTCTTTGTGTCTGGGATGGGCTGCGGGTTGTGATTGTGGCACTCCCTGGGCTTTTCTCCTACCTTTTTTTCGAAGTGGTAATGGACAGGTAAGGGCTACTTCTCTGCCATGCGATCCCTCTGGGCCAAGCAGTAAACTCAGCGTATTACTCTAAGGTAGGCCTAATGTTCTGTTCTTCGTGATGAATACCACTACTACTACTACTAATAATAATAATAATAATTGAAGTCGCAATTGCGGGAACATAGATTCGAAAACTTCAACGAACTCCGACAGAAAACTGCAAGTGTTGAGCAGTTTGGGAAAGCAGCTGGTTTGAAGGCGTGTACGATGAGTGGTTCACTCGTCACCGTAAATACATCGAGCACCACGAAGAGTATTTTGAAAAAGAATAAATTGTTTGCGAGGACGCCATGACATTGAAGTTAGTGTGCGCCAGATATGTATGGGTAGTTTACTTTAAATTACGATAAATTGACCAATTCTCAAGGTGGTTTGTTTATATTTCATACAGACACGCACATATTCCGTTTATAGAATTCCAGAACTGGCTGAATCAATTGTGTAAAGACTGATTGAGTTACCATAACATTGTCCACACTATTTTGGGACACCCTCATACTACCATTTTGCCTTAATCTGGCTAATATGATATTTGTTTTACGGTCTCAACATTGAAATATTCCTTAGATATAGTGAGATTGCTTTTAATATTTGCTTTGAACTATGTTACCGAGGAGCTTGTACGAATCTGTCAGTTGAGTTCATATCATATTTTTTTTAGTTGTACGAAAACAGACGTTTCTTACCAACACAATCTTGTAGAAGAACTCTTGCGTAATTTGAGTTATTATAGTCGTAGTTACCTTCGTCATTATTAATGATTTTATATAAAGTATCATTTTTTATTCTTTCGTCTCTCAGCTAATGTATCCCATCCGAAGTACAATTAGTTTACTGATGTAAAGGTTCAAAGTCCAGTTTCTACCAGCGGGCACATGCCGTTTATATAACGTCACATTAACATCGATGTAACGTCATAGGACATTATTATTATATCGCAATGCATAGTTATAGTTAAAATTTACATTTGTTATTAGGTAGCATAATTTCTGTTGTTTTTTTTTCTGTCTTTTGAGGACTGAAAAGAGTCAGTCACTTTTGTGCCCACTCTTACATTTTTTTTTCTAGATTCCTATTCTAAACATGAAAATGCAAGACTGATAAAAATATAACTGAGATGCAAGATCTTGACAAACCATACATTGTGATGCAAAATTGATAAAAATCGTATGAAAAATAAGTAATTTATCAACGTTTGAAGGCATCAAAATAGGTTTCTCGAGGTGTCGCCATTTTAAAATATTAATGCGGCTTTTTGTTACGTCATAAAGTCTTAATTGAATATGCAAAAGATACATAAATCAGATTTGCAACGATATGCAACCTCTATATTTGTATTTATAGTTTCTTCTCTAGATATTTGATGGGTTGAGCTTGAAAACCGCATTAATTTCTATCACACAGAAAATTTCATTCAATGTTTTGAAATGTTTAGAACCAAATTAAATATAAAAAAAAATGGCGGCTTTCTAGATAATTGGTTTTAAATTTTGTAACGTCTTTAACTTTTTTAGTTTGTATCCTTTTATTTTGATCAAACTTACATCAAAATGCATGAATTGTCAAGAGTGTTTGTCTCAACTACATTCCTAACCAAGAAAGTCTGTTGATGAAAAACTGATTTTCCAAGTATATTACCTCTACCTTATGCTGCAATCTAGTTTTAAATAAGTTTCAGCTTTCATCTGTTCCCGTATGTACCCTAAATATTTGAATACCTTTACTCCTGACCATATTTGTCTTGACATTGGAACAAGTATATTTGATTTCGTACCTGCTGAAATGTCCAAAACTCATCACGAAAACACGCCTATATAGTTTTGACCCCCTTAAACCCCACTTTTATATAGCAAAACTGGGGTTTACAGGGGTATTCATTATTTTTCTTATTTCCGCTCAAAAACAAAGATTGTGAGTACTCGTTAGAACCGCCTCGGCATGGATTCTGATCGGATTCCGTGATCTACACTATTTTCTTTAGGCCTGTCTGTCCAACAACTTTGGATATATAGGGTAGATTAATATGCAAGAGTAAAATAAACAAACTTGTACAAATAAATGTAGGTCGAACTTAAAAGACTCAAATATCTTTGGGACCATGGGTTTTAGATATGGGTAGTTCAAGCCACTGAGAGTTAATCAAAGCAGCAGGTCATAGGGCAAATGGGAATAATTTAGGAATGTTTCGATTGCCTCAACATACATTTTGATAAAATAAGGAAATTACAATGTACCATTATCCCTAATATCCCGTGATGACTGCTATAACTCTACTTGTGTTTTCGTAGCGTCGAGCTAAAAAGGAGTTTCAATATTTGAAGTTTTACTGTAAATTCGGCATTCTCAATTCCAGTATCTTTTAAAAACGTAACCCTACAATCGGAAAGGTATACGGCTGAGGTTTTGTACATATTAAGCTTGAATATTGGTTCATGCAAAACCGCTGTATAGCAATGCGAAACTAATTGCATTTTGAAGAAACGAATAGATTTTCCATGATACTGGTTTAGAGTTTTGCCAATTAACTGTAATTTCTATTAAGCATATAGTATACGTGTATATACATACTAAGAGGATGAATACATCCTCCAGATTAATTAATCTGTACAGCTGATGTCTGAATATAAATTAGCACTAATCATTTAAAATTCTTGTCGCGTTTTGTAAAACGGCGTGTATTTTATGGAATTTCAATGAAAATTCTAGTTTGCGAAAATTACGTCAATTATTATGTTTGGTCTTTAAACATTTTTACCCAGTATAGTTCGTCAAGACATTAATATAATTTTGACCCCCTTCAACCCCATTTTTATATAGTAAAACTGGGGTTTACAGGGGTATACATTATTTTTCTTATTTCTGCCCAAAAACATAGATTGTCGGTACTCATTAGAACCGGCGAGGCGGTTCTAACGAGTACCCACAATCCATGTATTGAGCAGAAATATGAAACTATCAGAGTTTTTTATCTGAAAATTTTCAGTTTTTGGAGGTGAAATTTTTTATATATTTGTATAGGCGTGTTTTCGTTATGATTTTATTGAAAACACATAAGCAAGAACGCCCGAAGATGTCTGGTAAAATTTAAAACGTAGCATTCAAAATGGTGTCATAAAATTTGCAATCTAACGTTTTCTTACATGTTTGTTGTAGCGGTCATATTGGACAAAAAAAACAACAACAACACATTTTTGTTGTTAATCAATGTCTGCATACCTTCTAATAAAGGCAATAGAAAACGGTAGAAGATTTAGTTGAAACGCAGTACTCTCCCTTGAAAGCGGAAATCAACTGGGGTGTCACTTATGACGTCATGTTTGCATATGCGCACGAGGAAATATTTACTCTGCTTTCTGTTTTTAGCATATTTTCTTTTATTTTTATGATTTTAACCTGCATACACAAGGTTTTCTATACGTAGAATTTGTTAAGTATCAAATGGGCATCCATAGAAACGTGCAAGTTTTCGCGAAATGCAATATACCTAATATAAAATGCGTATCTGCTTTACAGTTGTTTTATATACAGACTGTTCCAGGCTTCCTATGCCAAAATAAACCGTATATCTTTCCAATGGTAGGGTTAGCTAAAGTTTAGTACTGGAGTCCGTACCGTTGAGTCCATACTGTCATTATCGTTAATTAACGTTTGTTGTTTGTTTAATTGTTTTCCATTTATGCTTTTGCATTCAAATTTTACACTTATTACACTATCTAACTTAATTTTGGAAAGTTTTGGACATGATTTCCAGATATGATTCGGACTCGAGTGGAAAATGGATTTGTTTTTAATAAAATGCTCCAGGTTTGTAAATTTGTCAAAGTGAAACAAGCTTATAATTCAATACTATAACCAATTAGGACAAATAACTGAACACTTGTTTATGTTGACGGATTACCACAGATGGTCATTGATATTTTCTCCTATATCCAACCTGGAAGTACTTAAACACATTTATTGAAGAGGCGGATTCAGAGGGGGCTGCGGGACTTCGACTGAATCCCCCTTTGACTCAATTTTCACTTTCATGGGAAATTTTGGATAAATTTGATAAATTTGGGATACTCTGTCTTATACTTCTCTTCAACAAGTCCATTTTACTACCTGTGAATGTGTAGAAATTGCTGGGTAAGTGGCAAACAAAGTAGACCCTGATCAGACGCCGCGTTCTGCGGCATCTGGTCTGGGACTACATTGTTTACTAAGGCCTGTCTGTCCGAATACAGAGAGTAAGTACAGTAATATGAGTAAATCGAAACCCCTCAGAAATCCTTCTGGATCCGTCCCTGTATTCCTCGCGTCCCAAAAAAGGGACATTAGCAAATAGTGCAGACCCAGATCAAACACTACAGAGGTTCCAGGTCAGTGTCTACACCGTTTGCTGCAAATACAGAATTTCCATAAAACATGATAGCACTGGCAGGGGTAGACTGTCTTTGCTTGTAAGTTGGGAAAATAGTCCTGAACGGGGACTAATGACTGGTTAATTTTACCCTTCATTTCCGATAATGTAAGCAAACACTGCAGACCCTGATCAAACGCCGCATTCTTCGGCGTCTGATCTATGTTTGCACTGTTTGCCAATGTCCCAGCAGTAAGTCCAGTCCAAGTTTTACAGATAACCCTCTTTACACAGCACTCTGACGTCACATCGACAAGAAGAAACTGTTTCCCCGCTGTTTGCGTGGAATAACACAGTCACGAGGACAACAGCAATATAATCCCAAAACTATCCAGACACCTCATCTACTGGAAATGAGCTGTCATAAAAGTTCAGATAGAAGAGCCCAGTCGGCATAAATGGGTCTTTGACAGCTTTCGGAGTAACGTCAGTCATCATCATCGGATCTAGATTGAGAATCATTGGATTCAGATTGAGAGCTCTTACCTTTTTTTTTAGATTGAGATTCAGATTCAGAATCATTTGCTTCAGATTGAGAATCATTTGCTTCAGACTGAGAATCATTTGATTCAGATTGAACGTTTGACTCATCCTCAGTTGACACTTCCGATTCGTTTTCTGACTGAGAATCATTTGATTCAGATTGAACGTTTGACTCATCCTCAGTTGACACTTCCGATTCGTTTTCTGACGATTGCTCGGAATCAGAACCGGCTTCAGATTGTGAATTATAGTCTGTAGTTTGTGCCGGAGCAGTGGAAACAGATGTAGTTCGTGCCGTAGTAATGGAACTAGACGTAGTTTGGGGCGCAGTAGTGGAACTAGATCTCAGCTGAAAACACAAACGAGAGGAGCCACAACGTGAGAAAATGTACTTTCTGAGATGTGCGCCTAACGAAGACTCAAATAAGCCTGCGCATCCACGCAGTCTGATCAGAGTATTTGTTGTCCACATGAAAAACTTTGCTTCTAGTGAAGATTCTTACTAGAAAGCACGATAAGCGCAATGGTCCGAAGGTACGTTTTCTGACGTTGCTCAGCTGTAAACACAAGGGAGCCTCACGGTGCGGCTCAAAGAAATGTATCATCCTCAGCATTCGTTCACATAAACCCATTTCAGCCTAGTGTCCCATAAAAGGGACATTGGCAAACAATTTAGACCCTGATCAGACACCGCAGAACACTGTTTGCTTTAAGTTCAACAAATTTTATTAAAATATGTCAATGATAAAAAAAAACTAAACTACACACCATTTCTGTTGGAATTGGACCGGTCCGAAGAGTTAAGGTAGAAGATTCCACTCAGCGGAAATGCGTTAACTATCTTACTTCTTCCAACATTTGAACATCATTTTGATTACCTGTTAATGTGTCCAAACACTGCTGGATGATAGGCGCTTGACTCTCATCTGTTCCATACTGTTTTCCCAGGTCCTGAGGTTATAAAACTTTTTTCTTGCTCAACTCAGCTGAGCATGAAATTTGTCCTGCTACTGAATCTTAAAGTACAAACAATTTCAAATGCTTTTTTGCTAAACATAGCTGAGCATGAAAATGTCTCTGCTTATAAATATATAAATGCCAATTATTGTTTGCATTTTCATATTTCTAAGCAAAGAAAATTTCTGAACATAAAAACTGCCTGCTAATAAATATGAAAATGACAACTATTTTTGGCATTTTCATATTTATTAGCAGTGAAAATTACATGCTCAGCTGAGATGAGCACGAGAAAAGTTTTTTAACCTCGGGGCCTGGACTGTCTGTTCGAATACTTACGAATGTCACTTTTGTTACTCTATTTATAATAATCTTCAAATACCTTTGACAATAAAATACTACATAAGAGTAAAAGGCGGTGTTTCAATCGAGTAAAACTGGTTTAAAACCCACACCATGTGGTTTATGCTGTTGTCCATTTCATGGTGGATATTCGAATATGGATCTATAGTAAACAATTGGAACTAATACAATCAGATCTAGATCAAGTTTTCAAGTTTAAAGAGAAAGACAGACTGGCACTGGTCCCGATATTATAAAACTCTGTATTACATATCAGAAGCTTTTTGTAGTAATTTCTGCGGGAAATATTATTTGTAATTCCCAGGAGGTAATGTATTTCCTTTAGAATGCTATCAAGCCGCGTGACGAGTGTAGATGGCGTAACGTTGCAAACTTATTGACGTCATTTTAAAGAGCGTAAAACAGAATCGGAAGAAAAAATACGATATGTAATATATAAATTAAATACACACTGAGTTTAATATACAGGAACTATTTCCCTCAAGACTTGCAAATCGTATAAACAATCTCGAGCTGTGCACTCGTTTGTTTATCGGATTTGTAAATCTCTTGGGAAATATTTCCTGTATTTTAAACTCAGGGTGCATTATCAATTTTCATGCTCAACTCAGCAAGTTGAGCATGAAAAGAGTTTTATAAGCTTTGGGCATGACCACTTTCGAACTGAATCTACTATTTTCGATTCGTTGATTGTACCTTGGCTCAGGAGGCGTGGACAGTGAACTCTTCATGAGCCCAGAGCGGTTTTACTTCTGGGCCCAGCTGTTGAAAACTAACGATGTCGTGAGTTAACGTATCGTTAAAACTTTGATCATTAAATATGGCAGATACGCAAATATTTTTGCTGTAAAATAATGTGAGTAGCTTTTGCATTTGCAAAAGCTATTCACATTTGTTTTGTTCAGCAAAACTACCTGTGAATCAGATATTCCATTTACCAGAACAGTTAACATTTTGACCACTAACGATCACATTAAACTAACGATGCTTTGAACAATTGGGCCCTGAACGTTCTGACTCAGGTGTCGCTGTTTTTGTGAAACTATCATTTTTATACCCCGCCACACAATAGTGGCGGGGTATTATGGGTTCACGTTGGACGTCCCTGTGTCTGTCCGTCCGTCGTACGTCCGTCCGTCCGTTTTTCGTTTCCGGATGATATCTTGAGTAAACATCAATGGATTTTCACCAAACTTGGTATGTGCATTGATATTGTAGATATCTGGTTTGGGATTGCTAATGGACAAATAACATCAATTTTTTACGGAGTTATCTGCCCGCGAAACGCCCATATTTTCGTTTCCGGACGATAACTTGAGTAAATAACAAGGGATTTTAACTAAACCTGCTAAATGCATTGACATTAAGGAGATCTGGTTTGGGATTGCTAATTGGCAAATTTCGTCAAATTTTTGGGGAAGTTATCTGCCCGAGACACGCCCATATTTTCGTTTCTGGACGATAACTTGAGTAAATAACAAGGGATTTTAACTAAACCTGCTAAATGCATTGACATTAAGGAGATCTGGTTTGGAATTGCTAATGGGCAAATTTCGTAAAATATTTACGGAGTCATCTGTCCGAGACACGCCCATATTTTCGTTTCCGGACGATAACGAGTAAATAACAAGGCCTTTTAACCAAACTTGCTATATGTATTGATATTATTAAGATCTGGTTTAGGATTGTTATCTGTCCATTGATATTATTTTATTTATTGTCCGCGGACAAGCAAATGGTCAAAATCCACTTGTTCAACCAAAATTTACTTCTCAAACAAATTGACATTCTTCTTGTTTTTAGAAGAAAACATTTGTTGTGGGTACTCATTAGAAGCAGAAGCACCTCGGTTAAGCATTTGCTGTGGGTACTCATTAGAAATGCATCGGTCAGGCGTTTCAAATGAGTGCCTAAACAATATGTTTTCTCCGAGGAATAAGAAAAAAATATATACATGTAGCTCATAATCAGGATACTCTTCTTAGCTAGAGCTATGAAGTCCTTGTCCCAGGATAGGTGTTATCAAGGAAACGGGGCAAGACAAGTCGGGCATGGTATTTCTACAGCCCTGGCCTTGTGAATGTTTGCTGTGGCCCTTTTACTTGTCATGTTTGCTGTCTTATTGTTGTGTTCAGTGGATCTTGTGTAGAACTGTGATCAGCTGATTACTTTGCTTTTCTACTTGCACGACGGTGGTTCGAGCCTCAGAATCAATGACGGCCTCTTCGTACATTTGTAAACCTTTAACCAGTGGATTTGGACTTGACGATATGTCTTTGGCTTGGCCCGCCGTGGTTCAACTATTGGTTTTCATTTACTCTGGCATACAGTAGAATTAGCTATGATTACTCGTCTCTGTTTATTATAGCGATTAATTTGATTTTTATGTTTTCGCTTTGATGCATTTACTGAGTTGGGAGCCTTTATGCGAACCGATTTTTTTTTATGTATTTCTGTATTAAGAGTAACATCGGGACCCAGGGTGAAGTTGGTTAGGTGTAAAAGTGCTTTAAAACCCCCGGTGGTTTACTCAGCTGACCATTCTAAGGCGGTGGTCACAGTGTTAGTCTTACTCTTTGTTGCTTTGTGGTTTGTTCTACGAGGCGATTTGTTTTATGTTTTGCCTGGTGTTATTTTGTTCTTTTGTTTTTCAGTCCTTTTAGCATTACGATTACCTCGCTTGGGGAAGAGGGAGCTAATCTTAGTGCTTTTGTACGTTTGTTCGATCTGTGCTTGTTTGGTTTCGTCGATTTCCTCTTCCTCTTGGTGTCTGGGAAGGGCTGCGGTTTGTAATTGTGGCACTCCCAGGACTTTTCTCTTTTCTTTTTTGTGTAGTGCTATGATTTGTTTGCTTGCTGATCCTCTTGGTGGCATTGGTAGGCTTTGTTATGTGATACTATATAAGAATCAAACATGGTTTTTCATGCATTAACATTCGCCAGGTCCCGTGGGAGGTGTTGAAAACCGAGGCCGAAGGCCGCGGTTTTCAACACCTCCAAGGGGACCTGGCGAATGTTAATGCATTGAAAACCAAGTTCGACCGCTATTATTGCATAAAAACGGAAAACATTTGCTACATTTTGCGATATTTTTTGCACTATTTTGTTTCGCCTTTTTATAGATGTCTCGCGAAAGTAATTTTCATGGACTATGCTCGTTCTAGGGCCATGCAATACACATCTCGTAACTGCAGCAAATCTTGTTTGTTTGTGTTGAGGTTTTACGGCCCAGTCAACCCAATGGGGTCATGTCGAGCGCGGTCAGTTTACCTAACCACACGTTTACTGGGCAGGCTTAGTCCTCTAAGCGGTTAACCAGTATTGTGCACATTCTTTCGCCAGAAACTGACAACTGCCCTTCTTGAATCAGCGGAAGGGAGAGAATGACCGTAGAAAATATTTCATGATCAATCTCCACGAAAGAATGTTGCCGATGCAGCAAATCTGTGGCCCCGGTACGATCATATTGAAAGTTGCGTAGCCGTGCATTAACAACGCGTGAATTGCCTTGTTAATACGCGGCTTTTCGCTGGTTAATGCACGGCTGTTAATAACGTGCGGCACTGCTTTTTATGCAATAATTCTTTTTATAAATATATATAAGTTTACTATTTTTCAATAACAATAAATATGGAATCACGCTAGAAAGGCCAAAAAAATCATTCATCACAGTCCTACAAAGGCACCGGACAAGGGTTTAACTACTAAATATGCGAAACGACAACGCACAGCATTGAAAACAGAACAAATGAACATAGAAAAATCAAGCTAACAAAGAGGAAATTCTCCTGGACTTATGCCTTAAAAAGGTCAAGCTGAGAACAGAGGAACCGCCTTTAAACGATGAACAACAAAACAAACTACTTGGGTTTAAACTAGTTTTACTTGATGGAACCCTCGCCCTCTATTCTGATACAGTTTAAAGTTACCAGTATGTATTCGGCCTGCGTAGAGCCCTCTACCTCATCAGCAATACATCACACAGTAAATCACAAATAATTGAAAATTGCTCTGACACATTTTGTTGTCTGTCTTCATACTCGTATTGCTTAATCCTTGTGTGAAGAAGGTAACCTTTTCCTCGGCTTTGCGAAATTGACTTTTTCCATCATTAAATTTAGACATATCATTCAAAATCTGAATATAATGACAAACAGTGCAGATCCTGATGAAATGGCTCATATGAGCCATCCTATCAAATCTACACTGTTTGCATAGATATCGTATCTGTTTTGGTCTGCAAGTCGGAAAGGGTTTCAAATCTTTTTGACGTTTATTTCTGAAACAGTCTACGTCTGGCATTTAAAGTTTTCCAGCTCTTAAATGGTGCCTCGACAGGGCCTTGTCGGATCTGAATCTACGCTGGGCAAACATGCATTCTTGTAGGAAATACTATGCCCCATCTCATTGAATATTCAATTTTAGACTATATAGTTTCTATTGTCGTCAATCAATTGATTTTGTATGAGACTCTTGTAGAAAGTTACTCGTGTGTTTCCTCGCGGCCTCAAAGATTACAATAAAAGAAAACAAGAATCAAGAACATTTTGAATCCTTATTGAATTCCTGTCAACATCTATAAGCATGGCTTAAATAATCCCTATATGTCATACTGGAAATGGACTTGTACGGAAATGAACAAGCTTTGGTAAGTCATAATTAGGCTGGTTGCCAGCAACATACATTGAAAAAAATATGAATTATGCAAACAGCGAAGATGCAGGTCACCGAAGATGCGGGAAACAATCGATGATTTCCTAAGTCGCTTTACCACTTTAATCTCTGAGTTTCTAAAGTGGACTATTCTGTATGTTAATCTGGTCAGAAGCATTGTCCCAAATAGGGGTCTCAGTCTAAAATCGAACCAGCTGGCAAACAGAGTAGATCCTAACAAAACTGCTCATGAAGATGATGAGCCGTCAAATCAGGATATACACTGTTTGCAAAAGCATTGTTTTGTTTTGCAGCGTTGAAAGTGTTAAAGCATGTATTTATATTGTTCAATGTCTATTTACTGTATTTTTAAAACAGCTATAGCATGCAATGCGTTACAGGAATATCGCTTTCAAGTTAAATGTCATATAGTCTGTCCAAAAACGTCGGATCAGTAGAGAGGCTCGAGTTTTCCATGCCAATCTAACAACATCTCAAACAAGACTTGTTTACGATGACGTCATCGAGTCGAAACCACATGCGCGTAACGTTCTTGCGTCTTCAACTGCTCCAACGTCCATCAAAATGCCATTTATAATTGCAAACAATTCAGATTTAAGGTCAAGCCTTATTTTCGCGGAAAAATTAAAGTGCAGACGGTTAACATCAAATGTCACCTTATTTTCTAGATAAATCTATGAAGATGGTTCAAATAAAATGCCATGTCTTGTTATCTCCGGAATAGAATCATCAAGGTATATAATATACGCATAATTAAATCAGAAACGTGATCTGATGCTTTGTATCATGTCTCGTAAAGTTTCCATATCTCTGGATCCCATGAAACGCAAGGCTTGTATCTTCTTGTGATCAGGGAAATTCACTTGACTTGCTACAGAATGTCAGATCACATAACAATATGTAAAGGATCATACTTGAGTGGCTATTTCATATGAAATTTATGAAAAGACCTTCGGCTATATTCATAAATGTCATATGAAATGACCACGAGCGCCGTCCGACTGGAGACCAGGAGGTCGCGGGTTCGGCAACATTCTTTCGTGGAGATTTATCATGAAATATTTTCTACGGTCATTCTCTCCCTTCCGCTGATTCAAGAAGGGCAGTTGTCAGTTTCTGGCGAAAGAATGTGCAAAATACTGGTTAACCGCTCAGAGGACTAAGCCTGTCCAGTAAATGTGTGGATAGGTAAACTGGCCGCGCTCGACATGACCACATTGTGTTCACTGGGCCGTAAAACCTCAACACAAACAAACAAACAAACAAACAAACATATGATAAATATGTATTATGCACACTTAAAGACACAATTTGGACTGCATAATACCGCACTGATTCTAGCAGTAAGAAATAAGAAATCCTTGGTGACTTATGCCTCAATTACAGGTAGGGGCCTCATAAGGGGTAATTAAATTTGCTATCAGCAGGGTTTATGATGAAGACAGAGAAACAGATAAGGTGCGTAATCTTGTTAATTTGATGGGTTTTGTCACATTATTCCATAAAACATATCTGGTTTGTTATTCACTATATTCACCTTGCCAAGGCAGTTCTAATGAATGCCCACATAGTTATGGATAAATTAAGACAATTATGCCTACTAATTCATCATCAAACACATTCTTTATTTGCTTTGGATCCGTACAGAAAATTAGTAAGACAAATTGTATTTATTTATCTATTTATTTATTTATTTATTTATTGTTTCAAAAAAGAGAAGCTCTGTGGCTTAACTTACACATTCTAAATTATCTAAGAACGTTTTGACATGTTACATAATGGGTTGCTTTACTGAAGTGAAAATCATTTTATGTGTTGTATCTAAACCTTTACATTTTTAGTAAAACAAGTGTGTTTTGCCAATAGCTGATCACAAAATAAAAATTTCCAGTAGCATTAAAATTCCAGTACCACTTTTTTAGTAGGTTCCTAAAAAAACAGTCGCTGAAATCGCATGTACGCTAATTGGAGACTCGGATGAGCCTGCGCATCCCCGCAGAAAAGCAGTATGTCCTTATAGAGCGTACGGTGAAGACTCTGATCAGACTGCGCAGATGCGACGGCTGTTCTGAATCTTCACTCAAGATACAATTTTGTAGAAACAACTGTGTTTCAGAGAATTCAGTGTATGATTGCACAAAATACTGCGTGTAAATACATATTCAGAATTTGGATACAATTATACTTGTTTGTTTCTTTTAATTTCTACCAAATTTGTTACATAGTACTCCATCGGTAGGATTAGTTCCTTTGTGCCAAAATGTGTGTCTTGTGAAATTCATATTAAACGGAATATTTAAATTTCAAATGATGACTTGAACACTGAAATACGAAAACATGTGTTATTTTGCAATGCTTTCCTTGAAGAAAACGTTCTTAAAATGTCATTTTACTTTCATAGATAAATATCATTCAATAGCCTTTGTAGTTGTTTCCTAGTGAACTCTCATTCTCCAGACAAAATATTTGCACATTCAATTTAATTTAAGCTATTTTTTGTTTGTATTGAGACAGCTGTGGAATAATTGTGTATTTTTCTTATTTTTCTTATAAATAAATAAATAAATAAAAAAAACTTTCAATTTATGTTTCTATTTCATTCCATTTTTATTTTTCGAGCTATGCAAGAAAACACAACACTTATATATTTTTGGAAAAAAAAATATTTCAAAGAAATAAAGAGGTATAATACAAATCAACAAAGTAAATGCAATATTTACAGTCAAATGCATTTATTTGATTTTGAAGTACTTATTGAACACTTACCAAGTATATCCAATTACCCCACCTAGTGAGACTTAACACCCTTATAATCACCCCATAATCACTTAGATAAGGTAAGCCTTTGATGTGCGCTATAATAGCAAGACCGTATATTGGGCTAATCATGGCAAGGAAGTCTAGCCAAATAAGGTAAAAAGAGTGTCTTTAACAAGCACATAATCGGCATGCGAATCTCTTATGTTTGCATTTCTTTTGCAGGGTAACTATGCAAATCCTTGTTCGACATAACTTTAACCACTCTCTTCAAGATACAACAAACTGATAATATTGTTTTACTCCCCCCCCCCCCCACCCCACACTCCCTCCCCCCCCCCCCCCCACACACACACAAAGGCTTTGACATTTGATGGAAATTGTCTCCGTATATGACAAGTTGCATGAAATGCCAACGCCCATTTTCTGGTAAAAAAAGAAAAATATTTCAAATGTAAATTGCAGAGTGTTAAACAATATGATGCACAGTGTACATGATACATGTTGTTCAGAAAATGCATAGGAATAACTAAAATCACAGACCATAGCCTATCAGGGACACCAACAGGAAGAGCAAACAAACCAAGACAGACAATACGAAAGCCAAAACACAAAGAAAAAATCGAGGATAACATTTACACTACACCATAACGAAAACACGCCTATTCAAATATATTGAAACATTTACCACCAAAAAAAATGAAAATTTTCAGATAAAATTCTGATATTTTTCATATTTCTGCTCAAAACATACATTGTAGGTACTCATTAGAACCGCCTCGGCGAGGCGGTTCTAATGAGTACCCACAATCTATGTTTTGAGCAGAAATAAAAAAAATAATGTATACCCCTGTAAACCCCAGTTTTACTATATAAAAGTCGGGTTTAAGGGGCTCAAAATTATATAGGCGTGTTTTCGTGATGCAGTTCATAATCAATCTTCAAACTTTGCAATTCAAAAGTCATACTTTCTGAGAATGTTTTATTAAGTCAGTTATATCTAAATGAAAACGACGAGAAAGAGAAGTGCAGTTTACACTACAGAGTTCTTTCTTTACTTTTTTACAATTCAGAAGTGATAATTCATACTTATAATTTCATAGCCAATTTATTCCAGGTTTAGAAGTCACCTTGCATACTTAACAGTTGCAAGCTAACAATTCATAATTTAGCTGGAGCAAATCATTTCTCACAAGATTGCATGTGCACCCGGCGCAGGCTCAGATCAGCCTCCACATCATAGTATTTCCTGTCCGCATCAAGACGAGCTGGATGCTTGGCTACCTACATAGTGCTCTGCAAATGGTCTGATAAGACTGCTGGGATTCAGAGGCTGATCTGAGGCTTCGCTGGGCGCATGTGCAATCTTGTAAGAAATATGTTCAGGCTCAATGTACATTTCACATTTAACTTTTTACAAGTCACACTCCACAGTTAATAGTTCATATTTCAAAATTCACACTTTACAACTCGAAGTCCATGGTTGATATTTCACATTTCACAATTCACACTTTACAACTCACACTCCGCGGTTAATATTTCACATTTCACAATTCACAGTTTACAACTCACACTCCACAGTTAATATTTCACATTTCACAGTTCACACTTTACAACTCACACTCCACGGCTAATATTTCACAATTCAAATTTTTTTAACTCACACTCTACGGTTAATATTTCACATTTAACTTTTCATACTTCACAATATTATTCAATGCCACGATAACGTGGGTTTTTGAATAGATTATAATTTATTCATAATAACTTTTTACAGGTCACATTCCACAGTTAATATTTCACATTTCAAAATTCAGACTTTACATTTCGAACTCCGTGATTGATATTTCACATTTCACAATTCACACTTTACAAATCACACTCCGCGGTTAACATTTTACATTTCATAATTCACAGTTTACAACTCACACATCACAGTTAATATTTCACATTTCACAGTCCACACTTTACAACTCACACTCCACGGCTAATATTTCACAATTCAATTTTTTTAACTCACACTCCACGGTTAATATTTCACATTTCACAATTCATACTTCACAACATTATTCAATGCCACGATTACGTGGGTTTTTGAATAGATTATAATTTATTTATAATAACTTTTTACAAGTCATCGCCAAAGTTAATATTTCAATTTCAAAATTCAGACTTTACAACTCGAACTCCGTGGTTGATATTTCACATTTCACAATTCACACTTTACAACTCGCACTCCGCGGTTAATATTTCACATTTCACACTTTACAACTCACACTCTACGGTTAATATTTCACATTTCACAGTTCACACATTACAACTTCCACACTCCACGGCTAATATTTCACAATTCAAAATTTTTAACTCACACTCCACAGTCAATATTTCACAGTTCACAATTCATACTTTACAACATTATTCAATGCCACGATTACCTGGGTTTTTGAATAGATTATAATTTATTTATAATACTTCAATTTTAGCTACCTATACGTTGCATTCAGGTCGGGTACTGCAAACTTGTATAAAGCATCAAGTTGGTTCCATACAAATATATTTCTATATTCAATATCTTCATTTTCCCCAGTTTCTAAAGTGTGTTTCACCTCTTTGGATGCCAGAATTGGTCAAAATATATAATTCAGGGTACCATTTTTAATGCGCAAGTTACTCGTGAGCGTTTTGCCCTGGACCTTTGCTCGCCATTAGGTACAGGGATCCAGGACAAAACATTTGCTACCACTTTGCAGTTCTGATGGCAAACTAAGTAACACAGCAGTGTATATGTTAGGTGGTTGCTTTGAATATGAAAGCAGAAAATCATCTAGGGTACAAATTATTCTTAGATCTGTCGTGACCGCCTGCAAGATCTGTGTCAGTGTCTTTGAAGAGGCACCAAGTGATTATAAAACACATATAACCTACATGTTCCGTTCCATTTCTCAGTTTGAAAATTCATTACAAAAAGACGCTTATTCAAATATATTGAAAATTACAATACCAAAAACTGAAAGTATTGCGATTACCTCGCTTGGGGAAGAGAGAGCTAATCTTAGTGCTTTTCGTACGTTTGTTCGATTTGTGTTTGTTTGGATTTGTCGGTTTCCTCTTCCTCTTGGGGTCTGGGAAGGGCTGGGATAAAAATTCTGATATTTTTCACATTTATGCTGAAAACATAGATTGTTGATACTCGTTAGAACCGCCTTGCTGAGGCGGTTCTAACGAATACACACAATCTATGTTTTTCAGCAGAAATAAGAAAATAAAGTATACCCCTGTAAACCCCAGTTTTACTATATAAAAGTGGGGTTTAAGGGAGTCAAAGTTATATAGGTATGTTTTCGTGATGTTTCAGAAGGACTGTTGTCAGGTAAGTACCAAGTATTGACCATTTGAAAATCAAGTACAGTTGTAAGCTGTAGAACATTAACATAAATGTACAAATTATATAAGGAAGTCAATGGTAGTTGTAGCTTTCCAAGCTCACAGTTTATTTTACTAAATGCGTATCTACTCGTAGATATTCTTTGAGCAACCTCACCATACTGCCAGATTTCATGGACTCTACTTATAAACAACAAGATGGCGGTCCTGTATGCAGGTATTTCCATTTGTGAAACGTTATGATAATCAAAGTGTTAATTATTCAGAAAGAAAAATAAATAAATGAAGATACCGCGAAAAAGCCACATTCATTAAACACAGCCTTACCAAGGCACCAAAAGAAGGAGAGATAAAGAACACCACATATGAAACCACAGACGCACAAACAAAGAATTGAATTGCAACAGAGGAACCGCTTTGGAAAGGAAAACTACGGTAGGACTTAAACCAGTTTTACTCGCGCAAAACCTCACCCTTAATTCTGATGCAGCTCCAAATTCATCACGAAAACATGTCTATACAGTAGAATCTGTATAAGAGAGCCACCTTCGAGACTGCCTTTAAATAGTGGCTGGTGTGGAAAATGTGTCAGTATTATAAAGGTACATGTCATGTAATTTTGCTAGCAAAATTACATGACATGTACCTTTATAAGACAACCACCTGTCCACATCAACTACTAAAGTCAATTTCAAAGGTGGCTTTCTTACACAGGTTTCTCTGTATAATTTTTGACCCCAAACCCACTTTTATATAGCGAAACTGGGGTTTACAGGGGTATACATTACTTTTTGTATTTTCTAAAAAAAACATAAATTGTGGTACTCATTATAACCGCCTCGCTGAGGCGGCTCTAACGAATACCCACAATCTATGTTTTGAGAAGAAATATGAAAAAATAACAGATTTTTTTTATCTGGAAAGTTTCAGTTTGGTTGTAAAATTTTCAATATATTTGTAAAAGCGTGTTTTCGTAATGCAAATACAAACAAAGGACTCAGGGTGATCTGAAAGGAAGTTATTACTATCTTAAGCAAGCGATTAGGGAGTCGCGTATAATACATCTACCAGTGTTACCGTCAGAGCTGATGCAACATTTCTACGTGCATGGCATTGATCGTTGGTCAGCTTTCAGCTGATCTGTATCCATTCTTATTAAAACTGACCGCATGTTTGTCAACAACTTCAAGCGAAGCTTTCAAAAAAAAAAAAAAAAAAAAAAAATAAAAAAAATAAAAAAAAAAAATAAAATAAAAATAAAAATAAAAAAAAATAAATAAAAACTAAACAAAGTTACTAAATCAATGACCTTGAACTGTCATCGGCAGCAAGCAGCAAAATGATATCGGCTGACCTATATCTAACCAGTAGTAATGTAAAACGTAAATAAAAACTTCAAGCGAAGTCTTTTCACAATATATGCAAAGAGAAATAAATATGCAAAGAGAAATAAATAAATAAATAAATAAATAAATAAATAAATAAATAAATCAGAATATGTCTATCTGAATATCTATCTTATCTTAAGCTATGTAAGTCACAAAAGGAGAAATTGTTATGGGTGGCTGGTTAGTTTTAATCATTACCATATTTTATAGAAATTACTGTATTTAATGCAGACAATGTAGGCCCTGATTATACGCTATGTTCTGCAGCGTCCGACCTACATTTACACTTTTCGCCAATGTCCCTTTTATGGGACGCTAGGCATAAATGAGCTAAGACAGATATATATATAGTTAAAACGATTACTTGAAAAATAAATAACTGAACTAAGGAACTGATACAATCAGATCCGCATCAAGTTCTCAACATCAAAGGGATAGACAAACAAATACAATTAAAAAGCCACAAAAAGAACAGATGGCTAGCAAAGTTAGCTACCATATCCCAAAACGGTGGCAACTCTCACACCCAAACTTAACTACTTAACTGAATACATATTTAACTAACATGATTGTTAAAAGAAAACTTTTGTAAGTTCAAAACCTGGTGTAATATCAGCAAATTCTGACAATCGCCTTTATGTAAACCCACTGTTTCATTTTATATTATCAGAGAACATAGTAGCGTATATTGCATAGACTTATTGATGTAATGCAAAAAGAACATGGATTAGATTGTAAGGATCATCACGAAAACTTACCTATATAATTTTGATCCCCTTAAACCCCACTTTTATATAGTAAAACTGGGGTTTACAGGGGTATACATTATTTTCCTTGTTGCTGCTCAAAACATAGTGTATGGGTACTCGTTAGAACCGCCTCGTCGAGGCGGTTCTAACGAGTACCCATAATCTATGTTTTGAGCAGAAATATGAAAAATATCAGAATTTTTTATCTGAAAATTTTCGTTTTTTTGGTGGTAAACGTTTCAGTGTATTTGAATAGGCATGTTTTCGTAATAATTCCGGCTGATGTTGTCTTTGCGCACATCTTTAATACATATATTGGCGTGTGTGCATCATCTGTAATGTACTATTGTTGTCTATCGAGTCCAAATTTGTCATCTTGAAATGATTGTATGGTAGATTATAGGAGTGATCGAACGGCTATACAATGCCTTTAGAAAATGAATACTAAAACATGAAAATTGTGGATAATAAGACACAGAAAAGCAATCTACTAATGGACACATGCTTTTGACTGGCTGCAGAAAAATATATGAGGATCGCCACGAAAGAAGGTGCCTTCGATATATATCCAAACATGAAAGATTCAGATCAGCCAGCTAAACGGTCGGATTACAGCCTTTCCTATACATCGAAATTTTCTATAGTATCCGATAATAAGCGGAGAATGAAGGTCCTGATCAGACTGCGCGGATGCGCAGCGCGATATGGGCCTTTGCTGTCCGCATATGCCCGAAGACATCGTTCGCATGGCTCGGCTTATCTATTTGATGAAGTCTAGAGAAATACACTATTAAAGGGAAAAAAAAAAGATTGAATAAGAATGCATCGGATATGAGATTTTTATAAACAATGCTTTTGGATGCAAATTTGATCAAAATCGGACGTAAAATGAAGAAGTTGTCAAGGTTTGAAGACTTCACACCACGAAAACATACCTATATAATTTTGATCCCCTTCAACCCCACTTTTATATAGTAAAACTTGGGTTTACAGGGGTATACATTATTTTTCTTATTTCTGCTCACAAACATAGATAGTGGGTACTCGTTAGAACCGCTTCGGCGAGGCGGTTCTATCGAGTCCCCCACAACCTATATTTAGAGCAGAAATATGAAAAATAGCAGAATTTTTATCTGAAAACTTTCAGTTTTTGGTGGTGAAATTTTAATATATTTGAATAGGCGTGTTTTCGTAATGAAAACTGCTCTTGTAGGCGCCGTGGGTTTGAATATTTAATGAGGCTTCTTAACGCCTTAATTAAATATGCGAAACTTAGATAAATAATATTTGCAACAATATTCTATCTTTCTATTTATGCATATACCTTTTTCTCCGGACATATATTGAATGTCCTCGAAAACAGCACCATTTTCTGGCAGCAAGAAGATTTTATTTAATAATTGAAATATTAAAAATCGCATTAAATATTAAAGATGGCGACACTCTTGGTAGGATTTTGTAAGGTTTAAACTTCTTGTTCTCCAATTTCGATATAAGTTGCATCAAAATGCATGGTTGGTCCAGATCTGTCAGTCTAGTTGCATTGTTTTGCAAACATTCTGTTTTCCTTCAATTTGATCAGACGGTACTGCAAAGATTGTGGTTCAGGAACATGCAATGGCCAAGGGGACTACTCCAAATGAACTATATAAAGGTTGCCCTTGGAGGCAAAGAACACATAAAAGAACGTATTCAGAGTCTCGGTTTTATTGAGTCTCTTCACATAAAATCATTGTAGTTTGTAGGGATGCATACATATAGACACAAGCTTGAGCGAACTCGATTTTTCAAGATACCAGAATGGACTAGAAGTGAGATTGTCCAGGAAAGGTCACGATCTAAAACTCTCTCACGACATCAAGGTGGTCCATAGAGTGCCTTGGACGATATATTGTCAAGATCAAGAACCAAGAACCAAGCCAGCACAAGCAAGGGCTAAACAGGAGGAACAATGCACCTTAACACAGTCCAGCTCGGTATCGCTCTGAATTAAGTAAGCTGATGGGCTACTTTCGAAAATGCAGACCCAGATCAGACGCCGCAGGGTGTACATATGTTAGCCATTTATCTCTAGGAATATATAAATCACGTAGCCTGACATACCTAAAATTCGACACTTCCAATATAATGTGTTGGGGTTTACTCAGTCTAAAATGGGTCAAATAGAGAGGATTGTGTTATTAAAATGATCATTAATTATAATTGTAAAGCAAAGCAATTTAATTGATATATGTTTACACAACGCTTGCTTAAATCACTTTGCCTTCGAATGTGTTCATAACGCTGGTGTGCAAATAGGTTTAAGGAACGACTAGTTAGATGTTCTCGGTACATGTTCTTGCTATACGTGCGATAATACTAGAAAAGAGGTAGCAGGAATAACGCCCAGACATGCATACATATAAATAAGACAGGAAAACCAGATATGGACAGTTACCGACGAATAAGCGAAAGCATTGCTTGGAACAGCCAATAGTGACACTAAGGTGTGCGTGTGGTGGTGGTGGGGGATGGGGAGTGTGTGTGTGTGTGTGTGTGTGTGTGTGTGTGTGTGTGTGTGTGTGTGTGTGTGTGTGTGTGTGTGTGTGTGTGTGGAGGGTGGGGGCGGTTATTATTACGAAATAAGCTTTGAGAAAAAAAGATCTTTTGAAAGTAACCAGGACATAAAGAAACGCGAAAATAAGCTTTGTAGAAATGTATGATCCTGATTCCGTGTGTATGCGCAAGCAGATCTTGGCTTCCGTTGATACATATGACTACAAATGTTTTTGTTGTTCTAATTTTCGTTCATTCGTTTTTGGTTGTATTGTCTTCGTTTCATTACGAAAACATGCCTATTCAATTATACTGGAAATGTTACCACCAAAAATGAAAAGTTTCAGATGAAATATTCTTATATTTTGCATATTTCTGCTTAAAACATAAATTATGGTACTCGTTAGAACCGCCTCGACGAGGCGGTTCTAACGAGTACCCACAATCTATGTTTTGAGCGTAAATAAGAAAAATAATGTATACCCCTGTAAACCCCAGTTTTACTATATAAAAGTGGGGTTTAAGGGGGTCAACATTATATAGGCATGTTTTCCTGATTTGACGCGGTTAGCATAGCAAACTCTGGCTATATCAGTGTCTCTGGGACAGCCAAATGTCTGTTATCAGAAACAACCAAAGCACTGACAGCTATGGTGGGTCGATTGTCTCTGAGTGTAGGCTGAGAAATTGTCCTTAAATGGTTCTGAACGGGAACTTACGAGTGTTTTATTTAACGTTTAACTTCTTTTAATTTAAGCAAACAGTGCAGACCCTGGTTAGAGGTCGCGTTCCGCAAAAAAAATAAAAATAAATAAATAATAATAATAAATAAATAAACAGACAACAATATAGACTGTCGTCAGCTGCAATTGTGCTTTGGCACTTTTAGGGTTAAAAGAGCTGCAACAAGAGAAAGAAATATTCGGACACCTTCCCTTAGCATGCCGGCCCTTAAGTTTGATGACAAAGTGTGTAGATACTGATCAGATGCGATGCCTCAGTTAGGAATATACATGTAATATGTGATTAACAAACGACAAGTCTCTGCAGCAGCACGATCTCTAATCCCCGATATATTCCAGTGATTTTTGTAAATTGGATACGTAGTTCCTGTTCAGACTGCACGAATGCGCAGGCATGTCTGGCCCTCCGTATGACTCACGTGCAACGAAAACCTTTTTCTCAAACTGGGGCTCAAATGCCCCCTACGTGAACCTATAGCGCGCTATGGGGAAATTCTGTAGACGGCAAACTGATAATATGTTTCGTCATGACCTCAAAAACAGAATTTAAAATTTCATGCAACATGTCTCCTGAGGAGACATATTGCATGAAATGTCAAACTGTATTGCGAGGAAAATAAGGAAATATTTGAAAATGTCATCTGCTGATATATCTACCCAACATGCGAAGCGTAAATCGATACCTCATACCCAGCTAGCATTCTATATAAATCTATAGCGGGCCGTTATCGGCCCGTCAGCTACCCTGACGGGCCGATAACGGCCCGCTATAGATTTATATAGAATGCTTATTGGGTATATTCTCGGTGGCTTTTAATGCATTAAAGAGCCGTTAAAATGGCAACGCAGTGAATAATTTGGCCGCGCCAAGCGGAAAGGTTCCTTCAAACAAGTGCAAACGCTACCATTACGAAAACACCCATAATAAAAAATACATAGAAAATTTCATCTCCAAAAACTGAAAAATTTCAAATAAAAAACTCTGATATTTTTCACATTTCTACTCAAAACATAGATTGTGGTACTCGTTATAACCGCCTCGGCGAGGCGGTTCTAACAAGTACTCACAATTTATGTTTTGAGCAGAAATTAGAAAAAAATGATATATGCCCCCTGTAAGCCGCAGTTTTACTATATAATAATGGGGCTTAAGGGGGTCAGTATTATATAGGTATATTTTCGTGATGATAAGCCATTCTTCACATCAAACAAAGATTTTAGATAATAACCAACCAAGTAAAAATTGTATGACCATAATGTCAATTTTGCAAAAGCATCAGAAGCAGCAGCACCAGTAGTAGTAGTAGTGTAGTTGTAGTTATATCAAGATGTATAACCGTAAATACGCCTATTTAGAATGTATAATTCTGCGACATATAATATGGGAAATACCTTTTTTATATTACTAAGTACATTAAGAAAGATCAATGCAGCAATACATGTTACTAGACGTAACAAACAAATTAAAAGGATGGTTTAGAAACTGTAAAATACAGATCCTCCCCCGTCCTAATGATTTTGATCTCTTCATAGCCCTGCTTTCGCTATATATATATATATATATATATATATATATATATATATATATATATATATATATATATATATATATATATATATATATATATATATATATATATATATATATAGGGCTGTCGAAACAAACAGACTTAATTTGCAGTAAGTTGTTGACTCTCAGTTATCATGTCTCAATTTATGGTGCTTTTCTTAAACAATTATGAATCGGTGTGTAATTCTGAAACCATTATCTCGTGATCTGACAGCAACATTACATTGCACTTTAAATCTCATGCGTTTCGTGATCATGGAGGACCGTTCTCATTCACAAATTCATTTCTTTCTTTTCCACAGACACGCAATCCAACTTGTTTGCTTTAAAATCATTTATGACCAGCTAAAACAATTCAGTTTTAAAAGCATGCAAATCAAGCCACCAGATCATCAATAGCATCAAGTAGCACTACAGGCAAACGGTACAGTTTAGGGATAAACCATACTCCGGGCATCGAAGAGTTAGCACGGGGATTGAAGATCGCTATGTCATCGACGTTGTCGCCAGAAACCGCTTATTCACTGGACCAGAAGTTCGTAGCCGACTGTATGCTGACAGGAATCGGGCAGCCCACCTAGTAAAAAGTATGACTGTCAGAAATCTGATTCATGCCGCAGGATTCAAAATCAGGGTGCCAACAAAGACGCCAGAACTGATTTGACGCCACAAGGACGCTCGTCTTACTTTCAGTCGCGCTCATGCAGGACTGAACAACCCTCAGTAGAGAAAGATGAAGTTCTCGGACGACTCGAAGTTTTATCTGCGCAAAGAGCAGGGCAGGAAACGGATCTGGCAACGCGACAGAGAAAGACACAGACACGCTCGAGCCATAGTAATCCCAAGGGTAGCCTTTCGGGGTTGCGGAATTATGGTATAGGCCGGGTTTTCGGTGCTTGCAAGGACGGGCCTAGTCTTCAGAAAAGGAAACATAAATGGACAATATATTACGTCAACGAAGTCCTTGCGCTACACGTGCTTCCGTTTCTGCGCCGGATGCCAGTTGCATTTTCCAGGATGACAATGCCAGGCCCCGCCGGGCGCGTATTGTCCATGACTACCTCCAAATGAACGATGTGAACAAATGGTCTGGCCTGACATGTCGCTTCATCTGTTGTGTACAAAATACGTTTGGGATGTGCTTGGGAGAGCAGTTTCAGCAGGTCTAGAGAGAAACAGTATGCCGCAAGACCTTCGGCGGTTCCTGCAAGAAGAATGAGCCAGGATACCTCAGCAGACTATCCGAAAACGTATCTACTCGTCAAAGAACAAAGTCCGTAAATGTCATTGCAGTATTAAATGTTGGATACACGCACTACTGACATTAGGGACACATGTTTGGACAACCCTTGTAGATGTTAATGGAAGCTTTCAGGTGATCAGTGTGACTCTCGGTTGAATGTTTTATTGATTTTGATTTGCAATAAAATGCAGAAACGTAAGTTGTTCATTTGTTTACATTTACTAATTACTTTTTTTTTAAATAACCTAACAAGGTATAAAACTTGTTAATGGTACAAGCTTTTCCCCAAGTATATTATAGGAAATCATAAGGTAAACATCACAGACTTTTTGGCCCATTTTAGTTTAGAGACCCCGCAAAAGGGTATTTGGCAAACAGTGCAGACCCTGATCATAGTCTTCACTGTTGCAAATAGGTTAGATATTTTCTCTAGGAATATCTACATCACATGAATTGACATACCTAAAATTGAAATTCGACTTTTTTCCCAGTATATAGTGTGGGGGCGTTTATTCAGTTTAAAATGGATAAAACGATATATAATGCAGTATAATACAGTAGTCATCGATATCATACAATGCACAGCGGAGTATATCTTGAAGAGATAACTTTTTCTCGAACCGGCTTAATCGTTTGCGTGTGTCTGACGATAATTAATGAAATGTTGACCATGTCATAAGAAAACTGTTTTTCAAGCCCACGAATGAAGGTGCTTCCAAATACTACAAACTAGCAAATATTCAGTAGTATTTTTAATAGGTTACTACTCATATGTCATGTTTTTGGCTTGCGAGAAATAAAAGTGTTTGTGTGTCTGTAGAAGCCAATAAGCCCATGTACTAGATGGAGACTAAAACATCTTCAATCAAACTTTTTTTTTTTATATCTTCTATACTACTTTTCGCTAATGGTCTGGGCCCAGTTGTTCAAAACTAACGATGTCGTTAGTTAACGTATCGTTAAAACTGTGATCATCAAAAATTGGCATATTCGCTAATATTTTTGCTGAAAAAATGAGAGTAGCTTTTGCATTTGCAAAAGCTATTTACATTTTTTTCAGCAAAAATACCTGTGAATTAGATATTGTACTTACTAGAACAGTTAACAATTTGACCACTAACAAGCTCGTTAAGCTAACGACGGTTTGAACAACTGGGCCAGTCCGTTATGATTGCATGAGCTTAAAGAGCTCTTTTCATCTGACCCGACCAACGCTATTTAGATTCATTTTATGTAGGCGATGCTTGCATTTTAACTGCTTAATAATTGCAAATGTATGTAAATTGAAACAACCGTAATTCAATGTCGTTCAGGATTCACTGAAGGTGAACGTTTTCTTCTGACCTATTTATGAAGACTACCTGGCATCACGAGAACATGCCTATATAATAGGACCCCCTTAAACCCCACTTTTATATAGTAAAACTTGGGTTTACAGGGGTATACATTATTTTTCCTATTTCTGTTAAAAACATAGATTGTGGGTACTCGTTAGAACCGCCTCGCTGAGGCGATTCTAACCAGTACCCACAATCTATGTTTTGAGCAGAAATATGAAAAACATCATTTTTTTATCTGAAATTTTACAGTTTTGGGAGGTGAAATTTTCTATATATTTGAATAGGCTTGTTTTCGTAATGGGATGCGTTCGGTTAAGCGAAACGTTTGCAGTTACTCCCAAGATACAGAAAATATTCCTATCAGTTGTAGCAGTTTGCAGTGGACGGTAGCAAATATTCGCAATCTACTCTCAAGCTATATTTAGGTACAAACAAGATGGCGGCCTATGCAAAAAAAATTATGTGTGCTTGTTTGTAGCAAAACAAAAAAAAAAAAAAAAAAAAAACAAAAAAAAAAAAAAAAAAGGAAATGTTTACTGAGTTGCTATTTTACATTCGATCACTTGTAAAATTAATAGTTATCGATATCATTTATTCGATCTTATATCAAGTCTCGTCAAAGGGAATAACGATACCCTCTTATTTGAGGTTACATAAGACGTGTTTACAATAACTGTTCAGAAAATGCAAACTAGTTTCGGAAAAAAAAAACTCTCGTGAGTCATTTGCTTTATTGAACGCTGCCAAGGCTTAGTGTAGTTTTATAATTTTCTTTAGGGTATCGTCCCATTCTTGTGTCTTGGAAAATCCGCGTGAGTCGGGCAGTGGCGGATCCAGGATTCTTGAATAGAGGGGAGGGGCAGTGGGGGTGGGGGGGACGGGGGGGGGGGGGCGGGGAGTGAAAAAGTCTGAAGGGTTAAATTTTAAGGTCATACTTAAACTAAGTGTTTGAACAGACAGATCTATGCAAACAGTGTTGATCATTACGAAAACATGCCTATTCAAATATACTAAAAATTTTTACCACCAAAAAATGAAAATTTTCAGATAAAATATTGTAATATTTTTTTTTATTTCTGCTCAAATACATAGTTTTTGGGTACTCGTTAGAACCGCCTCGGTTCTAACGAGTACCCACAATCTATGTTTTTGAGCAGGAATAAGAAAAAATAATGTATACCCCTGTAAACCCCAGTTTTACTATATAAAAGTGGGGTTTAAGGGGGTCAAAATTATATAGGCATGTTTTCGTGATGTCCAGATAAGAAGCCGCATAACTCGGGCATCTGATGAAGAGCTACACTGTTTGCCGCCACTCATCAAGCAATTTTAGACACATTCACAGGTACTACATGTGAATTTTACTAGAAGAACAAGGTAAAGAGTAAGGTGTGCGAATATTCTAGGTAAAGCCAGTATTCATTGTTTCATCCAAAATCCCCCAAGAAAATCACACTTTAGTTTAAGACGGGTTTGCCCGAACCCCCACTAACACCCCAACCCCCTATGGATCCGCACCTTAGGCAGGAGGGGCGCGCGAGCATATGCTACAAACTATTTTGCTGTCATAGCATTACTTTAACAAGTCTATGTAGTATGCATTCCCATGAACAAAGTAAAAACAAGGGTATGCAGTGGTTTACATTATCAAAAGTTTTAAGAACAGTTGTGTTACGAGTAGACTCTTCTACCCTAAACCTTTGTACCAGTCCATTTCCAATGATAGGGATGTCTGGTAAGTTTTTATTATTACCACAGAATTGCGTTTTACAAAAATTACTATATGGAAGACAATTAAACCTTATTTCAAGTTACTTATTATTTCTATTACAATTTTCTACTGCCAAATCTGTCTTTATGTCTTTACTGAAATGAAACAAGTAGAGGGCTCAGTGGCGATCTGAAAAGTATCCACGTACATCATAATGCAGTTTTATATGTAAATTTTTATATTTATTTTCCTTGGAATAAATGAATTCATTATAGTAATCAACAATGCTGTTATATGAAGAACATGCAGTAAAATTTCAGTGACTCGAACATCGATGACTCGTTTACCGTGGCTGGTTCGAATTCGTTCTTGAATCTCTACTGTAGTTATGTGTACCGATACTTAGATAAAACAAATATTAAAGGATATTTCAGATTGTTATTCTTATTTTATCAATATATATATATATATATATATGCATATATATATATATATATATATATATATATATATATATATATATATATATATATATATATATATATATATATATATATATATATATATATATATATATTAGAGAGAGAGAGAGAGAGAGAGAGAGAGAGAGAGAGAGAGAGAGATGTTTGTACTCATTAGAATCGCCTCAGCGAGCGCATCATATCATTACTTCATATTGAACAAACATCCTTAAATAATCCCCATTTGCCTCATTTGCCTCCTGACCTGTCGTTATGATTAATTCTAAGTAGCTCGAACTAGCAATTTCTAGAACAAACGTCTATAGTCCCAAAGATGTTCGAGCCATTGATGTTCGACTGTAATTGAAGTTACCCAGAAAAGGCCACAATCACGATAAACAGCCTTCCCGAGGCACCAAGAAAAAATAGATTAGAAGCAAATAACGACAAGGCACAACGGCACAGTTGCAATAAAAGAGCGGCCTTGGATCGGTCAGCTTAAACAACTACTGTAGGGATTAAACCAGTTTTACGCGATCGCAACCACGCCCTTTATTCTAAAACAGCTCAAAATTATAACTGTGTCTTCGGTCCGCGTAAGGCCTCTATCTAATCAATGAAACATCAAAGTATAACACAAGAACAACGTATGCAACGTATGACAAAACTGCAATGAAACAAAGTAGAGGGTTCAATGGCAATCTGAAACCAGAGCAGAACCGAAAGAACCAATTTTTGCATTCTGCGGCGACTATTCTCTGTCTACATTGGTTCTGTATAACCTGTATCTCCAAATACTTATTAATGGCGTAAACAAATGTCGGTTATATCACTGGAGATGACTTAGCAATGCATAAAATGTATTTTCTTTCATATATATTTAAATGGCAGACCGACATAGCATTATGCAAGAAATATATAATTGTGTCTGCACGGTTTGCTAAGGCCTGTAATAGGTTTTTCGTACTTTATCCTATTCGCTGTCTTATTGTTGTCTTTACAGGGTCATGTCTAGTATTGTGGAGCATTTTGCTTCTTTTTACTGTGTGGCTTGTGTACTTGTCTGTCTGAGTTTGTTTGCTTTTCCTCCTGTTGTCACTGGTTTGTTTGTTTGTGTTGAGGTTTTACAGCCCAGTCAACCCAATGGGGTCATGTCGAGCGCGGTCAGTTTACCTAACCGCACGTTTACTGGGCAGGCTTAGTCCTCTAAGCGGTTAACCAGTATTGTGCACATTCTTTCGCCAGAAACTAACAACTGCCCTTCTTGAATCAGCGGAAGGGAGAGAATGACCGTAGAAAATATGGTCTCCAGTCGGACGGCGCATCCAACTGAGCCACCGAGGCCGACTGTTGTCATTGGTAGGCTATGTTCTGTGATTTTTGCTCTTCTTGGACAGTTTCAATACTATTTTTCATGATTTCCCTTGTTGTTCATATTCTAAGGTTGTAAGTTGATTTGAACAGCATCCTGGATTTAATGTAAATCAGTTACTGCTAATTTCACTATAACAGACAATACGAAATAAGACTTAAGATTGTATTAGCCGCAACGTTAAAAAAACATACCTTTGGATATATGCGCCCAGCGAAGATTCATATCGCGCAGTCTGATCAGAATCTTCACTCAGCACATTTTGGATAGCCAAGGATGCAAAGTTTCCTTATGCGGACAACAACTATTCTGATTAGACTGCGAGCGTAAGTAGCCAGGCCCCGAGGTTATAAACTTTTTTCATGCTCAACTCAGCTGAGCATTAAAATTTCTCTGCTACTAAATATGAAAATGCCAACAATATTGTTGGCATTTTCATATTTATTAACAGAGAAATTTTCATGCTCAGCATTGTTTTGCAAGAAAGAATTAGCAATTGTTAGCAATTTGATATTTATTAGCAGGACAAATTTCATGCTCAGCTGAGTTGAGCATGAAAAAGGTTTTATAACCTCGGGCCCTGTGCGCATATCTCCCAAGGTACATTGTCTGACGTTGCGGCCAATATTTATTATAAGTATATTATACGTACCTGCGCTTGTTCAAATGTTTCCACGTGCATAAGTTTTACATAAACATAACTGTCTTGTAATGGTATAAGCACTCCATAACTGATGTCACCGAAAGTCAAAATGGCACATCTCCTGTATGCGAGGCTTCGATTGTTTTTAAAATTAAACCCATCACATGACGTCCGCAGGGAACAAGATGTTGAACAGTCTAACAAACTTATTACATCGAACCCTGAATCAACTGTTTGTAGCTTTGTGTGTTCTCTGACACGAGTGAATTCTGAGATATGTACAGAATGAACAAAAGGGATAAACATCAAAATCGTCGTCACCACTGTTACAACTCCTGATGTGCATACTATTATTTGTAATCTTTTCAGACGTGCTCTGAAGAGAAATCTGCACAGTATTCGTATCGTTGTAATGAAGGCACTGTATGAGGCATACACTGAGTATGTTAGACCTCTTAAATTCAACATGGCAATCCGTCTTTGGTTTCCAATCGTTTTCGCACACAAAACTAATGTATAACAGCCTCAAACTGCTGTTCCTAAACAGACAACATTTTCACTTTTCGTTTTTCTATAAATATACCTGTATTTATGGGGAATGGGTACAAGAGTTCTATACAGGGATCAAACATGGTTTTTTCATGCATTAACATTCGCCAGGTCCCGAGGGAGGTGTTGAAAACCGAGGCCGAAGGCCGCGGTTTTCAACACCTCCCTCGGGACCTGGCGAATGTCAATGCATTGAAAAACCATGTTCTATCGCTATTATTGCATAAAAAAATGAAAACATTTGCTATATTTCGCGTTATTTCTTGCACTATTTTGTGTCGCCTTTTCACCGATGTCTCGCGAACGCAATTTCCACGGACTAGGCTCGTTCTAGGGCCGGGCAGTACACATCTCGTAACGGCAGCAAATCTGTGGCCCGGTACGGTCATATTGAAAGTTGCGTAGCCGGGCATTAACAGCGCGTGAATTGCATTGTTAATACATGGCTTTTCGCCGGTTAATGCAGGGCTGTTAATAACGTGCGACACTGCTTTTTATGCAATAATTTTCGCTTTTCTATAAATATACCTGTATTTATGGGGAATGGTACAAGAGTTCTATGGTGTTTGATCAGTTCTAAACTGTGAACTCAGGCCTGGCTGTCCCAGTTCCCTATCCGGATAGCTTAGTTGGTAATTCGTTGTGAACTTCCTTTCCTTTGGTTTGTGACAATGTGTACTGTCTGTCTTGGTTTGTTTGTTTTTCCTCTAAGTGTCATCATCAGGCTATGCTCTGTGATTGTGACGCTTTCCTGACACCCTCTATACTTCTTTCTTCTAATTTACAATGGGAAGAGTCCAAAAGGGCCGTGGGTTTATACGACGCCTGGAAAAGAAAGAAGAAAAAAAAAAAAAAAGACGACAACATTATACTCTACAGTTAATATAAATTCCACTTTATTCGAGTTAGGAGAGCTTTTTCAGAACACACGAGACCAGCTGTACTGAAGATAAATAGAGTCTATAAAGAGACAATGAAAATAACTAAGTTCTCTGGGCCAGACTAGCTACTTGTATCCAGTAAGGTATCATCTGTGACCCTCATATACATTTCCAAAATAAGATGCTGATCAAATATGGCTGGAAAATATAACAATTCTAAAGTGCAGTGCACAACACAAGCTGTAGTAAAGATAAATATATTCTAATATAAATGACCCTGTACATCAATGAAAACACAAACTGGAATGACATGTTGAAGTTTCCTGGACCAGAGTAGCTATAGTTTAGGCCAGTTGGGTGTCATCAGTGGCCCTCCAATAAATTTACAAAAATCTCGGAATGGGCTTAATGATCACAAACCACAAGAAAATATAAACTACTCCACACTGACATACGTGGGGAGTAGTGTTGGGAATCGGCAAGAATTTCATAGTCGATTATCGATTTTGTAAAACCGACTGATCCTCGATTAATAATCGACTTGTAGAGAATATATTTACTCTTTATTCAAGTACTTATTCATTGCTCAAGATCAATAAGAGGGGTACCTAGATAATATTGTTCTTATTTCTCCATGAAAACATATGTTGTGGTACTTATTAGAAGCGCCTCCGCAAGGCGCTTCTAATAAGTACCCACAACAAATGTATTCATGGAGAAACAAGAAAATATCAGTACTTTTGGGTTGACTTATTTAAGGCTATTTTATCTTTTTTTTTTTTCACTTTTATTGACCGCAAATCTAGAATGACCCAAATAGACAGCTTTGAATTTCATTTCTTTATAACTTGCTTATAAAAATAAAACTTGAGAAAACCATGTTTCTAAAAATATAATTTTCCATTTAGTCGACTTTAAAAAATCTTTCCGATCATCAGTCACATAAGGCAAAAGTGATTGATGATCGATTATAATCGATCATCAGTGGCAACACTGTTTTGAGGTGTATTTTCCTAAAATTATCATGGCAAACAGTACAGACCCTGACATGATCAGTTTTACATGGATTTGCATAGTGTGATCAAAATTTTTGTCTGAATAGTTAGATTAAATAATGCATATGATGTTTTACGCTAAATATTCCGAAACGTTGACCCCTTATAAATAATAAGACCCATGAACACCTACTCAACTATACAACAATGTGTCTAGAGGTAAGAGAATAGACCCTAATCAAATGTTTTTAAAAGGAAAAAACAAGACGAAATATTGAGACGTAAACGTCTAACTACCGGCACAAATTTTGTTCATGTTTACATAGAGATATGGGACAAGGGTATACTAAAGTTTAATACCTTTTCAATGTAACAGGTAAAATCGAACAACAATGTGATTTTTTAACTTTCACTGCCACAGGCGATAATAATAGGCTTTTGCAAACAGCATAGATCCAGATGAGACGGCTCATATGAGCCGTCCCATCTGGATCTACGCTGTTTGACATTCAGGCTTTCAACTTTACGTATAAACTTCTTTTCAAGCGATAATTTGTTGAAAAAGAAAAGCAGACAACAAATGTCGTATGAAATTTGGCATCGAAAGAGTTCATGTTTGCTTTTATTAAGCTTTGTGAAATTTCTTGATTGAAATGAAAATAAAATAGACATTAATCTGTTTATAACACAGTAAGATTTGTTTATATTTGCCGAGATCGTCACAAACCGACGTCCCGGCAAATATAAAACGTCCTTAGTGAGCTAAAAATCCAAAGCTATATTAAGAGACCGGCGCGATTCGCGCGCCGGTCAATCAACTGATGAATGAATTAGAGATGATAGACCTTGACAACTCATGTATCAGAACTATTGTGAAGTGTCCGCCATTTTGAATATATAATGAGGTTCAAAAGTTTTTAAAATACTGAATACAATCTTCTCACTTTTCATTATATTTCGATCAAATAAGCAATAAAATGCCTGGGTCCTCAAAGCTTTTCATTACAGATAGATTCTTCATAAAACTTATCTTTTTTTTATTAATAGGAACGGATTTATTTCATAGTTAGACTATCATGCGTACAAGGGAGGTAGCTCTTATGACTTCCTATTTGCTCTCCTGTTTACAAAGTTGCTTACAGTAGACTTCTTTGCAGAAATGAGGCAAAACAATCAAACAGATTTGCCTTTCATTGTTTTGTTTTTTTCTTAATGACTTTCATCAATAAACAGTACAGTACCCCAACGTGGTCGAAGTTATTTGTGATGATTTAGGCTTATAATGAACTAAAAGTAAACCGCGCCAGGAGGAGAAGGTGTTTTTGGTGCATTTGCAAACTTTTAAAATCAAGATCAACCATTAAAACGTCGATATATTCTACACCCAGCAGGCACACAACGATAAAATAATGCCGATTCACCATTCATTCAACGTCAAGACGTTGAATCAACGATGAATTGACGTTGTTTCAGCGTTGTGTGCCCACTGAGCTACAGTTCCTAAATTTTTCCGTCTATGCCCATATTCTGAGCCAATATCTTGAAGTCGTTTACTTTAAGCTATCTTATCACGTGACTAGCTATCAAGTGATTGTAACATGATCACGGCTTATTTGCTAATAATAGTACGGTTGCCTATTGGTATGAATCCAGTGCAAGGTCTTTTTTAATTATTATTATTATTACTGCTGCTGATCACCCGCCTTATAGCTAATTGTCATGCGCCGCAGTTTATTATTAGTTTTTAAATCGGTCAAAACGAAGGAAACAACACGTGCTCAGGGTACTCCTTCCGAAGACCTAGATCAGAAGAAAAGGAGATTTTGCAGTAAGGCGGGAATTTTCCTAATTGGCTCAGGTGTTAAAGGTTCAGGTGTTAAAACCTGATTTCAGAAATTACAATATTCACATTTTTATTACATATTCCGGTAGCCCTATGTCTGGACCATAGCAGAAAGGAAAACTTATGTTTCTGTCCTGTTTACTTTATCCCGCACCAAAAACTCCTAAATTAATACCATTTTCAAAACGATAGGAATTACATTTAGTTACCTTTCTCTGTGAGAAATATTTCTTGCATAAGACTAACGAGAACACATCATTTGTTGGAAGTTATTGTTAAATGTATACAGCTTGTGCGCATGTCCTATATATCTGACTTGAATTCTCTTTCTCATTTCCGGTTAAAATGCAAAATTGTAAAAATATGTTTACCCTCTAGACCCAAGTTCCCATTCATATATATTACGTAAGTATGTCAGGGAAATATTTTCACCAATGGCCATCTTGGGTCCATGGGGTGAGGGGAAGGGCGGGGGGAGCGGGGAAGAGGAGCGGGTTGGGGAAACATATTTCTAAAACACCTTTTATAAAACACATGCAATTTTGCGTTTTAACCGGAAATGAAAAAAGAGAATTCAAGTTCAAGTCAGATATACCAGACATGAGTACTGGCTATATTCATATCACCATAATTTCAAAACAGTATTGTATTCTCGTCATTCTGATACAAGAAATATTTCCCAAAGGGAAGTGTAACTAAATGTATTACCCTTCGTTTTTAACATAACATTAATTTAGGAGGTTTAGGGTGGGGTAAACAAGACATAATTATCTCCCCGTAATAATAAGCAAGAAGCCTAAAAAGTTTCCTTTCTGCTATGAATCTGACATAGGGCTATCATAATATGTAATAAAAATTCGGATAATATAATTTCTGAAGTCTGGTCTTCAGAACCTGAGCCAATTAGGGAAAATCCTCGCCTTACGACAATGTCTCCTTTGAAGTAGGATAAGAGTTTTTATTTTATTGCAAGCAGTAAAATCACTTTTATCCGAATTAAATAAAAATGATATTTTCACACAGTGGAAGGACACCGTGACGGTATTTTCACATGTAAAATATAACAGTGTTATGTTATTTTCACTCCTCATTTCGGATTACTTCGGTTGTCTTCATAGTTTCCTACACAGATACCGTTCCAACTTCCTCTTCTTTTTTTTTTTTTTTTTTTTTTTTTTTTAACTCGTCTCTGTTTCTGAGCAAAACTATTAAGTACTGGTATGCATTTCCTTAGTCAGAATGAAAGAAATATTTTAGCAACAAGATTACTTCAACATCACGAAAACATGCCTATATAATTTTGACCCCCTTAAACCCCACTTATATATAGTAAAAACTGGGGTTTACAGGGGTATACATTATTTTCCTTATTTCTGATCAAAAGCATAGATTGTAAGTACTCGTTAGAACCGCATCGTCAAGGCGGTTCTATCGAGTACCCACATTCTATGTTTTGAGCAGAAATATGAAAAATATCAGTTTTTTTTTTATCTAAAAATTTTCATTTTTGGTAGTAAAATTTTCAGTATAATAAATAGGCATGTTTTCGTAATGATTTGTCGAAACGTTTTGTTTTTGTCTTTCCAGCGCTTTACACGTTAAGCACTTAATGTCCACGTTTTGTTTGTTGACGTTCATTATGACGTCAGAAGTGCGTATAGCGTGCAAACAATGAAATAAAATAAAATTTACTCTTTTTTCAGTAAATACCATAAACAATTTCATCTCATGTAATTAAACATTCAACTCTCTGTCCGTGCTTCGCACGTGAAAATACTGATGTTCTCATTACACTCGATGAAAATGTTTATGGTATTCGCTCTATATAATTCTTTTTACGTTCATAATTTTCGGACCGTCGAAAGTGAACTCGCTAAAGAACAAAATTGCCCAGCCTCTAGTATATTCTTTTTCGGATTATGACTATTATTATTGGGCTATGCAATTAATGTAAGACGAAACAAACGTGTCTCGTACGTTTTCGCGCTATAACTATTATTATTGGGCTATGCAACTACTATTATTGGGCTTTGCAATTAATGCAAGACGAAACAAACTATTGGTGAATATTTGTGTTTAGAACAACGCAAACTATTAATAAATGCAAAACAAGTTAGAATAAACAGTCATATAGATACTTACGTTTTCTTAAATATAGTAGTTTCCAAAGCGCTCAATATTCATTTCATTAACATTTCATTAACAAGCGCTCTACAAAAATATATCACAAACTTGTAGTTTGGTATGTCTGCCTTATTGCTGCTGATCACTCGTCTTATAGCTGATTGTCATGCGCCACAGTATATCCGTTGTCAGGAACGATGCGCTTTAAGTGAAGATTTTTTAATAAGGCCAATTAATCAATTAATCCATTCTAAGTAATTCGATATAGTATTTCGTCGTCAGTGCGTGTCGACCCGCTTAGATTGTAAATTGATTGCATAATCAACACGTTTTTTTACATCGCTTTTAACCCACTGTAGTTTGGAAACACCTAAAATGGTAATTGGCAAACAGTGAGGACCCAGCTCAGACGATGCAGAACGCAGCGTTTGATCAGGGTCTCCACTGTTTGCAAATAGTTCAACCATTTTTCTTTATGAATATCTAATTCACATAGCCTGATATACCTAAACTTTAAAATTGGACTCTTCCAATATACAGTGTGGGGGAGTCTATTTAGTTTACAATGGGTTAAAAAAATGGACCGCGCCATGCGAATGCATGTTTCAGGCAGACAGCAAAGGCAAAGATCTCTCAAAGGAAACAAATTCTCTCCTTGCATAGAATACCCCTTTTAAGGTGGCCTACACTGTTCTGCCATTGCTATCTGTCCACATACTTAGAATGGTGGTCGTTGTTGAACTTCTTTGATGCATATACCGATAGCTGAACAATTTTGCGGTTTATCAATGATTCACCCTGGTCCTTCTGAATCCGGATATGCCCAGCCTTTCCAAACAGTGTAGATCCAGGTCTTTGGCTTCTGACGAACCCAACTGATTTTGATCCGCACTTTTAGTCATTTAATATGTGATTTTATATCAACAATCTGGATCAAGCTATCTGATTGGCTGACAGTTAGAACAGGGCGTGACAGTTTGATGTATTGAGTATGGGAAGGGCTAAATATGAAACTATATGCGAAAAGAAGCCCCCGATCAGCCAGAGCAGCCTTGCATTCAGATAAGGCCTTTTCGTTTTGTCAATATATTCTGAGAATAATCAGACTACCCGAGTGTGCAGGCTGATCTGGGCCTCGTTGCCACATATGGCATAATGTGCCTTCTTTCGCGTTACGCATTAATTTATAGTTCTGGAAACGTATTAAAGAGCATAAAGAGCATCGGCTCTATTGTAGCCCGAATGATTCAAATAGATTAATTAATTCCTTGTGAGGTTGTCAAACAACTTTACGGCTTCTTTGCTGTCAAACAACCTTTCTGTGTCTGGTAGAATACTGGAAGCAGGCCCTAGACCGAAATATGTATATAGGTGTAATACTAATGGATCTACATAAGTAAAACTTTTGACTGCTTTTGACTGTATCCCATATGACCTCTTACTTGCAAAGATGCAAGTATATAGGGTCACCAAACATTCCTCTTAGTTACCTACTTATCAAACCTTCATCAGCGAGTGAAACTATGTGACCTTGCTAGTTAGTTTATGGGCCAAACTAAGATATATCGCTTATTTTGTGAGTTTGCACCCCAGGAAGAAAAAATTACGTTGCTGTCATAAGTAAGGGACATATCACGGGGATAAGTTATAAATGGTTAGTTTTCTGTAATAGGACTATGAAGTACATTACCCTAGTAATGCTGAAAAATCAATGCTGAAATACAATATAATTTTACTTTTGTCTAAGTCATATTAAAGGTAAAATCTATTTTGTTTTTCATGTATAGAATTAAACAGACAACCTTTGAATATTTTCCAGTATACTTGGCTGTCGAGCAGTGTTATTAACATATTCCATCATAACATAGAAAATCAATGTTCACTCAAGGGTGGTTTATTTTTTATTGTTTTTAAACAGCACTTATTTGCCCGTTTAAAATGCCATATAGAATGTTTTTTATTTAAAACAAAATTTATTTACAAACCATTAAACCTAGTAACCGTACATAGAACGATACAAAAAGTAATGCTGAAAAACTAACGTTGAAATACAATATTATAATACTTTTGTCATTGAATGTAAAACAATATTATTCATTTTCATGTAGCATTAAAAAGACAACTTTTAAGTATTTATCGCGATATTTGGTTAGCGAACCATGTTGTTTACGTTACGATTTCTACCATAACATAGAAAACCAATGCTACATTTAAAGGCGCGTTAGTTGGAAAATTCATCAAGAAAAAACTGGTCTAAATCTTAATGTTTTCCTAAAAAAGTTACTTTGCCTCTTTGAAAATTGCAATTAGAATGCGTGTATTGAAATCAAACTTTAGCAACATACTATTAAACCTAATAACCGTATAATATATGGTATAAAAATAATTTTATCTTCATTAAGTCAGAAGAAAGAAAAAATCTTTGAATTAATTATGTGACTACTTGAGGTTTTGCACTTCCATTAAGGCTTTAAAATGCTTTACAGAAGCAAACATTTGCACAGGAATCTACAGATGAATATTAAGTTTATCATTTTTTAACGTGCACAACATATATAAAACAAAGCGCTGAAGAAATGCTATAGTGAATACCTATGTTTTTTGTTAAGAGTAAAAACCATGAAAAACAATTATTTACTTTCATTTTATGATATATAATATTGTATTTGCACATGGTGACATGTATATAAAGAAAACATTTTAATGGTGGATGCATATATAATCAGAATTAATATATTTGTTTCTGGTTTCATTCAGGTAAATTAACAAACAAAAGACGCTGATAAAATATCATTTCCAGTGATGATGCAGAAATCCATGTATACATATGATATGTTCCTCCTACAAATCTACCGCAGGCGTGATAAAATTGTTAATGTTATAATATGTCAGACTCTGTTACAGTTTAGTTAGTAAAACTGTTAACACAGCAAATACTACCAGAACAATATCACTTGGGTTCTGACCAATCCTGTTTTTTTTTTTTTTTTTTTTTTTTTTCGATTTCCTTATAAAAGCCTGAGTTACTGTCGATGACACGTAACCTTTATTGCCTTAAGATATTGCTAAAGAACTTTTTTTTGAAAGATTATGGTCATTTAACGTTTTAACGTAGTAGTCACACTGCGTATAGTTGCTTGTACGTCTGGGGTGCTAGCACCAGAACTGCATCTACTTTCTTCTTGATGCAGAAAAAGAAAATGCATTTATTTTTTCTTATTCTAATTCTTCACCTTTTGCTGGCCCCTCGATAGATGCGTCAACATTCTTCAAACAATCTGAATGATAAATGTCTTGAGCTGGTTTAACTCTGATAACAGTTACGATGGACCTTGCTTGTAAATTACTTAAGCCATAAATGTTACCTTCATCATTACCGGTAAAGATTTTATTAGTTTTTATATGATAAAAGATGCTGTCACCGGATTCTCTCACAAAGCTAAATACTTTCTGTTTTCTGTCGTCCACTGGATTTACAAAATTCTCACTTCTGTCCCTTTTCCAGTATATGATACAAATGTGTACAAATTGTGATAGTCCTTTGTCTTCTTTAGCCTTTTTTTATGTCGGCGCAAGGCCCAGAGTAAAACCTTGTTCTTGTGCCATTTTTGTTTGTTTGTATTTGGTTAACCCTTAAAGCGCCAAGAAAATCTGCATCTGAAAATGTCGTCTGCTTATGTCGTCTGCTGCATCTTCTTGCAAACTTACATTTTGCATATAGGCAAACAGTGTGGACCCAGATCAGACTGCTCCTAAAAGAGCAGTCTGATCTGGGTCCACACTGTTCGCGAAAATGACTTTTAAAATCACAAGCAGATGACAAAGCAGACGACAATAGTTGTGACTGGCGCTTTAAGGGTTCAGAGTTAAGGTGTCCGAATATTTAGGGTAAAAAGGTGGTTGGTAAAGAGTATTGATATTTTGTAGCAGTCCAACGTACATTACGTTATCTGATGAAAAATTTGCAAAACAAACGAATAAACAAAGAAACAAAACAAACTGTACTGTAGTTTAAGAAAAAATAGCACACAAATGAGTCATTATTGTTTTGTTTGTTATCAGATCTATTTCAGATGAAACACAGATATGGAAATTAAAATCTAATCTAATTAAGGAATGGATGGAAGTCATGAGGAGGCAAATCTTATCTAATTCTAGAATGGATACAAATTACTGGGAGGCAAGAATGTCTGTTTGCTTTGTTTCTGGAAGGTTACATGTTCTAAAAGGAACAGTTTTGCTCCCGGACGGAGCAAACTCTTTCAATTTAAGGGGGTTTGTGTGCAGGGAAGCAAACAGGCGGACAAAAAGTTCTCTCCTTTGTAAAAATGACAGCTAATCTACAGCGTGTATCGATTCTCTTTAAAATATGTTGCCATAGCCGAAGATCGTTTAGACGATAAAACAGATCGGCTACGTCATAGATGTCAGAGCATTCAATTGCATGTCATTTGTTTTTTCTTTATATGGGCCGCGCCATGCGAAAACGCGGGGCATATGGGGACCGCGAAGGCCCAGACCAGCCTGCGCATCCACGCAGCCTGATCAGGGTCTTCGCTGTCCGCTAACAGAATCATTGGGCACTATAGAATATATCAATGGAAAGCAAATGCCAGGATGAGACTGTGCGCATGCTTGGGCTGAATCTGAATCTGTGCGCATGTTCAAAGATATAATTGTGCTTGGCGCGGACCATATTATGTCTGCTTCTGTAAAGCTCTTGCAAATTACTACAAAGTAAACACAACGCAAGGACAATATTGCATCAATTTATACAACTTAGAAGAAGAGAGCCCTGCTTAAAACAGGGTCTACTCTACAAGGAAATAATTTGCTTTTACGGGGAGTCCAGTGTTACAATTCCTCTTCGTTTTCGTCCATTCTCTATTCGACGAAGTCATGTTCGCAATTAAGATTTTAAGTGAGCATGCCCAGGTCATGCCGCAATCACGAAACACAGCTACTCGAGGTGCTAAAAGAAGGAGAGATGAGGTACAAACAATGACGAAACAAACGCCACATATGTAACCACCGACGCACGAATGAAGAACTGCAACAGAAGGACCGACTTTGAATGCTCAGTAGAAAACTATGACAAAGTCCAATTCTGTTGTTCAATTTAATAAAAGTGCATTGCACCATGTATTAGAACACAGCGAAAGATAAAGTATACCAACTGTATATGTAGCGCGAACAGTATTAGGATCAAAGGCGAGTTTAGACGTCTATAAAATCAGATTTAAGCTCTTCACCCCACATACACACAAACAAAATTATGCCTAGCCTCCCAGAAAAGGGACATTGGCTACATTGTAACAGAGCAGACGTGGACTCTGCAGAACGAGGACACTGTTTGTAATTAGAACAGGACTTTCTATAAAATATAGTAATAGTAAAACCTATCCAGACGTCCATTATTTTTTAAGTGGACCTGTCCAAAGAGTTAAGATAGGAGAGTCCACGTCGCATAAATGGGTTAATGTTGACCGTTTCAAGGTGGTACTTCTGTAACAGTTACAGTTTCTCTTCGTTTTCGTTTGTTCGTTCTGTTTGGTGGTCATTTCATGCTATTAAACCTTTTCCAGGTGCCTTTAGGGACTGTGTTCTGTGATTAATACCGTCTTTCCTGGGTATCTTCATATTTATCCTTTGTGTCTTCGAACAAATGCGCAAACTGAGATCATTCTGCGCATTCGTAAATTGTCATAAGGGCCTTTGCTCTGAATTCATACATTTTGTGGCATCCAATGATTCTGTTAGCAGGCAGCGAAGGCTGCAATAAGAGTGTGCAGATGCGTCGGGCGATTGAGTTCTTTATTGGGTTAGTTTTGGACATTTTCTTTTCAGTTAACACAAGTAAGTATGCATGAGGACAGACATGTAAAACATTGCACATGTAACTACCTGGTAACCTCTGACATTTCAACTAATTACTTCGAGTGTATAAAACAATATCAGGAGATGCCATATTATTGTTTATATGATGGTTTTAAAAGGTTTTCTATGATTGATAAGGGCAATGTAATTCTTTCTAGCTCATATGCTCTCACAATACAACAAACTCACTTTATAGTCCCAGTCAGCATTCTACGTAGCTGACGGGCCGATGACGGCCCGATGTAGATTTACGTAGAATGCTAGCTGGGGTTGTGCTAATGGTATGTTGTTAAACGCGACATTACACATTTAAAACGGAAACATTATTTTTTTCTTCAGGATATAAAACAAAAATCATATTTGTCCAATATGGCTGTCAACGAAGTGTCATTGCTTGCAAAGGACATTACAAGTACATTGTTTACTAGTATTTTGCAGTTTAACATACACAATTTTATCACATAGTGGTTGATTAAGGCTTTCATTGGTTGCAAAGGATACTGTAGGTGGTTGTTATCCCACTTAGTCTTTAAAATACTATAGACCAAATATATTTAGGCAAACGTATAGTATTACATATAAGTCTCGTCTTTCAGTTTGAAGCAAGCACTTACAACTATTTTTTCCAGCATAAAGATCAGCTTTTATATGATACTGTAGCCGGTGTTGTACCGTGTGGTGGCTGTAAAAGTCTCACCACACATCATCATAGTGCAGGTTATATTTTATTTTCTTTGGGGGCATTGAACCCATCCTGGTTATTTTGAAAATCGGATGCCACTTAAGCGGCCGCTAGGATGCGTAAGCAGCCTCGCAAACTACAGTGTTGCATATGAAGAGATCAAACCGTGTCTCCGATTTTTGTGATTTTGTGTGTTCTTTGTTTCCAAAGGATTTTTTTTAACTTTTATTGTAAACTAAACAAGCTACCCTGTATATACAGCTATAATACGTTGACTAGAAAATTGCGTCTTAAAAAATATAATAAACTTCGATTATCCAGGCGGACTTGTTAACTATATATTAAGCTATCCTGTATATTTAGCTGTCATACGTTCTCTAGACAATTGCGCCATAGATACATGTAATATAATAAATGACAATTTTCCAAGCGGACTTGGTTATAAACAAGCTACCCTGTATATTGAGCTGCCATACTTTGTCTAGAATATTGCACCATAGATACATGTAATAAACGCCGATTATCCGGGCGATCCTGTATATTTATTTTTAACGTGTTGTCTAGAAAATGCCATAGATAGTATAAAGATCCAGATTAATTTATTTTCAACATTTACAAATAATTATGAGCTAAATGACTGCACTACTGTCCTTTCAGCATCATTCGGAAAGATGCGTTTTGCTTGGCATTTTATTTTAAATGGAACTATTTTGTTTTCATTGATCATATATTATTATAAACCATTTGTCATTTCTTTTTTCTGTATTTTGTTCTCACATATTTACCCTAAAAATAATCTAGGGCCAAAAATTGAACTGACCTGTGCAAAGTTTATAGTAAATGGATTTACTTACAGCTTGTTCTTTTCCTCTACGCAGGTGGCACCGTAATATTCAATAATGAGACCGATGCCTTTCAAGAAAACCTAAATTCATTTTAAAATTATACTAAATTATGGAATTTGAAAATAAACTTTGACAAAACTAAGATAATGAATTTTTTGAATAAGAAACTTAAACAGATAATGAATTAAAGTAAGGTAATTCAGTTATCACTATTAGGGACGAATTTAAATTTCGCAGAGTAATTGTCACAGAAAAAAAACAACAAAAAAAAACAACAACAAAAAAACAAAAAAAAAAAAACAAAAAAAAAACAACAAAAAAAAAAACACACACACACACACACAAAAAAAAACAAAAAAAAAAAAAAAAAAAAAACACGTTTACACAGCAATTAAATTAACACAACGTGGAACAAACAAACAAAGCTTTACATGTACTTTATGGGAAAAAAAAAAGAAACCTCATTCATCACTGGATATCTAGTTTTACTTGTTTGATTACTTGCTGGCCAATTGTATTATATGGTTGCAAAATTCGCGACTTCCACAATGTTAAAATTGTTGAGATTGAGCACAATTAGTTTTTAGGTAAAATTACAAAATACGAAAAAGCACACCTATCTAAATGCTTCACACGGAACTTGGTAGTCATCCTTGATTATAACAATTAAATCGAGGATGATCGGGTATTGATTTTCCAAAATCAATAGTGATAATACCAAAATAGCAAAACAATCTTTATAAAACACACTTATCAATACCAACAATGATAATAACCTCAAATGGATAAATTTTATTATTCTAATATCAGTAGGACGAATCGAACTGTCCTGCGAAGACTGTAACAGATAAACCCAAAGCTATAAAGCAAGCACAATTCAAGCCCTTAAACACCGGTACATCCAACACTGGAACTCGCGCTTGCTCGACCCATCAAACGGCAGAAAGCATGCTTTTGTAAGGAGAATACTGAATCAGAAAAAAGATATCTGCTATCCAAGGCTAAACAGATATATATACCTTTATTAAAATTTAGAATAGCAAATCACAAACTACCTGTCGAGAAAGGACTGTCGGATAATGTAACATATGCAGACGGAAAATGTAACTTATGTCTTAAGAATGATCTTGGCGATGAGTTTCATTATCTGCCATATCTGTCCTTTCGTTGCTCTTAAGAAAATTAAAAAATAAAAGAATACTTTTAAATGAGACCAAATACTCTGAAACTTACGAAAGTGCTACAATAAATTAATAAGAAAAAAAAACTGGTCGGCTTATTGAAATTTGCAAAAGTAATGATAAACACATTTATTAGAGAATTATTCATAATGTTCATATCCAGAATCGATGCCTAAAACCAAACTAAATAATGACGGACACGCTTTGATTAAAATGTATGTCTACAACCCATAAATGTTATATTCTTACCATGACAATGCCACAATGTGCTTTCAAGTATTTTTTTAAAGCTAAGTAGCATCGTATTTTATCAATATTGTTTAAATATGTATGTCTAATTGTCTCTATTTAAGTTTTCACAGGGAAATAATACATACACTGAAGTGTGACTGTCCATAGATATGTCCGCTATATGATCCCACCGGTGCATTTGCGTCATCATCTCTGAAGCAAGATATTTCGCTGTACTGTGTTAGCGAACAGCGAGGGCTCTGGCGAGCATGTGCGAAAGCGCCAGTTGGTCCGGGTCCTGCGCTGGTCGCGTATGTATTGTGTTATTTTCACAAGAGCCTGCTGGATTTTTGTGTACAGTGCTTAGGGATCGCGATCTGATATTCATCGGCTAGGTTTGCCACTTTGTCGCTTTGGTCTTTACGTTTAATACTCATAGGGATATGTCCGCTGTGCGGTTTGGGCGAGCAGTCACGCTCCGCGTGAAGCCGACATTCGCTCACCTGTACAGACAGTACCTGTTTACATGGTAAAAGTAAAATTCCTTATATTATAATCGGAAGGCCACTGCGGCGGGTCGGGAGTTTGGCGTGCATATGTAGCTGTATCTCTCTGAAAAAGTACCTGCATTTCAATATAAGATACATGTATTTGGCCCTCGTCTAATATTCTAACAAAACATTTTATCAGAAGTCTAGAATGCGCCCACGAGGCGGTAGGTCTTGTATCTTCGCACCTCAGTATAATGATATGAATCTACATATTTAGTATCAGCCACAGCAACTCTTCATCGTTCACGGTTGGTACTGTCACGTATCCTGGAGGCATGGGTTTTGACGTTTTGTCATTATTTTGCATTTGTTTTCATTTCTCCAGAAGTACATTATATCTTTATATCAGGCAAAATAGACTATCATGGACTACTAGTGCATTATCAACACTATTAGGTTAACAGACTGTGCTGGAAATGACCTGAACTGTGTCGAAGAGCCGTAAAACTACAATACAAACAAAACAAAATTCATTGCAGGTACCTTGACAGAGTCCTTTACTCAGGTGGGCCACAGTGGCCAATGGATCTCTAGGTATACATATTTCCAAAGATTTTGAAGAGTGTTCCCAGGGTGAAGTTGGCTAGCTGTAAAAGTGCTTTTATCCCAGGTGGTTTCCTCTACTGACCGTTCTAAAGCGGTGGTCACGGTGTTGTTCTTACTCTTTATTGCTTCGTGGTTTATTCTACGAGGTGATTTGCTTTATATCTTACGTTGTGTTATTTTGTTCTTGTGTTTTTCAGTCCTTTTAGCATTGCGATTATCTAGCTTGGGGAAGAGAGAGCTAATCTTAGTGTTTTTCGTACTTCTGTTAGATTTCTACTTGTTCGGTTTTGTTTGTGTCCTCTTTCTCTTGGTGTCTGGAAAGGGCTGCGGTTTTGTGACTGTGGCACTCCCTGGACTTTTCTCTTACCTTTTTTTATTGTCGTTAAAATGAAAGCATTCCATTATCGAATCAGCTTATACTAGCTAAGGACTCCACCATCTAGTGACCTGCTATAGACAAAATGTTGAAAAACGCAGATAATAGTAACTGTCAAGAAACAAAGTCCGTGGCATTTACTTTTTGAATAGACGTTAAAGGTAAATTTGGTAGTTCGGAGTGAGTCAATTAGGTAAGTTCAGTGAATCTTGATACATATGCCATCGGTGCGACATAAGTGTGCATGCAAGAGCTGAAGCTAAACGACCCAATAGCGTTTCGGAAAAAATAATACTAATTGTAATAATACTCGTTTTAATAGTGGTTATATTTTGCTTTGACTTTCATGCTGTAGTCACGCCTTCATCTGAGTATACGTATCATGGTGATGGGCTCGAAAAATGGGTTATAACCCCAACAGTTTTACTGGTATTTTACTGCCGTTCCTCTACGTTTGTGCATTCTGTTTTCGTTCGAGTACTGTACTGGGTGTCGTTTCGTGTCCTTCAACCATTTTCTGGTACCCTGGGAGGGATGCCTTCGGGAACTGTGACATTTGTCGTGTATTCCAATATTAATTGTTACAGACGCTCCCCGTATTATTTTAACTATGAACATTGCTAATGAAAACACTCAAACAAAATCTCACCCATAATTAATATATATATATATAAAGCATTGTCATTTTTCCGACATTTGATTAAAAAAAATGGATTTTTAAGCGGGTTCTTAAGAAGGTCATTTAAAACAAATGGACACACCTGTAGATTAATCCGCCATTTTTGCAAGGGATACAATTTTTGTTACTTCTTGTTTGCTGTCCTACTCATCAGTACCCATATGAAAAGGGTAGTATTTCAATTTATATTAGACGTTTTTCAGAAGGAAAACAGAAACAGTTTTGAAAGAGTTGCTCCGCTAAACATGGTTCTATTCACCATCACTTGTATTGTTTGGTATCACGAATTTAGATTTACGTTAGGTATGCTACTTATAACCAGAGTTAAAGTTTAAGGTGAAATGGATGCACCTTTAAAAGAAATATTTCTGTCATGAAAAGTTTACCCACATTCATATTGCAGAGGGAGGGCTACTTTAAAGGAAGACTTTTGTTGTACAACGCTATTTTGTTGTGTATGATCAACATATTGCAACATATCCCCATTATGTAGACAAAAAGAACGACGGAAATCTTTCTGTCGAGAGTTAGCAACCATTGTTTGAAAGGAATCAGGTACATACACTGGAACTAAATTTCGACTGCGAATAATTTCACTCATTCAAATTATACATATTAATTCTCCTAAGGTATTGGCGTTAGAAGCATATGCAGACAAGGAGATTTTCTTTAGAAAGGTTCTCCAGTTGGACTGTAAATTATTTTACTAAAACCACACTGATGTACACTTAAAATAGTAATAATAATAATTATAATAAAAATAATAATTTTAATTATAATAACAATATAATGATTAATTTGTCCTTCGTACAGGTCCTTTACTCCTAGCCTAGATTTTTCCTAACGATGACACATGATAACTTGATAGTCCTTTTCGTGTTCCAAGGTAAATAAGAGAACTCAGGAACTGATACAATCAGATCAAGCTCCAAAGGGAAAGAGAGACAAATACAATAAAGCAGCCATAAAATGAACAGGTGGCAAGCAAAATTAACAACTCGTCCCCCAAAAAGGTTGGAATTCTGTTACCAAAACTTAGCTGAACATATAATCAACTTACATAATTGTTAAAAACACACACACACACACACACACACACACACACACACACACACACTAAAAATGAAACACTACATAAAACTACATAACAATCAACAAAATGTTCCACAATGAATGTACCGCCTTGGAAGGTCAGTTATAAATTACTGTGGGCAGGTGGGGAAGGGGTGGGTGGGGGGGGGGGGAGGGGTGGCGGGGAGCTAAAGATAGCTTTACGGGATCCCAAATGTCGCCCTCAGCTTCTATAGTGATAAATTCATTTATTTGTTCGGTCGTTGTGGAGGTCTTCTGACTCATCCATGAACCATTATAGCCAACAGATACTTATTTATATTTTTATTACGTTAGAGATCATTATAAAATTTTGAAACTTACTTTGAAAATCGGATACCGATAAAGTCGGTGCTACAGAGCGAATACAACCTTGCAAAAACGTACACTGTCTCCGATTTTCATTATTATTTGTGTTTTTGTTTCTAAGGTATAAAACACAGCACTAAAACAAATGTTATACATGTATTTATTCAGAGCTGTCATATGCTTTCTTTTACCATTAAATGAGACGGGCTAGAGTGTTTCCTATAAGAGTGTATGTGCACCCAGCGAAGACTCAGTCCAGCCTACTCATCCGCACAATCTTTGCAGGGCAATCTGTCTATGGTCAAGGAACCAATGCGTTTTCTGGCGGTAAGCAAAGACTTTGACCAGACTTCGCTCATGCACAGTCTGATCTGAGTCTTCGCTGCGGCACATGCAGTCTTGTGCCCCGGGTTCTATAGTAAAATGGACAATTGCGGAAGGGGCGGAGGATTAAGAAATTATGAGAAAGTAAACGTGATTATTGTCCCTCGACTAACAGACTATGCCATACATTTAACCGTGGTATAAAATAATTTGTTTACAAATAAATACTACTTAAGTAGGGCTTTGGGGAAATCAATTAATAAATGTTATTTAAAGAACCTCGAAAAATCGTTGGAGTCATGAAAGAAGCAGATACACGGACACTTCATAATAAATTAGCTCACACAAAAGAAATTAGAAGCCAAAATATTGTATTGGAAACCTCATGAAAAAAATCCCCAGTTAGGCGAAGAAACCTTTGTTTCAACATTCTACATTCTGAATCAGCCTGTGACACTGTCTGCCAAGTGTGTTTCAGAAGTTCATGGACTTTCTGTATAGTTTATAGATAAAACAAATACTTTCTCACAAAAATACTACAAACATCAATTTTGATATTTCTTCTTCGTATTCTATAAAATGTTCAAGGAATCTTAATTTTGATTATTGCATAAAAAACAGTGTCGCATGTTATTAACAGCCGTGCAATAACCGGCGAAAAGCCATGTATTAACAAGACCATTCACGCGCTGATAATGCACGGCTACAGAACTTTCAATATGATAGTACCGGGGCCACAGATTGCTGCCATTACGAAATGTGTACTGCCCGGCCCTAGAACAAGCGTGGAAATTGCGTTCGCGAGACATCGGTGAAAAGGCGAAACAAAATAGTGCAAGGAGTAACACGAAATGTAGCAAATGGTTTCAGTTTTTATGCAATAATAGCGATCGAACATGGTTTTTCAATGCATTAACATTCGCCAGGTCCCTCCGGCCTCGGTTTTCAACCCCTCCCACGGGACCTGGCGAATGTTAATGCATGAAAAACCATGTTTGATCCCTATAATATAGATTGCAATTAAGGTCACACAATTTTGAACACCTTGTTCCATACGTTTTGACCAAAACATTGGCTTTTATGCAGTTGCTTCTTAAAATACTTATTGAAATAGCAAACGGTGTAGATCCTGATCAGACTGCTCCTGAATGTGCAGTCTGATCTGGGTCTACACTGTTTGCATATGCCAGTTTGTCAAAAAACATGGTGTGCGAAATTTTAGGACATTTACCGTAATTAAGAAGAAAACAGTTGGAACTTACAAAAGCTTGACTTAGTAGTGGAGTGGCCTTTATTGTGGCATATAAGTGACATTTAAATATTGAGATACTAAGTCGACTTTTTCTGCTTTTTAGCGACTGCAGGTCGTAATACTGTCCAGGAGTGTCATCCACAACGTCAGCATCATGAAACACTTTTACAACTACATGTCGACATTATAATTATTATCTCGACTTCCGGTCATGTTATGTAGTAGGATTTGTTGAGAAGAAAATGATGGTCAGATAGAGACTATGCCGGTCGAGTTACTTAAATTCGGAACGATGTGACGTATTATGTTTAGGGCCAAAATGTTTGGTGGCATATAGGTATTATATAATAATCGTTTCTTGTCAACAACTCTGCGATTGCAATAAGATTGGCGCTGCCTGTGTAATTTTGGTCTCATTACAAAAACACGCCTATTCAAATACATTGAGAATTTTACCACCAAAAAAATGAAAATTTTCAGATAAAAAAATCTTATATTTTTCATATTTTTGCTCAAAACATAGATTGTAGGTACTCGTTAGAACCGCCTCCGAGGCGGTTCTAACGAGTACCCACAATCCATGTTTTGAGCAAAAATAAGAAAAATAATGTATACCCCTTTAAACCTCAGCTTTGCTATATAAAAGTGGGGTTTAAGGGGGTCAACATTGTATAGGTATGTTTTCGTGATGTAAAAAAATCGTATGTCAACGCTAACTGGCAAATCATGACATTTAAAAGAACCGGAAATCGAGATAATAAAAAATAATAGAAAATAAGTCGTCATACAATGTTAACACGCTTTGTTTTCTTGAAGGCAGCTTAGAGCAATATTACGACCTGCAGACGCGATAACCATTATCAACGGAAGTCGATATAGCCTCAAGTCATACATTGTAAGTCGAGATAAAAGCCGAAAAAGTCGACTTAAGTTTTTCAATATTTAGATGTCAGTTATATGCCACCATATTCTTAAATTCGACGGTCTTAGTAGCGGAATTCTACCGTATAAAGTCGGGTTTCTCCGTTCCTCTACATTGCAAAAAAAAAAAAAAAAAAAAAAAAAAACTAGCATCGGAAAGATTTGCGGCTCATTTATATATATATATATATATATATATATATATATATATATATATATATATATATATATATATATATATATATATATATATATATATATATTGGATACTGGTTCATATAAAACTGCTGTATCGTGACTAGCAATGCGAAACTAACTGCGTTTTAGGAGAAACGCATGCATATATACATGACAGGTAAACACCCAGCAAATTAATCAGTACAGTTGATGTCTGAATATAATTACAAAAATGTAGTACTGATTGTTTAAAATTTTTGTCGCGTTTTGTAAAACGGCGTGTGTTTTATGAAATTTCGATAAACATTTTAGTTTGCGGAAATTAGGTCAAATATTATGTTGGTCTTCATATATTCTTACAAAGTATAGTTCGTCAACAAAAGTTTGGAAATTATGGACATGAAGAAATGCGCGGCGATTCCCCTCAACATGTATATTTAAGACTTACGCAGTACAATACAGGGTTCTGTACGAATATCTTTTATTGATAAATCATAAGCACCAACGCCCGAAAGATGTCTGGTAAAATTCAACACGTGTTATTCAAAATGATATCATAAAATTTGCAATCAAACGTTTTCTTACAGGTTTATTGTAGCGCCCATATTGGATGAAAAATCCAATATGTTTATGTTTATTCATTTATGTATACCTTCTTATATAGGCCAAAGGAATCGGTAGAAGATTTATTTTAAACGCAGTTTGCATGCGAAATTTAAAAATTCATGTCAGATAGGAAAATGGGGTACTTTCGCTTAAATGCGGAAAACAACCGCGTTGTTACTAATAACGTCATGTTTGCATATGCGCATGAGAAAATTAACATTCTACTTTCTGTTTTGAGCATTTTTCTTTCTTTTGTATGATTTAACTGAATACATTAAGGTTTTGTATACTTAAAAATTGTTAAGTATCAACTCGGCCTCCATAGAAACGTGCAAGTTCTCGCGAAATGCAATGAATACATATGTTCTATACAGTTGTTTTATATACATACATGTCCAGGCTTTCCTCCTATATCGAAATAAATCGTATATCTTTCCGATGCTAGGTTTACCAAAACTTGAGCACTAGAGTCTGTACTAATGATAATCAGCTACATATTAGGTACCGGTTGCGCTTTGAATAATTATGCTTTTAATTTTGAGATAGTTTATAGGGTTTATTGCTTTTGCTTCTTTCGTCCTTTCGTTTGGCTGTTCGTTCGCTCCTCATTCTGTTCGTCACACTTTACCTTGTGTACAAGATATCTCAGAAAATATTTAATCTAGGGCTTTAATGTTTGTCAGACTTATAGGAGCTGAGGAGTCTATCATCTATTCACTTGAGAAAAAGATTAAATTAATTTCATGTGTATGTCCCGTTTCAAGTTTGACATTTTTTAGGGTAAGCTCATAGGTTGGGACACGCATTTCTAATTCAAAATTGATTTCACATTTAACGTGTTCCAAACAGCGTTCCTGACGTTGCAACATGGTAGCGAATTATTGCGGCATCGCGCAGATACACTTGTATTACCAATGGGGTCTTGAACTAGACAACTTCATTACAAATATTTTCAAATTAATTTGTTATGAGTACCCAAAAAATTTGGTGTGGAGAAATACGAAAACAATGATAATTTGGTTGAAAATTGCCTTACCGAAACAGTAACTATGGTTAGGAAGTATACATTTTATTTAGGTGTGTTATGTGATGAAACTGCGTAAAGTTGATAAATAATGTATACGCCGAGTATCCGGACATTGACCTTACATTACGAAAACACGCCTATTCAAATAATTTAAAAATTTCACCACCAAAAACTGAAAGTTATTAGATGCTCATTTGCTCAAAACATAGATTGTGGGCACTCGTTAGGACCGCCTCGGCTAGGCGGTTCTAACGAGTACCAACAATCTATGTTTTTGAGCAGAAATAAGACAAATAATGTATACCCCTGTAAACTCCAGTTTTACAATATAAAAGTGGGGTTTAAGGGGGACAAAATTATATAGGCGTGTTTTCGTGATGATTTTAAAGGGAAACAGGAGATGTATATTATAAAGACCTGTTAACGAAAATTGTTCTTTCAAATTTAAATTGTGGTGTACCCCTCGTCGGTAGAGATATTTTAAAGACACAGTTTAGATTAAATAACACCCTAATGACTCTTAGCAGATTTAGAGAAGAAATTCTTGGTGACTTTGGCTCCTTGCAGGAAGGAGCCTGATAAGGGGTAATTGAATAAGGTATCAGCAAAAGTTTATGATGAAGACAGGGAAACAGAGAAGGTGGGTAATTGGATGATTATTTAATATTTTTTCTTCTCTCTATTCAACAAAATATATCTGGTTGTTATTCATTAGAAAATGCCTCGCCAAGGCAGTTCTAATGAATACTCACAGCGCGTTTTATGGAGAAATACAGATACTTATTCTTTTAAGCGATTTTATCATTAAACGCCCTCTTTATCTGCCTGTTTGGATCAAATACGGAAAATTGGTAAGATAGATAGTATTTTATTTATTTATTTAAACTTTCTGACATATTCCATAATTTGTTGTTTGACTGATGTTAAAATATTTACTTTTTATGCCGCTATGGAATAATTGTGAAGTGCGCTTATTTACTTTACAAAATAAGTAAATAAATAAATAAAAACTTTCAATTTTATATCTTTGTTTTATTTTAGTTTACTTGTATTTTTTTTTCACATTGCTAAACAAACACCTTTGTATTTTGGAAAAAACTATCAAATAATGAATAAATAAATAGATAAAGTGATACAATACAAATCAACATATTCAATGCAGAATTTGCAATTTTATTTATTTTGTTCTTTAGTAACATATTAAATAGTTCTCAATTATATGAATTACCCTTATAGGGCCCCACCTAGGGAGACTTAAAATCCTTATAATCACCTCATAATCACTTAGATAAGATAAGCCTTTGATGTGCGCTCTGTTATCAGGGCTGTATATTGGGGCTGATCATGAGAGGGGGCGGGGGGAGGGGTCTAACCAAAGAAGGAAAAATTGTGTCTTTAACAGTAAATTAAAATACATGGCTGCCGTATTCTTATTTCATCGATTTTGCGAACATCTTGAAACTGCGTTTTTTCCCTCGCGTGGATTTCTTGTTGTTTTAAAGACACAATCTTTTCATATTTTGGCTAGACTATATACGATCCTGATACAAAGGCTTATCTACATGATTATTATGAGAATGTGTAGTCTCCTTAGCTGGGGCTCTATAAGAGGTAATTGGATATAATTGAGAAGTATTCAATATGTTACTTTAGATCCAAATACGAGTAAATTCATTTGACTGCAAACTTTGCACTTAATTTGTTGACTTGTATTATATTGTTTATTTTTTTTATTTTTTTTTTCATAGTTGTTTTTTCAAATAAAAAAGTACCGTTTTTCTTGTATAGTCAAAAATAGAAATATATAGAAATAGAAATAAAAAATTGAAAGTTTATTTATTTATTTATTTATTTTCTAAAGTATATAAGAACACTTCACAATTATTCCATAGCTGTTCCAAAACTAAAAATTTAAGCGTAAATCTAATTGAATCTGGAAATATTTTGTCTTGAGACTAAGAGTTCACTAGGAAAGAATAACAAAGCAATACTTAATTATATTTATTAATGAAAATAAAGCATAGTGGAATTATAAGACAGATTTTTTCAAGAATAGCGTTGCAAATAAAATATATTTCAGTATTTCAATGTTCAAATCATTATTTGAAGTATAAAGTATATATTTCTATTCCTGTCTTGCGAATTCAGATCTCAAGCTATCCACATTTTGCAACAATGGTATTTTGATAAAGTCATTTGTTGTCTTTTCTTTATTTTTGGTGATGCCTTGGTTTGAAATTATTCACCAGTCTAAGATGAAATGTTAGCATGCGATTTATGCTATAATAAATATTTGTTCTATCATTGGAAATTTCCAATTATGTTTATTCAAAGATTGTAGTATATATTGCGTCTGATCAGGATCTAATCTGTTTTTATATGATGACATTATCATCTGTGTTTCACACCAATCACAAATTTTTATCACTTTATGGTTCTACTCATCACGAAAACATACCTATATAATTTTGACCCCCTTAAACCCCACTTTTATACAGTAAAACTGGGGTTTACAGGGGTATACATCATTTTTCTTATTTCTGCTCAAAACATAGATTGTGGGTACTCGTTAGAACCGCCTCGTCGAGGCGGTTCTAACGGGTTTCCACAATCTATGTTTTGTGCAGAAATATGAAAAATACCGGAATTTTTATCTGAAAACTTTTCAGCTTTTGGTAGCGAAATTTTCAATATATTTGAATAGGCGTGTTTTCGTAATGGTCCACCACAAAGTCAAGTGTGTTTGTTTATTTCCTGTCAAAATATGTGAAACTCGTTTTTGAATTTTATGACACATCGTTTTTACTTTCAATATTCAATAATTATTGAATGAAAGCAGAATGACGTTATAATAACAAATTGCACTGCTGGCAAATAAACAAAAAATAAATAAAATAAAAAATTGCAGCTGTGTGATTCAGGGTGAAATGCATCAAATTATCCACTTTATCTGTTTGTCTGTCTTCATCATAAACTTTACTGAAATCAAATCTGATTACCCCTTATAAGGCCCTACCTGTAAGAGAGGCATACGACACGAAGGATTTCTTATCTCTAACTTGTTTAGAGTCATTTAAGTATTGTGCAATCCAATTGTGTCTTTAAGATCGCCGGTCATTCGGTAGGAAATTATCGCAGATCATAATAAAATCAAAGGTATTAGGATAGAAACCAAGAAGATCCGTTGTGCTAACGGAAATCAGCGAGAGCACCGGAACTGCTCGGTCGTTATTGATAATAGATTAATAATTGTTTTCAAATACCTCCTGCTAAACACCAGCATAAATACAGTCAGTTATCTTACTAACGCTTACATGTAGCATGCTGGGTAAAAAAACAAACATTTTTCTTATTTTTATTTCACGAAAATAGGTTTTAATATTTCATGCAAACTGGCTCCTCGGTGGTTTCATATGTGGCATTGTTTTGGTATTATATAGGGATCAAACATGGTTTTTCATGCATTAACATTCGCCAGGTCCCTTGGGAGGTGTTGAAAACCGAGGCCGGTGGCCGCGGTTTTCAACACTTCCCAAGGGACCTGGCGAATGTTAGTGCATTGAAAAACCATGTTCGATCGCTATTATTGCATAAAAACTGAAAACATTTGCTACTTTTCGCGTTATTTCTTGCACTATTTTGTTTCGCCTTTTCACCGATGTCGCGCGAACGCTATTTCCACGGACTATGCTCGTTCCGGGGCAGGGCAGTAATGTTTGTTCATCATCTCTCCTTCTTTTGGTGCCTCGGGAAGGTTGTGCATCATGATTGCAACATTTTCTGGGTATCTACACATATTGTTTTATTATCCAGTCCTAAGTAACATCTTACAACAACCTGGACAGCTAAATTACATTTGGATATCGTATTTTCAGGTAACATAAAATAAGATGATATTAAAAGTAGCTCAGTAATCAAACCACTACAAAATGTAACATTACATAATATTCATTCATTGATTGCTTCGTACAGGTCGGGTTATTCTTCGGATTAAAGTCTATAGGAGTTTCACATTTGTGCACAGCTGAAAGATCCGGTGCGAGTAATTCGATTTAGATACATGCATGAACTTAAAGGAACACAAATGATAAGATTATCAGCTCTAGCAACCAGAGTTGCCAGGTAACCAGAAATATAAAAGTCTGTGATTGAAAGCGGTTGGGGTTATATTGAAGGATGTTACATGTAGGTACATTGATTACCTATTATTCTCTAAGTTCATTATATTCTAAAGTGAAAAAGAAACACAGGATAAACTTTAAAAAAATAGAACGTACAATTGCCAAAAAAATGACATTCAAACAACACCGCCTTGCTTTTACTTTTACGAATGCATCGGACATTATTCATGCTCGACAATATGACACCGGACAAAATGTGTCATGCGGGCAACGGACTTTATCTGTGACCTGTTTCTACTTTTGTAGACGAAAACGGATGAGAAAGTCTGATCTCCGGCTGCATGCATCATCTTTAAAAACCTCAGAAGACTGCATTTTCTGACGATATCATTTCTGATAATCTCTTAACCAACTTAAGCCTAGCGTCCCATAAATGGGACATAGTCAAACAGTCCAGATCCAGATCAGACGCCCCATTATGCGGCGTCTGATAAGGGTATATACTGTTAGCTTAAGAGATACAGCAAATTCTGTAAAACTTATTAAGATAAGATAAAGCAGACACCCCTAAAATGACAAATGGACTCATCTAGTTTATTAGGGTAGAAGAATCCACTAGGCATAAATGGATTAAAGAGAAAGGCAACATTGATAAAAAAAGTGTATTTGAGATGAAAGACCTTAACAAACAAATTATTTTGATGCAAATTAGACTATTTTCGGACAAAAAGTAAGAAAGTTATTGGGGTTTAAAGATTTCAAAATTCCTTTTACGGGCTCTACCACTTTGAATATTTATTGAGAATTTAAAATGTCATAAAGCCCTAATGAAATATACAGAACCTAAATAAATAATGTATGCAACAATATTTGACCTATTTATTTGTGTATATAGCTTTTTTTTCCTATCGTTTATTAATTTTACTTGAAAACTGCAATGTTTTCTCTTTGAAAGAAGATTTTATATAACATTTTAAAACTTTTAGAATCTCATTAAATACTCAAAATGTCTGCGCCCTTGTGAACGGTTTTGAAATCTTTAAAAGCCATTAAATGTCTCAAAGTTTGTCCGATTTTGACCAAATTTGCATCAAAATGCATGATTTGTCAATAACTTTCATCTCAGATACATTTACACCAAATGTATTTGGATTTCCCATTAAACAGTCGAGGCTGCTTAGGCACATATTAAAGTCTTAATACACCTGTAGTTAGCCCAGGCTACTATTATCCTGGCATAGTTTTGTCCGTTCTGGTCCGGAGAAGGCTGTGTCCGGTATTTAGCTGTTTTTTTTTTTTTTTTTTTTTTTTGTTGTTGTTGTTCACTAGCACAGAGTTCTAACCTAAATTAAATCCCACACTTCAGATTTTTTTTCAATTCTTGGGAGAGCAACAGATGCTTTTTGGGAAAGCAACATAGGTTATTTGCGGAGGTTACTTTTGTAAAAAAGTGCATCAGGTGAGAATGGGGTAATTTGGTACACGGGGCATTTTCCTTAAATCCATCGCCTTCTTTTTAAACAACCGTCGCATGATAGTGAAGTCCAGTGAGAAAAAGCGTACCGAAGTATTTTGTAGCTTAGTTGTGCTTAAAGAAAAACTATGATATTTAAGATTATAAGCTCTACCGGGCCCCTACGTATACATACATTACCATTTGTATCCCTAAGTATCGGGATAGACAGGCAGGAGCAAACAATGCAGACCCAGATCAAACACCGCAGAACGCGGCATCTGATCAGGGTCTACACTGTGCCACTCATCCAGCAGTTTTGACGTATCAACAGGTACGTGTAGTAAGTAAACTTATTCAATGTTTAGTACAAGTACAGTTAGGAGTTAAAATGAACCCATTTGTGCCTAGCGTCCCATAAAAGGGACAGTTGCAAACATGGTAGCTTCGGACCCAGATCAGACGTCACAAAACACGGCGCCTGATCAGGGTCTACAATGTTTCCTTTAAATACAGACATTTCTTAAAAAACATGGTGATAATAAAAACAACCAGACATCCCTTCTTTTGGAAAAGGACCGGTCCAAACAGTTAAGGAGGCAGAGTCAACCCGGCATAAATGGGTTGAAGTGTCCCATTATTTAGGGTAAATATAGCATTCTTTAATACACACAGTGCCTAACCGTATCGGACTCTATCTGTGAAACTCCCACACTTAGGAATTTTTCAATTGTTGGGAAAGCACAGATGTTTTTGGAGAAGCAACAGAGGCTATTTAAGGAGGGTCATTTTTGTAAAAAGTGCATCAAGGGTTTAATACCAAAATCTTTACTTGTGCTGTCGACGGAGTCCACGGAACAAGGATCCGAGCCTTAACTCTTTCGGCGCTAAATTTCAGACGACACTTGTCGTCTGCTTTTCTTTTTTCTTTTTTTTTTGTAAACAAACTATCGCTTGAAAAGAAGAGTATACGTAAAGTTGAAAGACTAAATATCAAACAGCGTAGATCCAGATGAGACGGCTCATATGAGCCGTCTCATCTGGATCTATGATGTTTACAAAAGCCTATTATTATCGCCTGTGTTTGCAAAAGCCTATTATTATCGCAGTGAAAGAGTTAACGATAAACGTAACTTTTGTTATTGCCTGTCGTCTGTGCTGATAAGCTCGTTCGTCGGCTAGTTTTTGCACGTATGTTTGTTGTTATTGATCGGGTCCGTCGACAGGACAGGAAGGGAAATTGATATTACACCCATGACATGCAAGTGCATAATTTAGAACGTCCACTATGTTGCGCAAGTAATTAATATCCTCTCCTTTGGCATGTTTCGCCTGATGTATGAGCATACAACCGTCGTATACAAAGGGTGCCAATTTATTGAAACATCTATTAAAGGATGAATAATTTAACTTGTCACTCTCCTCAGGCAGGACCGTCCGCGTGCCCGAGCGATTAGAACTCCCAAGTCTGATCACGGGGTCGCGGGTTCGACACTCGCTGGAGGCGATAATCTTCCCTAACCTATTAAAACGGTGTTTAATTGCAAAAAAAATCCTTTCACGATCATCCTTCCATCAACCCGATATGACTGAAATATTGTTGACTAAGCCTGCCCAGGAAAAGTGTGGTTAGATAAATTGACCACGCTCGACATGACCAAATGGGTTGACTGGGCCGTAAAACCGCAACACAATCAAACCACTAGCAACGTCAGAAAACGTACCTTCGGACATCATTACGAAAACATGCCTATTTAAATATATTGAAAACTTCACCACCAAAAACTAAAAGTTTTCAGATAAAAATTCTGATACTTTTCATATTTCTGCTCAAAACATAGATTGTAGGTACTCGTTAAAACCCCCTCGCCGAGGCGGTTCTAACGAGTACCCACGATCTATATTTTTGATCTCTATTTTACTACATAAAGTGGAGTTTAATGGGGTCAAAATTATATAGGCATGTTTTCGTGATGATGTGCGCCCAGCGAAGATTCACATTCGCGCAGTCAGATCAGAATCTTCCCTGGACTCATTTTGAATAGCTTAACCTTTACCACTCTCTGGGCATTTTCAGCAGACGGCAAACTGATAATATTTTTCTTATTTTTCCCAGAAAACAGGATTTGACAGTTCATGCAAATTGTCTCCTGAGGAGACAATTTGCATGAACTGTCAAATCCTGTTTTCTGGGAAAAATAAGAAAATTTTTTTCTTATTTTTCCCAGAAAACAGGATTTGACAGTTCATGCAAATTGTCTCCTCAGGAGACAATTTGCATGAACTGTCAAATCCTGTTTTCTGGGAAAAATAAGAAAAATATTTCAAAATGTCGTCTGCTGAAAATTTTACCCAGAGTGCTAAGCGTTAAAAAAGCAAATGTTCTCCATGTGGGTAGCGAAGACTCTGATCAGACTGCTCGGTTGAGCAGCTGATTTGAAACTTCGTTGGGCGCACATATCAGAAGGTATCCCAGGAGGTACACAGCGTTAAAACAACGTCGATTCTCCGTCAAGACATTGACTCAACGTTCAATCGACGTTGTTTTTGAACATTGTGTGCCCGCTGGGGATGTTTCCTTATTGAAATTTCTGACAATGACGAATCCTTTAAAGCGACTGTAAGTGCACAAGCCCAAAGTACTCTTCTCGCTAGGGATCAAAGCGCACAATCGCCAAATCAGAATTCAAAAATCACGAAACCCCAGGGCACGAAGAAAACATTCGCCGAGGCCCTATTCGGGGGACCCAGTGTGCTAAACATTCAAAACCAGCTGAATCAATTAGCTCAAACTGTGAAATGGCTGGTAGAAAACGCAAAAACAGGCGGTTCATCAAGGCACAGAACAAAAAAGACTGGAAACGCTCAAAGAAGAGGAAACGCCAAATTCAAAGAGGGAAAGAAACAGTTCTGAATCTATCTAGCAAGCGTCTCACAGACACTGATTTTATTCTACTTGGAAAAGGGTTATCGTTTTGTCCGAAGACTAGGAACCATGACACAATAAAACTCGCAGAAGGGACATTCAATTTTAGTAGAAGGTTACGTCTGAAAGAATACTTTTACGAAAAACCCGACGACGACGCTTTAGGAAATAAAAATTCAAGCGAGTATAAAGAAATGCCTTTCTTTAACAAGAGGAAATCTACATTTACCCCTTCTGCTGGACGGGATACATATCTGGATTTCTACATTGAGGCCATACATCAAGAAATTCTTAATTCGCTCCCTAAAAAGTCTACGACGACTGTCCAACGATCCTGACTTTATTATCAAGAAAGCAGATAAATCAAGTACTATAGTGATAATGGACAAAGATAATTACCTTCAAGAAGTTGAAAGACAGCTAAACAATGAAACATACTATGAAAAGCTTGATATGGAATTTTCAGATACTGTTGAAAAGAATGTTTTAAACTGCATCAGGGAAATCAGTGAACAGAATGAGAGTATATGTAAAGAATTTGATGCATTACCGATAGTATACGTATTCCTCAATTCTACATTCTTCCAAAAATACATAAATCATGTGATGATGCACTTCTTATAGGATACCCATTCTGCTTGTAACTCGCACACTGACCATGTTTCGAAATGTATAGATTATATTTTGAAACCCCACATGCAGTCATTACCGTCTTATGTCAAAGATACCACTGACTTTATCACAAAAATTAAACAATTTCAAGTAATATCCCAGAAGACTTACTTAGTCACTCTTGATGTTAGTTCATTGTACACTAATATCCCCCATGAAGACGGTATTAAAGCGTGTCGGTATTTTCTTGAGAATAATAGCCATAGTAGTGGCAGTTTGTCTATAGATAACTTTTGTTCACTTATTACACTAGTTTTGAAAAAGAATTATTTCAAGTTCAATAACATTTTTTATCGTCAGAGAATGGGTACGGCCATGGGTAGTTCTATGTCTCCGGCATATGCTTCCTTTTTTATGGGTAAATTTGAGATGGATTTCATGAAAATTTATTCGGAAAAGCCAACACTTTGGTTAAGGTTTATAGACGACATTTTATGGACGACTTTGCGTGCGATATAGGCTGAAGAAGACGTGAAATCGAAACGTTAAAAAAGCTGTGTTTTGTCTTATTTCTTTGACCAATTGCTGTGTATTCGAAGAGACTTAATAAAAATTAATGTCCGATTTTCCTTCTTTTGTGTGTGTTTTTGCTTCCAAAGGCAACCTTTTAGATATTTATTTTGCATCCTTGGCTTCTAAAATGCATCTAGAAAAGATTCAAACTGGGCGAATTTTTCAGAATTCAGCATTCTTCTAACCACTGATAAATTAATCAGTCTACTTTTCTTCTTGTAAACAAAGTATGCTTTTCATGCCATTATATTCTGATTAAAACAATTATATCTGTACATTTTTATGCACGCCAGTAGATTATGTACCCGTGAGATTACCTATACGATATGCGATGACGTCATTGTCATATTTTCCAATAACGGCTTTAACATAGTTAACATACATTATTAGCTATAATTAACGAAAATGAAAGACAAAAATATCAATCAGCCGCGCCATGCGAAAATATGTTTGTTTGTGTTGAGGTTTTACGGCCCAGTCAGCCCAATATGCGGTCATGTCGAGCGCGGTCAGTTTACCTAACCACACTTTTACTGGGCAGCCTTAGTCCTCTAAGCGGTTAACCAATATTGTGCACATTCTTGCGCCAGAAATTGACAACTGCCCTTCTTGAATCAGCTGAAGGGAGAGAATGACCGTAGAAAATATTTCATGATCAAATCTATACGGAAGAATGTTGCCGACCCGGCGGGGGGTCGAACCCGCAATCTCCTGATCACCAGTCTGAAGCGCATCCAACTGAGCCACGAAAATACGTGTTCGAATGGTATGCGAACAGTAAAGATACAGGTCTGGAGGTTATAGAACTTTTTTCATGCTCAACTCAACTGAGCATGAACTTTTACTTATAGAAATAAAAATACCAACAATTAAAACTTTTTTTTCATGCATGAGTTGAGCATGAAAGAAGTTTTTAAAAAATTGTCAGTATTTTAAAATTTATAAGCAAAATAAATTTCATGCTCAGCTGAATTGAGCATGAAAAAAGTTTATATAACCTCGGGGCCAGATCAGCCAGCAAAGCCGCTCAATCTGAGAAGGGTGTAACAAAGTAAAGTGACCCCCATAGACTAACAACCCCCGGTCATTACTCTTTAAAAAATAGTGACCCCGGTCATAATTTTTTGACTCCCGGTCATAATATTATGACCTCCCCCCTCCCCCACCTCGCCGACACCCACTCCCTGTAAAAGTACGCCTCGCGGACCGTCTTAGAATAACGACCTCGATTATTGCTTTAACGAAAAGTGGCACCCAGATCATAATAATATTATTATGACCCCCTCTACGCGAAGTTAAATGACGATTCGCGAAGAAGAAAATAAAGACGCCCCCACCCCACCCCACCCACCCTTTACACACACACACACACACACACACACACACACACACACACACACACACACACACACACCTCTCCTCCAAAAATGCCACTCCGAAGTAAATGGTTCATATTTCATTAAGATCAGCATGACGCTAATTGAAATATTCAACAAAGTCAGCTTTCAAAAAAGATAGAAAGCGGCTGGACTGGTTTTTGTGGACAGACAGCCTTGATGACAGCGACCCCTGGTAATTCTAGGTCGTACCATTATGGCTGTACAATTGTTATAGGACTAAATCGCTCTTGAGCTTTGTTATTTTGGGCTATATAGACACTTTTTCGAATAAGAGTGATCATGCCAAACTTGAACTATGGAAACATGAATGATGTATTTGAGTAATTCTGTAAGTTAGACATACAGTTGACTCTCGCTATCTCGAACCCGCTTATCTCGAATAACCGCTTATCTCGAAGTGAAATCTGGTCCCTGCCTAAACATGAAAATCTAACAACAGGTAAAAATTATTGTGAAAAAGAGGAGAAATTGCTCCTAAGGAGCAATTTCTCCTCTTTTCCACAATATATCCAATATATCTCTAACTTCAGGAGTCAAATTACACATATATTTGTTAAATGTGGTTATTCGAATTCTGAAAATCTGATTTGTCGAAGTACGGATATCTCGAAGTATTTCAGACAGTCCCTTGGAATTCGAGACAACGAGAGTCGACTGTACATTGATTTGTTTTCTACTGTTTTTTATTAAAGAAAGCAATAGAAAACGTAATACCAAAGTACGTGCCTTTGTACATTTTGTCAAGGTTTCTAGAATACCTCGTGTTGGAAGACTACTCTTATTTTGAAGACTTATCTATATGCAGTGAAAAGGACTACACTTATGTTGAAGACTTATCTATATGCAGTGAAAAAATGATGAAACAATGGTACAAGAAGTCCTGTGACTTAGACACGTGGTATAACCAGATAGATTCTGATGCCAAACTTGCCAAACGTAAACCTATCACTTGTGTTTTACTTGACTCTGCACATTTAGACATAGATTGTGTTTAGCTGATCAACCCCTTCAGCAGTGGTTCCGTTTAAAAATCTTGACCACAAGTTAGCTATGTCGTTCTTACGAGTTTGCTACGAGTATGTCGTTCCCTCGAGTAGGTATCCTGTTCCCACGACATAGCTAACTCGTTCGCTATGTAGTCCAAAGAGTTAGTATAACTAATCAATTTTGTGTGACTTCGAGTAGTTTGGGGGTTGGGGGTGTTGGGGTGGGGGGAACAACAAACGTTACATTATCAGCATCAGTCAAAATAAACACATTGTCATTTATTTGTCTTAATTTGTGACATTGACTTTTGAGTTGGGGATCTAGATCTAGTACGCGATACATTGTCTTGATATGGCTAACATTTGTTTCCAGTTATTTTAAAATCTAACCGCAAATGGCAAAGTTACAGGTCAGACACGACATTCTCTTTGCCAGGAATCATATAGCAGGAAACCCTTAATGATAATGATTACTAACAAACTAATTTGAAGGACGTGCACGTCTGGTCCTCTTCCGAGTTGAAGGTTTTGTCAAATTTCCTGCGGTAACACGAAAACAAAGTTTCTTCATGAAATTTGTAAGTACTACTCCTGCTGCGACAACAGCAACAGCAGCAGCAGAAAAAACAACAAGAACAAGTATTAGCAATAATAACACTTACGGTAGTTAATAGTCAGTTAGTGATCGATTAGGTAGGGGTCAATATTTTATAGATAACCTCGAGCGAGTCATTATTCTTAACGGGAGTCAGTATTTTATAGAAAAGGGGTCTCTTTTTCTATAGAGTAATGACCGGGGGTCATTATTTCTTAAGAGTCACTTTACTTCGTTATAAGGGCCTTTGCTGTGCATTTATATAGTCTACAATATCCAATAATTCTATAAGCGGGAAGCGACTAAGCTGTGCAGATGCACAGGCTGACCTGGGGGACTTTGCTCTCCGCATAAGCCCGCAGACATCTTTTCTCATGGCGCGCCTCAAATAAATGGAATAAAATATCAAATCGTTAAAATTTACTAAAAGATAATTGGTATTGTATGACATTTGAAGACACTGTTTACCTATAGGTATCCGTTTGTACCGCTTGTACCCTAAGAAGTCGGAGAGACAGGTCTAAGCAAACATGTAGACCCAGATCAGATGCCGCATAACTGATAAGCGTTTACAATGTTTGCCATTCATCCACCCGTTTAGACACATCAACGGGTAGTCATGCGGATTAGTTCAAATGTTACGATACATACTAGGGAATTGGTGGGGAATTTATTGGTAGAAGCATATCATATTGAAATCGGGCACTCTGTCTTCCAAGCAATGGCGGAGTGTTCTGAAAGCTTTCCTTTCTCTTCTAGTATACCACCCCTGGAAAAAGATGGCATAGTGTACAGTGACGAAACTGACAAAGCCAACTTGTTAAACGACCTTTTTTAGAGACCAGACATTGATTAATGACAAAGATGCTGTGCTACCAGATATTTTGCCATATACTGTACATACACCTCTTCAATCTATAGTTCTTTCACCGGATGAGGTCAAAGAAGTTCTTAAATCGCTCCCGATCGGTAAAGCTTCTGGTCCAGACGGTATCAGCAACCGTGTTCTTAAAGAACTTTCTACCGAACTATCTCTTCCACTCTCCTCTTTCATCAACTACTCTCTCAACATTGGTGAAGTTCCAGATATCTTCAAAGTGGCTCATGTGACACCTGTTCCTAAAGGTGGTGACTTAACTGTCGTCTCAAATAATAGACCCATTTCATTATTAAGTAATTGGAATAAAACTCTAGAAAGGCTTGTATTCAAGCAACTTTACAACCACTTTCGTGAAAACAATATTATAACTTCATTTCAATCAGGTTTCACTCCCGGAGAGTCAACAGTGAATCAGCTAACTTATCTGTATAATACATTTTTTCAAGCTCTAGACTCAGGAAAAGAAGTTCGCGTTGTATTCTGTGACATTAAAAAGGCACTTGACCGTGTATGGCATGCTGGATTAATACACAAATTGAAAGCAGCCGGAATATCTGGGAGTCTTCTGAAATGGTTCGTAAGCTACCTAGCTGATAGGAGACAAAAAGTTGTTTTCATAGTGCACAGTCTGACTGGAACTCTATTCACGCAGGTGTGCCTCAAGGATCCATTCTTGGACCTTTGTTATTTCTTCTCTACATTAATGACATAGTATCAGACATATGCTCGAATATACGTTTATATGCTGACGACACTAGTCTTTATATCAAAGTTGATAATCCGAATACAGATGCAGATTTAATGAATAGTGATCTTCTCAAAATCTCAAATTGGGCACGTATTTAGCTTCTGGATTTCAACGCAGCGAAAAATGAAGCGCTTTTGCTTTCTCGTAGAATTTATCGTCCTATTCACCCGCTATTATATATGTTAAACCAAGAAATTAAAGAAGTTCAATTTCATAGCACTTAGGAGTTTATTTTAGTGAAGACTGTTCCTGGCATAAACACATAGATTATATTAAAGACTAGAATTAATTTAATGAGAAAAGTTAAATATGACCTTGACAGGAGAGTTTTAGAAACTATTTATATTTCTTTCATTCGACCAGTACTGGAATATGCAGATGTAATATGGGATAACTGTACACAACAGGAAAAACAAGACCTTGAGAAAATACAAATTGAAGCAGCACGTATTGCAACGGGAACAACCAAGCTGGTTTCTCTTCAAAAACTGTATGAAGAAATAGGGTAGGAAACATTAGAAGCCAGAAGGAAAACACATAAACTCGTGCTTTTTTATAAAATGTTTTACAGTTTGTCTCCTCTTTATCTGTCTTACTTAGTACCACCTCAAGTGCAAAATGTTTCTCGTTACAATTTGAGAAATGCAAATAACGTTCAAACTTTAGTATCACATACAAGTCAGTATTTTCACTCTTTTCTCCCTTCAGTAATTAGGGACTGGAATGACCTAGCCGATGATACTAGGAATGCTGATACAGTTGAATCTTTCAAAAGAAAAATACACGAAAACACAGTTGTTATACCCAAACATTATTATACTGGATCACGTCAACTCCAGATCTTGCATACTAGGATAAAGACAGGTTGTAGCGCTTTGAATAACGATCTTTTTCTAAAGAACATAGAAGAAAGTCCATTGTGTGCTTGCAGAAGCGGAGATATAGAAAACGCGGACCATGTCTTTCTAAAAGTGTATGCTTTACAATGAACATCGACTGGAACTATTTCGGAAAGTCTCACAGTTTTGTGATATAACATAAGATGTACTCTTAAAGGGGAACTTAACTCTATCTTTTGAAACCAACATGGAAATATTCAAATCCGTGCAAAGCTACACACAGTCAACCAAACGATTTTGAAGTTACTTGCACTCTCTGTACCCCTCCATCTTCAGAGCAATTATTTTCTTATTTTGTTTTTCTTTTTTTTTCTACTTTCCCTTCTATCCCCTACTTTCTTCTACCTTTTGAGTATTATTCTCACTTTTTTGTACCTAGTATTGTACCAACATAATAATAATAATAATAATAATAATAATAATTATTATTATTATTATTATTATTATTATTATTATTATTATTATTATACCAGCTACTAAATACTCCTTACATGTTAGTTTATTTTCTTAGTATATATAATGCGAATTTAAACTGAGTCTTCGCTGGTCGCACAAGTCTTATTGAAGGTTTGCTCATGCGCAGGCTCAACTGGTTTTCTGAATTCCATGAAGACCGAGTATAAATCTTGCTGGTGTTGAAAGTGTTTCTCATGCAGGTGCCTAATATTGAGTACTTTCTCAATCATACTTCTTCCTGTCCGGAAAACGGCTTGTTCTCAGCAATTATCTCTTCTGTCTGAGACGAGAGTCTGTTGAGGATCATCTTCAACTTAATCTGGCTTTTAATGCCACCAACGGTTTGATAGTTTTGGCACATCTGTAAGTTTCCTTTCTTTTGGAATGTAATCATCACTAAATTAGTCCACGGAGTAGGTCATTTGCCTGCTTGTTTTTATTTTTTATTTTTTGTTTTCAGATCGTGTTGCGTACTGATTTCACTGCATCTATGATTATTTCCCCTATAACTGTACTGAAATAACGTCATGTTTGCATATGCGCATGAGAAAATTAACATTCTACTTTCTGTTTTGAGCATTTTTCTTTCTTTTGTATGATTTAACTGAATACATTAAGGTTTTGTATACTTAAAAATTGTTAAGTATCAACTCGGCCTCCATAGAAACGTGCACACCAGACCAGGAAATCTTCGATTTTATCCAGGGATAGAAATTCTTATTCTATCTAGTTTATCCTACCCACGTGTTTGATGTGCACTGGTTGTATAGAACGTCACGTATGTCATCATTAAGGTGACGTCACTGACCGTAATGACACCCTTACACGTCACAGTAATGCCATCACAAAGGCGGACGTCAGCAACCGAAGTGACTACATCATTAAAAATCTATGTTCAGAAATGAAAGGTATGCAAGGTAAAGAATCTATCATGGGTGTAAGGGGTAGATATATTAATCCGTATCTCGAGATCGCAGTCATGCCTCGTGATGCCAGACAGCGATCCTCCTGACGGATGTTTTCTATCTACCCCTCACACCCATAATAGATTCTTATAATGTTTTCAGCTCCCGTTGATTGTTTTCCTTCTTTCGTGCCTTGATGAATGCTTCAATTTCTTCGTGAAGGACTTAGGAGTATTTCTCAGCTCAACTTAGTGGCGGATTACTGTTGTGGGATCCGCATCATTTTGTGTCTGTATTGTGTACAACTTTTGCTTAATTACATGCATATACTTACATATTTGAACGTCTCGTAACAGCAACAATCTGTTAACATAAGTACGCTCACAATACTAGAATGCATACATACCATATTCGTAATTACCACACATGCCCCGATAAGCGCACTCTCAAAAACTTTCTAATTGTTCAGACTATTGCCTCTGAACTTTCATCCTTATAAAACGTATGTTGTATGTACTCACTAACCTCCCCGCCCCCCCACCCCCCAAAAAAACAATACACTACAATAAAGAACTAAGCTGAGACATAAGAATAGGACCCTTTTTACGCATGCGGAAAATGAAGGCCAAGGCATATTTTATCCGCATATATATTCCCTAGCAATCAATGTTTCAGAACGCGGACGTCGAAGACATTGGTCTAAAAGGGCAAAACATTTCTTAACTTCCTGTATGATTTATCAAAACTCTTTCCTGAAGGGGTCCACTCTAAAAGGAAAACATTTGCCTCCAAGAGGAGCAAATGCTTTCCTTTTGGAGTGAATCCCTTTGCGGAAAGAAACAAAAACAAAAACAATATTTTAAGAGTTGCCTCCCCTGAAAGTGTATCCAGTCCCTTTAGCTCCTAAGATAGGTTCTAGCATGTCTCTAAATAAATAAAGCTAAACAAACCCAAGATATGAACACGCCTGCGAACAACTATCTATCCATCCCACCAATCGTTCAATCCAGTTTTCAAGAATAAACTGACGTAACAGCAAGCCAATATACCATAATTGCTCTGAATATTCCAAACGTAACATACAATTTTGACAGGTCCAATTTCCGGCCTTGTGAGATGTCTAAATTCTTTTGACGGAATGACAAACAGAGGGGACCATAACTGTATTGTTCCTTTATAAGCATTTTGGTCTGTCGGTTCACTATGCGATCAAGAGTGACTGTCCGAGTATTTGGGATGAATACGATCTCACGTTAAAATTATGGCCCACTATCAACTCGCGTAAAAACAATTAACAATTTATTATATGCTTACCAGTTCAGGGTTCCGTGTATCCGTCTTTCAAATATTTGTGTTAAATGATTCTTTGCAGTCCATCAAAAACATATTTTACATAAAGATGCATATCTTAAATCACTCCTACTTGTATCTCACCTTACAATATGGCTCATCCGGTTTGTTGTCACTTGAAAGCTAATTGCGAGCTTTCAGATAAATGGACCGCAACATCCCAAAATGTACCTTCTGCTATTTGCGTCCAGTGAAGACTCAAATCAGCCTCCGCATCCATGCGGTCTAATCCGCGTATTCATTGTTCGCATATAGAAACTTCCAAAATGCGCCCAGTGAAGATTCTGATCAGACTGCGTAAACGCGCAGTCTGATCCGAATCTTCGCTGTGCGCTTATGTTCGATGGTACGTTAACTGCCATTGCTGCTCATATTATCGGATGATAATGTCGGCTTAATGCGAAAACTATGTCAATCGTATTGAGCCTTAATTTCTTTGTGTCTCGCCCTATTCATGCAGTACACAACATCTCAAAAGGAACCTTGTTTTAAATAGGTCCTTAGAAAAATGGTAATGTTAAAGATACGAAAGTAGTGAAGATATATTAGATGATACTGTGTATCAGCACAGTCTCTTAACGGGTTGTTTACCTACTTTACCGGTCTTGGAAAATGTTAAGTATATGACAAACACTGAAGACCTTCATCAGTTCTTGATCAGACTACAGAGCTGATGCGCAACCTGTTCTGGACCTTCATTGACCGTATAGCCCACATGTATAAGGTTTTTATGCTGTACGGTGCTCCAACGTCCCTCGAAGGAACTTTACAATATAATAACTTGTCTAAAGCTATTCCAGGATATGTTAGCGCCATGGACACTGATTTATTAGTAAACATTTCAATTAGACTGTTGTACAGGTCCAGTATCTAAATCCACCTTACAATATGGCTCATCCAGTTGAAAATATAGGACAATGTGGACTGAATCAATTTCTTTAAAACCATTAAAGACATTCTAAAATGGAGTACTTGTACGACTTTATTAAATTCCTGTCATAATATAATACAAAAAAAAAACTGAACTGTTTTTGTCCTAAAGTACACACAGAGCGAGCGTAAATTTTTTATTTTTTTTTTTTCTTAGCTATTAATATCATAAATGCTACAGGGCAGATGGTACACTTTCAAAGGAGAGAGGTCTGTCAAAATTGTTGAACGGAGTCTACTTTATATGGTAAGAATTTGCTCTCAAGGGGTTGGGAACAAATTGTTTCTTTATAGAGTCGACCTCTTGCTGTAAGTTGTTTGATGTGCAATAAGGCAAACAATAAGTAACACATGTTGTCTCACTTGTAAAAATTGCGGAAATCTATAATTTTTTAATACAAAGTTAGGCTAAAAATACTTCTGCAACAAGGAATGTCGAACGCGAAGATTTAAGGTGTCCTAGTTTATAAGTTTAGAAATAAATAAAGTTGGAAAATATATTCAAAATCATTATTACTCGCTATAAAAGGACAGTATATAGCATGGCTATTGTGCGACAGATCGCATACTTAGTTTTTAACCCAGTCATAGTTGATAGCTATGATTTTCCCTTTAATTGCATAACAGCGGGCGGGTCTCAGACTATAAGATTGCTGACAAAAAATCTTTCATTAAAGAGTAGTTGCCCGATGTTATAGCTTTGTTCAGGCCCTTTGTGGTTGAACTTATGATCTTCTTTAGCTCTGACTGACAATGTCCTTGCTTCACCACATTGATTTATTTTGTTGTACACGTGTTTTTCTGTGGTGTCTCACTGACCAAATTAGGGAGCCTCTGTGCCATCCGAACAATCATTTTGATTTTTTATATACGAGTATTGAACTTAGGGTGAAGAGGTATTACCAGGAAATCCGGGCCCACCGGAGTATAACTGTTGGTTTTCTTTTGCTCCAGCATTTCAGTTGTTTCGTGCTGTCGAGTCCTCATCGTTGTTTCATCTCTGTAATTAGTTGTTTTTTTTTTTTTGATTGTGTGTGTGTGTGTGTGTGTGTGTGTGTGTCCTCGGAGATGTAGCACTAATGAGGCCTTTATGCGGACTGAACAAATGTGTCTAAACCGCGGCAGAAGTAAGGGCGAGGATTGTGGCCATGTAAAATCGATTTAAGCCCCCCCGCCCCCCACCCCCGCCCCCCAATTATACTTTTCACTGACCGTTCCAAGGCGGTTCTTCTGTCATGGTTTATTTTTGTTATAGTTCGTCTTTGAATGTGTATGTCGCTTACATCTTTTTGTTTTGGATAGCCATTTGGCCACTTTGTGGGAAAGTAACTGTCCGTTTGGCTTTCTGCTAGTGATGTTTCCATTAGGGTCTAGTTATTTCATGTTTGTGTTTCTTTCCCTTTGATATCTCTGATGGGAGGTGTGGGATAAATGTATCGATTCCTGATCATTGCCTTCCTTTCCATTTTAAACCCCACGGTAGGTTTTGGTTCTGACCATTCTAAGGTGGTGTTTCTAGTGTTGTTCATTCTTTGTGTGGCTTCGTGGCTGCACTCTACAAGACGTGTTTTCAGGGTTGTCCTGTTTGTTGCATTCTTGTTCTGTTTGTTCGATCCCCACTACGAAAACACACCTATTCAAATAGATAGAAAATTTCACCTCCAAAAACTGAAAATTTTCAGACAAAAAACTCTGATATTTTTCCAATTTCTGCTCAAAACATAGATTGTGGGTACTCTTTAACGAGTACTTACAATCTATGTTTTTGTACAGAAATAAGAAAAATATTGTATACCCCTGTAAAGCCCAGTTTAACTATATAAAAGTGGGGTTTAAGGGGGTCAAAATTATACAGGCCTGTTTTCGTGATGCGTCTGGCGTTGTGCTCATCTCGTTGTGGAAGACTGAGCTGGCTGCTGTATATGTCTTTGTGCGCCCTTTGTCCTGGTTTGTTGCGCTTCCTTTCAGTATCGTTTGTTATACTTCTATACTTTTCGAAATACCTATGACCTGAAATAAGACAATTACAGTCGAACAGCAATGGCTCGAACATCTTTGGATCATGGAAATTTGTTCGACATACAGATAAATCGAGTCACTGAAGGTTAATCATGGCGCCAAGCCAGGAAGTAAAAGGCGATAATTTAGGAAAATCGATTCGATATCCTACACAATAATAGTATGTTGGGTGTACTTATTAGAATCGACTCTATGAGGCGATTCTAACGAGTACACACAACATACAATTTCATGATTAAATAAGAAAATTTCCCTAAATATTTGTAATCTGGAGCAAGTTATTGGAAGAATTTTGCGGGGACTCAAATACGAGTTCAAATTAGCCACGGTAAACGAGTCAGTGGTGTTCGAATCATAGTGTTCGAGGTGTTACTGTAGCTATTAAAAGTTACTAGGAGTGTGAAAGTCACCAATGCTAGATTGTAGAGCAAACGAATAAATTGAGAAAAAATATACCCTATATAATCAACGTCTAAAACTAGTAACGGACAATATCAAGATAAAAATCTACCCGTGGGCGATAAAATTTATGATGTTAGTATGCAATTAAATATTGATAATTTAGATCCAAAACAGGAGCTGTGGTATTGGAAGACGTTGCTTTATTTAGCTAAGATCCATAGGGATGCATATTATTTTCATATGTACAGAATATATATTTCAAGTAGTCTTAGTACCTGCAGTAAAACTTCAATGACAAACAATGATTGCTCGTTTACCTTGGCTGATTCGAACTTGGTTTTGGGTCCCTAGAGTATTCTTCCGATAGCTCAAGAAAACAAATATTTAGGGATACTTTAGGGAAATCGTCTTATTTTATCATGAAACTCTATGGTGTGTGTACTAATTAGAATCACCTAATCAACATACCATTATTAAATAGAAGATCGAACAGACATCCCTAGATAATCCCCATTTGTCTTTTTACCTAACGCTATGATTAATTCTCATGTCTAGAACAAATTTGCACGGTCCCAAATATGTTCGAGTCATTGAAGTTCGACTCGATAAGCCCATTTTATGTTTCAATAACATCGGTTTCGTACATTTTGCTGGTAACCAAGGCTTCGAAACCTGATGTTTTGTAAAGTCTATGTCCGGCACTTCTGCTGAGCTTTCTAAATGGTTAGCCTTTACTCTCACCGCCATGAAAAAGCATGCACTCAAATACCTTGACAAATATTTTGAAGACCGTGTTAAAGCTATTTTGGTCAATTAAAAACTCTGAAAAAGGTCTGGTAAAATCTTAATATTGTTGCGCGTTTATTTGTCGACATATGATTTTTCTACACTTTACTGTTTCCTTGTATACAAACAGATTAAAGATAAACTTTGAAGCGCCTTTCAAACTGGGGGCGGGAAGTCCCTGTATTTGTGGTTTAATGAACAACTACCGTTTTAACACCAGAGGATGGGTCTAAATATGATACATTCGTTCGCAAATAGTCTTCGATATTTTTACTTTTATTTTTCTCGATAATAGCTGTGTCAGATTTCTGTTCCGCTTCTCATTTGCTGTTGCTCTTTGTTTTTCAGCACTTAAATATTGTTGAAAAATGTGCCGTATTTTTTGACTGCTGTTTATTCCTCATCTCGTCTTTTTTGGTGCCTCGGGAAAGCCGTTATTCCTGATTATGGCATTTCCTGGTAATTTCATTTGTTATTGTTGGTACTACAGTGACATGCCGATAAACAGAACAGCTAAAGCATCAACAAAATAGTTCTATTAACCCTTTCCCCACGAGTTTCTGAAGTGGACTCTTCCGTCCTTAAATTTGGAAATGTCCATTGATGCAAATAGAAGTTTCAGTCTATAATAAAAACAATCGGATTGACAAACAGTGTTGATCCTTATGAGATGGATTGTTACGGGCCGCCTCATCTGGATCTAAACTGTTTGCAAAGGTATCCGTTTTAGTCTACCGAGCTGAAATAGTTAATATGTTATTACTGTAATGAACGATTGAATTGAGCACAAAAGCAAATGGTGAGGAAGCAAATTAGTCCTAGCTACCCAGAGTATTCGAGCCATCAGTGTTCTAGTTATCGAATTTCTACTCCATGTAAAGTATACAGAAAAATTGTGGGGACTCCGATGGAGACTAATTGTGCACCTCTTGTTGCTGATAGGTCGGACCCAGATTCAGTGACGGCTCAATCCTTAATATTTTCTAGATGGTTTGCTTCTGAACATACTTGCTCATTGTAGTTTTACAAGTCAAGTGATGTGTTATAAAGTTATGATATTAAACCCTTATCCGGTACCTTTGGATAGCTTTGTTCCGTGAACTTTGCTGAGTATCTCCCTATTTTACTTTTCCAGTTTGTAGTCAAGCCCTCATTTTGTTTCATAGTGTTGAAAAAATGCTTAATATATTTTCCGTGTTGATCTGCTGAAGAAGTAGGGAGCAACTACTCACACCCAACAACCATTGTGTACATGGGTGAGATTTGACGCTAGTAAAACCAGGTTTAACCCATTTATGCTTAGTGTCCCATAAAACGCGGCGTCTGGTCAGGGTCTACACTGTTTGAATGAAGATCAGAAATGTCTATAAAATATAAGTAAAACAAAATTCTCTTTGGAAACAAAAACCACACAAAATCACTAAAATCGGAGACTCGGTTTGATGGAGTCTCTTCATATTCAACACTGTAGTTTGCGAGGCAGCATGCGCCCCCTAACGCCGGCTTAAGCGGTACTCGATTTTCAAAATAACCTGTATGGGATCAATGATCCCCAAGGAAATAAAATATAACCTGCACTATGATGATGTATGAGGAGACTTTTTACGGCCTGCATACGGCACAACACCAGCTACAGTAGAGTAAAATAAAAGTCAAAGAGGATTGTCTTTGGAAACAAAGAACACACAAAATTATGAAAATCTGAGACTCGGATTGATTGAGTCTCTTCATATGTAAAACACGGTAATGATAAAAAAAACTAATCAGACACGGCTTCTATTGTCCAAAGACTTGAGGCAGAAAAGTCCACGGAATAAATAGGTTAAAAAAGGTAAGAGAAAAGTCCAGGGAGTGACACAATCACAAACCGCAGCCCTTCCCAGACATTAAGAGGAAGAGGAAACCGACAAATCCAAACAAGCACAAATCGATCAAACATACGAAAAGCACTAAGATTAGCTCTCTCTTCCCCAAGCGAGGTAATCGCAATGCTAAAAGGACTGAAAAAAAAAACACAAGAACAAAATGGCACAAGGTATTACATACAACAAATCGCCTCGTAGAATAAACCACAAAGCACCAAAGAGTAAAACTAACACCAGGACCACCGCCTTATAACGGTCAGTAGAGCAAACCACCGGGGGTTTAAAGCACTTACAGCTAGCCAACTTCACCATGGGTCCCGATGGTACTCTTAATACAGAAATACATAAAAATTCGGTACGCGTAAAGGTTACCAACTCAGTCAATGCATCAAAGCAAAAACATAAAAATCAAATTAATCACTATAATAAACAAAGACGAGTACTCATGGCTAATTCTACTGTATGCCAGAGTAAATAAAAACCAATAGTTGAACCACGGCGGGCCAAGCCAAAGACATATCGTCAAGCCCCAACCCACTGGTTAAAGTTTTACGAAGAGGCCGTCATTGAGTCTGAGGTCCGAACCGCCGTCGTGCAATTAAAGAGTGAAGCATAGCCATCAACAATGATTGGGCTGACAACTAGGCATGCAGTCTGCTGCATAATATCCAGGCTATAGCCAATTTTTTATAACGGTTAATAATTGCTCCAAAAAGTTAGATTTACCTACATTTTTTTTTAAATCTTTACACTAAGTCATCGTAAAATTCTGGTTCCGATATATCTTGTTGTAGAAGTGTTTTCAGACTGACGCTATATTTTTCTAACAAGGCGCTGTATCTGCGTCAAAATTTCGAAAACGCCTTACGAAGTTTAAAATAACGATAGCCCTGCCTAAGAAGTTTGGCAGTAAGGGCTTTATTACGGTAGTTAAAGTCATTAAGATTTGAAGAAGCTCTGGCGAATCTAATAAGTTGAGATATGTATACCCCATATGAGGTACGCCGGGGGACATTGCCATCCAGAAAAGGGAAATTGACTATATCAAAATCAAAATCGTCCCGTTTATCATAAATTTTGGTTGAAACTGTACCATTAGATACACATAGATTCAAATCCAAAAAAGGTGCCTCGGTATCGGAAGAATTTGCTCTATTTAACTGGAGTTCTGTAGGGTATATGCAGTCCACCATTTGGTCAAAGTAAATATTGTCAATATTTAATAAATCATCAACTTGAAGGTATCTTGAAGTTGAATTGAAAGCCTCAATAATGTCTGCCTGATTTTCACGTGAGAGAGACTTCATGAAATCTCTCTCATAACAAAAAAGAAACAAATCTGCAAAAGAGGAGCACAATTAGTTCCCATCGGAACCACCACTACTCCTCTCATGGCAACATTTGTGCTGTAAACTGCTCCAAAACAGTATTTCTCTCGCAGTTTCTTCTCGTTCTGTTTTCAGTGAAGTGTTGTTTTGCGATGTCGTTTTATGCCATTAGACCTTATCTGGTACCTTGGGATAGCCAAGTTCCGTAAGCATTGTTTTCCCTGTGTCTCTCCATGTTAACGGTTTGTTTCTAGTCGTTTATCCTGCTGTCCCTTCCAAGGCGAATATTCTGATGTTGATCTAACTGCTGTAAGTCTAGCATTATGGCCACTCCATGTTTGGCTATCCACATTGCTTTTTGTTGAACTTTTCTTTGTTATATTTTCCCGTCTGCATGCTAGCTTTTTAATCAATTTCTTTTAACGACTGCCCACTTTTATTTGTTTTACATTCTTATATTGATGTCTGGAACTGCCTCATGAAATCAGGGTGAGGTTTCGAGTGAGTAAAACTCGTTTAAGTCCGAAGTAGTCATTTCTGCTGCAATTCTTCTTTGTTTGTACGTCGATTATTGCAACTGCGCTGCTGTGTCTTGGTGTTGCTTGGTCGTCATCTCCTCCTCGTTAGGTGCCCCTGAAAGATTGTGTTTTATGCTTGTGGTCTTTCCTGGGTAATTTCATTCATATTTTTTATTCCGAGAGAAGTTTCATGTAGCCCTCATCTTTGTTCATAATAGTGTTTGGAAGTTTATATGTTACTTCTGTTTTTTCTTCTTCTTCTTCTTTTTCTGATTTAATCCGCTGATTACTTAGGGAACCCCTACGCGGGTCGCTCAACCATGTGTTGCTGAATCTGTCCAAGGCTGAGATTTGGAGCCGGTAAAACAGGTTTAAGCCGCCAACAATTCTACTATTGCCTGCTATTGCCTGTGCCAAACCAGTATTTCTGATCGTTCCATTTTTGACATAGTGCCGTTTTGTGATGTCGTTTTATGCCAATCGCCTTTATCCTGTGCCCAGGATGGCTATGTTCCGTAATTGTGGTGGTCTTTCCAAGTTAAGGTTTGTTCCTGGTTTGTTACGAGAGTGGCTTTTTACCCTTTATTAACAAACCCTTTCTTCCCCGAGTTTCTGAAGTGAACTCTCACTGAATTTGGACATGTCCATTGATGCAAATAGGGGTTTCAGTCTAAGCGAAAAAACGAAATGGAAAACAGTGTAGACCGTGATGAGATGGCTCTTTTCGAGCCATTTCATAAAGGCTTTTACACTGTTTGCAAAAAATGGTTTGGTCTGCAGGGGTAAAAGGGTTAAGAAAACCAAGAGAATGTTATTGATGCAATGGCTGGGTATTTAGATCGCTTGTGAAATACTGAAAATATTCATTTTGAACAAATGGTCAATAACATTTATCTTCGAGGACTTCGCCCAAATAAAGCAAATTATTCCGATACCGGAGCCTTATTTCGGGATTAAAATTTCTCAGTATCCATTGGTATATTTGTATCAACAGTTTATGACAAACGATGTGACTTTGATGTTGACATTGTAATTTCTAAGTTTGTAGAAGCCAATGTCCCACGGGCTAAATAATATGGGATTACCAGTGCGTCAGGTCACTTTGATAATAAGTTTTTAATTGCTAATTGTTTTTACCAGGGCTACTGATATCTACCAGTATCAGAAACTTGTAAAACTTTTCTGATTTTATCGCAACACAACTACTGATAAAATATATATTTTTTGCTTGAAAAGCTGCTTCAGTAAGGTATATCGGAGTCAGAGTTTTGACCCTTTCATCCCTTGGTTTCTGAAGTGAACTCTTCCATCTTTGCATATGGCTATAAACATTAATCCAAACAGAGGGCTCAGTCAAAAACAGAACAAAATGGCATTATGTGGTGTCTCATCAGGATCCACACTGTTTGCAAAAACTATGTTCTGGTCTGCAGAGCTGAAATGGGTAAGTTGGCTTTCTGTATAAACTCAAGAGAATTATTTGTAAATCTGATTTTATCAGATAAATTCTCAAAAACATATTAATCGATAAAACTGATAGGATGTAATATGGATGTTATGCGATAGACTACACGCTCAATGATTAACCCAATCAATGTTACCAACGTTATCCTCTTTAATTTCACAATAGTTCGTCAGCTGCAGTCAGCGAAGGCTCATTCCTAACGTTTGTTTTCTTAGTTCGCGTGTACCTGACCTTACGTCTATGGTAGGACGTACCGTGGCGTTACTAGTAGTGTTCGGTTGCTCTGACTTCCAGTTTGTAGTCGAGCCCTCGTCCTTTTCTTTTTTTTTATAATAGTTTTGAAAACTAGATTTATATGTTTTCTTTATAGGTGCACTTGTGAGCTAATGAACCCCTACGTGGACCGAACATTATATATTACTGCATCATGATTAAGACCGAGGTTTGACGCCTATAAACCATATTTAAACCCTCAACAGTTTTGCTGTCGACCGTTACAAGACAGTATTATTCTTACAGTTTCTCGTTAATTCGTTTAGCTCGGTCTGGTTTCAATTAACCCTTGCCATGCAGAATAGATGCCGTCCGTTTCTGTTTGTCAGCCAATTGGATTACTAAATTCAGATTATTGATATAAAATCACACACTGAGTGATAAACATATCAGATATAGAACAGCTGCCATCTTCAGAAGCCAACTGATCTTGATCTACACTGTTTGCAAATGCAAGGTATATTCGTGTTCAGCAGGACAAGGATTAAATGTTGTTTTGTGTTGTCGTTTCGTTTCATTAACCAAAACAACTATGCCGTGGGGAAATCGGTGTTTTGCGCGTGTGGCCTTTTCTGGGTGTTTTGGTGCTCTTCTAAAGGAGACAGCATGACGCACCTCATTACAAAACAGAAAGAAAAATCAGCAGCAACACAATCAGCAGAATTCTCTAAATGAGTACTAATACTCTTTTAAAAAGAAGCTTTTCTTAAGAGAAATGCATGCAATTTTTGGGGAGACAAATCTGTCAATCTTTTTGTCTCCTTTCTTAAAAGAGTTCTACTATAAAAAAAAAAAAAAAAAAAAAAAAAAAAAAAAAGAAAAAAGCAGTTGCTTCCCTAGGGAGCAAACACTTTCCTTTTAGAGTAGATTGCGGTTTATGAGGGGATTTCGTGTGCAAGATAGCAAATAGGAAGTCAAAAAAGTTGTCACCCTTATAACAAAATAGCGGCAAGCCTACCAGCTGTACAGCTAGTCCCCTTAATAAGGACCTCTTGCAGATCTCCTCAGAAGGACTGCTCTGACATATTCTTTTATTAAAAATTCTGCTTAATAAGTAATATTTTGTTTTATTATTATTTTTATTTGGAGCAGTCTCATTAAAAGGAGTCGACTATACATAATCTAGAACGAAGATGTCTCGGCCCCTGTCCTTTGTGAATGAACAAGAGCAGAAATTGTGCCATTATTTCTCAAAATAATCTCCCTACGCCTCGAGGCACTTTCTCCAACGCTGTTTCAGTATGCTTATCTCTTCAAAATAGAAGCCCTTTTTTCCTGGTCCTCCAAGAACTCATCAACAGCATATATGTCGCCTTCATTGCTTCCAGAATTCCTACTACGGAGGTTAATATTCATATACGGAAACAAACAGAGGTCCGAAGGACCTAGATCTGAAGAATATGGGGGATGAGGAAGGACCTCGAGGCTGCATTTAGTCGCAGCAGCCATAGCAACTAGAGAGGTGTTGGCTGATGCATTATCTTGCAAGAGCAGAACACCTCGAGTCAACTTTCCTCTTCTTTTGTTCACGATCGCTTGATGTAGCCGCCTGAGTTCTGTATAATATGCATCATTTATCGTGCAACCTTCCTCAAGATAATCTACCATGATAACGCTCTGACTGTCCTAAAAGATTGAGGCCATCGACTTCCCTGCTGAAGAAACGGTCTTAAATACCATAGGATGGTGGGCGTGGGGTGAGCCAGGGTGCTTCCATTGCATACTCTGCATTTTTGCCTCAGGATCAAAGTGATGGACCTGTCTCATCTTAGGTCGCAACTCGACGCCTAAAGTCTTCAGGATCATCTAAATAGAGACAGGAGATACTTAGAAATATCAAATCTGTTCTTCTTCTGATCTTTGGTCAACATTCTGGGGACCCATCTAACTGAGACCTTAGACATTCCTAAGATACCGGTTAAGATAAGATTGAACTGCCCATAAACTTATGCTTATTTGTCTAGCAATATCACATAGGCTTCTTCTCCTGTCATACATGATCAGACTGTGTACACGAAAGGTAAGAGAAAAGTCCAGGGAGTGCCACAATCACAAACCTCAGCCCTTCCCAGACCCCAAGAGGAAGAGGAAACCGACAAATCTAAACAAGCACAAACCAAACAAACGTACGAAACGCACTAAGATTAGCTCTCTCTTCCCCAAGCGAGGTAATCGCAATACTAAAAGGACTGAAAAACACAAGAACAAAATGACACACGGAAAGACATACAACAAATCGCCTCGTAGAATAAACCACAAAGCAACAAAGAGTAAGACTAACACCGGGACCACCGCCTTAGAACGGTCGGTAGAGCAAACCACCGGGGGGTTTAAAGCTAAAAGCTAGCTAACTTCACCCTGGGTCCCGATGCTACTCTTAATACAGAAATACATAAAAAATCGGTTCGCATAAAGGCTCCCAACTCAGTCAATGCATCAAAGCGAAAACATAAAAATCAAATTAATCACTATAATAAACAAAGACGAGTACTCATGGCTAATTCTACTGTATGCCAGAGTAAATGAAAACCAATAGTTGAACCACGGCAGGCCAAGCCAAAGACATATCGTCAAGCCCCAACCCACTGGTTAAAGTTTTACGAAGAGGCCATCATTGAGTCTGAGGCCCGAACCGCCGTCGTGCAATTAAAGAGTGAAGCATAGCCATCAACAATGATTGGGTTGACAACCTTGTCAACAACGTTGGCAAGGTCAACGCTTTCGTCTGTAGTAGCCTCTTTAGGGCGCCTAGACCATTCATAATCATCCACTGTCTCTCTCCCTCTCTTAAATTCAGCATCCCATTTCTTCACCGTGCTGTAAGAAGGAGATTCATCCCCAAGGATTTTAATGTTAATGAAGTCGTCATGAATTTCTTCGGGTACATGCCTTTTTTACATGACTGCTCTGACTTCAGCTTTGTCCATTTGCTCAGTTTAACACACACATCCCCTGTTTGCAGCGAATTCTTTCTGAAGCCAATAGCTTTGAAGTTTTGTTCTTTCTACTTAAGATGTTGAATAAGATACAATTATCAACTAATTGAGGTTTATTCATTCTAATGTCGGGTCGAGTACCTCTTGATCGTACCATGTATAACTATTATCGAGAAGAAAGGCAATATATTCTAAGACACTAAAGCATGTTTGCGTTCGGCTGAAGTAAAAACAATTGATTTTATTACAAGCAAGGTAAAAGGTAAACTGTCTCCAGTACCTAGTGACTAATTTATTATTTTTTTCTGTAATTCTCTTCAATATAGACGCTAGTTAACATAAAACAATATCAACAGGCAATGAATAAGAAGCGCGTATCACAAACGCGAATAGTGCTTCTTAATCTTAGTATGTTAATATCTTCTTTGATTATTATTTTAATATCTATGTTAAAGAATAATACATTTAGTCACTAGGAACTGGAGCGAGTTTAGGTTAAAGGAAGACTTCCGTTTCAAACGTCCTTCACTTAAATGGTAGTGCACAAACACGATTGTGCAATAAGTCATGCTTTACAAGATGTTAACTAGCTTGTGGTAACCAGTACAACGCAGGAAGGCGGTCTTAGTTCGATTTGAATGTTACAGAAATCTTATTAGCATGTCTTTAATGGTTAGATAACAACAGACATTTGAGCCGCAGCGTTAGAAAACGTACCTTTGGACACGTGCGCTCAACGAAGACTCAAATCAGCCTGCGCATCCGCGCAGTCTGATCAGAGTCTCCGTTGTCTGCAGGAAGAATTGTTGCATCCTTGGCTATCCAAACTCGTTCAGTGAAGATTCTGACCAGACTGTGCGAATGCGCAGGCTGATCTGAATCTTCGCTGGGCGCACATGTCTGCAGGTACGTTTCTTGACGTTGCGGCTTATCGGCGGATATTGGAAGGTACGTTTTCTGACGTTGCGGCTCAGTTCATCGGCAGATGTCTGAATATAGTAGAAGTACAACCAAGTAATTGCATTACTGTATTGATATAATAAGGTATCAAACAACAGCTACATTGTTAACGACATGTTTCGCTGGAACCAAAATACTTGAAAGTCCATGATGTTTTCCAGTCATTGAAAACGTTGGACTCAATGTCGTTACTATAATTTTCGTAAAATACAGTGGATCCTCAATAATTCAAAGTCCAAGGGACCAAACAGTTTGTTTGAATTACTGAGACTTTGAATAACTGAGGGTTAAAAGGCATACATCTTTTTAAATTATTTTGAACTATTGAGAATTTTGAGTTATTAGAATTTGAATTATCGAGGTTCTACCGTATCTTCTAACTTTCATCGTCAATAGTTTGCGTTAAGTTCTGAATAGAATATTGGGCTTGAAAACGCTTCTCAAACAGGCCTGTCTGGGGTTTTATGTTGGCCTCGTTTACATTACGTCAAGTATAATAGTGGTTTTCTTCTTAGGAGACAATTTGCATGAAATGTGGGAGAAATATAAGTTAAGATACCGAGGAAATGCCACAATCACGAAGTACAGCCTTCCTGAGGTACCAAAAGAAGGAGAGATGAGGAACAACTAATCACAAAACAAACGCCACATATGAAACCACAGATGCACAAACAAGGAACTTGTAACAGAGGAAGGATCTTGGAACAATCAGTAGGTAAACTTCTGGGAGGCTTGTCCTGCTGAACCCATATATATCCTGCCTTTGCAAACAGTGTAGATCCCGATCAGTTGGCTTCTGAAGAAGCCAACTGATCTGAATCTGCACTGTTTGTTATTAGTATGTGAATTTATATCAACAGATCCAGTAATCTGATTGGCTGAAAATTTGAAGTGGGCGTGGTATCTTTATTTATTCAGCATGACAAGAGTTAAAACAGTTTTACTCGCGCGAAACCTCACCTGTAATTCTGATGCGGCTCCACATTGCAAATATATGTTCGGTTCGAAAAAGGGTCCTCTACCTCATCTGTGATTCATCACACTGCTTGTTTTCCAGGACACATAAGAAAAAATATCATAAATTTGTCATGTGCTGAATTTGCCCGGAGAGGGGTATCGGTTAACGAAACCAACTGCATTTAGAGTCAATGCGACTCTATCAATATTGATTAAGGATATTGAAAACACTTGTTAGATAATTCTCCACTATTGTTTACAGGGTTTAACATTTATTTATTTATTTATTTATTTATTTTCTGTTTGCGTTCCTGCAAATCTAGCCTTTTTAGGGGAAGGTGTTTACTCTACTAAGAATTTACTCAAGCTGGCACAGATAATTGGATAATCGATCAATCGATCGATAAATTCCACGAAAATGATTATCGTTACAGATTTGCTAATAATCGATCATTTAATTTCTGTGTCTGTTACTTTACTGTATTCAGACAACTCCTTACCATACTTTATCTTAAATTTGAAATGTGTGTCTAAAAATAGCTTGATGAGTGGCAAACAGTGTAGAATGACCCTGATGAGACGCCGCGTTTTGCAGCGTCTCATCTTGGTCTACACTGTTCGCTCAGGCGAGTCTGACCAAATACATACAGAAAGAATAGCATATAGTAAGAGTCATGCTCAGACACACAGGTAAAATTATGACCAAATCTTCAGTGATTACTTTTCGATTATCGATCACAATGGCAGGACTATAATCGACTATCTTTCCAGCTCTGATAAACCAGCCTTTGAATTTACTCCCACTGGAAGCGAACACATTCGTGTTAGAGAAGACCTCTTTTTAGAGGTACGCAAAACAAATTTGATAGAATTATCTCTACTGAAACGGTGTCCATTCTCCCTTTATATTGGTTTTATGGGTCTCGTCAAGTGAAAAGATGCCATCAAACACGCATACAATGTGGAGATTTCAGATCATTCTACGCATACGCAAAATCTCACCTGGCCCTTTGCTCTCCTGTGATACATTCTGTAGTATACAATAATTCTGGCAGCGGACAGAGAAGGCCCTTATCAGCCTGTGCATCAGCGCAGTCTTATCTGGGCTTTCGCTGTCCGTCATGCCCAGAAGGCACGTTTTCGCTTAACTCGGCTCAGTTATGGATATTGATGTCGTAGCACAAGGATTACTCTCCTTTCGACATCTCTCGGAAAGACGTTTTTGTTTGGCGTTTTATTTTAAATGGAGCGGAACTTGTTGAAAATCTGCCTCCAAGTTACCTACCCTACAGATTTCTGCATAATTCATTTTTACCATGGGAAATATTGAAAATATTTGATTTTTTAAAACGAATGACTAGAATAAAACTTTTTGTGCATAGGTAGTTACGACAAATGGTTTTGCATTAAATCATGACAAAAGTTTGCAAATATACTTCTACTGCGAAAAGCACCAAACAAAAAACAACTTTCTGAAAGATGTCGAAAGCACAGTGGGTGTTTCTTATTAGTGGATCGGGTTAGACTCAGTTTTCAGAAGAATCATGCGCTTCCGGATACAAGCATGAGATTTACAGGATTTACTCTTCGGATCTTTCTTGTCAACATTGTCTCGTGAGCTTTTGATTTTTTTTTTGATTTTTTTTTTTTTTCATTTTCAAGATGGCTACCGGCAGTTTCAATATGGCCGCCAAACGGATTTAATTAAATATATATAATTTATTTAATATAATATTTATATATACATGATAATCATTTCTCATCCTGTGTTCAACATAGAGTGATAACGTTTGCACCAAAGCTTATACATCGCCTTTTTAGCTAATATTTAAATACGCAAATTAGCTCATTTGCATATTTATGAATATTGATTATACTTATTTTTGTTGTAAAAAAAGTATGCAAAAATATGGTAATGTTAAGCCCTTCGAATATGAAGCTGAACGTCGGCTTTGCCTCGGTTGCTAATCATCCCTCAGGGTGAACATTCTTACTATCGCGTTCTCAAAAGTATTATATTTATTTCATTATACCGACCATCTCTTGAAAACGTCAGCAGTATTCGAAGCCTTCTAAATGTTCAGAATAATTAGATCGCCATAAAATTCGGATTCTGTTATGTTTTCTTGGTCAAATGTTAGAGCAAGCATGGTGAGGAGTTAAGGTGTCCGAATATTTCGGGTGTTTACAGTTTTACTTTGAACAACAAATATTTACGTCACGTTTTATTGCATGCTGGATAACTGGTATAAGTATAATCATATAAATAGAATAGCGTTACCGGGTCGTCCACGAAGTCAAACATCACGGTAACCCATCCAGGTGGTAAAGTATCCACAATGTACGTTTCTTAACTTCGTAAAACGCCATCTACACTACCCCTATCGCCATAGGTCGGCTTCCTCAGCAAAGTATATATATATATATATATATATATATATATATATATATATATATATACATGTGTGTGTGTGTGTGTGTGTGTGTGTGTGTGATTCGCTTGTCTTCGCCCTGACGTCACTAACACTGCTTACCCTGCAGACCCGAGGAAAGAGCTTATGCCACGCTGCAACACTTATCCCTGTTGCCGGGGTCCAGTGGTGATGGTGTTATTATCTCTCACAACCCACCGCTGTGACCAAAATAGCGTGTACCGGGTCTATCACGAAGTCATGCAAGGCGGTCACCCATGAAATAATAAGCAACAATATACATTGCTTTTTATCGTGAAAATGTCAGTCACTTTGCCTGCGTCTCATTGAAAACAGCAGCAATGCTGCAGAAATGATTTATATACCTATTACGTTACAATAGATAATTGCATTATATAATAATACGATTCAATATTTCATTTAGCGAAGAATATGCTTAAGATTACACGATTACAATGCATGACTAGAAAATGTATTTGAAAAACACTATGTCCCAACTATATACTTTCCTTTAAAAACGCACTGACCGTAATACTTAGGTACCAAACATGCCTAAGTTCAAAAGTCGAAAAAAGTGCCCCCGGCGGGAAAAAAAACACACACACACAAAATAAATATGGGTCCGCTTAGTTTTCATGCTGATACTGTATATACAATTTCAGGATCCTAGCTCTAACCATTCCTGGTCGTATGCAAAGTGTAACGGGCTGACGGACAGAAATGTCTAAGTTAAAAAGTCCAAAAAGTAATTAAAATTAAGTTGACGATAATGTCATAACAACATGCGTATCTACAGACATGACAAAAGGGCTTGCAAAGTTTCGAATTGATCGGTATAAAACTGTAGAAGGAGTAGCTCACACAAGGTACCCGTGGTAATGCACTTTAATAATATTTCAGCCCTTTAAATAGAAACATAAAGATACTTCTTGAATACTTTAACGCTGGTACACGCATGGGTCAAATTCTCCATGCTTGACTGAGGATGGGATGCAGCTCACTTAATTCCGACTGTTATCGTAAAAATATCATCAAAAAACCTTCTTGTAGCTGTGGAGAATTTGAAAGTGCCAAACTTTTCTTTTTCAAGTGTGTTAACTACTCAGTTGCCAGGGAAAAATACCTACAACGTGATCTACACAGTTATACAATTAATGACCTGTTGCATGTGAAAAAACAACCTTTCACTGCACGAGAATGAAATACTCACCTTACAAGTTCAAGATTTCATTATCAAATTGGAAAGATTTGTTAATGTTACCTAGCATATAATGGAAATTGCTCTGATACATGTCTACTCGCTTATTTGTCTGTATAAATCATGTGTAGGGGGTCAGTCAAATCTCTCTCTCTCTCTCTATCTCTCTCTCTCTCTCTCTTTCTCTCTCTCTCTCTCTCTGTTTGGTTTCTCGTATGTACTTTAAGTTAATATTTCAGTCTTGCTACTCAACTCTCTCCCTCTCTCTCTCTCTCTCTCTCTCTCTCTCTCTCTCTCTCTCTCTCTCTCGTTTTTTTTTCTCATATTCTCATATTCAATTCATCTCAATATTTTGAGTCATGCTACTCAATAATGTCGTACACTACATTGTTTTAGGAGATGACATTTATAAATCAAGTGGCTTACTGTCATATCCGTATGCCAGATCGTATTTATATGTTGTAAATGTATACTACCTTGAAATAAAATGTTGTTTAAACCAATATTTCAGCCCAAAATGGCCAAAATCAAAAAGTCGGAAAACAAAGTGACAAAAATTGTATTGACGATATTGCCAAAACCACATGCACATCTACAGACCATGACAAAAGAGCCTGCAAAGTTTCAAAGGAGTAGTAAGCCTAGAATTTTCCCCATCTCAGGTGGGATTTTTTTAAACTGTGTCAAATTTCATTCTGTTAATATTTTTTTGCTGACATTATCATGAATTTAATTATGCGTAAATTCTATATATTTCTGAAATATCCAGTACATAATACATTGTAACTATGTAGCTCTACTGATAATAATACTGTTTTGTGTTTTATTTTACTCTTGCATACTCTAATCATTCAATGTGCATTGCGCATGCGCATATGAACTTCAACCACTCACTGCTGCGGCTACATGAGACTGTATTGGGAAAGATAATGGTAAAATGGAACTTAAGATAGGTCATTTTAGTGGCTGAGTGAATACTGTTCCGACCCGTGACCGACAAGTTCCTTTACATTGGTAGTGCAGATATGATGACACTGTAAAAAGACAAAAGGATTTTGTCGGAAACGGGGTGGAAGGCACTTTAATTTGAAAAAGTTGCTACCCCCTTTTTAACATATTTTTATAGAAAAAAAAAAAAGCTATGACGCTCGTCATGTGATCTACATTTGCATGCGTAAGATCGACACTTTGGGAATCGTTCATAATATCATCTAATAGGTTCTAAAAACGTATGATAAAAAAAAAACAAAAAAAAAAACAACAACAACAAAAAAAAACAACAAAAAAAAAAACAAAAAAAAAACAAAAAAAAACGGAAATTTGTTCAAGTCCATAGTATATCTATCTTAAAAAAGACGTAAGGGTAGGTGTAAAATGACTGATAAAATGGCTCAGTATCTGTAGTAACACATGCATAAGTATATTTGTAATAAAGAAGACATATAAATAAAAAAAAAATGTGATATTACTTTCTGGATATAACTGTTTCGAAAAATGCGACCCCTCTATTTTTCAAATGGGAAATCCGGCCGAGTTATCAGAACAAGCCCTTGATCGGTACAAAACTGTATGAGGAGTTGCGGACACATGGTACTCACCGTCTGTCGTCAAATGCCTAAGTCGAAAAAGGGGAATAACTCCGCAAGAAGAACCCGAGAGAAAAAAAAAAAAAGAAAAAAATACGGGTCCGTTTTTTTTTCATGCTGATGCTCTATATACTTCAGGATCCTAGCTCTAACCATTCTTGACCGTATGCAAATGTAACGGACGGACAGACAGACAGATGGAAAGACGAACAGACAGACGGACAGACCGAAACCAATATGCACCCCCCCGCCCTCACCCCTCACCCTCCCGTTCAACTTCTGCGTTGGGGCATAAGAATATATCGCTAATAGATTTTAAATGATCACTTTTCATGATAAATGCATAGTCGGTCCTCCATGTTTACAGCGTTACGTTAACCCTAGTCCTGCTGAACCCGAATATGCCCTGACTTTGCAAACAGTGTAGATCCAGATCAGTTGGTTTCCAACTGATCTGGATCTGCAGTGTCTGCCATTAAATGTGTGAATTTGAATCAACAACCTGTATAAAGTAATGTGATTGGCTGGAAATTAGAAGTAGGCGTGGCATCTTAATTTATCTAGCATGGCAAGGGTTAACATGCACAAAAGATATATTTAATCCATCTAGATATAAGGGGCTTTTTTCAACCATTACGGATTTGTAGTATTCTTCTCTCTCCACAAAACATATATATAGAGAGAGAGTATAAATTGCGGGTACTCATTAGAAGCGCCCCCTGGAGGGAGGCGCTACTAATGAGTATCCACATTCTATTTTACTGATATTCTATTTTATTAATGAGGATCGACATTCTATGGCTCGAACATTTGTTCTGGACATTGACAGTTCTAGTCATTGAAGGTTAATAGTAACGCCAAGTCAGTAGGCAAATGGGGATAATTTAGAGTCTATGAAATAGTGGTACAGTCGAACTTCAATGGCTCGAACATCTTTGTGACCATAGAAAATTGTTCGAGACATGGGTGGTTCGAGCCACTGAGGGTTAATTATGGTGCCAAGTCAGGAAGCGAATGGCGATAGTTTAGGTATTTTTGTTTTCGATTTTCTACACAATAATTCACGATAAAATAAGAAAATTTCCCTAAATATTTGTTTTCTTGAGCTATCGGAAGAATTTCGTTGGGACTCAAAAACGAGTTCGAATTAGCCATGGAAAATGAGCCATCGGTGTTCGAGCTATTGAGGTTCGACTGTTGAATGTACTCTTGTCGCCTCGATGACACACAACATACATTTTCATGATCAAATAAAGAAATCCCCCAAAAGTATCCCTAAACATTTGTCCTCTTTAGCTATCTGAAGAATTTCCTATTGACTCAAAAGAAACGAGTTAGAATCTGCCACGTAAACGAGTCATCGGTTTTCGATTCTTTGAAGTTTTCTGTATTTAGAAAAAAAAAAGGAGGAAACTAAAGCCATGTTTATGCAGAACATGCGCTTAACGGAAACAACAAAGAAATCGATAACAGGTTTCAGAACAAAAACGTTTCTAAAAAAAATCGCCTACAGATGTATACGCTCCCCATCCACCCTGTCCCAGCATACATTTGTACCGCACTGTTTTCACTGTATATCATCTGGAACGTAAAATGGGGTAATATATCCTCGTACTTCAATGAAGACCTCCTCAAATCAAATCTACACTCACCGGGCAAGAAGAAACTCTAATGTCTAGTACAGTTTTAAACTCATACATACTTTGAATAAAAAGGCAAACAATCTTGTTGAAATTTTAAACTTGTATAAATCTGCAATCTGATTCGTTTATTATAATAAAACATTTAAAGGCTCCATATTCCTAAAAAACAGCAGACAATTTTATCCAAGAAAGGTTTAATAAATTGATATATGGTATTAATACGATCATAAAATGTGGCATCTGACAGCCTGTAAAATTTCAGTTAGTCTCTCGTGTTTTGAAAAGGGTCAAAAATGAAATGATTTTTTACCTTACCCCTAAAGTAATAATGTCGGCAATATTAATTTATAATAATAAACAAGGAATAATTTAGAAATGCCTTTGTAATCTTCTATAAAATAATGGTATGTTGAGTGTACTTATTAGAATCACGTCGATTAGACAACTCTAATTAATACGCACAACGTACATTTTATGATGAAATAAAAAAAGATCCCAGATGTTTCCATAAATATTTATTTTGTTGAGTTATCGGAAGAATTTCCTTGGAACTCAAAACCAAGTTCGAATCACGGTAACGAGTCATCGGTGTTCGAGTAATTGAACTTTTACTGTATGTAGGTTCCATATACAATGTATATGTACACTGATGGTAATTCGGACAATAAAAATCTTACTTGTCAGCAGAACCAGGGCCCAGTTGTTCAAAACTAACGATGTCGTTAGTTAACGTATCGTTAAAACTTTACTCATTAAATATGGCCGATACGCTAATATTTTTGCTGAAACAATGTGAGTAGCTTTTGCATTTGCAAAAGCTACCCACATTTTTTTCAGCAAAAATACCTGTGAATTAGATATTGTACTTACTAGAACAGTTAACATTTTGACCACGAACGAGCTCGTTAAGCTAACGACGCTTTGAACAACTGGACCCAGGTCAAGACTGAAAGTCCCAGTTAAGGGAAAGACCTTATAATGTCTTGAGGTTGCACTTTTCAAGTGATATTTAAAACAGCCAACCAATCAAACCCTGTTCTGTGAATGAGTAAACGCAGCCCAGTTTTCTGCCGCAACACCGAACAAGAAATAGTCATTAGATATAATAATCAAACCTTTGTGAAACCCAGTCAATATTTACTGTCTCCCGGAAGTATTCAGCTGATTCTGAAAACAAACGGTCCATACTTTATTCATTAATCACAGCAAGAAAACCGTAGCTACACTAAATATACGGAGTTGTACCTGAAAAACAGTGTTATCCCTGACCAGGATCTACACTGTTTGAATCCATCTAGCACTTAATTACATCAACAGGACGCGTATATCGTTGACTTATTCAGATTTTGGAGGAGTGCGGTAAGGTGTTATGGCGTCCGAATATTTCAGTTATTTACAGTAAGTTGTTAGGAACATGTCAGCAGTTATTAGAAGGCAGTATGTCAATAAGTAAGGAAAACGAGAAGTATGTCAACGGCTACTAGAAAGAAATGAACTACAATGTGAGAAAATGTACTTTCCCAGCTAGCACACAACGTGGACGATTCGTACTCGTTTTTGAGTCCCTAAGAAATTCTTCCGATAGTTCAAGAAAACGAATATTTAGGAAAATTTTCTTATTTTATCATGAAATTGTGTTGTGTTGTCTCATTAGAATCGCCTCATCGAGCCAATACTAACGAGTGCACTCAACACACCATTATTGTATGGAAGGTAAAAACGATTTCCCTAAATTATCACCATTTGCTTTCTGACCTGGCGTCATGATAAACCCTCATTCATAGGTCTGGATAAGAGTGGTTATCAGGTAAATAATTTTCTTATTTCTCAACGAAAACATATGTTGTGGGTATTCATTAGAAGCGACTCGGCGAGGCGCTTCTAATGAGTACCCACAACATATGTTTTAGTTGAGAAATAAGAAAAATATAGATACTTTTTGGTTGAAAAAAGCGCCTAATCAAGAGCTATGCTCATTGGCTCGAACTACCCTTGGCTCGAATAAATTTCCATGGTCTCAAAGGTGTTCGGGCCATGGAGGTTTTACTGTATTCTACAGTATCCAATGATTCTATAAGCGGACAGTGAAAGTCCTGATCACACTGTGCATTGTGCTTTAGATTGATCTGGGGCTTTGCTCTCCGCATATGCTCGAAGACACATTTTCGCATGGCGCGGTCCATGTTATATCAGTATGTAAAGTGTTTGCCATAGAACATTACGAAAACACGCTTATTCAAATACACTGAAAATTTTACCACCCAAAAATGACAAATTTTCAGATAAAAATTCTGATATTTTTCATATTTCTACTCAAAACATAGATTGTGGGTACTCGTTTGAACCGCCTCGTCGAAGCGGTGCTAACGAGCACCCACAATCTATGTTTTTGAGCAGATATAAGAAAAATAATGCATACCCCTGTTAACCCCGGTTTTACAACATAAAAAAGTGGGTTTTAAGGGGCTCAAAATTATATAAGTACGTTTTCGTGATGATCCCGCCCTTGTTTCGTCACGGTAGTTTGATTTTTATGGTGTTCCGCTGGTCGAGTTGGGGAACTCCTGTGCGAACCGAACAGTTTTTTTTTTTTGTTTTTTTTTGTTTTAGCAGCATTGAGTCTGAATGAGGCTTTGGTGTCGGTTTTGTCCCCTGGGGATTTTTAACTGCTGATCGTTTTCGAACGGTGGTTTTGGACTGCGTTCAACAAAGCAAATCAGTTGCAAGGGTTTTTCCCCAAACTATTTTGCATCTTCTGAACGGTTGTTTGTTTACCCTGTCTTATGTGACCTCAAATTAAAGAGTACCCGCTATTCTCGTTGACGAGACTTGATATTGGAGCGAATAAATTATGCCGAAATAAATATCAATTTTATAAGGGACCGAATGTATAAAATCAACCCAGTAAACACTTCCATTTTTGTTACGAACAAGCACACAACAGCATACAAAACTTTATTCACATAGACCGCCATCGTGATTGTGCCAAAAGAGCATAGTTTGAGGATATTTACTACCCTCCTTCAAAAACTGTCAGAAATCATAAACGGGAAATACGCTTTTGTTTGCGAGTGACCACGAACACCTGGCCCTGAGGTTATAAAACTTTTTTCAGGCTCAACCCAGCTGAGCATGAAATTTTCACTGCTAATAAATATGAAAATGCCATTGATAGTTGTCATTTTCATATTTATTAGGAGAGAAAGTTCATGCTCAGCTATTTTAAACGAGAATAAATGCAATTGTTAGTAATTTGAGAATTATTAGCAGAAAACAAAATCATGCTGATTTGTGAGCATGAAAAAAGTTATATAACCTCGGGGCGTGGTGTTTTGCCATTATTTTTGCCTCCTCTTTTTTCGCTACCTTTGGACGGCTTAGACTGGCATTATTAGTCTACTGAATTAAACAATGTTTGCAGAGAAATACATTATTTGTACCTATAGAAGCAAATGAAACTAAACTTTTCTCATCTAATATCTCTTTTGATAGTGAAATCAAGAACAATGATTGCCCTGGGCCGTACACTATATAGGGTAGAGGAACGACACAGTGGGGATCCTTTATTGATCCACAATGCATTTGCAAAATGAAAATGATAATAAGCAAAATCAGACATATATAGTATCTCACATACCGTCAATGTCTAGTCTTACTGATCACCACATGCCGATACAAAATTAGAACGTATTCATACAGACTGAATAAGTATCTTTTCATTTGAGAATTTACCATAATGGTTGAAAGGTCCATTTCTGTGCCAATGAAAGGCTAAAATCTATATTATATGGCTAATAAGCAGTCTTCAAACTTTGTTGTAAACATTTTTATTGGCCAAAATATCAATAAACATCACTTTCTTCAATAAACACATATACGATAAAAAGGGATGGTGCGTTTGTTTTAGCAAATTATCGTACATGACAGACAGCCCTGGGCAAACAGTGCAGACCCAGATCAGACGCCGCGGCGGCGTCTGATCTGGGTCTGCACTGTTTGCTACTCCACCAGCAGTTTTTAGACTCACTAACAAGTAAAAATGGATGTTTTTCAAAGTTTTGGACAAACATGGTAAGAAGTTTATGTGTCGCTAATATTTAGGGAAAATTTGGTGAAGAAATAAGTACGATAAATTTGGTAAGTTATTGATCTGTGACTGGTTCTACAAACATAAGAGAGACCTTGATTGACCCGCAACATGAAAATTGCATTCGTACATGTTTGCCCAGCGATGGATCAGATCAACTTATGCAATTAATACAACGTCGCATTCATATCAACGTTAATAGGGCGTTGACTAAACGTCATGAGTCCGCTGGGCTGTCTAAAGAAACATTCACATTCTCAGTTCATATATTTCAGTGAATACATTGACTCCCGCGACTTCACATGATCATTAAGTGACGTCAAAGCAACCATAGTTCTTCGAAACATGATTGAACGATGGCGATGTTATGACGTCAATAAGCTATTCCGCTGTTACAATTGTTTGCTTCTTTAAATTTAATCCTCGAACCAGATTTTTTCGTTGAATAATGGATGGAAAACAATACAAAAATAAGCAATAAATGCAATTTATTTAAAGATCATTGAAGTATAAACAACACTGAGTCTCGAGCAAAATTTACATGAACTCATTTTGCTGGTGATCCGATGTTGTTCATACTTCAATGGGCGTTAACAAATGTCTTCATTTCTTAATTCAATGAAGAGTCTCAATACAAAATCATTCTTGTCTGTGCTCCTTGTTTCTAAAGACAATTGTTTAGAATGCATTTATTTATTTATTTATTTATTTACTTTGCTATCAAAAGAGTGCACAATAAAGACTCGTCATACTGTGTGGGTGCTGAGCGCATTAGTTCGCATGTACTTTTTTTCAGGCGGTGGCTTTCACACAACAAGTAAGTTAAGGCTTAAGTCCACGTGCACTGAAATACAAAACTGTATATAATTAAAGATGTTGAGATTTTAATATTACAAACAATATGAAACATGCACCAGCGATAGTCACGTGACCTTCCTCTTAGCTTCAGAATCATACGGTTCAATATTACATGTAAATATGATTAAAACCATATTCAACGAAATACTGGATCCTTAGGGATAAAAGAATAAAATACTAGCAAACAAACATTTTATATACAAATTTTCGGGAGTAGTACCTCCTTCTTCAGGAGAAACACAGAGATTTTACAAAATTCTCTTTCTTTTAAAACTTTTTCCCATCGACGTCCGACGTAAAATAAACTGACGTCATTTGTCATGTTCTTTACGTCAATCGTCTTTACAAACAAGGTCTTGATGATGCAAATACGTGACCCTCTATAAATCTAGTGTATTGAATGCACATTAAGGTTTTCAGTTTTTATCCATCCCACTGGGCGGATAAGCTGGGTAAGATTTATCAGCACGGACGAAAATCGCTGAAAATCTAGATTTCAACAGCAATTTCACGCCCGCTGTTCTTCATTTATAGTAATGTGCCGGTTTTAAAGAAGAAATCGAAAGCTTGATAGTTTTCACACATTCTTCATTTGCGTGCAATAAAAGATCAGTGAATATCTTGTCTTGTCCCGCTGCTTTCCCATTTTCTAGGTACTGCAAGGAGACCATGATCTCTCCGAGTGAAATCTCCTCGTTAAAAAGATTGTCATCATATAGTTTATCTTCATGCTGTTGCTCTCGAATCTCTGAAAGTTCTGTTTCTATTTCTTTCTTTAAGGTTTTGTCGAAGTCATTTTCAGATAGATGATTACCACTGAAGAAGGCGTCCAGCAGGACTTCTTTTCTAATTAAAAACCGGGGCCCAGTTGTTCAAAGCATCGTTAGCTTCACGAGCTCGTTAGTGGTCAAAATGTTAACTGATCTAGTAAGTACAACATCGCATTCACAGGTATTTTGCTGAAAAAATGTGAGTAGCCTTTGCAAATGCAAAAGCTACTCACATTTTTTTTTTTCAGCAAAAATATTAGCGTATATGCCATATTTAACGATCAAAGTTTTAACGATACGTTAACTAACGACATCGTTAGTTTTGAACAACTGGGCCCAGGATTGTTGTCCCCATCAACTAATGGTGAAATATTTCCAAGATTCTGAAAGGAGGTCAAAGTTTCTTTCCTTTGGGATACCGCTATATGTAATATAATCACACAAGGTCTTTACCGATTAGTTTTCCTCTTCTTCTGCTTCTTTGAACACTGTTTCAACAGATTTTAAGATTTGAAAAATTCTGTCTGTTAAGCGTCGTATGTAGGTCATTTAATGTTTGCCTTATTCAACTGATTCTTTATTGCACTAACCTTCTCATTCCGCCAATGTGGTTTTCTGCGCGTGTGTACATTCTTCACATTTCGCTTTGGAACACTCTTATCACGCCATTCATCAAACACATTTTTTAAAGGATGAACACATGTCCTCCTTCGATTCCCATTCTGTCTGTGCACAAAGAGAGTTCCAGCTCTCAAAGGAATCCTTTGTGCATTCTTCCCATAAATTCCAGTCTGTTTTTGTAAGTAGATATTTCTGAACCAGAGTCTCTCCCATAAATGTAAAATTTTCGCATGTTTCAAGTAGGATACCTATATGGTCCGACTGTACGGCTTCATGCACAGTGAAAACGTTGGAACTAACTTTTGATTCGTGATATATAGGTCAATCGCACTATTTGTACTCTTTCTAGTGTTTTTTTTTTTATTATTTTATTTTTATTTATTTATTTTTTTTATTTTTTTTTTATTTTTATTTTTTATCGTTTAAGCATATGTAAGAGAGTATTGTAAAAAAAATCATTTTTTTTTTCATTTTCATTTACAGAGATGTTCCATTTTTGACTCTTAGCATTTAAGTCACAACTGACCTTAATATTCTTATACTCAAATGATTGATCGAATTAATGCTTTAAATAATTTCAAATGTTCTGTTTGGCTTGGCGATATGTAGGCTACTAAGAAGTTAAATCCATCTCGAAGTACAATAGCTACACAAATAGCTTCTAAATTTCCTTTCTCTAAATCTTGTCTCCTTGTGATAAAGAAATCTTTTGATTGTTTTCTGATTATAGCGACACCACCTTGACCTCCGTTGTTTATTTATTATTATTATTTTTTTTCTTGGTTAAGGGATCAATTCAAGACCATTAAGGGAAATTTACAGGGTTAGATTCCTTTTTCATATTTCTGATAAGCAGAGGATATCTGTATTGTAGTTGAAGATAATTAAGTTATAATAGGCGATTTGGCTTTTGTCCAAGACTAGCCAATGATAAGAGTCTCGTGTTGTTGTTTTTTCGAAGAAGCAGAAAAGCCCGGATCTTTGTAGCTAAAACACTTTTTGATAGACAGAAAACAATTAGAAGAGGCTGTATAATCACCCTCATACCCTCATAGTTCACACACTTGTTTAAGTTTGTACATTCAAGATTAGTATGTTCCTCGCTGTCCATATTCCATATTTGTATGTACAAATTCTACTGATACGGCTAAACCTATAGTTCTTCAATATATGCGGTCTCATCATTTAGCTTATTTTCTGTAACAACTGATTTTGCTTTTAGTAGATCTTCTTCTGTTCTGAATTCATTTTAAGTACTGGCATAGATCTAGTAGAGTTCCTGTAGTACAGACGTGATGCAAACTTTACACGACAAGTATGGCTGCAAATCTCTACAGTACCTTCAACTGATGGGTTTATGTTTTTTTGATAGACCCATCTTTTATTGCTTTAATTCTCTGGCTTATGCAGAGCAGATCTATTCTGTTTCAAATGCTTTCTCTGGCCTTTGAATGTACATATCCATTGTCTAAAATAAGAAAACAGTCTTTATCTATCAAGTACACATTGAGACATGTACATATTGGGACATGAGCTTCAACCCTTCAAAATGCCAGGTCCTGCATATCACAAGAGCTAAATGCCCCATCCAAACCAAATATATCCTCCATGACACTGTCCTTCAAACAGTCCCATCGGCCAAATATCTGGGTGCTACAATCTCAGATGATCTTTCTTGGAGCCCACATATTGATTTGATTACCAAGAAAGCTAACCAGACTTTGGGATTTCTTAAATGGAATATTAAGGTCCATAATCAGGACCTTAAATCCACAGCCTACAAAACTCTAGTAAGACCCCAATTGGAGTATGCTTCGACGGTCTGGTCTCCCCACACAGCTACAAATATTGCTAAAGTGAAGCAGTTCAGCGCAGGGCAGCCAGCTGGAATACCCGTGATTACCAGCGCACCTCTAGTGTAACCCAAATGTTAAATGACCTAAACTGGCGCACTTTGGAACAACGTCGGATAGACAGTAGATTGATTCTTATGTACAAGATCACATATGATCTTGTCGCCATACCTGCAGCAGACTACCTAATTCCCAATACAAGGCCATCTAAGTTCAATCACCCCCTGGCATATAGACAGATTCCCACCCTCCGTGACTATTACAAGTACACATTCTTTCCCCGTACCATAGCTCACTGGAATGCCCTAGAACACCACATCCCCGTCCTACCTACTGTGGCACAATTCAGCTATGCTGTGTGCCAAGTAGTCCATATCTCACCCTAAACACCCAACAAGCTTTTATCTTTTAACTGCACTAACTCTTGTTTCACATCTGTATATTCTTTTTCTTAACTGTGCACCTCTTTTATTTTCAGCTAACCCCCTTTTGCACTCGTTTACCGAAACCCGTCTGACGTCCTCTTCGGGGTTCCGAGACAGTTCACCGACAAGACAGTTCACCGACACGTAATTTGGAGACAGTTCATCGACAAAATTGGAGATAGTTCACCGACACATTTGAAGACAGTTCACCGACAAAAATAAATAAATAAATAAATAAATGTTTGTGAAACTTAAGATAAAGAAAAATGACATATGTGCTCGCATATACTAGTAAAAAAGAAGATATTTGTATTGATATTTCACATCATACTTTCTGGACATGTATGGTACGTTCCTAAAGGCGGAAAGTTCATTCGACCATAAGACGATCTGACAAACATGCAGACTCTGATCTTTTCCGGCGAAAAAGTATTATTATTAATTTGATTCGGGGTTCGAGTATGCTATTCCTTAGACATATTGTTTCACTGCTTAGGTAAACGAAACAAAAATACGCGCACCATTACGAAAACATACCTATTCAAATATGTAGAAAATTTCACCTCCAAAAACTGAAAATTTTCAACTAAAAAATCTCTGATATTTTTCATATTTCTGCTCAAAACATAGATTATGGGTACTCGTTAGAACCGCCTCGGCGAGGCGGTTCTAACGAATACCCACAATCTATGTTTTTTTAGCAGAAATTAGAAAACTAAAGTATACCCCTGTAAACCCCAGTTTTACTGTATAAAAGTGGGGTTTAAGGGGGTCAAAATTATATAGGCGTATTTTCGTGATGCATGCACAGGCTGATCTATGTATTTGCCCCCTGTTGTTGTATTTGTACCTTTCACTGGTCTATTAAAACTTAGGAGTTGTGTTTTTAAAGTAATCTTGCTTTTTGTTTGAAAATACCTATATATAGTTTTATAAATAAAATTTAAATACACGTCTTTGTATTACAAATAAATCATGAAAAACGTAAAAATTTATACGACCTATATATATAATGATTCATATACTATCTATTTTTTTTTTTTTTTTTTTTATTTTATTTCTTCTTCACGCGGCATTTGAAGCACATAGCGAAACTTTAATAGTAAGACAATTCAGAAACAAGATGTTAACTAACTTTTAGTTTTCCCAGTAAATGATGTCCTTTCTTGTTTAGTATGTCACCGAATCTTCGGCAAATAAACAGCAAAGACAGTAGCTTCTGACATTTCTTTCCATCTCCTTTAGTGAAAATCTTACTATTTTATTTCAAAACCACCGTTTATTTTCTTCATTAAAACCCATAAAACAGTATTTCAAATTTGTCGGTGAACTGTCTCCAATTTTGTCGGTGAACTGTCTCCAAAATAACTGTCGATGAACTGTCTTGTCGGTGTACTGTCTAGGTCCCCTCTTCGGAGGTTAAGACGTAACGGAAGAAAGAAAGAAAGTACACGTCTCAGTCGCAACTGTTGATGCGTATGAATTTATCTGTTTATTGTTATTATTTTCCACGTCTTTAGATATAATTTCTTGTGTCGGTTCTGTTCTGTTTGAGATATTTAAAAAAAAGACATATGAGTGGAGTGTATCCGATATATACGCATGGAGAACAGTGTTGGTCAGTTTCCCTGAATTTCGCTCCTTCTCGGAGATGGTTACCGGAAGTGGGCGATCGATAAGAAATTGAAAATGACTGAGGGAAGGTTTAACTACGTTTACAGCTGTGATTTGGAAGAAAATGTCGAAATTAAGATGTATAATTTTGCATTTATAGTTACTTTTTACATAACATACTGTACTCATTGTCAAATCACTTTAGATGAATACATATTTTCAAGAAACGTAATTGTTTGTCAAATGTATTTTCAGTTCGTACTGCACTAATGCTCGTGTGGTAATTGCAGGACTGCATTCGAGACCACTTCCACTCTTAATTTACTTTAATGGCTTTAAGGTCAAAAGATGAGTGTGGGGAAAGGCTAGAAACTGAATGTTCAGTTGATGTCAGACATTTAAATGTTAGAAAGGGAAGCGTGTGAGGCGATTGACAGGGCTGTTTGCCTGATTAGCTTAGTTTGAAGAGCACCTTACATACAAGTTAAGTGTTATGGGTGTGTCCTGCATCAAAGGTAACATGTTAAACTGGTTAGTGCAGGGAAGGACCACATAGCAGCAGAAATGGTGCTTTTTTCATCCGGAAAAATGCTGATATCTTTCTTATTTCTCGACGAAAACATGTTGTAGGTACTCATTAGAAGTGCCTCGGCGAGGCGCTTCTAATGAGTACCCACAGCATGTTTTCATTGAGAAATAAGAAAAATGTTATGTGGATACCCCCTCTTATCTGTAGCTATGGGCCACAAACTGATATTATTTACTTGATGCCTGCACAAAGGTTAGAAGGGGTATTAGAAGGGGGAATAGTGTTGTGATTGCACATGTAATTGATGCTTTTATCAGTTTTAAGTTAAGATCCTGAGAATTCAGCATTCTTATAGGCTAACCAAACACACCTACCAAACTGAATACACAGAACAGTGTTTAACTTAACAAATATAGTCAATCAGCATTTCTCCCAAGGTGCCAAGTTCGGTAGATGAATTGCTTGATTGCTATTTGATTGTTCAAATATGCTATAGTATACATGTTTATTGAATGAATATACAGATTTTCAAAATACTGACCTGTGAAAGAAATTGATCAATGCGATGAAACGAAAACAAAAAAGGCAAATTAATGTGTGTTGGCTATGTATTATTTTTGAGCTCACATGTTAATGCTAACAAATCACTATTTTACCTCCAAAATTATGGCCCAAAATTAAGTTAAGAACTGTAAAACATGGTCATTTCTACATGATAACAAAAGGTGGCAAAACTTTATAATGTGCGGCGCCAATTTATTTTCACCAAAGACATACATGCCATTAGCTGTTGACAGAAATCTGTGAGATTTTGCAAATTTTTAGGGGAGATTTGATGAAATTCTGTGAGATTTTTATGAAAATCACTTTCAAGCTTACAGAAGTAAGTTAAAAGCCATTATTTTAATGAGTAAAGCTTGGGATAGCCATGCTAATGTGTGATTTATTTCTGATTCTTCAAAAAGTAGCTTATTAAATGATATGAAAATTCTGTGAGATTTGAAAATCTTATGGGAAATGGGGTCTAGAAGGGCCAAAATTCTGTGAGATTTTGTCTCACAGTGTGAGGTATGGCATGTATGCAAAGAGGCAACCAGAATTGCTGTTCTGAGACTAAGTATTTATGTGCAATTGTGCTGTCAATGCAACTGCAATAGGCCAATCAGGTCAGACCAGGGTGGAGCATCTAGTCTCAGATCAACTGCTGGGCCACAAAGTCAATGCAACAGGCCAGACCAGATTGGATGGAGTCCTGCTGTCGGTCTGAGACTAGACACTTCAACCTAGTCTGACCCAATTGCAGGGTTCTCACTAGGATTTTGAAAATTGGAGTAAAATGCTGTCCTCCAGAAAGAGTTGGAGTTTTACCATACTTATCTATTGAGACTTTCCAAAAAGTTGGAGTCAGAAATGAAAAGTTGGAGTAACTTACTCCAAATCTGGAGTTAATGAGATCTCTGCAATTGGCCTATTATACTTGCACTAGTGGATGGCTCGAGGGATAACAATATCCTTTTCCCTGTCTAGAGCCATGCTATGAGCATAGCAAAATCACAATGATTTAAAGCCTTTTATAATACCCAAGATTATTTGTTCATCTGTTTTAGTGGAACCCTTGAAGGAGAGAGAGAAAGACCTGGTTTCAATGACCTCTTAAATGATCCAATGCTGCGGTTCTCTGGAGCCTATAGCCCTGATTGTTCAGACATGCTTGTCACATGTCAGGTGTACAGTTCTGGGAAACCTATCTCTCTGCCAACACAGACATCATACAAAGCTTTCAGTACTAGATGGAAGTAAGTTTGCTTGTTGTTGTGATGATATCTGAATTTGCTTTCAGCTACCTGATACACATACCTCTAAGAAAAAAATTACACTATGTATTCGACCTAATTACCACACTGTGCACTTAGATTTTTCAAAAATGCTGGTTAACTTGTGGTGCAATATGTATTCACCTATACTAAAGGCTACACTTAAAAAAAATATCAGCCAAGCACTTATATAATGATGCTTATGTGATGGTTTTTTTTTTGTTGTTTTTTGTGACTTTCTTAATAAAGGCATATGTTGTGGGTACTCATTTGAATTGCATCAACAAATTGATGCAATTTAAATGGATACCCTCAACCTTAATAAAGGCATATGTTGTGGGTACTCATTTGAACTGCATCAACAAGGTGATGCAATTTAAATGGGTACCCTCAACATATGCCTTTATAAAGAAGAAGACAAAAAGTATACTGACTGTAATCTGAACACTATGGAATTGCTTAACTGTGTGCTTATATAGGAGTACATGTATGTATGGTAATTTGGTCAAATAGGATATCCCTGGATTAGGCGCATTTTTTATCAAAAAAGTATTGAAATTTCATTTTCTCCATGGAAATGTATAATGTTGTGGGTACTGGTTAGAAGTGCCTCACCGAGGCACTTCTGATGAATCCCCACTACAAACGTTTTAGCAGAAAACTTAGAAAAATATTGCCCTGTCTTATCTGGAGCATTGAATGAGCCATACAGTGAGAAAAAATGTATTTGGGGTACATGTATATGCTAACAGTAAGAAAAATATTTGGTGATAATTCTGGGATAATTTTTCTTATTTCTTCATAAAAACACGTGTTGTTGGTACTCATTAGAAGTGCCTCAGGGAGGCACTTCTAATGAATACCCACAATATGTTTTTATGGAGAAATAAGAAAAAAATTATCCTAGAATTATCACCAAATACTGCTCCATAACAATACCTCTGCTAACAGTAAAGATCCAGATCAACTTGTCACACAATCTGATAATGGCCTTTGCTCTTTGTTGATATTTTCTATGGTGTGTAATGATTCTGTAAGCAAGCAGTTGAGACCATGATCTGACTGCACAGATGCACATGCTGATTAGGGCCTTCACTATCCACATATGTCCCAAAGATACATTTTTTACGTGGCAGGGTTCTATATTATCAAGAAACAAGTTTGGTATTTTTTCTTCATTTTTGCAGGAATACAGAAGTTTTTGGGACTCATTAGAACTCTGCTTTCATTTCTAATGGCATTATCCCCTTTGAAAATTTTAGTATAAAAATTGTGTTATTTCTGTTACTTTAAATGTGTTGAAAACACAAAACCTGATAGAATGTCAGACTTGGGATATTGGGTTCCATGTTACACCAAAGGTAGTGTTTTTATATATGACCTGCATTTCATGGTTCAGTAATTTTTACCTTGCATCTTTAAGAAAATTTGTCTTATCTGAGTATGTAGACATCATATAGGTGACTACTTATTGTTCTAGGGTTGAGGCCAGACTATAGTAAGTTAGGCTTCCGTTAAGCGGACGTACGACGTATATTACGCCCTGAGATTGCCACCGGACGTCCAAATTGAACTTCAAAGACGTACCGCGGACTTCCGAAATTTCTTTTGTCCGTCCGAAATCAATACCCGAGACGTCCAAAAATTGTCAAAAGGCCCGCCCACTTTTAACCAGTTGTATGATGTTTGCCCCGCCTACTTACCGGAAATTCGCTACCTGTGTTGACTGAGCTTTAAGGACGTCCCACTTTCCGCTTGCGGGAGTTTTATTGACAGCCGTGTCAAGCGTCGCGGCACCCTTTTGATGGCTGCGTGATCACTGCGTGTATTTGTCACGCGTGCTGAGTTGATTAATTGATGTTTTTATTCTACTGCGACCCCGAAAATATTCGTTGAAATTATATGAAGTCATTATTATTTTTTAATAGTCAGGTCTTAAAACCTTAAATTATTATTTTGCTAATTATTATTTTGCTAAGAACGTGTGTCGTCTGCAACACTTCCGGGAATTGCCGAGTGAAATCTATAAATAAATAACAATTATGCACAGAACGCAAATTGAAATCTATTCGAATTTAGAAGCTTATGTTTGTCATGACAACAAAAGCAATTTTTCAAATGAAAAGAAAACATATTTTCGTCAAAATTTTCGGAAAACCCGTTTCTAAATGCGTAGCCTTGTTCCGGTTGCGCTGTTTACCAGCGCGGAAAAGACGCAAAGTAAGTCTAAATATAGGCGATTTGCGATGGTTTTGCTTGCTTTTCTCCGCGAACGAACGTTTTGCTGTTGGTATTTCATCGAGAGCTGCCTTTAATTTGTTTGTTTTTGCACGAGTCTGCGCCGTTTTCCCGCAATTTTTGTGAAGTAAGCAACTCGTTCGCTCGTGTTGATCAGCTTCAATCCGAACAAATATTTCATAAAATACTTTCTGCAAAATAATTTTAGCATAGTTTATTTTTAAGAAAACATGTTTTGGGTGTTTTCTCTCATGTATTTTCTTTTCTTTTTTCTTTCTCTGGGCTTTGAAACGAATGCGAAGTTGTACCAATGTTGATGCTTTCTCTAAGGTCCGACATACAAGTACAGGCTTTCCAAAAAGATGCGATCGAATTTTAATAAGCGATAAGGACATTTTTAAAACACATCTAAGAGAAGCGTATATCATGATGATACTGTGTGACACTGAAATAAGAACCTGTGTTCTACTAAAGAAAGGGCAGACCGCCGCAGCACGGAAAAAAAGTGGGACTTCCTAGCTTTTCTGTGGGACTTCCAAATTTGAGGGGTAGGAAGTCTGGGACTTCCTGAGTCTGGAAGTTAATGGAAGCCCTGAATTTATTATAGTAACTCAAACATATTTTTGAAACCCTTGTTTAGGGGCAACTTGGACCCCTTTGTAAACAATGCAAATTTAGGTGCCATTGCTCATACGAGCATTGGCACCTAAATTGTCATTGTTTACAGAAAGAAATGTCGTAATCTTCATAATGCCTTTATGATGAGGAGATCAGGTTTGGAGAAAAACAACCATCTGACTTACGTCAGTCTTGCGCTCAACCCTCGATATGTAATAAACTTATTTTAGAATTTGAACATCTTGAAACTACTTGGTGATGTACCCGAAATGTACTTGATGTCAGACAGACAGTGAATACCCTGATCAGACTGCTCCCTTAGGAGCAGTTTGATCTGGATCTACACTGTTTGCATGGGCATATTTGTTGAAATAATCAGGGTATCTAGAGTAATTAGTTTTATATTCTGTTTTAGCTGGAATGAATGGTTGAGACTGCCAGTGAAATATTGCGACCTGCCGAGAGATGCATTGTTATGTCTAACAGTCTGGGATATTTATGGGACAGGAAAGATCATTCCTGTTGGAGGGACAACCATATTTTTATTTGGAAAGTATGGGTAGGTATGTTTTGGACCATCAGTAAGTGGTTGGTATTATATTTACACTCAATATTTGGACAGTTCAACTCACTGTACCTGTATGTACATGTATGTGATGATGTGTCTAGACTTACTGACTATATCTCCTGATAAGCAGGTACATGTATATCCACAGAATATTTTATTTATTTATCCCAGAAAAGTTTTGTTAATTGATTAGAGGCACCTCACTGAGGCTTTTCTAATTAATGCCCTAAAATATATTCTCATGGGAAAATGAAAAAAAAAATGCCAGTACAATGTAATTTGTTGTTGAAAAAAGCCATGGATATGATCTTCCTTTAGTTGTTTAGGTAATAATTATAATGAAACCAGTAATATTTTTTCTTGATAATCATAATAAAAATTAATAAATAAAGATAATGATAAGAATAAGGATAATAATTATAATATTAATGATAAAAACACCTGATTACCTTACACTCAATTTGATAATGCTTTCTGAAATGGGTCACATCGTGCCAAAAAGTGCCCTGAGACATTTCTGGCAAAAACATACCTATATAATTTTCACCCCCCTTAAACCCACATTTATACAGCAAATCTGGGGTTTAAATGGGTATACATAATTTTCTTCTTTCTGCTTAAAGACATGGCTTGCCTCAGCAAGGCAGTTCTAAAGAGTACCCATGATCTATGTTTTGAGCAGAAATGTGAAAAATATCAGAATTTTTATCTGAAAACTTTAAGTTTTTGGTGGTGAAATTTTCAATATACATGTACTTGAATAGGCGTTTTTTGGGGTGACATACGCAAAATCTACAGATTCAGATAACCCTGCACATATGCAAAGCATTATGGAGGCCTTTGTTCTCTGTACATACATTCTGTAGTATCCAGTGGTTCTTTTATCACACAATGAAGGCCCTGATCAGACTGTGAGGATGGATTGGCTGATCTGGGCCATCGCATGATTTTACACGGCAAAGCCCAAATGTTTTCAGGTATTTTGACAAGGGATACATTTTGATGATATTTTCTGAATGTTTTCAGTGCATTTCGACAAGGGATGCATGATCTAAAGGTATGGCCTAATGTTGAAGCTGACCCATCCAGTCATTCAACCACTCCTGGAAAAACAAAAGACAGTAATGACCAGATGAGTAGACTAGCAAAGGTAAGTATTGGAAACATTTGTAAATGTAAGAAGAACTTTTCCTCCTGCAAGTTCTCTGTTACAACCATACTTATAATCTGTACACTTTGTTTACATTTTGAAAGAGGAATCTGATTTATAAGATAAATCCCCATGATCTCATTTGTGGCATGACAAGTGACTCTTGGTGAAAACCCAGTAAGAATTTGGATCTCTCAGAGAACTAGCTTGTACTGGAAAAGGATCTACTCTAAAAGGAAAGAATCTGCTCCCCCTGGGAGCAAATTCTTTCCTTCTAGAGTAGCTCCCTTTCAGAAGAGGCTTGATGTACAGAAACTAATAGTAGTCACACAAATTATCTCCCTTATAAATCTGGCTGGAAATAAATCAGATGCATCTGATCCTCTTTAGATGCCTAAAAGAATTTGTTTAGTATAAGGACGACAGTATAAATTCTTCCAGTCATTTTATCATAGCTCTGGGTAAACCACTATTTTCTAGACGGCATTTGATTCTGATCATGTTTTGCATATTATAATGTTTATGTTTTTCTTTATCTTTCACTGAGGTAGACGTATTATAATGTTTATGTTTTTCTTTAATTTTCACTGAGGTAGTTCTTTGTTGTATATGTAAACAAGAAAGCCCCAGATCAGTCTGTACATACATGTATATATGTTCAGTCAGATGGGGTGCATTGCATTGACTGGCAGAGCAGTGTTTCCACTGCGGTGAGATAAATTTGCTTTATTTTCTTACATATACATGTGTGTTGTCCAAATGTTTAGCAGCATACAGAGACTCTTCATTTTTAGGGTAGAAGAACTTTTGAATGTAAAAAGCTCAGTTGGAAATACTGGAAAGTCTACAAGTTAAAATCCTGCTCAGACTTCACATGTGTACACACTGAGCTGTCAGTGTGCCTTTTCTATCGTGCATACAGGCTAAGGTGGTGTTATGCTTGACAAGGTTTATATATGTAAATGATATTCACAGTAAATACCCTGTATATTCAGATGCCTTTACAGTTTACGCATAGCTCCAGGCAAGACATTTTTCATCCAGGGCCCAGTTGTTTAAAGCATCGTTAGCTTATCAAGCTCGTTAGTGGTCAAAATGTTAACTGTTCTAGTAAGTACAATATCTAATTTACAGGTATTTTTGCGGAAAAAATGTGAGTAGCTTTTGCAAATGCAAAAGCTATTCACATTTTTTAAGCAAAAGTATTAGCATATTTTGCATATTAATGATCAAAGTTTTACAATACATTAACTAACGAAATTGGCCTCGGTGGCTCAGTTGGATGCGCCGTCCGACTGGAGACCAGGAGGTCGCGGGTTCAACCCCCGCCGAGGTCGGCAACATTCTTTCGTGGAGATTGATCATGAAATATTTTCTACGGTCATTCTCTCCCTTCCGCTGATTCAAGAAGGGCAGTTGTCAGTTTCTGGCGAAAGAATGTGCACAATACTGGTTAACCGCTTAGTGGACTAAGCCTGCCCAGTAAACGTGTGGTTAGGTAAACTGACCGCGCTCGACATGACCCCATTGGGTTGACTGGGCCGTAAAACCTCAACACAAACAAACAAACTAACGAAATCGTTAGTTGTGAACAGCTGGGCCCTGAATATAGGAAAACATATGTTGTAGGTACTCATTAAAAGTGTCTCAATGAGAACTTTCTAATGGGCACCCATAAACATGGTAAACATAATTTTTCGTCGAGAAATAAAAAAAAAAAAGTTTTGTACTTTTCTTATCTAGAGCTTTGATTATCGTGCACTTCCAAAAATCTGAACAAGTTTTTTGGACTACTTATGGTGTCTTAAAATATGAATGCATAGCATAAAGTACAGATCCTGATCATACAGCTCCTAAGGAGCATATCTATACGAATATTAAAGGGGAACGCAGTATAAGTCGTAAGTATATCTTGGAGTCAAGTGCTTAACAAGCCATTTATTTTGATGCAAGAGTTTTCAAAATCGACCTAGAAATAAGAAAGTTATGGTGGTTTGAATATATTGAAAATGGCTGTCATGGATGCCGCCCATATTGTAGGCTTTTTGACGTCACACAGCCCAACTTAAATATGCAAAACCAAATTATAAAGGATTTTTAAGGATAATTTTGCTACAGTTTTTTTTATAATCTTTTAATTCTAGTGACAAGCATTCATTTCCCCCAAAGTAAATAAACTTTATGAAGATAACTACTTTTATGAAACAAATTTAAATTTTTATGAAACCACATTAAATATTCAAAATGTCGGTGCCCATTCCACTAATGTTTTAATATTCAATTGTCTAGAACTTACTTAATTTTCCACCGATTTTAATCAAATTTGTGTCAAATTCATTGTTTGTAAAGTTCTTTACTTTAAAGCACAATACATTTTAAGGTTATGTTCCCTTTTAAAGGTACCTAAGTATTGGGAAATCTTATCTACTTAAATACCATACTTGTCCTAAAATTTGAAATAGTCCATACTCCATACTTTTACCTGTTGATGTGTCTAAAATATTGCTGTATGTATGGCAAACAGTGTAGACCCTGATCAGATGCCACATTCTGTGGTGTCTGATCTATGTCTACACTGTTTGCAAATGCAGTGGTAAATCTGTCCCAATACTTAGGGTTATTACGGTATGCATGATTCTTATTTCATTACAAAAACACGCCTGTTCAAATATATAGAAAATTTTATCTCCAAAAACTGAAAATTTTCAGATAAAAAAATCAGATATTTTTCATATTTCTGCACAAAACATAGATTGTGGGTACTCGTTAGAACTGCCTTGCCGAGGTGGTTCTAATGAGTACCCACAATCTATATTTTGAGTAGAAATAAGAAAAATAATGTATACCCCTGTAAACCCCAGTTTTACTATATAAAAGTGGGGTTTAAGGGGGTCAAAATTATATAGGTAAGTTTTCGTGATGTTTTAGCTTAGTAAGAAACACCGTGATGGCCATATGGTGAAAGTTGATTGGCTGGACAGACTGACATTTCGGGAAATTGAGATGGTGAATGAGCAGCAGAAGAGAGATTCCAACTTCATGTATTTGATGATAGAATTCCCTTACATTCATCATGAGGACATAGAGTACACAGTTGTCTATTTTGAAAAGGTATGTGTATGGCTCACATATACTTGTTGTAGAACAGACAATAGATATTTTGTTTGTTTGTGTTGAGGTTTTACGGCCCAGTCAACCCAATGGGGTCATGTCGAGCGCAGTCAGTTTACCTAACCACATGTTTACTGGGCAGGCCTAGTCCTCTAAGCGGTTAACCAGTATTGTGCACTTTCTTTCGCCAGAAACTGACAACTGCCTTTCTTGAATCAGCGGAAGGGAGAGAATGACCGTAGAAAATATTTCATGATCAGTCTCCACGAAAGAATGTTGCTGACCTCGGCAGGGGTTGAACCCGCGACCTCCTGGTCTCCAGTCGGACGGCGCAACCAACTGAGTCACAGAGGCCGGCCAGACAATAGATATGTAAATATGTATATATGTATATAGAGTGCATAGCTGAGCAGTCTAAATGGTCTAGACCATTTAGTCTAGTGGTTGTTTGCTAGCTTTGTGATCCAATGGTCTTGGGTTTGATGTCCGGTCGGGGATCAGATGTTTCGTTTACAGATTTTTCTCACCTTTCTATATATTTAAGGAGAACAGATTTATTTTCATGGAGGGTAACTCTTTAAAAATTGTTTTGCCTCCCTTCTGAAAAGGGGTCTACTCTAAAAGGAAAGAATTTGCTCCCCATCTGGGGAGCAAATTCTTTCCTTTCAGAATAGACCCCTTTTCAACAGGTACTTGATGGCAGGAAAGAAAAATAGAATAATCAATATTATACACTATGTCAATATTGTGTACCTTTCGTCATTACATGTTGGGCAATGGAAATCAATATATTCTGTAATTTATGCATAAATAAATAAATAAAAATCAGCAACAGGTAAAATAACAGTACAATACTTACCCATGTGTTCAGACACTTTGAGTTCTTCTCAAACTCACCTTACAATTTGAACAAGTTATTTAATTACCTGTTTTACAATAAACCTAACATACTGCTGGATGTAGAGTAGCAAATAGTGTAGACCCTGATTAGATGCCTCATTCTGTGTCATCTGATCTTGGTCTAAACTGTTTGCTCAGGTTTGTCTGTCATAATCTTGCGATAAATATGGTAATGTTTGAATTTAAAATTGATTTTAAAGCTTTTAGTAAAGAGCAAAATAAACATTTTGTTCTTTTAATGATATCTTGATTCGTGGGCCGGAAAATTATGCAAAGCAAACACAGGGTGCGTCCCATGAGGAAAAGACAAGATAGAATGCAGGCCACAGCAAAACTAAACTGTCATGTCTGCAAACAGGCACATTCTGATCAGTCTAAAGAGTAGTCTAAAGAGTTTTTACAGACCAGAAGCAAGCCATAAAGCTAGTGGTGAGGACTGGTATGATGGCAGTGTTGTGTATGATGATCCAGCCTGCACTGATTGCACATGTCATATTGCTGATTTGCTGTGAGCGATCTCCTGTTTTCAAGTTAATCAAATATTTGATCAAGTCTAAATGCTTTGTCATTATCTTGACAGAAGTACCATAATAATTGGAAATATTCTGGCACAAACACCTGTGCAAACAATGTAGTCCCAGATCAGATTGCTCCAAAGGAAACAGTTTAAAGCTTTTGCCCCTGAATTACTGAAGTGGGCTCTTCCATCTTTGAACTTGGACTTGTCCAGTTTTGCAAATAGGGATGTCAGTAAGAATCAAAATTAAAGTGGCAAACAGTGTAGGTCCTGATGAGATGGCTCATGATGATCCATCTCATCTGGATCTACACTGTTTGCAAAGGTACTTGAAATCCACAAACATTATACATGTATATTGTATGTCATGAGTATGGTCATGTCTCCCTGTTTGTACTATCTTAGGTCCATATAAGACAATTTTTTTATCCAAAAAGTATTGATATTTTCATTATTTCTCCAGGAAATCATATATTGTGGGTACTCTTTAGAAGCAATGCAAGGAGCATCCAGGAGTCGGAGTGGTTTGTGATCAGCACTTCCATATTGGATCGTTAGGTTCTGGGGTTGCATGCAGCGAGAGGTGGAATTCAGCCTCTTACTTTTATGGCATTTCATTTCACAGAGCCTTTCATTATCATCTTTTCATACATTTGATTTAAACAATGTTGAAAGGGACGTAAATCACCAAATTATCATTATCAGAAGCACCTTGCTAAGGCATTTCTAATGAGTAACCACAAATTAAAAAAAAAAATACAGTTGAACTTCAATGCCTCAAACATCTTTGGGACCATGGAAATTTGTTCGAGATATGGACAGTTTAAGCCACTGAGGATTAATCATGGCGCCAGGTTAGGAAGGAAATGGCAATAATTTAGGGAAATCTTTTCGCTCTTCTACACAATATTTTCGATCTTCTACACAATAATGATATGTTGAAAGTACTCATTAGAATCACCTTGATGAGGCCATTCTAGTGAGTACACACAACATACAATTTCCTGATGCATAAAAAAATTTCCCTTAATATCTATTTTCTTAAGCTATCAGAAGAATTTGGTAGGGACTCAAAAACAAGTTCCAATTAGCTATATTAAACAAGTATTTGAGCTATTGAGGTTCGACTGTATGTTGATCTTGATCTTATCTGGAGCTATGTACTGTACTAGACCAGACCTCTCTGCATGACATTTCTCACATAAATTGCACTGCTCCAGCTAGGATTTTAGGGGTGCTGGTTGGGGCACTTTTTGTGCGACCACACAAGAATGAGGGAACCGTGTCCTGTGATGCCTCTTTCTTGAGAAAATAAGAAAAATATCATCACTTTGTCTTCTGCTGAATTAGCACAGAGAGTGGCAAAGGTTAAATATTGGTAACTTCTTTTATTTTGGTCAAATTTTCATGAAGTTTTCTCCAAAATGCTGGGCTTTATGCTTGGAGTAGAGGGGCAGCAGGAAAGGGCAAGAGGGGTAGCCTGCTCTTCTGTACAGGGCTAGCTGGAGCTCTGATTTGTCGGTAGGTTACTTGATTCATCAGGGCACTACATAAGAGTTATATCCAGATGAAAACTTTTCTTATTTCTCTGTAGAAACGTATATTGTGAGTATGCATTAGAAGTGTCTCACTAAGGCACTTCTAATGAGCACAACGATATATATCTTGGTGGAAAAATAAGAAAAAAATTCAATAATTTTGACTGAAAAGGGCACCTTATCTAGAGCTCTGCTAAATGATGTTGGTCCATGCTTCATATTTCACAAACTGGCACATGCCATGAGAAAACGTGGCTTCAAGTGAACAGTGAAGGCCCAGATCAGACTGTGCAATATGCGCAGTCTGATCAGGCCCTCATTGTCCACAAACAGAATCATTGGATACGTCAGACTGTATGAATGAAGAGCAAAGACCTGGGCCCAGTTGTTCAAAGCACCGTTAGCTTAACGAACTCGTTAAGGGTCATTTCGCTAACTATTTTAGCAGACTCAATATACAGTATTCTGATATTTTTTGCACTGCAAAAGCTACTCACATTTTTTCAGCAAAAAATTTCAGCATATTTGCGTATCACTTGATGTAAATTTTAACGAATCGTTAACTAAAGACATTGTTAGCTTTGAACAACTGGGCCCTGATGATATTTTGCACAGGATGATCTAAATCTTTGAATTTTGCAGATGTTTGAAGGCATTTTTCAGCTTTACGCTGCCCGAAATTGTCAGGATCTAATCGTTTAGTTATTTCATTTGGAATTATGATGGCTGCCGCAGTGATCTTCTTTTCTATTTTACAGGGAGCAGATGAGTCCTATCAGTTTCCTACCCAGGCAAAGATTGTGATTGTTCCAGATCCTGAGATAATGATGGTAATTACTGGGGCTGTCTCTGGGTTACTTGAAAAGGCTGTTCCATATGTGAAACGCTTAGGCCTATACTGGATCAGTCCAGGCATCTATGAACCCTCATTACACAATACTGGTTAACCTGTTAGAAGACTTACCCTGCCCAATTCAAGTGTGGTTAGGTAAACTGACAGCGCTCAACATGACACTGTTGGGTTGACTGAGCTGTAAAACCTCAACATCAACAAATTTTAATACAGTTATGTAAATTGTACTTTTTTTAGTAATAGCTTTTTAAGAGCCATTTTGTTACCGGAAGTGTTCATACTTTTTCTGTTTCTCTACAAGAAACATATGTTGTGGGTACTCATTAGAAGGGTCTCTGTAATGTGCTTCTAATGAGTACCACAACATATGTTTTTTTTTTTGAGAAATTTGAGAGAAAAATTTATCATGATACCCCTCTTATAAGTTGTGGCATTTTTTAAGTACCTTAATCAACCACATACCCCTATAAATGTACAAAATTTTGAATTGCATCGACTTGTGGATGCAGTTCAAATGGGTATACGCAACATATGCTTTTATAAAGTTATCAGAAAAACACAGACAAAAAGATTACATTAACATCGTTAGATAAGTCCCTCACTGATCTTTTTTTTTTTTAAGTGTACTCTTAGCATAGGTGGCTATCTGTTTTTCCACAAGTTTTCTCAGTAAATTGAAAAATCTAAGTGCACAGTGCAGTCATTAGGACGAATATGGTATAGTTTTGGACCCCGAGGAATAGTTTTGTTTTAAGCAAATAAAGACAGATTTTTGAAGTGTAAAAATTGCTAGAAGTAAACTTGTAATTGAATAATAAAAAAAATAAAACTGGTTTAAAAACTGCAAAATTCTGACATAATAAGGCTTGACATTTCATGTGAATTGTCCACTAGGTAGAAAATTCATATGAAATGCCAAGTCTTATTTTCTCTGTAAAACAGGAAAAGAAATTTTATAATGTCTTCAGCTGCTGTTTTGAGAGGTGCTTAACCCATTGTAGTCTGGAGATCCCTGAAATGGTAATTGGCAAACAATGCAGACCCAGATCAGATGCAGCATAATGCAGCATCTGATTAGGATCTCCACTGTTTGCAAATAGTTCAACCATTTTTCTTTAGGAATATCTCAATCACACAGCCTGATATACTTAAAATTAGAATTTTCCAATACATAGTGCGCTGAAGTTCAAATAGTCTGCAATGGGTTAAAGGGTTAAAATATTGTCAGTGTAGCTTTGGTTACATGTATAAAATATTTCATATTTAAATATTTATGAATTTCCTGAGAAAAGAAGGCTTGACATTTCAAATGCTAGCTGATGATTCACTTGAAATGCGAGCCTTATTTTCTCTGAGAAACTATATGAATGATATAGGAATGTTGTCTGCGGCTGTTCTGATTGGTGCTTTAAGGGGTCCGTTTTATACAAGGGAGATTACTTATGTGTCTTCCTGTTCATTTACCTATAAACTAATCTCCTTCAAAAAGGGGTCTACCCTAAAAGGAAAGAATTTGCTCCCAAGGTAAGTTCTTACCTTTTTTAATGCACTTTTTTTCAGAAGGGAGACAAAAACATTTTGACAGTCACCTCCCTTGAAAGTGTTAATGTTCCGTTTAAGTCAGTTAAACTTTGGCTGCATGTAAAATAAGTTATTTTCTTGTGTATGCAGGAGAACTTGGTAGAGAGTAAGCATCACAAACTAGCCAGAAGTTTGAGGAGTGGTCCTACAGATAGAGACATGAAGCCTGATGCTAAAATCAGAGATCTGCTCAATGTAAGTCCTGTAATATGGGATTGTGGTAGTGAATAGCATTAGTTGTTAATAAGGAGTATTTGATGACTATTCTGGGACAATTTTTCTTGTTTCTCAATGAAAATGTATGTTGTGGGTACTCATTAGAAGTGCCTCATTGAGGCACTTCTAATAAGTACCCACAACATCTGTTTTTATAGAGAACTAGAGAAAGTTATCCCAGAATTATCTTCAGATTCTCTGTGGCATATATGCTTATAATTTAGGCTGCTTGTACATGTAATTGATATAAAAGTCTTGTGAATATTTCAAACTTGCTCAGATGTCAAAAATGCCCAGGTGACCAAGTGGTTAGTGCTATCCACTTTGGATCACGATGACACAGCAGGCCTCTGTGACTCGGTCAGATGCAGGTCCAGGTAACGGGTTCAATCACTGTCAGGTCTGACAATATTCTTTCATAGAGATTGATAATGAAATATTTTCTAGGGTTGTTCTTTCCCTTCCACTGATTCAAGAAGGGCCATTGTTAGTTTCTGGCAAAAGAATGTGCACAAGTACTGGTTAACTGCCTAGGTGCTTAGACAAAGCCTGCCCAGAAAAAAGTGTGGTTAGGTTAACTGACTGTGTTCTACATGACCCTAATGGGTTGACTGGACTGTAAAACCTCACTACAAACAAATTGCATTCTGCAGTATCTGATCTTGATCTACACTGTTTGCAAAGGCCTAACTGTCCCAATACTTAGGGTTAGTATTGTAGTATGTTTGGTCGTTAAATCAAAGGTCTTGATGAGAACTTTAACAATAGATGATTTAAAATGGTCTCGCCCACACCCAATCCTGACCTGGATATATTTGCTTGTTGCCCCTAATGGTCCCATTTAGGGTTGGTGTTTTTGTCAAAGTTGTTGATGAGAATTTTTCATTCAAGACAAAGCCTTAGTGAGTGTCACCTGCATCCAGTTTGGTCCCCATTCTTATAAGAGGTCATTAGAGATCAAATTCCAAATAAGCCATGCTTATGTCATATTGAAGGTTTTGATGAGAACTTCAGCAGTTGATGGTTTAAGCAGGACTCATCTACCCTAAGTCTCTACTGAAACCACAAAACGACCATTAGAGCTACAGATCTGTATCAGGACGCTTGTTAAAAGGATGTAAATAATGGGAAAGTAGATTCCTGGTTGCAAAAGTTGTCCCCCTTAGAAAAAAAATGCTACGAACTCCCCAGCTGTATCTACCATATCTATCCCAAGTATTTGGACACTTAAACTTCTTACCATTCTTGTTTTATAATTTCAAGAAGTCCAATTTGCTAGCTGTGTATCGAGAGCTGAGTGCAAGACTGTTGTAAGTCAGATAGTTGTTTTTCCCCAACTAAATCTCACCATGAAGGCATTATGAAGATTACAACATTTCTTTCTGTAAACAATGAAAATTTAGGTGCCATTGCTCGTATGAGCAATTGCTCGTATGAGCAATGGCACCTAAATTTGCATTGTTTATAAAGGGGTCAAAGTTGCCCCTAAACAAGGGTTTCAAAAATATGTTTGAGTTATACTATAGTCTTGCGATCAACCCTTGATATGTCTCTAAAAATTGATAGGGCCTAATCAGATGCTGTGTTGCATGGTATCTGATCTGGGTCTATTCAATCAATTTGAGTCTGTCTGTTGGAATACTTAGTGCAACTACAGTATTTATGTAAAGTTCAAATTTGTTTGCAGACTATAGTTGCCTATCCACAAACAAAACAACTGACATCAGAGGAAGAAGATCTTGTATGGAAGTATCGGTTCTATCTTTCTACTCAGAAGAAGGTTAGTGTTAGAGTTAATCACTTACATAAGTCTTGATAAGAGTCAGGGTTCTCACTAGGATTTTAAAAGTGGGAGTCCGGGACTCCCTTTTTATAAAAAGTAGGAGTCCCAGCCAAAAAGTAGGAGTCCCACTCCCCAAAAATAGGAGTCCCATTTTTTTTTTTTTTTTTCATGACTCTCCTTTAATAGTGAGCATGTCCCAGCCAACTTCATTCTGTTAATACCGGATGGCGAATCAGTTTCCTTATTTTCACATACTTTTTGTGCTTTTTTTTTTTTTTACCAACTGATTTTGGTCTATATTATTCCGAGCAATGTGTGTGTAACCAACTGGTAGTCATTATCACACACCCCGAGGATGTTTATTCAATAGAGTTTGCCCATAAATTAGGATGACATCATGTCTCCCTGATGGGAAGATAGACAAATCTTTGCAGACCAGGAAGATATGACTGCAGACATGACAACCATAACCTATTTTACTTGCATGGTAAAGATCGTCGCACTTAAATTCAATACCCCAACCCAAAAAGTTTGGTTCGTTGCTGCTTGTATTAAGTGATATTGAGTGTTATGTATATAAGAGAAAATACTTTAATCAAAACTTATTAAAGCTCCGTTATATGCTATCGCAAACTGATATATGCAATATATCCGCACATTCTGATCATGGACACTTCTGCTGAGCTTCCCGCAAAACGTCATTTCAGTGTTTACATTTGCACCCTGCTGCGATCAATACACGCTGCGAAAAAATGTCCGGGACTTCTTCACTATCTGAAACTTCGATCAACTGCTTTGATTTGCCGAAAAACTCTTGATAATTTAGTTCTATTTTAAATATGTGTCTGATTCATATGCATTTCTGACAAGAAAGTGCTCTACTATGCAACATTGTAATAGTTCGTTTTTCTCCCAAAACGGTTTCCCGCCACGCTGTCAAATGACGTTACTCTTACGAGCACGCGCTACCATTATGAGCACGTGCTTTCTTCATGCGGGAGCAATAGAAAATGTAACTTAAACTATAACAGTCTCGAATCATATACCGTCGTCCGGGGTGCATCTGAGCAGTCCCATTAGACTTTTCACATGGCTTACGGGATAGATTCTATGGGACTTGGGAAACTCTTTTTTCTTCTTTTTTTCTTAGTGACAAGCCGGAATAACCGTTTAGAACTGCAGACCTGAGCGCAGACTGATATCTCGCAAAGGGATAAGGTACACTTGTCTGAGACACTTGTCTTTTAACAAAAAAAAAAAAAAAAAAAAAAATGCGGGCGTTTTTGATGTTAGTGACGAAAATTCAGCGTCCGAAAATTTTCAAATTAAAAAAAAAAAAAAAAAAAAAAAAAATGATCTACTAATAACAAAAAAAAAAAAAAAACATAAACGGATGAAATCATGATACCTGCGCGTGTATTTTCGATGAATCAGTCGGTGGTGCAGGCAATACACAGCGAGGGAAGGGGTCGCATACCGATGTCAGTCGCATGCTTTAATTACTCGATTGCTTAAGTGTGAACTGACAACACCTGTTTAACTACCGCTTGCTTTGCAAATAACGGTACTGTCGCAGGTGTGAAAAGCACGCGGCGGATTATTACCGTTCTTTTAAGTACTACCGACGTTACGAATAACACGCGGCGGACTTTATACTTCAGTCAGATAATCCGATCATAATTAGTAGTAGTCCCACGGGAAAAAAACATGCGTCCGGCGGACTCGGCTTTGGGAATTTTTAGGAGTCCGGACCCTGATTTATGCGTCCCGGGACGCAGGATTCTGCGTCCCCTAGAACCCTGAAGAGTGGATATCAGGTAAATATTTTTCTTATTTCTCAACAAAAACATATGTTGTGGGTACTCATTAGAAGCACCTTAGAAAGGTTTTTCTAATGAGTACCCACAACAAATGTTTCTGAAGAGAATAAGATAAGTATCATTACTTTTGAATTGAAAAAAAAAAAAAAGCATCTTATCAAGAGCTATGCTGTTATATGCAATCCATATATACCCTAAATATTTGGACAAACCTTGTTACAGCTCATCATTCTTTGGAGCATTTTCATGGCTCTAGATAAAAGAGAGTAAGTCTTTCTTATTTCATCATGAAAACCAACATTGTCACTACTTGTCAAAAACACCTAGCCGACGCACTTCTAATGACCATCACAAGGTGTGTTTTCTTGGAGAAAAAAAAACAACAAAAAAAACCCCGAACAGATTAACCTGTTTAGCTTGCCTTTACGAAAGTACAGATAGAGCTATTTCAGTCACCTTGGCATTAGCATCAGCATAGGTTTAAAGTTATTGTTTAAAGTTTTTGGTTAAAGTTTTTAAAAGGCTATATCTACTGAACCTCTGGATGGAAGTAGTTCATACTTGCCCTGTTATTAGATACTGGTCTGAAGTTCAGTGCTGTACCATCCTGACCCACATGAGTGACCTTGAGGTCAAGGTCACATATTTGGCAAAAATGATATTAGAGACAAAGGGCAATTCAGACAGACAACACTGTCCTGCAACTGCCTTTATTTAGGTGAATTGCATTTATGTTATATACATGTATGCAGTGCTAAAGATAGCATCCGTAGAGCCGTAAATTATGGATACTTTTGCACTAAATATGGATCAGTTTAAAAAATACCCAGTAACGAATATGGAGGCATTTTTACCAATATGGTGCAGCTATTCCGATAAACTGTAAAAGTGCAATGTAGTGTCTACTTTTAGATAAACTAGTCTGAATCAGAAGAGGTTCAATGCCTTAGATAAGCAGCTTCTTTTCCGTAAATACCCAAATATATTTAATAAAGAAAACACTTAAAGTCAATTTGTATCATATCAAAACGTAAACAAAGTCTGTTGTATGCAAAACAATAATTTTTGTGTGCATATTCCCGCTTTGTTCAATGCAAAAGTTTCACCCTGATACACATTGTAACTATTTCCCCTTGCTAAATGTCTGCACGTAATTTCTGTGCATAAGAGCAACTGGTTCTCTGCAAACAACAAAGATTCGCAGGTAACCATTCTGCATTTGAGTTTTCCAAGATTGCAGAAACATGGCCTCCAGAAAATGAGGAATGAGGAAAGAAATTGCAGAACTGCATTAAATAAAATAATGGGGTATTATAGCTAGTCATCATCATTTGATTGAGTGTCTTTATTTAGTGCGCAACATAACTGATGAAGTCATCTATGCATGAGATGAATGCATACATAATTGCATCTGTGATTATGACTGTGTAAATAGCGCTGGAAGTGATCGTAACGTGGGTTTAAAGTCACTGATAAAACTTCAGCTCTGGAAAGCTAAGTACCTTTGATTAATAGTTGCTAGAGCAGGTGAACAAAGAAAAATTCCAAAGATGATCACCCAAATACTAGACAAGTTGATTGGTTCTGTTATTAAAAAGGGCTCCATGAAGAAGGGAATGTGACACATAGCACACATTTCAGAACTTTTCTTGTTTAGTAACCAAAGAGATACATACAGAAAAAAGATCCTCCTTAACTGTTAAAAAATTAATGGAAATGTACAGGAAGAGACACAACTAAAAATCAAAGCATTAAAAGACATACATTAAAGTAAAATTTTTAAAACCACAGCACATCCCCTCCCCACCAGCCAAGGAATATAAATAAGAATGTCTGCAGCATGGATACTGAGTCCAGAATCCTGGTTTTCATTGTTACTGACTGGCCTTAAATATGACAATTAAGGTACCAGTTGGAAAAATAATTATAAGGAGCACTGTGTATGATCCCTTAAAAATCTCATTTCTGTCTGTTATCTTCATTGTTTCTGCATTTTTGTCCATTAGCTTCATTGTTTCTGCAAGCAAGTCCATTTGACTACCTAGTCAATTGACTAAAGTGTGCTGACAGAATGACAAAAAGAGACAGGAACAGTGTGATCTGGGTCTGCACTCTTTGCTCAAACATGCTTTTCTAGATCATTAGAGTATGTATGGTAATTAGTTAGTCATTTAAATCTGCCACTGTATTTGTAATATTTATAGTTGACTGTCATTACCCAGTATTTTCATGTTAACATCATTGTGTCATAAAAGAATCATTTCTTGTGTGCAAATTGAGCAAGACTGCTTGTTGCAAACTATGCACAGGCTGCTAGTTTTAGTGAATTGCCTTTTATATGAAATTTGTTAGAACTCATTTCAGTCATTTGTCTTGATTGGTTCTGTTAAATGCATTTATTGGTAAATTGTGTAATGTGCAAATGCCATTGAATTGTGTAGTCAAGCACTGACATATACCATTACTGAATAGCTCTAGATAAGGCATGTAAAAGGAAGATAATTTTTGTTACTTAGGCATCAAAACATACATTGTGGTTACTCACTGGAATTGCCTCTGTGAAGCAATTCCAGTGAGTAACCAAAATATATGTTTAAGTGCAAAAGCAACAAAAATTGCCAAAATGACAAATGAATTGCCATACTTTTCCCTTTATCAGGAAGTATCGTATTATATGTAACATTTGGAATCCTGTGGTTTAAGATTTCTCTGAAATGTCTGTTACTTTAAATAGATTGTTCACTTGTAGTATACATATGAGCAACTGAGTGAGAAAATGTACCTTTGGTCAAATGCACTCAGACCATCTTGCTGACTGTTGCAACCATAAATAGCTGCATGAGAAAATGTACTTTGGGACATCAGCATAGCTACAGATTATTACAGAGGTTTAGATAAAAGTGGGTATCAGGTAAATGTTTTTCTTATTTCTCAAAGAAAACATATGTTGTGGGTACTCATTAGAAGTGCCTCACTGAGGCACTTCTAATGAGTACCTACAACATATGTTTTTGTTGAGAAATAAGAAAAATATATATACCTTTTGGTTGAAAAAAGCACTTTATCAAGAGCTATGAGATAAGAGGATATTATTTCTGAATGAAAGCATGTTGTGGATACTCATTAGAAGCAAATTGCAATTCTCATGAGTACCAACAGTGTGTTTTAATTTTTTTTTTTTTTTTTTTTGAGAAATAAGAAAACTACCACAATATTTATTGGTTATCTGAAGCTTTGACATGTGTGTACAATGAAAACTTGGATCAGCCTATGCATCTGCACAGGCTAATCAGCCTTCTCTGGTCTGTCTTTGGATATTGAAAAATCTGTTTCTTCAGACAGATCTGACCAGACTGCTTGTATGTGCAGGCTGATTTAAGTCTGCTGTGTCTGATAGCATACAGAATGCATCTGTGACTGTGACCGATCTGTGTAAATAGCATTGGAAGTGAAAGTAGCTAGAAAATATTTCATGATCAGTCTCCACGAAAGAATGTTGCCGGCTTCGGCGGGGGTTGAACCTGCGACCTCCTGGTCGCCATCCGACTGGAAACCAGGTCGCGGGTTCAACCCCTGCCGAAGTCGGCAACATTCTTTCATGGAGATTGATCATGAAATATTTTCTATGGTCATTCTCTCCCTTCCGCTGATTCAAGAAGGGCAGTTGTCAGTTTCTGGCGAAAGAATGTGCACAATACTGGTTAACCGCTTAGAGGACTAAGCCTGCCCAGTAAACGTGTGGTTAGGTAAACTGACCACGCTCGACATGACCCCATTGGGTTGACTGCACCGTAAAACATCAACACAAACAAATTTCTGATAGAGGCTAAATTTGCTTTTAACCTTAGATTTTTTTTTTTTAGTGTCCAAATTTTATTCAGGATCTAAATCAGACTGTATGAACACTGGACCTCTGCACAGTCTAATACAGTTGACTCTCATTATCTTGGTCCAAGGGACTCTAAAATACTTCAAGATATCCATACCTGTACATACTAGATTTGCAGAACTGAGGAAAAGAATAAAGCGACCAACCACATTTCATAAATAAATGAGTAATTTGACCTCTGAAGTTAGAGATATATTGAAAATATTGAGGAAAAGAGGAGAAATTGCTCGTTAGGAGCAATTTCTCCTCTTTTCCATAATATTTTGTTACCTGTTGTTAGATTTCCATGAAACAGGGACCAGATTTTCACTTCAAGGGATTATTTGAGATAAGTGGAGATAACGAGAGTTGACTGTATGAGCCCTGTTTCGGTATAATCTGCAATGTGAGAAAATATGCATAACTCCAAATATGAGGGCAATCCAGATATATACAGTAGATTTCCTATTAGTTCGAACACTCTAATAATTCGAACACCCCTTATTGTTTTGAAATCACCTCTCGAAATTTGCTCTCTTAGTTCGAACAGTCCCTTAGTTTTTTTTAGACTGATTTTCAAACAGTTCGAACACATGAAAATTTAACGTTAATTAATCCATTAATATATTTAATAAATCGGTTCACCCACTCTCTTTCTTATGGTTCGTAAACTGTACTGGTATATCGTTAAAATCTGCTACTAAGACAGGGATTTTTTACACACAAAAATGTCTCAGAAAATTCAGACCTATCTTATAAACAAAGTCTTGGGCCATATCGTTATTTTTGGCAAAGTCCGGTGGTGCCACATAGTCACGGAAAATGCCTATCTTCGAACCGGGAGAAAGCTATAATGATGTTTACCTCAGAAACTTCCCCCATTCCCTTGACAGAAATTAACTAATACATACTAATAAAATCATAATAGATTCCAAAATGTTATCCATCCCCGAAGATTCAACACTAAAACATAAATATTATTGAAAAGACGTTTTTTCCTTAAAATGTACACCAGAATTTGGAAAATAAACAGACTTTTTGGACTGGTCCATTAGGTAAAACTGGCAAGAAAATAAGATGAAAGAAAGCATTTAATATTTAGCACTCTGAGTAAAATTACAACAGACAGAATTTAGGAAGGATCATGTCTCATTTGGAGTGTCCTTTTCTGAGATTTCCCGAAATTTCAAATAGTTCGAACAGAGCCTTTTTTTCTGAAACTGATTTTCTAATAATTCGAACATCGGGATCAATATTTATTTTTTATCTGTTCGAACTAATAGGAAATCTACCGTATATATTTATTGTTTCCCCACAAAAATATAAGTTGTGGGTACTATAAGAAGTACCTCACTGAGCCATATTAGTGAGTACCAAAACATATGATGCACAAAACATGAAAGGGCCCTTATGCAATGTACAGACAACATAGACCCAGATCAGCCTGTGCTAATGTACAGGCTGATCAGGGCCTTTGTTGTCTGCACACAGAATCAACGGATGCTTTAGTGTATGTAACTGAAGAGAGAATGACCAGATAAGACTTCACAGATGTGCAGGCTAATCTCGACCTTCACTGTTTGCATATGGCATAAGAGCCCTTTTCCCAATTTGTGCATCATATGTTTTCATTTAGAAATTAAAAGAAATATCAATATTTTCTGGATGAAAAATGCCTTATTTGGAATTATAACATCTCATATAATTTGTGCCCATTGAAAATAACTCTGTGTAAGTCTGCTTTGTCATTCCTGAGAAATCTTGGAACAGTAACTGTCAACATACTGCACAGTGAAGAAGACTGATCAGACTGTATGGGTGGGCACACCTCTCATAAGCTTTATTTTCTCAAGTTGTTCCAGATAAGAGATTGCATCCACATATAAGTGTTCTTATTTCTCTCCAAAAACATGTTTTGGGTACTCGTAAGAAGCATCATAGTGAGAAGCTGCAAATGAATACCTACAACATATGTTTTTGTTCAGAAATAAGATAAAGTTTCTGTACTTTTTGGTTGAAAAAATTCCTTATTTGGAGCAATTATATATGGTAAAATAAGTCACTGTTTACATATACAGTCGACTCTCGTTATCTCAAATTCCGAGGGACACTCTGAACTACTTCAAGATATCCGTACCTTGACATATCAGATTTGCAAAATTGAGGAAAAAATAATTCGAACAACCACAGTTAACAAATATATATGTAATTGGACTCTTAAGTTAGAGATACATTGAAAATATTGTGGAAAAGAGGAGAAATTGCTCCTTAGGAGCAATTTCCTCCTCTTTTCCACAATATTATTTTACCTGTTGTTAGATTTTCATGTTTAGGCAGGGACCAGATTTTCATTTCAAGATAAGTGGTTTTTTGAGTTAAGCGAGGTGGAGATAACGAGAGTCAGCTGTACATAAAAAGCTTAATTTTCCTGAATATTTGGCCACAATAATTCATTGTCTTAAGATCTCATAAAATTTGAACAGGTCTTTTGACTAACTGTACTCAGACATGCTGGCTGTGTGGCAAACAGTGTAGCCCTTGACCAAGCTGAGCAGTTTGATCTAGGCACAGTTTAGATTGGACAAGTCTTTCCAAATATTTAGGGTTTATAAGTTATGTTTATGTAACCCAGTAATCACTAATGTTTTATTCCTTTTCTCATCCAGAGCTCTAGATAAGAAAAAAAATATATATATACATATATATATATATATATATATATATATCAGGGCTCTGGAAATTTTGAAATCTGAATCGGTCCAGCCGATGACGATGACGTCATCATTGAGCCCATTTCCAAAAAAAAATATGTCACGAAAACTAATGACAATTGGCAGTCCTATAACATAACTCCTTTTAAATAATATACCTCAACTCCGTTATATGACGGAAGTCCGGGTATAACGAGCATGATCAAAGCTGGCGTCATCAATAAATACAGTCAGGTATGTAAAAAGAAAGAAAAAAAACCAAAAAAACAAAAAACGGTTTTGTTGTTATTTCCACCTCCGCAGGGTTTTCCTAAACTATTTATAAACAACTGATTCCCGTCTTGTATAAGCGCGAAGACGGCGGGAAACAGGAGAGACGGAACGAAACCACTTTCATGGACCTAATTAGGTCTAAAAAAAAAGGCCTACGCCACAGGTTTTCCAGTTTTCAATGTTTCAAGATTTGATCACACACTGCTTAAATTTTAAGCACTGACCAATCAGGTCTAGCGCAAGTGGTGCATTACTTATTTTTACTGTGAAATCTACCTTGAATTATACTCGCGTGTGACGGCAATCAACAACAACAACAAAAAAAAAAAAAGCAATCAGTAATACTCAGATCAGACGCCGTTGTATGCGACATCTGATCAGGACGTACACGGTTTGGGAATTCATTTATCGAAATTGGGACCGACAAACCGTGTTGATCAAAACAAAAAAGAAGAGGAAGAAAACGGGTGCGTTCAAGCGGTGCATTCTTTTATCACTCTCAGTAAAGCGGCCTTTGATCTTTTGGACACGCCGACTGCACCTGGATGTTTTGCAGTCTCAGTGTATTCACATGTGTCACACAAACTGATTAATTATCAGACTACTGTTACTGATGATTTGTGTTAATCGCTTGTTTACCGCACAAAGGTCAGTGAAGTGTTGAGTTTTTGACAATGTTTGGATAGTGACGTAATTCATTTGTGCTGCGGTAGGTTGCCGTTATTCAGCTGTCTCTCCAATATACATGTCAAATGACCGTTTAGAGCCTTTTAACTACCATAATATCGCATTTAAAAGGTGCACGGACGTTGTCAGTTTGGGAAGACTTGACCGTTTGTGATTTTTTAGACATCATTGATTCGTGAAAATTGGTTGGTTGGGGAAAAATGGGGTTCAAGGCACAAACCTGTTGGACCGATTTATTAGCGTTTTGAGGTGTTTGAAATCGGTTTTCAGTCAAGACTGGCTATTTTTCCGGTTTTCCCGAGCCCTGATATATATATATATAAATATATATATATATATATATATATATATATACAGATAAATATGTTTTCATATTTCTCAATGAAAGCATGTTGTGTGTACTCATTTCTAATTTCTCCAAGAAAACATATGTTGTGGGTACTCGTTACAAGCGCCTCAGTGAGGCGCTTCTAATGAGTACCCACAACATATGTTTATGTGGATAAGTAAGAAAAATATCAATACTAAAGCCCTGTATAAATTGGAGTATAAATTATTTCAGGCCCTGACAAAGTTTTTGAAGTGTGTAAACTGGAACCAGCCACAGGAAACCAAGCAGGCCCTGGAGCTGCTGAGCAACTGGAATCCCATGGATGTTGAAGATGCCTTGGAACTCTTGTCACCATCTTTTACTCACCCATCTGTTAGGAAGTATGCTGTTAGTAGATTGAGGCAAGCTGATGATGAGGTATTTATTGAGTGAAATAGGATTTCTGTTTTGTTTTATCTCAGTGCAAATTAAGGCTTATTGTAAGCTATTGTGATCTGTCTTTGTCCTTCATCTGTCATTGAACTCTTCTTCTTCAACTCTTTGGACAGGTCCGTTTCTAATAGGAGGGGTGTTTGGTTAATTTTTATCATTAAAATCTTTTATAAAAATTGCTGTTTTTAATGCAAACATCATATGCCTCAGAATGGGACATCAAATTTGGTCTACTATTTGCCATTTCTTTTTTATGGGATACTGGGCATAAATGGGTAAAGCATTTTCTCTGAACAGCTGAGCAGTTTTTGCCAGATTTCATGTAGAGTCTTCTACCAAGAGGTCTGTGTGTGGGGGAGCTTTGAAAGATTTGTTCAAATGCCTATGATCTGTTGACCATGATAAAAACCAACCCAAATCTGTATATAAATAATAAAGTCATGCTTGAAATTGATTTTTATGAAACTAACACCAAATGATTGAAGTGATAATATTATTTGATTTGAATGCAAATTTTGCCCTGGGCTACATATCCCATTATCCTAGAATCTCAGGTGTGCAACACAGGAGCATTAATTTTATCCCCTGCAACAGGATAGTGGCAGGGTATTATGGTTTCATGTTTGGCATCCATGTTTCAGTCTGTCATCTGTCATACATCCATTCATATTTTTATTTCTGGATGATAACTTAAGTAAATGTCAGTTGATTTTGACCAAACTTGGTATATGTATTGATATTGTGGAGATCTGATTTGGGATTGATAATGGGCAGTTATGTCAATTTCTGGCAGAGATATCTGCCAGCCAGCCTGTCATCTATCCATCTGTATTTTCATTTCTGGATGACAACATGAGTAAATATCAATGGATTTTCACCAAAATAGATAGGTGTATTGAGAATGTGGAGATCAGGGCCCAGTTGTTCAAAACTAACGATGTCGTTACTTAACGATTTGTTAAAATTTTAATTGAGTGATACGCAAATATGCTGAAATTTTTTGCTGAAAAAAATGTGAATAGCTTTTGCAGTGCAAAAGCTACTCACATTTTTTCAGCAAAAAATATCAGAATATTGTATATTGAATCCACTAAAACAGTTAACGAAATGACCCTAAACGAGTTCGTTAAGCTAACGGTGCTTTGAACAACTGGGCCCTGGTTTGTGATTGATAATGGGATAATTTGGTCAATCTTTGACAGAGTTATATGCCTGTCATATGATAGTGGCGCGGTATTATCATTTCACATTTTTGTTTATGTCAACTAGGCTTAGATGTTCAAAACTTAATGAATTTGTTAGCTGTTTTGACGTTAAAATTTCTATCTTGAAATATGGCAAATGTATTAATATTTTCTGCTGAAATAATGTGAGCAGCTTTTGCCGTGCAAAAGCTACTCACATTTTTGCAGCAAGAATATCAATGTATTTGAAAATACCTTAGCTACAATGTCCAGTTAACAAGTTTGTCATAAACAAGCTTGTTAAGCTAATGATACTTTGAACAAATGGCCCCCATTCTGGGCCCCCATTCTGCTACCTATGATGTGTCTAGAAACAGCTGGATAAGTGGCAAATAGTGTAGTCCCCAGATCAGCTGCCGCAATGCAGCATCTGATCTTGGTCTACATTTTTGTCTGTCCCAATACTTCTGTCTGCCCCACTGTTGTGTTTTGGCCATCCTTTGGAAAGACACATTTTGCTTGATGTTTCATTCTAAATGGAAAGATTGATTTCTTTTTGACAATATCTTATCAGGAACCATTTGCCTTCTCTGTTTCTCTGCTTTGTTTTCAAATATTTTCTGTAAAAATAATTTTACAATCAAAAATGGGTCTGACCTATGCAGTTTCTTCAGTAAACTGTTTTTTTTTTTTTTTTTAAATTATTAGAAAACATATTTTGTGCTTTATGGATTTTAAATAACAATATTGTGAAAATTTCAGAAAATTAACAAATTTACTTCTGAGTAAAGTGCCACTCTGAAAGATGTCAGAAGCAGAATAGTGTAAATACAGTACTGTGTGGGTACTTCTTGCAATGTTCTTGATGAGGCAATACAGTACTGTGTGGGTACTTCTTGCAATGTTCTTGATGAGGCAATACAGTACTGTGTGGGTACTTCTTGCAATGTTCTTGATGAGACAATACAGTACTGTGTGGGTACTTCTTGCAATGTTCTTGATGAGACAATACAGTACTGTGTGGGTACTTCTTGCTATGTTCTTGATGAGGCAATACAGTACTGTGTGGGTACTTCTTGCAATGTTCTTGATGAGGCAATTCCAGTGAGTCTCACATAATATGATTTAATTCCAAATACAGTCGAACCTCAATGGCTCAAACAGCTTTGGGACCGTGAAAGTGAAAATTTGTTCGAGACCTGGATAGTTCGAGCCACTGAGGGTTAATCGTAGCACCACGTCAGGAAGCAAACGGGGATTATTTAGGGAGGTATTTTTTTATCTTCGTTACAAAATAGTATGTTGAGTGTACTCATTAGAATTGCCTCATTGAGGCAATTCTAATGAGTACACACAACATACAAATTCATGATAAAATAAGAAAACTTCCCCCAAAATCCCTAAATATTTGTTTTCTTGAACTATCGGAAGAATTTAGAAGGGACTCAAAAATGGTTCAAATCAGCCGTGGTAAACGAGCCATCGGTGTTCGAGCTATTGAGGTTCGACTGTAACAAGTTATCTTATGAAAACACACTCTTTTAATCTGGATCTATGGCTAGAGCCACAAACATAGCCTTTTATTTATGGTCAAACCTGTGTTAAGCAAGCACCTGAAAGAAAGCCAAAAAGTGATTACTTAGGAAAAGTATTTGCTTAATTTATCAGATCCTTCTCTCCTATTAATTGGACTGTGCCCTGCAAAACATGTCTTCAGTGATAAGCAGACAGTGAATTGACATTAGTGGTTGATGTGGAAAGGTGGCTGTCTTATAAAGGTACATGTCATGTAATTTTGCTCGCAAAATTACATGACATGTACCTTTATAAGAGAAACGCTTTTGTCACATCAACCACTATTTAAAGTCAGTCTCAAAGGTGGCTCTCTTACACAAGTTTCACTGTACCCTTATTTGGCTTTTAAGGGAAGCAAAAAAAAATATGGCCTCTTAATAGAGGTGATTGCTTATCACAGGTGGCCTTTAAGACAGGTTTGACTATACTTGCAGGATTTATTACTATACCTGCTTCAACTTGTTCAAGCTCTGAAGTATGAAGATTTTGAAAAAATAAAAGAGGACCTATTTGATGCTACAACAGCCAGAAGAGAATCCATCTCACAGGAGGAAGGGGCTGGAGCCAGTCCTAGTCCCAGTCCCTTGGAAAAGGAAAGGTATACCACATTTACCACATAGCACCAGATAAGGCACTTTTCTCAACTGAAGAGTGTTGATATTTTTCTTGTCATGCTGAATAATTTAAGATGCCATGCCCACTTCTAATTTACAGCCAATCAGATTACTTGACTGAGGTTGTGGATACAAATTCACACACTTAATGACAAACAGTGTAGATCCAGATCAGTTGGCTTCTGAAGAAGCCAACTGATCTGGATCTACACTGTTTGCAAAAGTCAGGGTATATCCGTGTTCAGCAGGACTAGGGTTAACAAACTCTTATGTTGTGGGTACTGATTAGAAGTGTTGCAGAGGCGCTTCTAATGAGCTCCCACAACATATGGTTTTGTGAAGAAATAAGAAAAGAAAATACCGTAATATGTGTAATAGCTGGAGCTATGTTACCTAAAGTATTTGGACAGAGAGGCCTTAGCAAACAGTGTAGAACCAGATCAGATGTCACAGAATGTGACATCTGATCAGGTTCTACACTGTTTGCCACTCATCTAGCAAAGTTTTCAAACATTAGCAGGTAGTAATATTGCTTTGTTCAAATTATAGGACCATTATGGAATGAGTTTAGGTGGTTGAATACTTAGAATAAATACAGTAAATTTTATTCAAATGTACAATGATTTAATGTGTCTCACAATGCTAGAAAAAACCCTTTTCACATACACAGACAACATAGAGCCAGATCAGCAAGCACGTTCAATGGTGAGTAAATTACAAAACACAGACCTTACAGTATTAAGGGGACTGCTTGCACATAGTAGATTTTACACAGTATTTAACAAGGATAACAACATTTTGTGATTTTCTGTTTGCTTTTCTGCACACCAAATGCCCTCTCTAAAATCACATAGCCTGGCATACCTAAAATTGAAATTAGACCAGTATATAATGTGGGGGAGTGCATTCAATCTACAATGGGTTAACATACTGATTCATGTCAGTGTTGATCATGACCCTCGCTGTTCATCATAAATGTTTATCATAATATGCTCTATTTGCACTTACTCCTGTAAGTAGTTTACTTTTATTTCAGCTACAAGTTTCCAGCAATTACAAGGTCATCTTCTCATGACTCCATCATGGATGCTCTGAGTGGTTCTCCAAAATCTGAAGATAGTCCAGAAACTAAACTAGAGAAAGAGGTGAGTTTGACCACATCATAAGCGATTTTTGCACATGCATTAGCATGGGCAACTTAGGCATTGACTTAGGCATGCAAGTTTTGGTCTGTTCATTTGCTTATTTATCTGTGTACTGAGGTCCACCCTAGCGTCCCCCTGGAATCCTTCCTAAATGAAGTCTACAAACTTAAAAACTTGACATTTTCACTTCACGGACTGTTTATCTCACAGAGCTAAACAAGGATGGCAGCTCTTTCTCTTTTGGTGTTTGTTTTGCAGTTCACATTTAGTATACAGGTGTGACATAAACTTCAACGAGATTCTTTACTTTTAAAAAGCTACCTAATGGTGTTAACTTGTTCATGAATACCTTATTTACCCTAAGTATTCATACAGAAAGGTCTGAGAAACAGTTTAGACCCTGAACAGATGCCTCAAAATTCATCCAGCAATATTCAGATACATCTTGTTTACCCTTGGAATTCAGACAGACAGGCTTTAGCAAACAGTGTAGACCAAGATCAGATGCTGCATCTTTCATTTATCCAGCAGTTTCTAGAGACATCAGCACTGAGTAGGTTGTAAAAAGAACTTAATTTTAGGACAAATTTTGTTTGTTTGTGTTGAGGTTTTACGGTCCAGACAACCCCATGGGCTCATGTCAAGCACGGTCAATTTACCTAACCACACTTTTACTGGACAGGTTTAGTCCTCTAAGTGGTTAACCAGTATTGTGCACATTCTTTCGCCAGAAACTGACAACTGCCATTCTTGGATCAGTCGAAGGGAGAGAATGACCATAGAAAATATTTCATGATGGATTTCAGGAAAGAATGTTGTCGACCTGTCGGGGTCAAACCTGCAACCTCCTGATCACCAGTAAGACATGCAGCAAAGTGAGCCACCTAGGCCAGCTTTAGGATAAGTACATGTAAAGACATAAAATTTAGTGTCTGAACATTTAGGATAAATAGAGTAAGCCTGCATTTACTAGATGTGCTGCTTGATTTGTTTCATGATTTAGACTACATTTTTCTACCTGTGAACTGTGCTTGGCCAGATTAGAGTGTATGTATGCAGTCTAGTGAAGGCACTCAGACTATGACCATCTCTGGATCTTGATTTTAACCCTTGCCATACTGAATAAATTAAGAGGTCACACTCACTTCTAGTTTTCAGCCAATCAGATTACTTGCTCCAGGTTGTTTACTTACTAAAAACAGTTCAGATCCAGATCAGTTGGCTTCTGAAGAAGCCAACTGATTTGGATCTACACTGTTTGTAAAGGTAGGGCATATTCAGGGTCAGCAGGACCAGGGTTAAATAGTAAACTGGTCATACTGTGACCACACTGCTCCGTAAATCCTCATATGTATATTTTTCAATGTTTGACAAATGCCATATGATAATGTTGAATGCCCATATTCAGCCTGCATATCTATGCAGCCTATTGAGGGCATTTACTTTCCAGTTTCTACTTACAGAATCATTGTATAATGTAAAAATGTCACCACTGAAATTGCCCTGATCAATTGTTTTCCTATTTTCATAAGGACCGTTTTTCCCCACATTGTGCATCTGTTTATCACTAGTACAGTGGAACCTCCACTAATATCCGTGTTCCAGTATTTTTTCTGATTCCCAAAAGTGCTGTTTTTCTCTGTATTTAATCTCTATACTAAAGCCAGTTCCCTTCCTACGAAAGCCAGTTTTATGCCTGCTTAATGGTGGTTGTTGTAGTTTGGTTGACCTGTACTTTAATTTTATGGCCTTTCTCTCAATGAATTGTGTCCTGATCACCATGCTATAATATACAATTGATGCATTCTCTTTACATTATCAGCAGGATTTGTCAACTGGAGACAGTGATGTTTACTGAGGAGAAGCCAAGGTGAACATCACTTTTGAATGTTAACAAATCCTGATCTTAACCTTATTAGAATGCATCGTTTGGTTTGGTCCTTAACCTGAGCCAGGCTATTTGTTATATGACTATTTTTAGCTATCTGGCAGCAGGGACAAAAATGATGTTGACTGGTCCTTGACATTAGCCGGGCTATTTTTAACAAACAGCAGCTAATTTTAGCAAACATCAGGATTTGTAAAAAAAAAAAACCTTTTACAGCCAGTTTCAGCCAATGAGAGAAGGGCTTTTCTGGCAGTCATATCACAAGGTACATTTGTATCAAATATGATCCAATGATCGGTGCAATGCTTGTATTAAGCGTATATTTGACCAATTACAGGCACTGGCTTAACCCTAGTCCTGCTGAACCCAAATATACCCTGCCTTTGCAAACAGTGTAGATCCAGATCAGGTGGCTTCTAGAAGCCAACTGATCTAGATTTGCACTGTTTGTCACTCAGTATGTGAATTTTTATAAACAACATACATGAAATAATCTGATTGGCTTAAAATTCACTCAGTATGTGACTTTTTATAAACAACCTACATGAACTAATCTGATTGGCTTAAAATTAGAAATGGGCATGGTAACTTGATGTATACAGTATGGAAAGGGTTACATTATGATTTTTTCCTTTATTTCAGATGGATTTAGCCACTTTCTTGATATCAAGAGCCAGTCTTAACCTCAACCTAGCTAACTATTTCTTTTGGTAAGTGCCAGTTACATATCATATTTTACCCAAAATATGTCAGCTTGTAACTGCTTTTCAACAGATGACATTGTAAAATATTTTTCTCATAATATTTCCAGTAAAAATGTTTTAACATTTCATGCTAATTATCTCCTTAAGAGACAATTTGCATGAAAAGTCAGATCTTATTTTCAGGGAAAAATAAGAAAACAAAAATCAGTTTGTCATCTGCTGAGTCTGCCCAGAGAGTGGTTAAATGATAACATCCTTTTCCTAAAATTTGAACAAGTCCATTTTATCGCCTGTTGATGTATCTCAAGACTGCGTGAAGAGTGGCAAACCCTGTAGACCCAGTTCAGATGATGTTTGCATATTCCATCTGATCTGTCTGTACTGTTTGCTCAGGCCAGTCTGCCTGAATACATAGGGTAAATACAATACTATATTTGCCTTAAAGGCTCCATATTTGTCAAAATTAGACATTTTTATCCAAGAAGGGGCCAGCGTCGGTGGCTCAGTTGGATCCGCCGTCCGACTGGAGACCAGGAGGTCGCGGGTTCAACCCCCGCCAAGGTCGGCAACATTCTTTCGCGGAGATTGATCATGAAATATTTTCTACGGTCATTCTCTCCCTTCTTCTGATTCAAGAAGGGCAGTTGTCAGTCTGGCGAAAGAATGTGTACAATACTGGTTAACCGCTTAGAGGACTAAGCCTGTCCAGTAAATGTGTGGTTAGGTAAACTGACCGCACTCGACATGACCCCATTGGGTTGACTTGGCCGTAAAACCTCAACACAAACATTATCCAAGAAGGGTTTAATAAATTGATATATGGTATTAATACTATCATAAAATGTGGCACCTGACAGCCTGTAAAATTTCAGTTAGTCTCTTGTTTTTTTAACTGGATCAAAAAATGAAATGATTTTTTTATCGTATTCCTGAATTAATGTTGGCTACATTAATTCAGAGATATGATAAAAAATTTCATATTTGATCCAGTTCAAGAACAAGAGACTAACTGAAATTTTAAAGGCCTATCAGGTGCTACAGTTTATGATTGTATCAATACCATATACAAAAAAAAAAAAAATTAAATCATTCTTGGATAATAAAATGTCTAATTTTGAGGAATATGGAGCCTTTAAATTTAAAGGTATCATAACCGTCACCATAGCTCCAGATAGGAGGGGTATCAGAAAAATTTTTCTTATTTCTTCACAAAACATATATTGCAGTTACTCATTGGAAGCACCCTACAAAGCACTTCTAATGAGTACCACAGCATATGCTTTCATGGAGAAATAAGAAAATTATCAACACTTTTCGGTTGAAAAAGTAAAAGAAAAAAAACATATCTGGAGCTATGCATCACTGAACTCCTTACCATTTGCATATTCCCCTCAAAATGGAGCTTTGCTAACACAGTGTTTGTTTGTGTTGAGGTTTTATGGCCCAGTCAACCCAGTGGGGTCATGTCAAGCGCCGTCAGTTTACCTAACCACACTTTTACTGGGCAGGCTTAGTCCTCTACATGGCTAATCAGTAATGTGCACATTCTTGTGCCAGAAACTGACAACTGCCCTTCTTGAATCAGCGGAAGGGAGAGAATGATTGTAGAAAATATTTCATGATCAGTCTCCACTACCCCGCAACCTCCTGATCACCAGTAGCATGCAAATTCAACTGAGCCACCAAGACCAGCTGCTAACACAGTAGAGAGAGATTAGACCCTGCAGAATGTAGAACCATAACGACCTGCACTTTCTGTATTTATACCAGCAGTTTACATTAACAGAAGCAAGTAAAGCAGTTTCAGTATAATACAAATTTAAGTACATTGCTCCAAATAGGGTTTTATTTCAAACTGAAAAGTACTGATATTTTTCTTATTTCACCAAAAAAAAAAAAAAAAAGAAAAGAAAACATGACCAGGAGGTCGCGGGTTCAACCCCAGCTGAGGTCGGCAACATTCTTTCGTGGAGATTGATCATGAAATATTTTCTACGGTCATTCTCTCCCTTCCGCTGATTCAAGAAGGGCAGTTGTCAGTTTCTGGCGAAAGAATGTGCACAATACCAGTTAACCGCTTAGAGGACTAAGCCTGCTCAGTAAACATGTGGTTAGGTAAACTGACCGCGCTCGACATGACCCCATTGGGTTGACTGGGCCGTAAAACCTCAACACAAACAAACAAACCAAAAAAACATATATTGTGGGTATGCATTAAAAGTGCCTCTTTGAGGTGCTTTTAATGAGTACCCACAATATATGTTTTTGTGGAGAAATAAGAAAAATGGATTATATCCCGCTGTAATGTGCTATCTCCCCATTGGTGCCAAGTAGAGATTGGGAAAAAACTATGCAGCCGATGGATAATCAAGACGAGATTGCATGCCTGCTATCCCTTGCTTGCAAACTTTGCTTGCTAAGCTCTGCCAATAATCATACTGCTGTCCCTTGCTTGCAAACTCCACTTGATTTGCTCTGCCAATAATCATTATGCACAATAATAAAAGCATGGCTAAAAAATGCTGCACCCACTAAAAAAGTAATCCGGGCTACATAAGTCCTAAAAAAGGATAGGTTTGATAAACCCTCTTCAGGTGATTTCAGCCATGGATCCTGATCAAGGGAAATAACCTAAAAAACCAGCAAGCAATGCTTCTATAATGATATTCTCCCTTTGATTATTCTGCTAAACACACCATTCTACCCAGTCTGTGGCTCAGTTGGATGCGCCGTCCGACTGGAGACCAGGAGGTCGCGGGTTCAATCCCCGCCGAGGTCGGCAACATTCTTTCATGGAGATTGATCATGAAATATTTTCTACGGTCATTCTCTCTCTTCCGCTGATTCAAGAAGGGCAGTTGTCAGTTTCTGGTGAAAGAATGTGCACAATACTGGTTAACCGCTTAGAGGACTAAGCCTGCCCAGTAAACGTGTGGTTAGGTAAACTGACCGCGCTCAACATGACCCCATTGGGTTGCCTGGGCCATAAAACCTCAACACAAACAAACAAACTACCCAGTCTGGAGCCTGTAACCATTGACTACACAAAATTTTCCGCCACAGCTAATTGACTGACCAATTAAAGTAACGATTTGTCCCCCAAAATATAAGTAGATCAGTGACCATTCTGACAAGACCATTGAAGACTCCTGTATGTGAATTTTTGTACTGTTGAAATTATGATATATAGTAATCAAATTGAAAAAAAAAAATGCATAAAAAAGGGAAGTATTTTCATTTGGATGAATTGGGGCTTTGAAAAAGAATTTTTTTTTTTTTTTTTGTGAGGGATTTTTCCATTCTCATTATTTTCTGAATAAACCTTCCCATCACGAAAACATGCCTATATAATTTGACCCCCTTAAACCCCACTTTTATATGGTAAAACTGGGGTTTGCAGGGGTGTACATTATTTTTGTTATTTCTGCTAAAAACACAGATTGTGGGTACTCGTTAGAACCGCCTCGCCGAGGCAGTTCTAACGAGTACACACAATCTATGTTTAGAGCAGAAATATGAAAAATATCAGAGTTTTTGTATCTGAAAATTTTCAGTTTTTGGAGGTGAAATTTTCTATATATTTGAATAGACGTGTTTTCGTTATGCCTCTTACATACATACATACATACATACATACCCACATGATAAATCTAATATTTTATTGGAATAGTGATGTAATACTTGCACATGCACAGATAGATGATTACGAATTTACTTAAAACTCCGATGGAAATTGAACATTTCATAAATTAAGATTACTGTTATTTGATGACACATTTTAATGTACATTTCTAATGTAAATGAGGCATACAAGCAGTGTCAAGTCTACGGACTCAAAAGAATTTATTGGTCCATTGCTTTGATGCTGGCTTTTAAATGAACCAAGTATTGCATTTGCAAAAATCAGTTATAAATTTCGAAGATGAAGAGATTCTTCCTTTCATATCTATATACAATGTATATTTCTTCAAAAATATTTCTATTTACTCCTAAAATGCTAAATTGCTTGCAGAGAAGCTGTATACAGAGTTATATTGGATACATTAAAGTGAGCTAAATATCACTCTTACACTGAGTATAACTGCATCATTAATGGCACCTTTAGCATGTTTTGTAGTTTAGAAAAGAAAACATAAAAAGGATTGCTTTTTGAACAAAACATGAAAGACAGAATGAGAGCAAACTAGATTACTACATTTTTTTTTAGTAGACAAAAATATCGCATATAATTTATTCACCACAAAAACAAGGAAACAACTTGTTAACCCTGGTCCTGCTGAACCCAGATATTCTCTGCCTTTGCAAATAGTATAGATCCAGATCAGTTGGCTTCTTCAGTCAAATGATCTCGATCTGCACTGTTTGGAATTCAGTATATGAATTTGTATCAACAACCCAGATCAAGTAATCTGATTGGTTGAAAATTAGAAGTGGCTGTTGCATCTTTATTTATATGGCATGGAAGAGTTGAAGTTCTCAATTTTGTTTTCTAAGGCACATAGAATTATATGTGATATTTTTGGCACATAGAAATACATGTGATATTTTTGTCATGTAATTTAGTATTTCTTAGTTTGAAATGACTGAGCCACCTTAACTTTGATATCCTCACTGGCAGGTACCTGACAGTAGAGACAGGCGAAAGTCAGACAGAGAAAGATGAGAGGATCAAAGAGATGTATTATACTGTCTTCAAGAGATTTAGCAAGGCATTAGTTAAGGTAAGATCTGTTTCATGCTTGTAGTATGCAGTAGACTCTTGTTGCTTGAAGTCCAAGGGACTCTCGGAAATACTTCGAGATATCCGTACCTCGACATATCAGATTTGTAGAATTGAGGAAAAACTAAATCAAGCACATTTCTTTAATGAATATACTAATTTGACTACTGAAGTTACAGATATATTAAAATATTGTGGAAAAGAGGAGAAATTGCTCCTTAGGAGCAATTTCTCCTCTTTTTCTACAATATTTTGTTACCTTTTGTTAGATTTCCATGTTAAAACAGGAGCCAGATTTTCACTTCTAGATAAGCAGTTATTGGTGATAAGCGAAATCAAGATAAGGATAGTCGACTGTATATGGAAATTTAGTGAGTATCCACAACATATGTTTTGTTGTTTTTTTTTGTGTTTTTTTTTGGAGAAATAAGAAAATTAAATGCCTCTGATCTACAGTTCTGAACATTAAACCTCAACTCAGGGGTCAAGCTGGCTCAGAAATTTAGGGAGAAGTGACTTCTCCCTCCAGACAAAACAGGGAGAAGTTTTATAGGATGAGGGAGAAGTCAAGACTCTGTTAACCTATCTCCTTATTGAAAGCATGACACTTAGAAACCCTCGACTCACTTTACTGCATTGTCTTGGGAATTAACAAAAAAGGAAACAATTTTTACTGTAGACCTGTTCATTCTTACTTCTAAACCAATTAAATGATCCACAGAAACACAGACATGAGTAGGGCAAATGCATCATATCTGGACCCATATCTTTTGGAAATTGATCTTCTCAGTAGATCCAGTCAAAACATCAAGATCTGTGGCTTGATAAGCAATAAACATAATGATAAAAAGAAATTTGTTAACTAAAATGTCTGTCAACTTTAAAACTTAGTTTTTAGTACATGTTTGTATTTTAAATGCTGTTTCTGACCTATTTTCAGCATGAAAATGGTTCATTTATGAAAAAAACGGACACCCACAAAAACTAATGACATTGACGAAAAACGATCTTTTGGTCACTTAGTAGGCAAAAAGTTTTCCCCCAAAATTTGCAAACCACATCAAAATTTTATTTTGTGGCCTTTCTGATACATCTAACATTTTTTTTTTCTAAAGAATTTTACCTTTTTATGTTTGCTCAATTTTTACTGGATTTCTCCTAACAAAAAGTTCGGTTTGCACAAGTTCTAGCTTTTTCAAAAATTGCTAAAATCGAGGGCCAAGTTTTTGTCGCCCTCAGGGCTTCCCAGGGCGACTTAGAGCCCTCAGGGGCGACTATTTCGCCCCAGTCGCCCTCTAGCTTGACCCCTGCCTCAACTCAAAGTTATGTGACTGAAAAATATCTCCATCCTTCAAAATTTAGACTTAAGTACATGAAGGATAAGGAGTTTGATTGTCTGAATATTAAGGGTATATGACTGGAAGTGTGGAAACAGTATTATCCCCCACCCCACCCCATCCCACTTTCCCCCTTAAGACAGTTTGCAGGAGTATAACAAATGTGTTTAAATAAGGTTTAAAAACAAGCATATTATTTTGTAAAAATTCATTAAATCAAGTATACCCTGTAAGCAGTGGATTTTAGTATACATTTATGCTATATGGGTATACTTATACAAACTTGCTGATATTATGATTTTTCAGGGTGGTGTTGAGTGTCGGCAGAGAAGATCCATGTTAATGAGACAAAGTTATTTCTTGGAGAAACTTGTCACTCTAGTCAAACTAGTTACCTGTGAAAGTGGGAATAGGAAAAAGAAAGTAAGTCCAACAGCTCTCACAATAAGTGAAATATCGAGAAAAAAAAATTGTTACTTCATGAAATCATAAGAGCTGCATTGTGAGATAAAAGCTTTGCAGAATTGTCCATAGCTCTAGATAAGAGTGGGTATCAGGAAATTATTTTTCTTATTTCTCCACAAAAACCTATGTTGTGGGTACTCAATAGAAGCGCCTCAGCAAGGCTCTTCTAATGAGTAACTACAACATATGTTTTTGAGGAGAAATAAGAAAAATATTAATACTTTTAGATTGAATAAAGCATCTTATAAAGAGCCATGATTTCTGTCAAATCAAAATTTCAGTGTGCAAGCCTGGCTTCTTAGCAAGGTCACATGTCTGGCTACTTGACTGAAGTTAGACGCAGTTTATATGATGTGATTGCTCAGCAGCCACGGTGTGTATGATTTGATGGTGATAATAAAATTCTTATTAACCCTTGTCATGCTGAATAAATTAGGATGCCACACCCATTTCTAATTTTCAGCCAGTCAGATTACTTGATCCAGATTGTTGCTATAAATTCACATAATGGCAAACAGTGCAGATCCAGATCAGTTGGCTTCTTCAGAAGCCAACTGATCTGGATCTGCACTGTTTGCAAAGGCAGGGCATATCCGGGTTCAGCATGACCAGGGTTAACATTACATCTTATCTATGGTCCTGGTAAAGTCTGGACATTTTACATGACTTTTTAATCAGTGATCAGACTGTGTGGATACATACCATTACATGATCTGTCCCAGTGGCACTCTGGAGTGTATGAAGCATTTGGCTGGCCAAGTGGTTAGGGCTCCTGACTCTGGGTCACGAGGTTGCAGGTTCGAATCTGAAAGCGGGGTTGACTGTATGGGGTTCCATTGCACAGAGCCTTTCAATATCACCCTTCCATGATCTTTATGCAACTGAAATAATGTTGAAAAGGATGAAACTGCCAAATCATTATCATCATCTCTAGATGAAAATAAGTTATATTGTAACTATTTTTCATGGAAAATGGGAGACAGTTTGAACATAATGTCAAGGCTTATTTTCTTTGAAAAAATAATAAAAAAAATAAAATAATTATTAATATTCAGGGGAGGTAGCTCTGTCAAAATTATTTCCTTTTAGAGAGTTCATCTCTGAAATGGGGTCTTCTCTAAAAGGAAATAGCTTGCTCCTCTTGGTTAGACTAATTGAAGTGCAGGAAAGCCAACGCCATCACAAAAATTGTCTCCCTTGTAAAAGTGGCAGGGAATCTAGAAAGTGTAATGAGTCCCTTTAAATGCTTAGCCCCCCATTTAATGTAATATGGTTCAACTTAACCCACAGCTCTCTCTGTAATATTTTTTAGATTGAGAAGCTACAGACACTACTTCAAGATGCTGAATTTTTCAAGATAAATTTTTCTGACTTTGAAATGCTACCTCTCCCACTAGATCCTGAAGTGCAGGTTAATGCTATCCTTCCAGAAGAGGCAACATTGTTTAAGGTAAGAGTTAGAAATCAGGGCCCATTTGTTCAAAGCTAACGATGTCGTTAGTTAACGATTCGTTAAAATTTACATCAAGTGATACGCAAATATGCTGAAATTTTTTGCTTAAAAAATGTGAGTAGCTTTTACTCACATTTTTTCAGCAAAACATATCAGAATATTGTATATTGAATCCGCTAAAACAGTTAACAAAATGATCCTTAACGAGCTTGTTAAGCTAATGACGCTTTGAACAACTGGGCCCAGATGTATAAGTAGGAATGGTAAGTTTTGGTACATGTAGGTATTTTTGGTACCAACTGTAACAGCAGTAGACCTTAGCACATAGTTCCACCCCTGACCCCAGAAGGAATCATTAGATGTCCGTCTTTAGACATAGCCATATGTGGTATCAAATTGAAGTTTAGTTCAATCTTACCCACCCCAAACCACAATGTAACACTAGCCTTACCTCCAACCCCCCCCCCTCCCCACCACCGCCTTAAGTGAAAATCATTAAGCACCAAGCATACATAGATAGATAGAAGATGGATACTTTATTAATACAATAAGCCAGCTTTGGTGGCGCAGTCAGATGCTTGTCCGCCTGGTGATCAAGAGGTTGTGGGCTTGATCCCTGCTGAGACTGGCAACATTCTTTTGTGGAGATTGATCATGAAATATTTTCTCCGATCATTCTTTCCCTCCTGCTTATTTCAAGAAGAGCAGTTGTCAGTTCCTTGCCAAAGAATGTGCACAAGTACTAGTTAACCGCTTAGAGGATTTAGCGTGGCCAGGAAAAGTGTGGTTAGGTAATTGACCGGTTAATTAGTCATGACCCCAGCTACAAAAGGGATCATTAGTGGCTTGTTTCCAAACATAGCCATATTTGGTGCCAAATGGAAGCTTTTGATGAGAAATTTAACAACAGTAGATGTATATGTGTCTCACCCACACCTGGTTCTGACCCCACCGGTAGAGTTAATCAAGGATCAGCCTCCAGTGTGTGGTATCAGTTTGAAGAACTTGATACTTAGATTAACAGTTTGTGACTTAAATTGGTCTTGCTTACACCCAACCCTGACCTGTCCATCAGAGGGGTCACTGGGGGCTAGTCTCCATACGTACATGTATCTGTGTTTGGTATCAACTCCAAATTCTTGATGGGAATTAAACATTTGATGACAAATGGGTCTCACCCACATACATTTTATGTTGCGAACAGGATTGTCTCGTGTATCATTATACCCTGGGTGGGGGTATACTTTTTTCACATTGTTGTCCATCCTTTCATCTTATCGTGATGTTTTGCCCTTTCAGCAGCGGGTATTGAATGTCATGTGTAGTCATGCTTTTCTCTTTTTGTTTTTCAGTATTCATGTTTATTTCTGTCATAACAAACTTTTCAAAAAAAGTTTAACATTTTTATGGACGGAAAGTAAGGCACAATGAATGTACAATAAAATGTGTAATGGTTTATTACCCAGTACATAATTCTGAAAATTGTAGTACAACAAAACTAGTAATTTGCTCACTTAGAACATTTTCTTGTTGTAATATACTGCTACAAGGTAGCTAATAATTGCGCTTGCTTCTTTTCAGAGTAATCTGATGCCTTGTCGCTTGTCATTCCGTACTGTGGATACCAATGGGAAATATGTGACCATCTTTAAACATGGTGATGATCTGAGGCAGGACCAACTTGTTCTACAGATTATAACACTTATGGATAAAGTAAGTGAGCTTGTTAGAATAGAAAATGATACATGTGAAACCAGCATAGATCCAGATCAGCCGACACAGATGTGTTTGCCAACTGTGGCTCAGTCAGTTGCACGTTTGACTGGTGATCAGGAGGTTGCAGGTTTGATCCCCACCTGGTTCTGCAACATCTTTTCATAGAGTTTGATCATGAATTATTTTCTATGGCTCGGTGGCTCAGTCAGATGCGTGTCCGACTGGTGATCAGGAGGGCGTGGGTTTGATCCCTGCAGGATGGGCCACATTCTTTCCTGTTGATTGATCATGAAATATTTTCTGTGGTCTTTCTCTCCCTTCTGCTGATGCAAGAAGGGCAGTTGTCAGTTTCTTGCATAAGAATGTGCACAAAATCTGGTTAACCGCTTAGAGGACTAAGCCTGCCCAGGAAAAGTGTGGTTAGGTAAATTGACAGGCTCAACATGACCCTAATGGGTAGACTGGGCCATAAAACCTCAGTTCAGTCAAATCAAATTACAGACATCACAGCCTCAGTGGCTCAGTTGAATGTGCCTCAGACTGATGATCCCACTCCCTGCCAGTTTGGCAACATTCTTTCCTGGAGATTGATCATGAAATATTTTCTACGATCATTCCCTTCTGCTGATTCAGGAAGGGCAGTTGTCAGTTTCTGGTGAAAGAATGTGCACAATTCTGGTTAACCGCTTAGACTACTAAGCCTGCCCAGTAAATGTGTGATTAGATAAACTTACCATGCTAGACATGCCCTCATTGTGTTGACTGGGCCATAAAATCTCAACACAAACTAACATATGTTGGGTTTGCATAGGGGTCCTCTACTTCATCTGTGAAACGTCACAATGAAATACATATAATCATCTTTACTATTGTTCATGGCTTTAAGAGACTGCTCACTGAGTGGCAAACAGTGTAGACCCTGATATAATGCCACATTTTGTGGCATCTGATCTGGGTCTGCACTGTTTGCCTAGGCCTGTCTGTTTGAATTGTTACGGTAAATATGATGTGGCTTTTTTGAAGTACCTGTATATCTTATTTTTTCCAGTTACTAAGAAGAGAGAACCTAGATTTAAAACTCACTCCATATAAAGTACTTGCAACAAGTAGTAAACATGGTAAGTTTCTGTTGCTTTTATTGTAATTTTGCATGATATATATGGTGTCCATGTCTTAAGAAAATACTTGATGTGTAAATATTCTGAAAGAGGTAGAGACCTACTCCTCACCACTCCCCACCCAAATATATCTTGTACACAGAGTTGGGCAGGCTGATCTGATTATCCTCTGGTTGTATATTTCATAAATTGATATCTATTTGAAGAAGTTTTAATGATAATACAAGAAACTGGCCATAGTTATGTACCTGTTGACTTTTCCGGATCCATATTAACCTTGCAAGCAAAGCTTGTTTACATTGATGTCATGATGTCCAATTGACATTTTTGTAGCAGATGACAATCTATTATAGCAGATGATTCACAAGAAACCTTAAACCTTCTCCTTGGAAAATAAAACAAATAGAATGTCATCTGTTGCTGTTATGAATGGTACTTTAAGAGTTAATCTTTAAAGATGTAATAAACAATTTTACTATAATTGCATGATCTGATGCTTTGTACGGAAAAACCTCAATGGCTCAAACAGCTTTCGGACCATGGAAATTTGTTCTAGATATAGGTAGTTTGAGTCACTGAGGGTTAATCATAGTGCCAGGCTTGGAGTTAAAAGGGAATTATATATGAATGTCTTTTCTATCTTCTATAAAATAATGGTATGTTGAGTGTTTGAGTCATTGAGGTTTTACTGTATATGGTTTCTTGGAGGTTCAGATATCTCTGGATCATGCATGATGCAAGCGTCTTATATGGTCCTGTGATCTGGGACCATCCACTGAACATAATTCAGAGCATCAGGTCACATTACTGTAGTAATAATGTGTATGTTTGCCATAAGTGGGCGATGAAGGTTCAGATCATCTTGCGTATTCACACACACAGTGAGATTAGTCTTCATTACCCACTTACAGACATAACTTTAAAATACGTTGACCAAAAGAGAATGTCCTTATATCCTAGCTACAGATAAGGCATTTTCTATGCCCCTGCCATTCAAAGAATGATGAAAGGGCATAAAAGTGTTAACCCTGTTGTCCATCTGTCCGTCCATCCATCTCCGTTCTCTTCCGGTGTTAGCTATTTGTGTTTAAGTTTTTCAAGCAAGGGCATCCGTATTCTTTGGACGCATATTTAGTTTCAACCAAAAATTGTTGATTTTTTTTCATTTCTCCATGCAAAACATATGTTGTGGGTACTCATTAAAAGCACCTCCTCCATGAAAACATATGTTTTGGGTACTCATTAGAAGCTGGCCTCCTCCATGAAAGCATGTTGTGGGTACTCATTAGAAGCACCTCACTGAGCAGCTTCTAATGAGTACCATGAAAACATACGCTATGGGTTCTCATTAGAAGCATGCCTCCTCCATGAAAACATATGTTTTATGTACTCTTTAGAAGCATCTCACTGAACATATGTTGTGGGTTCTCATTAGAAGTGCCTTGCTGAATGGTACTTTAAGAGTTAATCTCTTATCTGAACTATGTTATCTGTCAGTCTATAGTGTTGCATTGCATTGTGTAAGGGCTCTTTTCTATATTGTACATCATATCGAGGGTTGATTGCAAGACTGTAGCAAGTCATATGGTTGTTTTTCCCAATACTTAATCTCCTCACCGTTAAGACATTATGAAGATTACAACATTTCTTTCTGTAAACAATGGAAATTTAGGTGCCATTGCTCGTATGAGCAATGGCACCTAAATTTGCATTGTTTACAAATGGGTCAAAGTTGCCCCTAAACAAGGGTTTCAAAAATATGTTTGAGTTACTACAGTCTTGAGCTCAACCCTCAATGTTGTGTTTACAGGGTTTGTGCAGTTTGTTGATTCTGTACCAGTTGCTGAAGTTTTAGATAAAGAAGGGTCAATACAGAACTATTTTAAGAAACAAGCACCTGCAGAAGGAGCACCTTATGGTATAGCCCCAGAAATAATGGATAACTATATTAAAAGTTGTGGTAAGTGAGAAAACTATAAATGATACTAAGTACTTTAAGAATAGCTGTCTAGCTGCTGATAACATCACGAAAACATACCTATATAATTTTGACCCCCTTAAACCCCACTTTTACATAGTAAAACTGGGGTTTACAGGGGTATACATCATTTTTAGCTCGCCTGTACGAAGTACAAGGTGAGCTATTGTAGTCACCCCGGTCGTCCACGTTTGCGTTTGCGTTCCCGTTCCCGTCACACTGCGTTAAAGTTTTTCAAATGCTTATATCTCAACAGTCACTCCTCACAGAGGCATCAAATTTGGAACTTAGGTACCTTGGAGGGTCTTCTGAGATTCCAAGAGAATAAACCCCTGGGTTCATGCCCCTGGGTGGGGCTAGGGGTCAGAATCTAGGACACCTTTGTAATACTGTGTTAAAGTTTTTCAAATTCTTATATCTTGACTTTCACTCCTCATAGAGCATTCATATTTAGAATTTGGGTACCTGGAGGAGTCTTCTGAGATTCCAAAAGAACATACCCCTGGGTTCATACCTCAGGGTGGGCCTTGGAGTGGGGCTAGGGGTCAAAATCTAGGACACATTTGTAAAATCTTATATGCCTACAGGTTATAGACACAACCGGTTATACATCAGCTAACTATGTGACATCAGTTTAAGTGTAAGAGAGTGAAGGTCATGGTGACCTACATTTTACGGTCCAGGTCACCTAGATTTCACGGTCCAGTGATTTTGCCTTATATCTTGAATACTATTTGTTGGATAAATGTCACACCTGGGATATTACTTCCATGTGACCCAATGAATGACCACTTACTATATCTAGGTCATTGTGACCTACATTTCATGGTTCAGTGATTTTGCCTTATATCTTGAATACTATTTGTTGGATAAATGTCACACCTGGGATATTTGTTCCTTGTGACCCGATTATTGACGTCAAAATATATCTCTGTTGGCGTGACCTATATTTCATGGTTCAGTGATTTTGCCTTATATCTTGAATACTATTTGTTGGATAAATGTCACACCTGGGATATTAGTTCCATGTGACCCAATGAATGACCACTTACTATATCTAGGTCATTGTGACCTATATTTCATGGTTCAGTGATTTTGCCTTATATCTTGAATACTATTTGTTGGATAAATGTCACACCTGGGATATTAGTTCCTTGTGACCCGATTATTGACGTCAAAATATATCTCTGTTGGTGTGACCTATATTTCATGGTTCAGTGATTTTGCCTTATATCTTGAATACTATTTGTTGGATAAATGTCACACCTGGGATATTAGTTCCTTGTGACCCGATTATTGACGTCAAAATATATCTCTGTTGGTGTACTATATCTAGGTCATTGTGACCTATATTTCATGGTTCAGTGATTTTGCCTTATATCTTGAATACTACTTGTTGGATAAATGTCACACCTGGGATATTAGTTCCATGTGACCCAATGAATGACCACTTACTATATCTAGGTCATTGTGACCTATATTTCATGCTTCAGTGATTTTGCCTTTTATTTTTATTACTATTTCATGGAGAATTGTCATACCTGGATTATTATATCTATGTGACAAAATGATTTACATACAAATACATCTAGGTCAGTGTGACCTATATTATATGGCTTAATGATAAAAATGTTACAATATAAAATGTACCCAGCAGGCGAGCTCGTTGTCCTACGACAGCTCTTGTTCTTATTTCTGCTCCAAAACATAGATTGTGGTACTCGTTAGAACCGCCTCGCCGAGGCAGTTCTGACAAGTACCCAGGGATTATTCTGGCCCCAGATTTTTGTGAGAGAAAAAATCCCATTTGGACAAAAACAGTGAGAGATTTTCAAATTCACTGAGATTTTTTTGTTTTCGCTCGCTCGGACAAACTGAGAATTTTTTTTTTTTTTTTGTAAAGGCCAGACTTTGTATGTATAAGTATTATTATTGCTTATTTTGTAATGTACTCTACTAGTAAATCAGGTTAATAAAATTGTTATATTTATGGTGTTTGATTATTTTAAGTATTGTTATTTTCATGTTTACTGAAAGTGTTTATATATAAATTAGAACTTTCTGGAAATTCATGTTAACAATAATAAGTTGTTTATATTCTTTTTGGAATTTCCAGATGGAATATTCTAGATTAAGCTATTTTTGGCATATCACAGAACATTTAAAATTTTCTTGATAAATACTGGAGAATAAGTGATGTCTCTTGTACTTTATTTATTTTTTTTTTAGGATGTGCTTTGATATTATATAAGGAGAGAAGATTTTCATATGAGCATCTCTGTAATCTTTCATTCTTTACTGGATTACTCAAATGTTTCATTAATTCTGGAATTAAACTCTGCATTCAGGGACTTTAAATTGTGGGATCAGAAACTGCAATTCAAAGGATTGGTTTCAGAAATTCTTCTGGAATATTTCTGAGGCATTTTGTGACATTATCTTGAAAGGTACGCTTGTTGCTGGTTTCACTTTCATTTCTTTATCGTTACGCCTGGCTCGTAACAAAATGCAAACGGCTGAATAAGGGCTTCATGAGCTTGGGAGTGGGTTTGTTATTCAGGCTTGTGTTTGATTGTCATCCGAATCAGGGGAGGAGAGCATGGCCGCTTCAGTCGAGCTGGGTTGTGCTTGAACAAGATAATTTAACTTGTTGCCATCCTGACTGGATGGCTTTGGGGCGGATAATTTTCTCTTTTATTTTTCCCGAGTCGGCGGACATGTTTTTGCTGACTCGAGGTAGCGATAAAAAACGCTTACTTAAACTAGAGACCGACAATGAGCTTTTACGATAAAGCTTTTCAATGATACAGATTAATGAATGGTTACCTGCGGTTCTATGTGTAATGAATTTTGGCGCCACAATAATTCAGAAACCGGTCAAACAGAGCAGTCCGTTAGTCTCGAAATGAACCGCATGTGCAAAATAGGAACTTAACGGCGCGAAATGAGAAAAATTCAGCGTGCGATTTTTTTTCTCACTCCGGGAATTTTGATGCGATTTCTTGCAAAAAAAATGCGAGAATATCGCGAAATCGTGCCAGAAAATTTTCCCTGAGTACCCACAATCTATGTTTTGAGCAGAAATGTGAAAAAATATCAGATTTTTTTTGTCTGAAAATTTTCCTTTTTTTGGTTGTAAAATTCTCAATATATTTGAATAGGCGTGTTTTCGTAATGAGGTACTTTTTGTCGCATCGGCTTTAGCATGAGTGATTTAGGCATGCAAGTTTCCGCCCTTTCATTTTCCGTGTACTTGCATTGACCCTGGCATCCACCCTTGCATCCTCTCTAAATGATGTATACAAACTGCAAACCTTTCTATACAGTAAGTTTCACTTCGCTGATTGTTTTATCTCACTGAGCTAAACAAGGATGACAACTCTCATTCTTCTGGTGATTGTTTTCACATTTTAGTATGCAGGTATGATCCATCTTCAACGAAGTTCTGTATTTTAACCAAAAAGTATTGTCATTTTCGTATTTTTCTGAGGAAACATATTTTGTAAGTACTCAATAAAAGCACCTCTTTGACAAAACAAAACATGTAGACTCTGATCAGATAGTATGTTCTGCAGCTTCTGACCTATGTGTACTCTTTTTGCTCATGCTTGTCTTTCTGAGTATATAAAGTAAATGCAGTACTTACAATGTGTTTTGTTGCAAAACTAACAAAACTCAACTGACTACTCCTTTTATGCGCATGGTTGGATGTTTTCGTGTGTTACAGCCTTTTTAACAGCATTTCAATTATATTTCACAGCTTCAGATAAGAGAAGGTATCCACATATTATTTTTCTTATTTCTTTACAGAACATATGTTGTAGGTACTCATTAGAAGCCCCTCATTGAGGGACTTCTAATGAGTACCACAGCATATGATATTTGTGAGGAAATAAGAAAAATATCAACAGTTTTTGGTTGAAAAATGTTATCCTATCTGGAGCTATGATTTTTATCATTGAAAGAGAGCTAAATGATAATGAGGATGACCTTTTGGCATAGTGAAGAACATTAGAGCTGTTGTCAAGGCAACCTGCATGAGGGGAATAGATACACTTTCAGGGTAGGCAAATCTGTCCAATTGTTTTTTCCTCCTTAATGACATCACGAAAACATGCCTATATAATGTTGACCCCCTTAAACCCCACATTTATATAGTAAAACTGGGGTTTACAGGGGTGTACATTATTTTTCTTATTTCTGCTCAAAAACATAGATTGTGTGTACTCGTTAGAACTGCCTTTGCGAGGCAGTTCTAGCAAGTACCCACAATCTATTTTTCGAGCAGAAATATGAAAAATATCAGAATTTTTAACTGAAAATTTTCATTTTTTTTGAGGTAAAATTTTCAGTATATTTGAAGATGTGTGTTTTCGTAATGAAAAGGGATCTACTCTAGAAGGAAATAATTTGCTTCATGCTTTCATTGATTACTCTTGCACAACTACTGCTTACTGTACCCATTTGGTCCTAAGTGCCCTCTGTCCAAATTATAGTTTAATTAGGGCACTTTTGAGTAAGAGCTGGTTGTAATGATGAAGGGAAAAAATTCCAGGACCTAAAAGACAGTGATAGTGCTTGAATCCATACTTATGTCCCCACACCTTTGGGAAAGGGACATATTAATTTGTGAGGTTCCCCTTGATGTTGGCATTGGCATCAGCATTGGTGTCAACGTTGGCGTCGGCATCACACTTTCTTGTCTGCAAAATATCATGTGGACCAGTGGTTGGATTCTTACCAATTTTTCATGGTTATATAATTGGGAGATAATAAAAAACTGATTAGATTTTGGTGACCTTGACCTAATTTTCAAGGTCACAGCGGTAGAAATTCTAACCATTTGCGGATGGCTTAGTACTTGACCACCCAGTACATGAGAAACAGTAGAGATATAACAGTAATATATTGTATTTTGATGTATATTTCAGCTGGATACTGTGTTATAACATACCTATTAGGCATTGGTGACAGACATCTAGACAATCTGCTTCTTACTAAATCCGGTATGTTAATTTATAAAAACATAATAAAATGCAGCATGCAAGTATTTATTGTCCCTTGAAGAATCCTTATTTTCTTGGCTGTTGATAGTTTCCAGTAAAGACTTTTATTATTATTATTATAAGAATTTATTGTGGGTGTGAAGGATAGATAGAAAATCTGTCCCGAGGGGTACTGTCTGGTATCACAGATTCTTTTTCTTGCATACCATTTGATTTCTTAAAGTGGGTTTTTGATAAGCAGTCACTTCGAGTGCAGATGTCCGCAATATTGTGATGACAATACCATGATATTTAGTGATGTCATTACGCTCTTTGACGTCAACTTTAACGATGGCTTACCGTGACGTCCTATACAACCAGTGTATATTAAACATGTGAAAATTCTCGAATTTTATGTTTCCCATGGAACGGATAAGGGTGTGTGATTTGCTAGCACCAGTGTAATTTATGGAAATCCTTATCTGATATGCAAGAAATTCCTATCCATGATACTGCTTTCAAATTGTTGTGTGGGTGTTAAGGATAGATAGAAAATCTGTCCCGAGGGGTACTATCTGTTATCACATATTCTTTTTCTTGCATACCATTTCATTTCTTAAAGTGGGTTTTTGATAATGCAGTCACTTCGAGTGCAGACGTCTGCTATATTGTGATGACAATACCGTGACATTTAGTGATGTCATTACGTTCTGTGATGTCCACTTTAACGATGGCTTACCGTGACGTCCTATACAACCAGTGTATATTAAACATGTGTAAATTCTCGATTTTTATCTTTCCCACGGGATGGATAAGGGTGTGTGATTTGCTAGCGCCAGTGAATTTGTGGAAATCCTTATCTGATATGCAAGAAATTCCTATCCATGATATTGCTTTTAAATTGTAAAGTTTCTTTCAGTCTGATCCAAAATGCCAGATCAGTTGAGAATATCTCACTGAGGCACTTCTAATGAGTAACCACAATATATATTTAGAAGAGGAATAAGAAAAATATTATGCAGATACCCCATCTTATCTGTAGCTAAAATCATTAATATACATGTACTACTATATTTGTACTTTACAGGAAAATTGTTCCATGTTGATTTTGGTTATATTTTGGGACGGGACCCCAAGCCTTTACCACCACCAATGAAGTTAAGTAAAGAAATGGTGGAAGCTATGGGCGGAGCAACATCAGATCATTTTAAAGATTTCAAACAGCATTGTTATACTGCATTCCTAGCCCTAAGAAGGTAACTTTTTGAGTACAGTTTGGACAGATGAGCCAGAGCACAGCATTTCCTACAAGACTGCATTTACACCCAACGAAAACTCAGATCACCCTGCACATCAGTGCAATCTGATCAGAGTCTTATGGATAGCTAAGGACTCAAACCATCTTCATATGGTCTGTGAAGGCTCTAATCAGACTGCACAGATGTGCAGGCTGATCTGAGTGCTGGGTGCAAATGTAAAATTGTAGGAAATACCCTGGCTCTAATATTCAAGTCCGCTGATATTTAAAAGAAGATTACATGCGTCACACCAAGGCTATCTCTGTCTTGGAATGTATGTAGACAAGAAGTCACTGAAGTCAGCCTGCACATCTACAGTGTCACACCTTTCACTAAGGGCTGTAGAAATGCCATGCCTGACTTTTCCAACTTATCCCATTACCATGAGGACAAACAAGTAAGAAATTTCAATTAACTTGTCCTGGGACAAGGACTTCATATGTTGGGGTACTCATTAGAAGCCCCTGACAGTATATTTTCTTTGAGAAATAAGAAAAATGTCAATTTTTGGACAAGTAAATCTTGGTTGGACAGGTGGATTTTGACCATTGTCCATGGACAAGTAATAAAATTTGATAATTTTACAACCCTGCTTTCCTCTGGAAATATCTTGAAAAACTGTGGAAAGATAAAAGGCATGTTGGCACTGGAAGCACAAAATATTTTAATATTTCACACACCAGACAAGAAGGTGCCTTTTCCTCTATTTGGCATGGCCAAAACTATCTTTACAGCAAAGCCAACTGTATGGAAAGCAAATAAAATCTTAACCCTTGTCCTGCTGAACCCGGATATACCCTGTCTTTGCAAACAGTGTAGTTCCAGATCAGTTGGCTTCTGAAGAAGCCAACTGATCTGGATCTGCACTGTTTGCCATTAAATATGTGAATTTATAACAACAATCAAGATCAAGTAATCTGATTGGTTAAAAATTAGAAGTGGGCATGGCATCTTAATTTATTCAGCAGGACAAGGGTTAAATTGTTGCCCTTGGAAACAAAGAGCATAAAAAGAACAAAAATCAGAGTCACAGTTTTACTATGACTTCTTATTCAGTTTTGGGTTTCACCTCAAGGTTCTAAAGATATCTTTGGATATGGGCATGACCATTATTGCAAACAGAGGTGTCAATACAGAAGTAAAAAATAGAATTGTCAGCTGTGTAGATCCTGATGTGATGGCTCATTATCAGGATCTATACTGTTTGCAAATGTATCTTCTTTGGTCTTTGGAGCTTAAACGATTATGCACCTGACACATTGTCACAATTTGAACTTAAACATGCAGTGTGTTGATTGGTTTAGTTGGGGTTTAACAACACGTCAACCCTTGTGGGTCATTTTGTGTCATTGCACTGAGTTCATAACTCATCATTTGGGAAAGTGGAAGAGATTGCAAGTTGAACAATTCCTTACATATTGGAATCAGTGTTGCACAGAAATAGAGGATCTTGCATTCATGGTCATTTCATATGAAATTTAGGAAATGAGCTTTTGACGAATTTCATTAATTTCATATGAAATTACCACAAATGTAAGATTGTGTTTATCATATGATTTTTATGTCCCTGGAAGTTGAACCATTTTTCAACAGAAAACAAAATGTTCTCATGGACTGCTGATGATTATTTGTGCCAGTATGCATATGTTTTGTAAGATGTGGTCATACCATTTTTATGACTTGATATTATCCACTGAACTATAGTGATGTCATATGTAAACTGCCTTGTCATAGCAAACAGTGCAGGCCTTGATGAAACACAGCATATGGTCTGAGTCTAAAAATATTTGTAAAGGTACATATTTTTGGGATGCAACAAGCTGATGGGTTAAAAGCATTTAAATTTAATTTTATCTCCATTTTATTTTCAGATCAGCTAACCTTATATTGAATTTATTCTCTCTAATGGTTGATGCGAACATTCCTGATATTGCTTTGGAGCCTGACAAAACTGTAAAGAAAGTAAGTACCACAATTATACCAAATACTCAGACAACTTGTGCCTGGCCCCAAGGTTATAAAACTTTTTTCATGCTCATCTCAGCTGAGCATGAAATTTTTCATGCTAATAAATCTCAAATTACTAACAGTGTCAAATTCTTTCTTGCTTAACATAGCTAAGCATGTAATTTTCTCTGCTAATAAATATGAAAATGCCAACTATATTTATTAGCAGAGAAAATTTCATGCTCAGCTGAGTTGAGCATGAAAAAAGTTTTATAACCTTGAGGTCTAAACTTACTGTATTTACCCCAATAGACTGACGTCTCCACCAATTACCATAGTTGTCCTAAAACTTAAACATGTCCATTTCACTGCCTGTTAAAGTGTCTTAGAACTGCTGCATAAGTGGCAAACGGTGTAGACCCTGACTAGAGGTTGCATTTTGTGGAATATATTCTAGGTCCACTGAGTCTGGTTAGAATGCTTGAATGTATTAGTTGCTCGCATAAGATATATTTATGATAACATTGCTTTGGCATATATTCACTTAGGTATGAAAATGCTGATATGGACTGTTGACATTTTGGGATCACCTTGTTATTGTGATCATGTTTTCACAATCATTATAATGTTTAATTGACCAATGTTGATATAGAAGTAATGATTGTAATGTTTGTATTTGACCTAGTTATTAACCCATTTTAGTCTGGAGACCCACAAAAGGGTGATTGGCAAACAGTGATGACCCAGATCAAATATGGCAGAATTCAGCGTCTGATCAGGGTCTACACTGTTTGCATTAACTACAGGAATTTCTGTAAACATTGTACGAATGAAAACTAAACAGACACCCTGCTATTGGAAATAGATCAGTCCTAGAAGTAGTGGTGGAAGAGTCCACCGGATGTAAATGGGTCAGAGTAAATGCTGTAGTTGTATTGGTACATGTACATTGTATATTCCAGGTTCAGGATAAGTTTGTCCTCCATCTGGACGATGAAGAAGCTGTAGCCTATCTACAGAACCTACTTGATGAGAGCGTGTCAGCAATGATGGCTATTCTTGTAGAAAGATTACATGCCATGGCTCAGGTAATAGTTATTTGGGTAACATCACATGTCTTCAAGCATTTTTAATGCTTAGACTTGGGAGAAAAATCAGAGGAAAACATTTTGAAATATTTTTCCTTTTTTTTTCCCAGGGAACAGGATTTGACATTTCATGCAGATTGTCTCCATTGGAGACAATTTGCATGAAATGTCAAATCCTGTTTTCTGGTTAAAGTAAGAAAAATATCACCAATTTATTGATAAATTGGTGATATTTTTCTTACTTTAACCAAATAAAACAAAGCCACTTCATTACATATGTGAGGAACGTAGACCCAGATCAGCCTCTATGTCCTTGCAATCTGATTATGGTCTACATTGCTTGCTGAATGGAATTTGAAGGTCATTGTGTCCATACATCATGGTCTAATACAGACAAATAAAGACTGATCAGACTTTAAGGAGGTGCAGGCTGACCTTAGTCTGTGCTGGTTGCCCATTTCATTAGGTTGTTTTCCTGTATGAATAACTGGAGCTTGATTATGGTAATGTCCTAAAATTTCGTACAAAGTTTCTGACAACATGAAATGGCATATGCAAACAGTGTAGACACAGATCAGATTGTTTCCATGATGTACACTGTTAGCCATCCACTACGCATTTTAGGAAACAACTACACAAAAAGCAGAATTTAGGCCAAAATGAATTGGAATAAAGTCTTTGAAATTTTAGGACATTTACCATATAATGCTATTGGTATGACTTTCGTGGAGATTGATCATGAAATATTTTCTATGGTCATTCTCTCCCTTCCACTGATTCAAGAAGGGCAGTTGTCAGTTTCTGGCGAAAGAATGTGCACAATACTGGTTAACCACTTAGAGGACTAAGCCTGCCCAGTAAATGTGTGGTTAGGTAAACTGACCGTGCTCGACATGACCCTGTCGGGTTGACTGGGCCGTAAAACCTCAACACAAACAAACAAAAGCTATTGGTATGATGTTTAATGATGCTAGCAAGACTCTGCCTGTCATAAAGTTTGCTGACTGATATCATGTGCATGTTCTAATGTACATTTCAGAATGCAGCTGGAAAAATGCTTTTACTAAAAGTTTTGTAAAAATATATTATAACTAGAAATTTTCCTAAAGTCAATAATAATTAAAACTGATATACTGTTAATGGCATAGTATATATAGATAAATTTAATTGCAAATATAAAGGAGTAGAAATTAATCCAACGGACCAGAATGTTTGGTTGGAGATAACAGCAATTTAAATGTTAAAAACATACAGATATCCATGTAGCAAGGTAAACCAAAATTTCTTCTATTTAGTTTGACTGAAGAATTAGATTGTATAATCAGTGTTTGCAATTATAAGAGTTAACAGTATTTTAGTCCTGTATCCTCCTAATTTTGTGGTGTATTGTTTCAACCTTTGTTTAATGCTTATTTTTCAGTATTGGAGAAAATAACCATTCATTCCAAGAAAGGAAAATGGTCGCCATTCAAGGGAACATATGTTGATTAACATCAACCATTTACAGATTGGACAAATGCAAGTGGAATACCAAGACAGAGCAAGTGTAGACTGTTCAAATAAACATATTTGGAATTGTTAGTAATTTGTGATTTATTAGCATGACAAATTCCATGCTCAGCTGAGTTGAACATGAAAAAAGTTTTATAATCTCGGGGCCAGATTAGTTGGTAATTGTGGTGATAATTTAGGGCCTCTACGTTATTTTTGCAAGAAAACGTATCATGGATATTCATTGGAATTACTTCTGCAAGTCAGTCCAGTGAGAGTTGGCCTCAGTGGCTCAGTTGGATGCAGGTCCATGGAGGTCAAGGGTTCTATCCCTGTTGGGTCCGGCAACCTTCTTTCATGGAGATTGATTGTGAAATATTTTCTACGGTCATTCTCTCCCTTTTGGCTGATTCAAGAAGGGCAAAAGAATGTGCCTAAGTACTGATTAAAAACTTAGAGTACTAAGTCCGCCTAGGAAAAGTGTGGTTAGTCAAACTGACCTGCTTGACATGACCTTAATAGTGTTGACTGGGCTGTTATAACTCCAAGCCAACCATCCAATTTCAGTTGCACACAGAAGATATATAGTCATGCAGAAACAAAAAATATTACATTTTGACTAGTCCTCTTTACTATTTTGACTTTAACATGAAATTTATTGCAGATATTTACATATATTATAAAGTATATGCATATTAACCCTTCTCTTGCTGAACACAACATGCCCTTTCTTGGCAAACAGTGTAGATCCAGATCAGTTGGCTTCTTCAGAAGCCAACTGATCTGGATCTACACTGTTTGTCATTAAATATGTGAATTTCTGTCAAAATCCCGGATCAAGTAAACCGATTGGCTGGAAATTAGAAGTGGACATGGCATCTTAATTTATTCAGCATGACAAGGGTTAATGAGTAGCCATATGAAAAAACCTTTCTTTGGATAAACATGTATTGGAAGTATGCATTCTCAAAAAAAAGACTGCATACTTGCAGTCTAGTAATGGCATGGACATTTTGTGTTTTTAGGTGGCTGGACACACTTGGTAGGAATTCATTCATTTTGTACAGGGGGGGATAAATTTTGTGATTTCCTGTTTGCTTTCCTGCACACCAAGCACCTTCTGAAAAGGGTTCTACTCTAAAAGGAAAGAATTTGCTCCCATGGGGAGCAAATTCTTTCCTTTTAGAATAGAATCCTTTTCTGAAGGAAGGTGCATATTCTTTTCTTTTAGAGTAGAATCCTTTTCAGAAAGGCGGCAAAACGATTTGAGGAGTTGTCTTCCTTGAAAGTGTATCCATTCCCTGTAAGATGTACTGCACTGCATATATGCTTATGCCTATTAACCTGGTGTCATACCCACAAAAAAAAACATATACCAAATTGGACCTGATTACCACACTGTGTGCTTAGGTGTTTCAAAAATACTTGGAAAACTCATGGTAAAATATGTACCTACTTATGTTCAGGGTACACTTTAAAAAAAAAGACCATCGAAGGACTTATCAAAATTAATGATGCTTATTGGATGTTTTTGTTGTTGTTGTTTTTTTTTTTTTCTATCTTTATAAAAGCATATGTTGTGGGTACTGATTTGAATTGCATGGACAAGTGGATGCAATTCAAATGTGTACCCACAACATATGCCTTTATAAAGAAGTAGACAAAAAGTGCACCAGCTGTAATCTGAAGACTAAGGAATTGCTTGATTGTGCTTATAGAGATATTGGCAGTAATTAGGCTGAATATGGTATTATTGTAATAATCCTAACTATATCTGATTTCTGTTCCCTGTGTATCCTAAAATTTGACCATCTATATGATTACATGTATGTATCTAAAATGAATGACAAACCATGCCAACTCTGAGGGCAGTTTGATCTGGGTGTACACTGCTTGATCAGGTATTTCTGTCCAGATATTTCTGTCCAGATATATAGGGTATTAATTTGTATAATGATAATACAGATTGTCTGTGATAAACTTGAAATGATAAAAGTAATGTTGATGAAAATAACAAAATGTTATTGGTCATTGTTGACTTGTTTGTTGACATCAAGTCCCTCTCTTCCACCCTTATATAGAAGCGTCCAGGTAGCCGAGTGGTTAGTGCTCAGCCTCCCTACTTTGAATCGCAAGGTTCCAGGTTTGAATCCTGCTTGGGGGTGGTTTGGTGAGGCAAAGGTGTTGTGTATCTTACGTCACCAGGGCATCCAACTGATATTGGCTTACAGTTGGGCAAGGCCTGCTATCCTTGAAGCAGGTAAGGATTGAGGGGGAATACTTTATTTTCTTCTGTTTCTGCACTTTCATTTATTTTATTTTCTCCCTTGTCCCACTTTTTCATCTCCCCTACTATCTCTTCTATCTCTCTTCTCCCTTTCTCTGGGAGATTACATAAAATGACCCACAAGGTTTGAAGAGTCGTTAAAGCCAACTCAATCAGTTGAACCCTGCTTGAAGCAGAATACCTCTCCTAACTGTGTGGCGCTTCATTGCATAAAGCCTTTCATTATCACCCTTCCATCATCTTGATATGGTTTAGATAATGTAGGAAGGGATGTGAAACACCGAATCATCATCCGCCACCCTTATTGTTGTGAATAGGGGCACTAGGGGGTAGGGGGATGAAATGAGGATAAATTGCTTTTGGGATGGATGAATCCCATCAAGATTGTCACACAACTATTTTTACATGCAGCTTTTCTCTAAAATGCACCAGGTAAGCATAGCAGAGTCTTTAGGAGCAGGCATCACGAAAACACGCCTATATAGATTTGACCCACTTAAACCCCACTTTTATATAGTAAAACTGGGGTTTACAGGGGTATACATTATTTTTCTTATTTCTGCTCAAAACATAGATTGTGGGTACTCGTTAGAACCGCCTCAGCGAGGCGGTTCTAACGAGTACCCACAATCTATGTTTTGAGCAGAAATGTGAACAATAGTTTTTTTTTTTAACTAAAAATGTTCAGTTTTTGGAGGTAAAATTTTCTATATATTTGTATAGGGGTGTTTTCGTAATGACTTAAACTTGGAGAAGCTCTACATATTTGAAACAGATGAAGGCAGTTTACCGGTAATCATAAGAAAATAGGGAAGAACCCCTTAGGTTTTTATTCACAATAACCAATTTACAATCTGATGAACCAACTGACAAAAATTTACCAAATTAACACTTAGCACTCTGGGTAAACCTTTCAGCAGACATGATGAAATATTTTTCTTATTTCGAGAAAACAGAATTTGAGCGTTTCATGCAAATTGTCTCCAGTGGAGACAATTTGCATGAAATGTCAACTGTTTTCTAGGAAAAATAAGAAAAATATCACTAATTGGTCGTCTGCTGAATTAGCCCAGTGAGTGGTAAAACTTTATGTTGTACAGCCTTTGAGAGGAAGAGCAATAACAATTAGCTTTCAGAGGTCTAGCTTCAATTTTCTGTCATTAAATTCCTTGGTGGCTCTGTTGGATGCACGACCAGGAGGTCGTGGATTCGACCCCCCCCCCCCCCCCCCCCCGCCGAGGTCGGCAACATTCTTTCGTGGAGATTGATCATGAAATATTTTCTCTCCCTTCCGCTGATTCAAGAAGGGCAGTTATCAGTTTCTGGCAAAAGAATGTGCACAATACTGGTTAACCACTTAGAGGACTAAGCCTGCCCAGTAAACGTGTGGTTAGGTAAACTGACGGCGCTCGACATGACCCTATTAGTTGACTTGGCCGTAAAACCTCAGCACAAACAAACAGTCATTAAATTAAAGGAGTTACAAACTTTCTACATTCTGTCTTAAAATTCAACATCCACTCAGCTGCCATAAATATAGTCCTTCTATGCGGGCCCCCGTAGCCTAGTAGGTGGGAGAGTTGACTCTTAATCCATTAGGTTTCTCACCGCTGTGGTTCGAGCCTCGCTCGGGTCACTTGTGGGAAAGCCAAGGCCTGCTTACGGATGGTCAGGTGGTTTCCCAGGGTTCTCCGGTTTTCGCCCACCTTTGATGAACGACCGGCTCGATATAAGTCAAATATTCTTGGAAGAGCCGTAAAACCCAAATCAAAACATAAATAAATAAATAAATAAATAGTCCTTCTACTTGAACATGTCCATTTTAGTACCTGTTATTGTGTCAGAAAAGCAACTGCTGGGCCTGTGGCAGATTGTGTAGACCCTGATCAGACTCCACATTCTGAGGAATTGGGCAGACCTTCCTATCCCAATACTTAATGTAAATGTGGTTATTTAATTTGGTTTAGATTAAATAGGATAAGCAGGATGAAAACTAGTGTTCATGTTGTGGTGACTTTGACTGCCATTGAAAAATAATCTTGATACCACTGATATCTAAAAGCTATGGAAGTTATGACATTTTCTCTATATAATATAGGAAATGTAGAAAACTGATTTACAAATGAAGGGTAATGATTGCTTGTAAAATTGATTCAAGTATATTGTTCATGACCTGGTCATGTTAGTGATCTGACATCAACTACATTGTTGATCTTTTCTGCAGTCTTTCTGGTAAAGAAGTTTCTTTATTTGCAAATCCATTAATTTTAACTCACCATGTGAAATGTATATATGCACCGCTTTTATGGAAGGCGGAAACCCGTCAAAAGTTCTGTTTGCGAACAAAACGAGCGAATTTGAAATGCTCTAAAGCAATTTGAGCCAGCAACAACAAAACCTTCAATAAGTCTGTGTGACCAGCAAAGACTCGGTGTCAGTCTGCACACCTCCGGTATGGCAAGGGTTCTTGTTCATCAGTCGTTTAGTTAGCCCGGAGGCAGTAGATGGCGCGTGTGATCAGTGACGACTGATTAGACTGCGCGAATGCGCAAGCTGATCTGAGTCTTCACTGGTCGCACAAGTCTTTTTGTAGGTTTTGTTGTGCGCTGGCTCATTTCAAATGAAAAAACAAAAAAAAAAAAAGAAAAAAAAAAAAAAGATCTATAACGTGAAATCAAACAATACTTTATCTACCAATCATCTAAAGTGAGCGGGTTTATAGGAATAAGTCAGGAAGGGTTGACCTGAACTGAGGCGAGTGAGGCAGGGTCCGGGTCCATGTGAATAGGAAGGGTGTTGTCAGGTCAGGTTCCACTTTATCATGTACCTGACCAAACGCAGGTTGTGGTGAGGCGGCTTGAGGGTGGCTGTTTGAATGTTAGGAAATAGAACCCCATAATATTGTTTTCTCGGTGCCAATATGCCATACAATAAATCTCTATTTATGGAAAGTTTCAAAGAAATGGGGATGTATATTACACAGACTTGTTAATGTAATGGTACAAAATAAATATTGGCTTTAGGAGGCTTCCATGGCATGTCTGTCTGAAAATAAGAGTAAAGTACGCGTGTCTCGCCATCGTTTTACACCATAAACCCTTTCATCCCTAAGTTCCTGAAATGGACTCTTCCAGCTTTGAATTTGGACACGTCCATTCTTTTTAAATAGGGGGTTTAGTCAATGATCATTAACACGATGGCAAGCAGTGTAGATTCTGATGAGACGGTTCGTTATGAGCCGTCTCATCTGGATCTTCACTATTTGCATAGGTATATATACCGGTCTACAAGGTTGAAAGGGTCAAGTCGCATTTAACCATCAGCACTCTTTAGGCTTCAACAGCAGACCACAAATAAGTGTACAAGAAACGTCACAACCGTTTAACGCTTAATACGCTGGCTAAAAATCTGAGCAGACGACATTTTTTTTTTTTTTTTTTTTTTTTTTTTTACTTTTCCCAGAAAATAGGCTTTGGCATTTCATACAAATTGACAAAGCCTATTTTCTGGGGAAAATAAGAAAAATATCATGAATGTGACGTCTGCTGAATTTGCTCGGAGACTTGTAAAGGCAAAACACTCTGGTAAATCCTCATTATACCCTTTGTATTTTAACATACAATATCTTGCAAACTGATGCAGATATTATCGGGAAATTTTTAAAGATTGTTTCAAATACAACTCTGAAAAATGATATTTTTATGCAAAAGTAAGATATTTTAATGGATCTTTTATTAGTTGAAATAGTGGGATTTTCAACTTTATTAGGAACATCTGGCAATGTTTTCTGTTAGCATGTTAGCGGATTTCTTCAAACGGGTATCACATAAACTATTAGATGCACGGATGACAAAAATGTGAATAGAGGAGGCTTAGATCGGAATACATGAATGAGCAGGCTGATCTTGACATTCGCTGTTTGCCATTTGAAAAGTGGTCTTCGGGATGTACATGGATGCGAATGCGAAGGCTTATCTAGGCCTTCGCTGTCCGCACATGTTCCGTATCTGCGTTTATCCGCACATGCCCAGAGCCTGCTATAATTTGGGGCAGATTTTCACATGACACGGTTCGATTATTTTGATACATTTGTCAAACGACACCGCACACATTGAAAGTGAGAGAAAAAACCTCCTACAGCAGAATCAGAAGTAGAATAATTTACTGGACATTCATTCACATTACGAAAACATGCCTATTGAAATATACTTAAAAATCATACCACCAAAAAATGAAAATTTTCAGATAAAAAATTCTGATATTTATCATATTTCTGCTCAAAACATAGATTGTGAGTACTCGTTAGAACAGCATCGACAAGGCGGTTCTAACGAGTACCCACAATCTATGTTTTGAGCAGAAATAAGAGAAATAATGTATACCCCAGTTTTACTATATAAAAATGGGGTTTAAGGGGTCAAAATTATATAGGCATGTTTTTGTGACGACCAGGGCCAAAGATTGCGAAGATTAGTCTCAAGACCTCACAAGAGATGTGAATCTAGCGAAGGGTCATCAGAACTTTCAGCAGAGGATACATGTATTATAGCTGCAAGGAATGCATTCCAATCCCCAATGGTGTCTTGGAAGAAACTACTTGTAAATGTCAGTTCTAGCATATGGCACTTGAAATGCCATTGGATGCTGATTCCTGCTGCGCCTATTTTGGGGTTGAAGGTCGTCACAAGGTATACTAGCTCTACCTTTCAGACCTTTGAATAGCAATACGAGTTAACTACCTTTGCGTCTTGTGGGACTAACTGTTTAAGAATGCTAGTCATACCTACAGTTTCAAAGTCGTAGTTACCAGTCACAAACCTAGCTGCACGATTCTGAACCTTTTCTAATTCTTCCTGGACAACTATTCCATGTGGGTTCCAAACAGGGCTAGCATACACCAGGATTGGTCGCACCAACCCCTTGTGGGATTTGTGCAAAAATGTAATATACACACAGTCGAACTTCAATGACTCGAACATCTTTGGGACCATGGAAATTTGTTCGAGACATGGGTAGTTCGAGCCACTGAGGGTTAATCATAGCGCCAGGTCAGGAGGCAAATGGGGATAATTCATGATAATTTAAGTCTTTTCCAACTTTTATATAATCGATGAGGCTATTCAAATGAGTACACACAACATACATTTTCAGCATAAATTAGGACAATATCTCTAAATATTTGTTTTCTTGAGCTATCGGAAAAATGTCCTTCGGACTCAAAAAGTAGTTCGAGTCATCCACGGCAAATGAGCCATCCGTGTTCGAGCCATTGAGGTTACACTGTATGTCGCATGAAAACCAGTCTTGTTCGTTGTGCTGCTTGGCAAGACTGGAGACCGTAAAACGTCTTTCATCCTCAAGGATTGCATTTACAATCGCTTATCACAGTACTTTGCGACTGTGGCATTTCCTGGTTTTCTTCACTTAGATTTTTGTTGCAGCCTAACAAACACAGAACGTCGCAATAACATTGTTTCGACGTTGCTGCGAAACGACGATTTTTCCGACGTGTTGTTGTTTGGTAAGACCATAACCAGTTTGCTCTGACTACCATAATAACCCTAAGTATTGGGATAGATAGACCTTAACAAATAGTGTAGACCCAGATCAGATGCCACAATGTGGCGTCTGATCAGGGTTTACTCTGTTTGCCACTCATTCAGCAGTTTTTAGGTTTTTTTATACAGTAAAACCTGTGTAAGAGAGCCACCTTCGAGACTGACTTTAAATAGTGGTTGATGTGGAAAAAGTTTGTCTTATAAAGGTACATGTCATGTAATTTTGCTAGCAAAATTACATGACATGTACCTTTATAAGACAATCACCTTTCCACATCAACCACTAAGGTCAATTTCAAAGGTGGCTGTCTTACACAGGTTTTACTGTACATAACAAGATATACTTAAATGAACTTGTTCAAATTTTAGGACAAGTACGGTAGTTTTAAAGTATCTCAATATTCAGAATAAATACGGTACCTTTGGAGTTTGCTTCAAGTAAAATTTTTACAAAGCTCTGATACTTGGCCAATATAAAGAGAAACTGCGCCGCTGTTCGAATTGATTTGGCCATTTACTTTTCACGCCTATGTTGGGTAATAGCATTATTTTTATTACTTTTTTAAACCAAATTACCCTAAGATTGCGGTCGATTATAGTGAAACATGAACAAAAACAGTTGGAATCATCCCGTTGTTTAGATTATATAAAAATAAAATCATTTTTTATGACATCTTCCCCATACGAATAATAAAATTCGTACTTGTTGCCTGTACAAATGGGTGCTGTAAATCCAAAATTAGTATTTGCTTCTGACCTATATCTGATATGCTGGGTTTGAGCCTTCTGTACAACGTAATGTATCTTACACTTCTTAGTACAGATATCAAAATCATATTCAGGTAGAATTTATGGCGTGAAATTATTCGGGCAGGGCAATGAGCAAGCGTGCCTTCGGGCATTTGCGGACAATGAAGGCCCAGATCAGACTGCGCATCGGCGCAGTCTGATCAAGGCCTTCACTGTCCGCTAAGAGAATCATTGGATACTACAGAATGTATGAATGGAGAGCAAAGGCCCGGATGATACTTTGCACATGCGCAGGATGATCTGAATTTGCGCGTTTTGCGCATGCTCGAAAGAACTTTTTTCGCTTGACATGGCCAATCACTGAGAAGAGATTATGACTAAGTCACGTGATTTTCTGTTGGAGATACTCGCTGCTTTTAACTATTTATAGCTTACACTAATTTGAATATTAACAAATTGCATTAGATATATTTTTGTTTATTTTTTGATAGAATTGACATTTCATGAGAATCGTATTCTTTGGAGAGTCCTTTTTTCCTGAAAAAAAAAATGTCCGCAAATTTGGTGATCAGTGTACTAAGGGTTAAACTTTCTGTTATTCTAAAGCTTTTGATTGATTGAGTTTAGGTTTTACGGCTCAGTCAACCCATTAGGGTCATGTCGAGCCGGTCAGTGTACTAAATCACACTTGTCCTGAACAGGCTTAGTCCACTAGGCCGTTAACCAGTCATTACGAAAACACGCGTATATAATTTTGACCCCCTTAAACCCCACTTTTATATAGTAAAACTGGGGTTTACAGGGGTATACATTATTTTTCTTATTTCTGCTCAAAAACACAGATTGTGGGTACTCGTTAGAACCGCCTCGTCGAGGCGGTTCTTACGAGTACCAACAATCTATGTTTTGGGCTGAAATATGAAAAAATATCAGAGTTTTTCATCGGAAAGTTTTCAGTTTTTGGAGATGAAATTTTCTATAGTTTTCGTAATGATTTGAGTCTTTCGCCAGAAACTGACAACTGCCTCTCTTGAATCAGCGGAAGGGAGAGAATGACAGTAGGTAATATTTCATGGTCAGTCTCTACGAAAGAATATCGCCGGACACGGAGGGTGTCGAACCTGCGACCCCCTGATTACCAGTTTAGAAGCTCATTTAAAAAGTAAGTATGGCACACTTCCCAGTCAGCATTCTACGTAAATCTATATCGGGCCGTCATCAGCCCGTCAGGGTAGCTGACGGGCCGATGACGGCCCGATGTAGATTTACGTAGAATGCTAGCTGGGTTATCATATCTTTAGGCCAAGGGAATTTTTGTGGGACTGTACAATACAGTACTTTAATACGAGCAGTCTGATCAGAGTCTTCGGTGTTCTCAGGTTTGCCAAGGGGTGTACTCATTTCATATAACATTTCATAACAAATCATGGATATGTTTTATGTCGATGCACAAAGTTAGTACTCTGTGAATCATGGGAGAGTAGTGCACATAATAGTATTATAATCAATGGGTTTCAATTTGACTTGACGTGTCGACGCTAGAAACTGTATTAAACTTAATGTCTTAGTCATCTCTGCTTCTCTTCTTGTATCTTGTACTTTCTTTTGGATTGTATCTTACTCATGTTTAAGGAACTTAGATATGTTTAAACGATATGCAGTCTGTAAGTTATTTGTTAAGGATCATTGCACGTCCCGTCAATGTTGGGCGATAAGGCCAATTTTGGTTAGTGCTCTTTAATGAAGCCGACTTTGTAACATTTTTGTTACTGGTCAATTTTTCGGTCTCGTTTTTGATTGGTCAATTGTTCATTGGTGTTTCGTTGATGTAGTTGGCTTTTTCAAAGACCCGACAAACGCATAGGCACTCGACAGAATATTTGTGCGTTTTTTTTTTTTTTTTTTTTTTGTTTTTTATTACAGATTATGAGATCTGGAAATATCCTCTAGCTCACTGTCATGTTTCAATTCGATCAGTTGCGAAATAACAAAGACGTAAAACATCATATACCTAGTGTTTTATTGTCTATGGGAGCGATGTTTTGCAAATAACTTATTTCATAACTGATCGACTTGAAATTTGATAGAAAAGTAATGATGGGCTAACATTTTATAATATGTAAAAATCACAAATATACAGTCGTGTGCCTGTGGATAAACGCTACAGAAAGACTATACGGGCCGTGCAAAGCTGCAAAAGCTGGTTGTCTTGAATAATTGTTTTCAATGATGAGGAGATGAACTTTATAAGCAAGCTTCTTTCCTTCAGCTCCTTACCTTGTGTTCAGTGTCTATGGGCTGTATGAAAACTATTTTAATGAATATTATTTAACCCATTTAAGCCTAGCGCCCGATAAAAAAGGACATTGGCAAACAGTGTAGACCCGGATCAGACGCCGCAGAACGCGGCGTCTGATCAGGGTCTACACTGTTTGCATTTAGTTCAGAAATTTCTACTGAATATGATAATAATAAAAACTAACCAGGCACCCCTTATATAGGATATGGACCTGTCTAAAGAGTTGAGGTAGAAGAGTGCACTCGGCATAAATAGGTTAAACCATCTGGTTTAATAAAATCGGGTCTTCTGTGTTCACATCCGTTAGCGTGTTCGTAGCTTTCAAAGGATCCATTTTCTCTGAATTTAATTACAGCAATTTAGCGCAAAGCAGATTCTAAACGGCATTTACATTTCGATAAATCCTCTGAACAGGATCCTTGGAACTATTTGCATAGTGTTAATTTCTAAAATAAGTAATTATAAAAAAATATATATATATTTTCTTTCATTACGAAAACACACCTATTCAAATATATTGAATATTTCTCCACCAAAAACTGAAAGCTTTCAGATAAAAATCTGATATTTGTTTTCTCATATTTCTGCTCATAACATAGATTGTGGGTACTCGTTAAAACCACCTCGGCGAGGCGGTTCTAACGAGTACCCACAATCTATGTTTTTGAGCAGAAGTAAGAAAAATGATGTATACCCTGTAAACCCCAGTTTTACTGTAAAAAGTAGGGTCTAAGGGTTAAAAAAATATATAGGTATGTTTTCGTTATGTTGTGGATTTTATCGATGTATAAATACCTATAAATCACACAATTTACATAAGGCTCTTCGGGCTGTGAATGATTCAGTCTGTGAATGATTCGCTAGCGTTCATACATTCATACAAGCATGAAGTTTATTCCTATAATAAGAGATAAGAAGAGCCTTTGTGGTTTTCATACATGTACTTTTGGCAATATAACATTTCATCACAAAATACAACCAATGATTTAAGATACATGTACACACCAGAAAAGTGAGAAAAAAAAAAATACATCATATATTTTTTAACCCTTAAAGCGATAAGCAACTTTGTAGCAGACGTCTTTTTAAAATTGATTTTTTTTTTCAGAGAAAATAAGGCATTTTGTGTGAACCGTCTGCTGGCTAGACAGAAGATTCGCATAGCATGTCAAGCCTGATTTTATCTGAAAAAAAAAAATCACCTATAAATACATTTAAAAGTGTCGTCTGTTATAGTTGTGGTTAGCGCTTTTAGTACAACGCACCTTATTTACCACATCAGATATTAAGACAAACATACCTCAGCAAACAGTGCAGACTCAGATCAGGTGCCACAGAACGCGGCGTCCGATCAGGATCTACACTGTCCATTTCTCATCCAGCAGTGTTTCAGTCATATCAGTAGGTACTAAAAAAGACTCGTTCATAGTTTAGGACAAGTATGGTAAGTAGTTAAAGGGTGTGCATGCACCTGGCCCCGAGGTTATAAAACTTTTTTCATGCTCAACTCAGCTGAGTATGAAATTTTCTCTGCTAATAAATATGAAAATGCCAACAATAGTTGGCATTTTCATATTTATTAGCAAAAAAAGTTCATGCTCAACTATGTTTAGCAAGAAAGAATTTGCAATTATAAGCAATCTGAGATTTATTAGCAGAGAAAATTTCATGTTCAGCTGAGTTGAGCATGAAAAAAGTTTTATAACCTCGGGACCAGGACTGCGTTCAGTAGTACAAAGTGATAGCACCTACGATACAGAGCAGGCTGACTATATTGTATGGTTTTGTTTTATAGACGCGAAGTCCCCTTTTACACTGCCTATGTCCATTTTCGACCTGCAAGAGTAAAAAAGCACAAATTGTTGCATAATATAATTTATAGACAAATCGCGTGAAAATCATGAATTACTAAGATGTTAATTTTCCCTTGGTCATTACTGAACCTATTCCACACACACCACGAATCCCACGAATCGCTACGAATTGATAAATAGGACTCGTGTGGATTCGTGGAATGTTGTACTGGTCCAGTTCGTGACTCTCAGTCTCTACGATTCAATTACGATATGGGTACAATAGTGTTACGAATATTCGTGAGGTTCGACAGGATTTGGCTGGGATCGCACGACTATTGTCAAGAATTCACTACGACTTACAAAACTCTATTGAAAATACCGCGTGAACGTTAGGAATCAGTTACGAATCAGTTAAGAATACGCCGAATGCATGTACGCATCCGGTACGAATAAAAAAGTATTCGTGACTATTCTTGTCAATTCGTTGGATTTTTTTCTCAAGATCGGTATAAAAAGGCCCTCACCCCTGCTTGGGCATCAGTTCCAAAATGAATATTCAACGCAGAGCAGCTGTAGTATGAATATCAACAGCAGCTGCTGATAGCAGCTAGAAGGACTGCTTCGAAGAAGAGACCCCATAAATTCACGAATCTCCGAATGAGTTAAAAATACCAACGAATGCCTATGAATCGATTACGATTCAGTTACGATGCCTAAGAAAGCACTACGAATTTGTTACGTATACGACTGTTTTGGAATCGGGAGTTCGTGACAAAAATTTTGAACAGCACAAATCTTTTGTCACGAATTCCCGATTGCTCAAGAATTGCAATAACTGACTACGAATATATACGATTCAGTTAAAAGCTCCACGAACTGATTACGATTCAACTACGAATCCTCAAATGTATAAATTAGTGGCGTTTCGCGGAATTCGTGGTCTGTGTGGAATAGTAGCATATTGACTATAAATACATCCACTGAAATTATATCGACACAGGGCGTAGCCCTTATGTGACTCTGTTGCCCGGCTACGTTAAAAAATCTTACATTGATTGATATCGACAGAGAGCAAACCAATTACGACGTTAAATGTCACAAGTGACCGTTGTCGGGATCATTTCGGCGAGTGGTATTTTATTTTATCATTATAATTTAATTGTGGGTTTTAGTTCCGAAATGGCAGGAATGCATAGCGAGAGTGGTAAATGAAAACTTTCAAATTATCACTTGCAGAGGTAAAATTATTGTGCGCACTTTGTTTCGATTCTGCATATGTTACAAAAGTATTGTCGGGGGTACCGAACAGGCTGCGCTGGCTATGTGCAGTCTGGTCGGGATTATCCCGCAGTTTGCGCATTGTCGAACGTGTTGAACAGACTGCGCTAGCTTGTGTAGTATGATCGGGGTCTCTCTGCAGTGGGCACAAGTTGTACATTTTTGTAGTTATGGTGGAAATAAGAACAGTGCCGGATTGAACTTGCTGATTTTAAACGTGGAAGGGGCCATACCACAGAGGATCGCGCCGGCTTAATTTAAACTTAGGAATCGCGGACACACATACGCATGAACATACAGAGAAAGAGAGAGAGGAGAGAGAGAGAGAGAGAGAGAGAGAGAGAGAGAGAGAGAGAGAGAGAGAGAGAGACGTGCATTAAGATAATTGAGTACATGCGCGTGTGCGCAGTTCCTATAAATAATTAATGAATGTGCAATCTTAGACGCGTTCCTATAAATAATTAATGAATGTGAATGTGCAACCTTAGACGCACGAGCTCATGTAAATCACATAATTAGTCGTCTGCGCGAATACAGAATCAGGGTAGTCAGAGTTGAAATTGATCCTAGAGTACTCTCACTTGTAACCAAATCCTATTGTAGGGATTAAACATGGTTTTTCATGCATTAACATTCGCCAGGTCCCGTGGGAGGTGTTGAAAACCGAGGCCGAAGGCCGCGGTTTTCAACACCTCCCTAGGGACCTGGCGAATGTTAATGCATTGAAAAACCATGTTTGATCTCTATTTTTGCATAAACACTGAAAATATTTGCTACATTTCGAGTTTTTTCTTGCACTATTTTGTTTCGCCTTTTCACCGATGTCGCGCGAACGCTATTTCCACGGACTATGCTGTTATGTGGCAGGGCAGTACACAACTCGTGACGGCAGCAATTCTGTGTCCCTGGTACGAGCAAATTGAAGTTGCGTAGCCGTGCATTAACAGCGCGTGAATTGCCTTGTTAATACACGGCTTTTCGCCGGTTAATGCACGGCTATTAATAACGTGCGGTACTGCTTTTTATGCAATAATAAACTTTGCTATGTATTAAATGGGTTACAATTCTAAGTTTGCCGGTGCAGGCAACAGAGTGCAGTGTCTTCATAGCATTAAGATCGCGACAGTTAGAACGTCATAGCCCTGCTGTTATCCAGGCATTACGAAACCTATTGTGAATGTCTTATTGGAAAATGAAATTTACGTGTGATTTTCAGGTCGGGCGACGGTGTCGACAGTTATTAGATTGCTCACTGTCGGCAGCGCCGATGTTGGCAACCAAGAAATCGGTAACGGAAGAGTCTCGTCGATATCTGTGACGGATTGATCATGACATCGGTGATTCCGCCACGACGTCAATGGCGTTACTCTCTCTACTTAGTGACGTACTTTATCGTTGTAGAATAATATATAGAGTCACATAGTAGCAGGTTTCATCTTTTGTTGTTGTAGAATATATAATCAGAATGTGTTTGCTAATTTGTGTTAGTCTTAGACCCTCTCACCTGTGTTCTTTCTATGGTGAGGGCTCGAATGTAATAACCTCAGGGTATAACACTACATGGTCAACTAGCCACTCTTTATGATCTGTCGAGACAGTGTCAAGCCGGCGTCGCCGTGAGGAAATTACGAAAGGAACACTATTTTATTCTATTCTAATTGTGAATTCTTATAGAAGGAAGAGTATTCCTTGTGGACATTATATGCCAAACGCGTTGAATATATAAGAAACTAAAGTTTTAATGACTTAAGTAATAAGGTGCACCGTACAATTATAAGTAAAAGAAAAAGAAAGGGGTGGCAAAAGGTAAACCCAAATAAACTATTACCAAAAAGAGGAACGGACACACTTTTGTTAGTGTGAAAGGGCTGCAAAAATGTAAGTACATTTTGTAGGTGCAAAACCAACTACAACAAAGAATTCCGGCCCAGGATCATTACTGATGTAAGTACTTCAGAAAAAAAAGTGTACAGGGAGAAATTTGAAATATGAAATACCACTGGGATGAGTGTAGTTTGAACCGACGCCGGCTTCGAAGGCAACGCCAAGCCCATCAGAGTCAGGAGACATAACCACTGCACCACTGCGCTTGTTAAAAAAAGTTTCATGGAACAGTGTCATACTTGATTTCTATGAATGACCCGTCGGATAGGGTATATTGTTGGTGCGCTAGCGCACTCATTATATACAAGGAACTCTCTCGATCAACAGGATACTGAAGCTTGGAAATATTATTATAATTTAAGATTTAAACAAACTTCAACAAAGAATTCTGGCCCAGGATCATTACTCATTACGAAAACACGCCTATTCAAATATGCTGAAAATTTTATCACAAAAAATGAAAATTTTTAGATTAAAAAAATCTGATATTTTTCATATTTGTGCTCAAAATATGGATCGTAGGTACTCGTTAGAATCGCCTCAACGAGGCGGTTCTAACGAGTACCCACAAACTATGTTTTTGAGTAGAAATAAGAAACAGAATGTATACCCCTGTAAACCTCAGTTTTACTATATAAAAGTGGGGTTTAAGGGGGTCAAAATTATATAGGAACAGTAGCGAACATTTTGCCCTAGATCCCCGTATTTTATGACAAGCTCCAACAGGAGCAGGGATTCAGGGAAAAACACTTGCGAGTAACTTGCGCTGCATTCAGTTAACCGATACGTTCGAGGTCACTAAAGCGAAACGCTGGCGAGTGTTTTCCAAAAACTATTTTGCATCGTCTGAACGGTCATTGTAAATCCGTCTCATGTGACCTCTAAATAGAGAGTATCCGTTATCCTCGTAGACGAGACTTAATGCTATATCGAATAAACTTTTTCAATAATTATTAATTTTATACAGAATCAAATAAATAATGTCAGTGACCTATAAGACTCATCACTGGTCACTGGTAATATCATTGCAGTTAACTTTCCCATACTTTTGGTTACAAAAAGCATGTACATAAATTTTATTCGCACAGGCCGCCATTTTGGTTGTGCCAAAAGGCACCTTGAGAATAGTTTTGGGGATGTTTGCTACCCTACACCGAAAACTGTCATAATTAAACGGACAGTTTGTCTTTGTATCCGCAAACAACCGGTTGGTTGTCCTTTTTTTTTCGCCTTTTTAAAAGGCGGGTAACTACTATGATTTCCTGTTTGATTTTAGTACAAATCACTTCTGCATTGGCCTTAAATTTACGATAGCGGAATCCGTGCATGATTGTTACCACTACCCAAGGAAAACTTCATAATGTTAGTTTCATACAGTCATTTGTGATAAAAAAAAAAATAATGTCAAACGAGTACTGTACCATTTCAAAACAGACATACCGTATTTACCCTTAATATTCGGACACTTTTACTCCCTCACCATATCATCACGAATACATACCTATATAATTTTTACCCCCTTAACCCTCCACTTTTATATAGTAAAACTGGGGTTTTCAGGGATATACATTATTTTTCTTATTTCTGCTCAAAAACATAGATTGTGATATTCGTTAGAACCGCCTCGCCGAGGCGGTTCTAACGAGTACCTACAACCTATGTTTTGAGCAGAAATATGAAAATTATCAGAATTTTTATCTGAAAACTTTCAGTTTTTGGAGGTAAAATTTTCAATATATTTGAATAGGCATGTTTTCGTAATGTTTTTTGCCTTTCGTCTGTCCATTTTACTACTAATTGGTGGATCTTAAACTGCTATTGAGTGAGGTTGAGTTGCACAGAGTGTAGACAAAGATCAGACGACGTTTTGCAGCGTGTGATCTGTGTCTACACGGTTTATTTAGTCCTGTCTTTCCAAACACATAGAGTGAGTACGGTCTATACAAAACTCTTGTAATGTCGATTTGATATGTTATTGAGGTTAATTTTAGCTCTTTATAAAGACTTAGGTTTCAAGCACGTGGGATTTGCTTCATAATGGAGTAAACAGATGTGGGTTGCACGTACAAAGGCAGAGACAATGCCATCAAATGAACAAAGAAGCCATCAATTGAACCGAATCGCGTTATGCAAAACAGAGCTCAGCACATATACGATAAGCGATAATCAAGGCCAGCCTGCGTACCCACTTCAGTTATTGTAGACTCTTAGTTAAAGCTTGAATACTGTAGATTATATTGGCGAAAAGCAAAGGTCATGGTCAGCCAGTGCAACTGCGCAGGCTGATCAAGACCTTTGCTTTTCGCGCATGCGAGGTTCACAGTTTACATTAACCTGCGCACAAAGGTATGTTACGTGATTTAGTGAAGAACTAATCCAAGTGATATCTTATGTTATAAAACAAACCATTAAAACGTCTAGTTTATTCCCTATCACCAATAAATAGAGCATTAAGTATATTCTGGCAAACACTTTGCTGATAAGTAAGTCAGAATGAAATGGATTTTTAAACCCGCAAAGGAGCATATGCAACGGTATGAACAATACAGTATTTACCCTCAGTATTCGGCCTGAGCAAACAGTGCAGACACAGATCAGACGCCGCAAATGCGGCGTCTGATCAGGGTCTACACTGTTTGACACTCATCCAGCAGTTTTTTGTGCAGCATTCTTGTTCAGATTTTATGGAAAGTATGAAGTTAAGCCCAGTGGGCACACAACGTTAAAATGACGTCGTATCAACGTCGATGCGACGTGATCACGTCGCATCGACGTTGATACGACGTCATTTTGATGTTGTGTGCCTGCTGGGAAGATGTCCCAATATTTGGAGTAAATATGACAAGTAGTATACTACTGACGTCATGCGCACGAAACACAAACAGTAAACTGTAATGTAATTGCGAAGACAAAGACAAAATCACGCTACATATCTACATGTACGCCGCCAAGTTAGGGCATGCGGTGTTTGTCAAACATACTTTGAACTTTACTGACCTTAATTAATGCAACTACATGTACATATGTATAGACATGGACGTTGGTAGAAGATGTACATTGGGTGAAAAACAATGCCGTGTCATTTGGAAAATATGGCTGAAAATTTGCCCATAAGCACTCTTAAAAATATCTTAACAAAGAATTAAGATACATCTAAATATCAACAATATCTACATCTAGAGTATTGCTTTTGAATCGCCCGGGTTTTTGGAATTTTAGAACTGATCATTGAGATAGAATTGCATTATGTTACATGTAAAGGAAAACTCACAACAAACGTTTGCTGAAAATAAAGGTCCTATAAAGTTGGTCAGTTGGACTGTCGACATTTCCGTCAAGGGAGAAAACGTTTGTGACTTCCTGTCTGCTTTATTGCACGCCATGCCCCTTCTGAGAACGATTTCTCTCCCTTTAGAGTAGACCATTGCGGTATTTACCATATGTATTCGGACAGACAGCCCTGAGCAGACAGTCGAAAATGTAGACCCAAATGAGATGCCACAGAAAGCGGCGTCTCATAAGGGTCTACACTGTTTGCCATTCATCTGGCAAATTTAGGGTTGTAAATTGTATTTGTTCAAATGTTTGAACAAGTATGGTAAGAAGTCATCACAGAAAGCGGCGTCTCATCAGGGTCTACACTGTTTGCCATTCATCTGGCAAATTCAGGGTTGTAAATTGTATTTGTTCAAATGTTTGAACAAGTATGGTAAGAAGTTGAGATGTCCGAATATTTAGGGTAAATACGATATTCAGAAGGGAGAAAACTCTTTGACAGAGTTGTCCCACCTGAAAGTGTATCGATTCCCCTTAACCCATTAAAGACTGAATAAAATCTCCCACACTATATATTGGAAGAGTCCATATTTTGATTTTAGGTATGTCAGGCTATATGATATAGATATTCCTAAAGACAAATGGTTGAACAATTTGCAAACAGTGGAGACCCTGATCAGACGCCGCGTTCTGCGGCGTCTGATCTGGGTCTGCACTGTTAGCCATTTACCCGTTTATAGTGGTCCCCAGTCTTCAATGGGTTAAATGCTCCATATTCCTCAAAAATAGACATTTTTATTACATTTGTATTTGTATCCAAGTAAAGCTTTACAAATTGATATATGGAATTAATACAATCATACAAAGTTGCACCTGATAGCCTATAAAATTTCAGTTAGCCTCTGCGTTCTTGAAATGAAATTATTTTTTTTTGTCGTATCTCTGAATTAATGTCGCCAACATTAATTCAGAGATACGATAAAAAATCATTTTTTGATCCAGTTCAAAAAACGAGAGACATACATGTATGTGAAATATTACAGGCTGTCAGATGCCACATTTTATGATCGTATTGATACTATATATCAATTTATTAAACCGAATGTCTGTTGTTTAAAAATATGGAGCCTTTAAGGTATTTACATGTAGCCTAGGTATTCGGACACCTTATCTACTTTCCACACTTGTCCTTTAATTGGAATAGTCCATTCTGTTTTCTGTTGATGTGTCTATAAAATATTGCTGCATGTATGGCAAACAGTGTAGACTCTGATCTGATCTGGGTCTACACTGTTTGATAATGTATCTGTACCAATACTCAGAGCTATTGCGGTATAGTAAATTAAAAAAATGACCCATTTGACTACCGCTGCTCTAACTGCTCCTTTAGCAGTTTAATCATGTTCGTCACGTTTTGCAAGGACAGTCTGTCTGTTCGAGTATAGTTAGATAAAATATGGCCTAAGAAAAACAAACAAACAAACAAACAAAACACACACACACACACACACACACACACACACACACACACACACACAAATAAAAATAAAAAAATAAATAAAAAAAATAAAAAAAAAAACAAAAAAAACAAAAAAAAAAAAAAAACAGAAAAAAACAAAAAAACACACACACACAAAAAAAAACAAACAATGTCATCAAAACTCCAGGTAAGGGGGGTGGGCATCCACATGGTATGTTTTTTATTTCATCACGAAACTATATGCTTTGGGTACTCAACACAAGTAAAACATGGTAACGTTTGACTCAAAAGATGATGTGTTCGGAGACAATAGTAAACACAATAATATATAGTATAAGATATGTTTAAACACCCTATCGGATTTCTTATTTCATGTCTTCCTACTATAAACTTCAAGATATTTCACTTCTTACTTTTTTACTTCCAACCTCTTACTTCCGTATTCTAACTTGAACTATCTACCTCTTACGTATTTCTTCTAATTTCCGATTCCTGGCTTATTATTTCAACATTTAACGCCTAACTTCTTATATCTTCAAACTGCCGACTTCTAACTCCCGACTTCATTCTTTTAACTTCTCACGTCACGACTTCCGACGCCTTACTTCAAACTTGCGACGTCTAATATTCTTACTACCAGCTTTTACCGTCCTACTTCTAACTCCATGGTTTCCTATTACCAACTTCAGTAGTTATTGGGATTCCTGTCGTGTAAATTTTCAAGGACCCTATGTTCAGGGTCACAATGTAGACCTAAATTTAGAAGTGGAAGCAAGTTGTCAGAAGTTAGTAGTAGGAATCGAAAGTTTAACAAGAAAAGTAAGAAGTTAGTAATAAAAAGAAATAAGTCAGAAGTAATAAAGCAGAAGAAAAAAAGGAAGTCAGGTGGGAAACTAAAGTAAAATTCAGAACTTAAAAGTAAAAACTTAAGCCCCGTTTATATGCATTAAATTTACCCCTAGGGGTATATTTACCCCTAGGGGTAAATATTTGCCCCTCCTTGTGAAATACCCACGTGGGTAAACGGTTGCGTTTATATGGGATATTGAAAGAAAGGGTAAATGTGCATTACTTTAAATAGTAATAACAACAACAATAATAATCAACAGTAACAGCAGCAGCAGCAAAAGCACAGATATTGCACACAGACAAATTCAGCACATACCATGCTGATATATAAATTATGTTTTGTAAACCATGTTTTATATTTTTCTGTTAATATTTGCCCCTACCAAATAGCAGGGGTATTTTACCCACGTGGGCAAATTTTACCCCTAGGGGCAAATGCGTTCACATGACGAATTTTGCCCCAAGGGGTAATTTGCCCCTAGGGGCAAACTTATGCATATAAACGGGGTATTAGATGTCAGAGGTTCGAAATAAGAAATACGAAGTCGTCGCAAATTCGAAGACTGAAATAATTCGGAAGTTAGAATTAAGACGTGAGAAGTCGTGAGCTAAAAGTAAGAGTATCGGATGTACGAAATTAAAAATCGGAAATAAGAAGCAATTTGAAGTTAGGAGTAGGAGGAATTTTGAAGTAGGAAATAAGAAGCTGGAAGCCTGAAGTCGACAGCTGGAAGTAAGCAGTCCAAAATTATGAATAAGAAGTTAGACGTTTAAAATGAGAAGAAAGAATTTAGAAGTCAAAATGCTGAGCTTGAAAACACGGTCTTGAAAGTAGAAGTGAAAATTCTTAACCAGGCCCTCAAGCAAGCCAGCGTTAACAACAAAATCTCTGGCCTGGATATTTTTGCAATGTGAAAACCCAGGTTGATTAAGAATAGTTATAAAGAACATTGTACTTTGGTCCCGCGTTCGACTTGTTCATTGAAGCGGAATATGTAAACAAAGAAAATATCCAAATGATACTTAACAGAATCAGACAACAATTAGCTTCCTTGACAATAAGGAAATATAGGACATACATCCGCACAAATATTCCCTTGGTTAACTGCATAGTTTGCCGCCTGTATGGCTGAAAAGACTGCTTATAAGAGCATCACAGAATAAGCTACATATGCATATGAAGGTCTTGTAAACATGTTATTTGTTCCAGTTTCTTCTGATATCAGGAAAATAGGTGAACCAAAGTATACAACCTATCAGTGCATCTACAAGAACCATAACTGGAATTAACTGACAGGTGCTTAGTTTAACTGCTGATAGCAGGGAAAAAAGCCGGTCAACCCCTTGTTAAAATAGAATCAATGGAAAGGTAAGACATGTCTAAACAAGCGCAAGAAAGTGTGTATTGATTGGAATGCTGTGAGCAGAGTTATTCTAAGAGATGCTTGTATGGAAAGCTATGGAAAATTAATTGTGGGTCGTAGCCATATGATCATTTCTGTGGAGTACTTTGATTTATAGTTGCTGTCATTCCCATGACATTACAAAAACACACCTATTCAAATCTATTGAAAATTTCACCACCAAAAACTGAAAGTTTTCAGATAAAAAGTCTGACATTTTTCATATTTCTGCTCAAAACATAGATTGTGGGTACTCCTTAGAACTGCCTCGCCGAGGCACTTCTAATGAGTACCCATAATCTATGTTTTTGAGCAGAAATAACTAAAATAATGTATACCCCTGTAAACCCCAGTTTTACTATATAAAAGTGTGGTTTAAGGGGGTCAAAATTATATAAATGTAGGTATGTTTTCTTGATGACCTTCCAAAGCCAGATTGTCTAAAACCGCAAAAGAACGACATACATGTATTGTTGAAAAGTAAGTAATGTTTTATCCTTTAACCCATTGTAATCTGGAGACCCCTCTAGGGATATTGGCAAACAGTGCGGACCCAGCTCAAACGCGTAGCCATTTTTCTCTAGGACTATCTACATCTCATGGCTGGAGGTACGTAAAATTGAAATAAGACTTTCCAATATATAGTGTGGGGGAGTCTATATAATATACAATGCGTTAAGGAGGATGGATATATTTTCAATTGAGGCAATTCTTACAAAGTCCCCTTGGGAGCAAATTCTTTCCTTTTAGAAAAGATCCTTTTTAGAAGGGTTCATGTGCAGGAAAGCAAATAGGATGTCACAGAAAATGTCTCCCTTGTTAAACATGGTGGAAAATCTACCACGGGATCCAGTGCCTTTACATATTTCTTTGTCCGTTCTTCAGCTGTTTCGATTCGGTGATAAGGTTATACTTCTATGAAAGGCTATGTTCAAGCTAGTAAGCTCAAGATAACATATGGTATCTTCCGTATATGCCCTAACTCATTACTATACTTGTCTTAAGGCGTGACCATTTTACTACCGACTGATGTATCTAAAATTTATTGGATGAGTGTCAGATAGTATGTTTTTATTAAACATGCTTCACCTTTTGGTAGTTGTTGTTGCATAACCATTATACATTGTATATGGGCGTATCAATAAATCATTTTTTTTTGTACACTGTTTGCCCTAAGCATTGGGACGCCTTAACTCCTCAACATAGTTGTCATAAAATTAACACACACACACACACACACACACACACACACACACACACACACACACACACACACACACACACACACACACACACACACACACACAAACCAAAAAAAAAAACGAAACAAAACATTTACTACCTGTTGATGTGTCAACAATTTGTTGGATGAGAGCCAAACAGAGTAGCCGGATCGGACTCCGCGTTCTGCGGCGTCTTATCTGGGTATTCACTATATGCACAGGGCTGTCTGTCCACACACTTAAAGGAAAAGCAAAATTGGTAAAAATGTAATTTAATGAAAGGGATTAAAAAGCCATGCATTTTGATACAAATTTGATCAAAATGATTGAAAATATTAGAAAGCAATCAGATTCAATGAGTTTAAAATCGCTTTAACTGGCGCCGCCATTTTGAATATTTAATGAGCCTTTACGATGTTACAAATCCTTTATTACATGTTAATATACAAAACCTAACAAAATAGTTTGCAACAGTAGTCCAGCTCCATCCTTGTATATAGAGCTGCTTTAGAGGACATATAGTGAATATACTTGAACACCATTTTCCTTCAGAAGGAGGATTTTTTTTTATATTTTGACAAACTTATTACCTCATTAAATGTTCAAAATGGCGCAGCCTTTTCTTCAACTTCCTTTTCTATTCGATTTTGATTATAATTTTTATTTAAATGCATAGTTTGTCAAGAATTTTCATTTCGGATGCACTCTTTGTCAGCCATGCTTTTTGCCTTCAAATAAATACGATATATGCATTTGTACTTCCATTCTCAAATTAGAACTTCACAAACCTTTCGCATTTCATGTACATGTACATAGTATACAATCCAATCCACACGAAATTTTCCGTTCTTTAGTCCATTAGTCCGAAAAAAAATGCAACATAGGGTATCCACATATTTTTTTTATATACCGCCATGAAAACATATGTTATGGCTACTCATTAGAAGCGCCTATGCTAATGAGTACCCACAACATATACAGTCGACTCTCGTTATCTCGAATTCCGAAGAACTCTCTGAAACACTTCGAGATATCCGTACCTCGAAACATCAGAGTTGCAGAAATGAGGAAAACAATAAATCGAACAAATACATTTAACCAATGAATATGTAATTTGACTCCTGAAGTTAGAGACATATTGAAAATATTGTGGAAAAGAGGAGAACTTGCTGCTTAGGAGCAATATCTCCTCTTTTCCACAATATTTTGTTACCTGTTCTAAGATTTCCATGTTAAAACAGGGACCAGAATTTCACTTCGAGATAAGCAGTTATTCGAGATAGGCGAGGTCGAGATAACGAGAGTCGATTATAGTGTCATGGCGAAATAAGAACATTGTCGATAGTTTTCGGTAAAAAATGGCCTTATCTGGGGCTTATGTGTACATGTATTCTAGGTTTAAACTTACTAATGAAATGCATTTTATGAAAATCTTTCACTTTAAGGATCATTAAATATCAAGTCTAGGTCTTTATTCCTATATAGGTTTTCTTCATTATAAAATGGATTTTGGCCATTGACTTAACCTTGTAATATATTTCAAACATGTTCTGACAATCATCCGGTCAAGTACGCCTGTCTACAACCTTGTACGCCTGTTTACAATGTGGTACCAAAATGTCTTTGCAAACCAGAAAGTTCCAACAGATGAACTGATCTCTTATGTTTACAAAATAATGTATTTTTTACAAGCACCATTTTCGGTATATTGTGACTAAAACGTATGGTATTAATGAAAAGCCAGATGGCTGAGGAAGTAAACAGTTTGGTTTTAATTACTATATATGTTCTCTGTCAGGTACTTTTGTAATAGCATTATCAAATAACAGTAAACTTTCCAAATGGCACTTGAGCATTGATTTATTGATAATGCTATTAAATCAGAGCCAGAAAAAAATAAATGGTGCTATTAATTGATTTGATCAATAAAAATAATACATTAATGTTCTTATTGCACATTTGTGTGAACTGGATTTTTTTAATTAATTAATTAAGAAATATAAAATAATATGTTGCCACACTATTCTTTATCCTCATTACGTTAACACATCCATAGAGCATATACGCGCTTATTCCTCCATAATATATAGCGAAACAGCAATATGAAAGGGTTTACATTATCAGGCAAATTTGCGTGCGATTTGTCAAAATATTGGAGTTTTTAAGCCCTGTATTATTTTATCTTCTTTTTTATATTTCCAACAATGTTTCGTACAACATAAATGATTACAGGTCGGTTTTAAATGTAAACAAATTTGCCTCATTTTTCCAGTATGATGTGGTGAAAATTCATGGCTTACATAGATCTAGAAAAGAGGACTGTCGAGATAACTGTTATTTCTTTATTTCCAACGAAAATACATGTATATGTTGCGGGTACTCATTTGGAACGCCTCTCCGGGACGCTTCTAATGGGTACCCCACAATATACCTAACGTATCTTTATTGAGGAGAAATCGGAAAAGTACCAATATAGTGTGATTAACAAAACACCTCTTCTAGAGCTTTGGTTGAATATGTGCATTGCACATAGATTTGTTAATGTTCTAGTGATAAACATTTTATAAGAAGCTTCCAAAAATATTTACAGATGTATTTTCTTGCAAAGAAACTATTTAATTCAATGAAGGACGATCAGTTTTAATGTTGTTATTTTCATTTTAACAAAGAATTTTGGCACTGGATTGCAGAGCTCAGTTATCTAAAATATGCAGACTTCAAATATTTCACGTCATGTCAGGCAGTACATTTGACTGCGGCAGCAAAATCAGCCCGGATTTTCAAGAATAGCCACACAGTACGTAGGTAGAGTCTCACTGTTCACGCATTTAGCTATATTATAGCAAAACGCGTAGAACTTGATGAAATCGAGTTGTCATACAAATTGATCCAGGACACAAAATGGAAACTTCTCCGTGGGTAGAGTTTCAATGTTCACGTATTTAGCTACATTATAGCAAAACGCGCGTAGAACTCGATTAAATTGAGTTGTCATACAAATTGATCCAGGACACAACATGGAAACTTCTCCGTGTAATTACCCAGCTACAACTGTAAATGTAGCATTCTGCTTAACTCTTTCACTGCCATAGGCAATAATAATATGCTTTTGCAAACAGCATAGATCCAGATGAGACGGCTATGAACCGTCTGATCTGGATCTACGCTGTTTGACGTTCAGTCTTTCAACTTTATATATAAACTTCTTTCAAGCAATAGTTTGTCTTAACAAAGACGGCAAATGTCTGTAATTTGGCAGCGAAAGAGTTAAATCTGTATCGGACCATTATTGGCCGATCCTGTCGGACCGATAACGACCTGATACAAGATTTAGACAGAATGCTGACCGGATAATAAGTATTCGGACAGACTGGAATGAGCAGACAGTGCGGAGCCAGAGCAGCAGAACAAGTTCTACACTGTTTGCGACTAATCTACCGATACATTTAGTTAACTTGACTTATTCAAAATTAAGTAGAAGTGGGGTAATAGGTACAGTGTCCGAATATTTAAGGTTAAAACAGTACTACGAATACCTATGCATATATTTGTCCATAATTCATTCAAAACAGGATAAGTCATTGAAATTCCTTTTATGAGAAATACTGTTAGTACTCCTGACCACAAAACTGCATATTCATATTACCCTCAGCCGCCGTTTCTGGGATTTCACTCTATTAACCTTTACCCTCTTGGCAATTTCAGGATACGCAAATTGATGACAGGTTTCCTATCATCCCAGAAAATAGACTTTGACATTTCATGCGATTTGCATAAAATATCAAAGCTTATTTTCTTTGAAAGATAAGAAAAAATCATCAATTAATGCTGATATATAAGTGTTTAAGTATTGGAAACTTGGGATACCTTTACCACGGAGAAGTTCCCGTAGTTTGTAATTCCCCTTTCGTAATTTGACTTGGACCATTTCAATTTGAAAGACGTCATCGTTTGAAATTCAACAATAGGAAAAGAACCTTACCACGTATGCAGATAAGAAAGCCAGTTCAGCAAGCACAATCACGTAGTCTGATCAAGGTCGTCCTTGCCGTAAGGATCAGACTGTGCGCAAAAACTGGAATTCGTAGTTCTCACATGATATGTGGCATAACATAGCTCCAGATAGACGGTATTTTGAACATTTATTTAACAAACCATAGTGATATTATTCCTATTACTCCATACAACAAATGTAATGGGTATCCATTAGAAACGCCCCAAGGAGGCACTTCTAATGAGTACACACAACATATATTTTCATGGAGAAATAAGAAAATTATTCATCTGCATACCCATCTTATACACAGGCACCTGGTATCATAAATCTGAATAATTCAGCACAGTATTATATATGAAAACGACCAGAACACTGACACCTATTATGGGGGCTGAATACATTTGATAGATTTTGGTAGGCCCCTTTTCAGAAGGAGACAAAAACAATGTTGAAAGAGTTATTTACCCTAGAGATATATCATTTCCCCTTAAAGTGAAACGTCATATCTATTTGTCTTAACATATAAAAAAGACTTATCACTTCGACCTTTAATCAACACGGAAGTTCAGTTGTGCATGCTGTTTTCCAGAATTTGATCATTTAAGACGGACGGGAACTAGTTGGGAAAATACACTTCAGTGCCGGAGAGTGAGATGCCTTCTCATATTTATAAACATACAAAATTATGGGAGTGTTTTGATTTATGGAACCAGCTGAGTCCCTGTTGGCATTTTGCTTGATTCTATATCGGACCGTTGTTCCTGTCTGGCCAATAACGGTCAATTACAGATTCAAACAGAATGCTAACCGGGTGATAGTCTAATCTGGAGCTATGCATAAAGGACATTTTCCATGTTGAAACTCATTTTCTTAAATCTCTCCAGGTTCTTACTATCCATGTGTAGTGATGCTACACTAAAGGCTTTTCCATTGGTTTTATAACTAGAATCACCAAAGATGACAGGACCGCTGCCAGCAAAAACACCCAGAATAAAAACCGGTCCATAACTCCGGCCACGAATCTCCATTCATTCACTACATCCTGATGTCTCTCCTCCATGTCCTGTTTGGCAACCAGCACTTTTAGCGAGTGAGTTATTTTGTCTTGTGTTTCATCCATACACGGTTCAAGCAAGCGTTCGTGTGACATAGTGTCATGTTGATACGATGAATGCATATGCGGTGAATTTGTATGAGTATCTGTCACGTGATGGGGAGTTGTCACGTGATTCGATTTTTGTATCACAACGCCGTTGCACTGACCTTGCTCTAAGGTGTCTATGTATGAGCTTAAGCAGGGATCTGTGTGATGAATGGAGGTAAATAAGAATGGATTCACTCTAGGTCGTAGACATAAGATTCTGGCGAGTACATCATGTGAGAGTATTTTTAGCCAATTTGGCACTCTACGCTGGTGGGGGCCAACGTAGTGTAATTGTAGTACAAAAACTGTCAGTATAATCGATAAAGACGTCATTCCCATGGTAACGGTCAAATATATACCTAGAAAAATAAAATATTTGCATGAATTTAAAAGTTAAGGAGTTTAAATACACTTTCAAAGGAGCTAACTATCAAAAATATTTATACCGCTTTTCTGAAATGGGGTCTACTCCAAAAGAAAGAATTTGTTCCCAGTGGGAGCAAATTCTTTCCTTTTGGAGTAGATCCCAAAATAGCAGGGATCTGCAGAATTTGCAGGAAAGCAAAGAGTACTTCACAAAAGTTGTCTACTCTGTACAAATAACTGAAAAAAAAACTAACAAGTGTATCAAGTCTCTTTAAGCATGCCTTTCTGTAACAAGACAAATAACAACAATCTCTGAGACAGTTTCTTCATTGCTACAATGTAGTCCATAAAGTGCGATCAAAAGTTGTCGATGTCATTCAATATATTTTATTTTATTTTTTGGTGATATTAGGGATTGAAAAGTTCATGTATATTGCCTACATGTTTTGACCGCCTCAGTGTATCAGTATATTTTGAAGCAGGAACTTGGCAGCACTAAAGACTATTTTCAGCCAACAGAAGTCTTGTGTTATTGATGTTTAATTCATACTGCTAAGAGAAGCAAGACAACCCTTCTACGTTGTACTGGTAATTAAAAATTGAAGTAAAAATAACAAGGCAATGTCATAATTATAAAGTTCAGCCTTCCCGAGGCACCAAACGAAGAAGAGATGAGGATCAAACAAAGAAAAACAAACGCAACAAATGGATTAACTATTGACATAAAAAGAAAGAAACAAATGCAACAAATGAACCGCCATGAAGCCCTTTGCTTTGCTTCATCAAAGTGTGTGTTTCACTGTGATATTTCACAGATGAGTCACAGATGAGGTAGAGGATCCCTATGCGGACCAAATATATATTTGTAAATTGGAGCGGCATCAGAATTAAGGGCGAAGTTTCCGCGAGTAAAATTGGTTTAAGCCCCAACCCCGCCCCCCGCCCCTCACAACCTCATAATTTTCCTACTGACCGTTTTACAGCAGTTCCTCTGTTGCAGTTCTTCTTTGTTTGTGCGTCTGTAGTTTTATATGTGGCGTTTGTTTTGTCCTTATTTGTTACTCGTCTCGTCTCTCCTTCTTTTGGTGCTTTGCTTAGGCTGTGCTTCGTGATTGTGGCATTTCCTGACATCACGAAAACATACCTATATAATTTTTACCCCCTTAAACCCCACTTTTATATATAGTAAAACTGGCGTTTACAGGGGTACATATTATTTTTCTAATTTTGCTAAAAAACATAGATTGTGGGTACTCGTTAGAACCGCCTTGGCGACGCGGTTCTAACGAGTACCCACAATCTATGTTTTGAGCAGAAATATGAAAAATATCAGAATTTTTTACCCGAAAATTTTCCTTTTTTTTGGGGGGGGGGGGGGGGGGGGGGGGGGGTTGTAAAATTTTCAATATATTTGAATCGGTGTGTTTTCGTAATGGCATCTTTTTATAAGTAAGTACAGAAATTAGAGGAAAATGACAGCTGAAACTTACCTATTAGCGGTACAAATTCTGACGTCGCCGGCATATTTTCAGCAATTAGCAACATAAATACAGAAAATGCCAGTAAAACTGTAATACCCAATGTGATTTTCTCACCAGAATCTGGGGGAAGCCAAAACCCTAAGAGACTTAATATAGTCAACCACAAACAGGGGAAAATTATGTTGAATAAATAGTAAAGAGTGCGTCTGCGCAAGATCACAGTAAACGTCACATCCGGAAATGGCTGCGGACAGCAGGCGTAGAATACTTCATTTCGAATGACCTTTACAGCAAGGAGATCCCATTCACCGCTGTATACGTAGTTAGCGAGATCGACATCACCTGAGCGATTCGTAACGTCTACCTGGAAACAAGATATACAATAAAACATCACTGACTCAAACACTGATGGCTCATTTACCGTGACTGATTCGATCTCGTTCTTGAGTCCCTAGGAACCCCCAATAACACAAGAAAACAAATGTCTGGGGATATTTCAGGGAACTGTCTTATTTTATAACGAAAATGTATTTTGTTTGTACTTATTAGGATCGCCTCGACGGGGCGATTCTAATGAGCGCACATAATATACCATTATTTTAAAGAAGCTCGAAAAGACACCACTAAATTATTTACACTTGTCTCCTGACCTGGCGCTATGATTAACCCTCAGTGGCTCGAAATACCCCATGTCTAGAACAAATTTCAAAGGTTCCAAAGATGCTCGAGCCAGTGAAATTCAACAATAGTGTAAAGTGTCTTACCCGTACAATTTGGGCCCAGGTTTACAATAATCCCTAAGGTTAACGTCTACGTTATCTTTAAGGACTAAGATTTGCAAAGCACATTTGCCGTTTTCACATAAAATCTTTTTTAACGATTAAACAAATAAATATATATTTTATATCATCTACTGAAAGAAACATACAAAACTTCATTTTAGTTGTTTTAATTACACCATTTTCTACGTTAAAATCTCGGACCCTTAGTTAAGATCGACCATAACTCTAAGGATTGCTTGTGGAACTAGGCCCAGGTTTATAATCATTCCTTAAGTTAAGGTAGACCTTATCTTGAAGGAATACGATTTGCAAAGCACATTTTGCCTTTTCACATAAAAGCTAAGTTTCAACGACGATACATATAAGTATATGTCGATGTCGACTACCAAACAAACATAAAGCTTTTCATTTCATTTGATTTTGAATAATTTGTTCCATGTGTCAAAATGTCGAACCTTATTTTCATTTCAATGACATTGAATTATTCGTTCCATATGTCAAAATGTCGAACCTTAAGTTTAGGTCCACTCCTAAGGAATGGATATTGAAATACAGTCGAAATTCAAATGCTCGAACATCCTTTGGACAATGGATATTTGATCTAGCCATGGGTAGGGCGAGTCACAGAGAGTTAAACCAAAGCGCCAGGTCTTTTCGATCTTCTATAAAATAACGGTACGTTGAGAGTACTCATTAGAGTCGCATTGATAAGGCTATTCTAATAACTTACATACAACATACATTTTCATGATGTTGGTGTGCAGAAAATACAACAGGAAGTACAAAAGTCGTGTCCCTTGTGAAATAGTGGACAATCTTTACCAACTGTATCCATCCCATTTAAGTACTGGAATTTGTTCTGATACAAAAACTGAGAATCTCGCTTTTTCATCATAATTTAACATGCTGAATTTATATACAGATATATTCAAATGTGGCCATGCACCACCGATGGTATCGCCAATCACCACACCCCGCCCAGCTATTGCTTTATTACGCCCATAGAGTAATTATAAATGGATTCTGTAAATGAAATGACTCTTAAGACCAATACTGACACTCAAAAAAACTGTAAAAGAATAATTATTGAAGTGTCAAGTTTTCTGGGCTAGACTAGCTAGTTTCGGCCAATTAGACCTCATCAGTGACAATCATAAAAATCAAACCGTCTGGAAAAGGCTCAGTGGTCCAAAAGGACAAAAAATAAATAACATTATTGTTAACTACGAGGAGACGTTTTACGGCCGCCACACTAACACCAGCTGTAATGCAGATAAATGGCTTCTATAAAAAGAGTGACCCTTCAGAACAACGAACGCACTCAAAATACTGAAATGAGATCAAGTGTCAAGTTTCTTTTCAACCTGTCTTTTCCTCTTTGACAAGAAATAATCGTAACATGGGAAACTGTACCTTTTGACGGGTGTCCGGCGGAAACGCAGATCAGACTACTCACCTGGGTAGTTTAAGAAAAACAGGTAAGAGAAAAGTCCAGAGAGTGCCACAATGACAAATTGAAGCCCTTCCCAGACCCCAAGAGGAAGAGGAAACCGACGAATCTAAACAAGCACAAACCAAACAAACGTACGAAAAGCACTTAGATTAGCTCTCTCTTCCCCAATCGAGGTAATCGCAATACTAAAAGGACTGAAAATCACAAGAACAAAATGACACACGGAAAGACATACAACACATCGCCTCGTAGAATAACCACAATGCAACAAAGAGTAAGAATAACACCGGGACCACCGCCTTAGAACGGTCGGTAGAGTAAACCACCGGGGGGTTTAAAGCACTTTTACAGCTAGCCAACTTCACCCTGGGTCCCGATTAAAACTGATTAAGATGAAGTAAACATATAAAGAAAAAGTCATCCATAAAAACTGATTTGTTTAAACAACAATAGTGGAACATATTTAAAGAAAAGACTAAAAGTTTAAAGAAAGAGAAAATAAGCTATTTGTTTTACTGATTAGAGAAATCCTGATCCTCTCCCATCCACACTCTCCTACATGAACTTTCAATACGTGGAGGTTTGGAAAAATTGCCTAATTCTATGGAAAACTGAGTTTACTTATTTTTCACAGATTTTTTTTTTTTTTTTTTTTTTGTAAATATAACCTGGTGTGACCCGTTAGTAATACAGGAGAAGCAGGCATCCGTACATGTTGTTCCCTGCATACACAGAAACCATTCTTGAAGGACATACAGGTGTTCACCTTAAATACAGAAGTGGTTTCGCTGAGCGGGTCCAGAAGGTAAACTATTGACTAAACATAGCTTCCGTAGTAACATCATAATTTATGAAAATCACCTGATTTTATGCTCATAACAATAACCTTTACCAGTACCACTCAGCAGACGATAAATTGATGCTATTTTCTTATTATTCTAATTTTTGTCTAGAAAATAAGCTAACGGTCTATCCTGGGGGTTGGGCCCATTGTTTCTTGGCCTATTGTTGGTTGGAATACGTATTATTCCTTGTTCTTCCTCGATTGTTTGGACTACTGCTTCTGATTCTTGCTGTGGAAATCTATTTTGTCTCTGAGGTATTGGTGGGTGAATTGGCATTTCTACCAGAGCAGATCCAGGTCTGAAGAAGCCGACTGATCTGGATCTACACTGTTTGCAAATGCAGGGCATATCCGGGTTCAGCAGGCAGGACCAGGGTTAAGTTTGTGAATGACCTGCAGGTGTTTTACACATCGGTAAAACCAACAGAAATGAAACCCATTTCTTATAATTCCATCTGTGTCATGTTTACTTTGAAAACGTGAATTTAATAGCTTATTTGAGAAATCTGCGCAAAGATGTCTCAGAGAGCTGCTTAGGGGATTTATCGAAGTATAAATGCTGTTTTGAATTTTCTCTTGTCCAATCAAATTGCGCTTAATTAGTGTGAACATAAAGATACAAATAGCTAGAACAAACTTACTTGAAATCCATCATAGGTCCACGATCCAAACTTCATTTTGCATAGCTGATCATCAAAAGGAAAATAAGTGATATCAATTTTACATGAGCTTCTGAATTTCGCTGGTGGTGGCCAGAAAACAACGCCTGTATTGCTCACCATCGCTTTGCTTTGCATGTATCCCGTAGTGAAGTCATCCGCACTGAAAATAGTTCCAGAAAATTGAAAGTGAACCGGAACACAGTATTTCCTCAAGTATTTCATGTGTGCCCATAGAAACTCACATCAACTACAGCACAGGCTAATCAAAGTATTCGCTGTCCGCATGAAGACGCTTTGGATCCTTGTCTATTCACAAAGTATCCTGCAATGATCAGACTGCGTGGTTACGCAGGCTGATCTAAGTTTCCGCTGAGCGCACATACAATCTTGTACGAAATGCTGTGCCCCGGCTCGACTACTAACAGCAGCGCAGCTATTCATGCACAAAAGTTGATGAACGCACATGAGACCGTGAAAACACATTTCAGCTTCTGTTTTCGCGCATTCTGATGAAGGGGTTTGTCTTTTGCCAATAAATTCTTTATCGAGACAGTCTTTTAGGTGCGAGTATCAAACAACAAAACACAACAAAAATAATAGCAATAATAGTAACAAAAGACAAACAAAAAACAAACAAATAAAAATAAATAAAAAAATAAATCAATTAAAAAAAAAAAAAAAAACTGCAAAAAAGCTCGTCAGCTTGTATTTATAAACTGAATTTTCATTTGTATCATTTAAAAATGGAGTATTTAATAAGGCACACAACTGAAATCAAATATATATGAATCGATCTATAATTCAATTCTACTATGTATGTGACTATGTAGTGTTTCTTGTTTTCAAAATCATGTCTGTACAGATGTTCATGCCCAATTACTCCCTTGAGACATATCTTCAGAATGTGGCTTTCGATGGGGGTGCTCGCTATTTGCGCCAGCGTTAAGGTGAAAAGATCGATTTCCCAACGCGTTTGACAAGAGAGACAACTTTTGTGACTTCTTGCTTGCGTTCCTGCAGGATAATCCCTTTCTGAATATGGGTCTGCACTATAAGGAAAGAATTTGCTCCATCTGGGAGCAAATTCTTTCCTTATAGAGTAGACCCAATTTCAGAAGGGGACCAAATTAGTTTTGACAGCGATACCTTCCCTGCTCTGTCTGTACAGTTTCTGCTACCAAAAGATATTAACGGTGTTCCATAGCCTAGCGACCATAGGTCGTGTCTTACGGTACAGCAAATGAAAGCCGGGACCCAAATGTGTCCTTTTGCTGTCTATAATCTTTAGCCGCAGGTTACCTATTCACTGCTGGTCAAACAGAGAGAGTTAATCAGCCTTATTGGCATTAGGGCCCATTTACGTTAGGAATTATTTCTGTTTTAAATACCCTACTATAATTACCCCAGCGGACACATGACGTCTACACAACGTCGCCTGAACGTCGCTGCAACATCATGACGATGCGTCGATGTTGAGGCGACGTTGAATGTCATTTACCTGCTCGGATTTATCCTGAGAATAGACAAAGTCCATTTTACTACCTATTGATGTGTCTAACATTTCTGGATGAGTGACAAATCGTGTAGACCCTTATCAGAAGCCGCGTTCTGTGACAGCTGACCTAGGTCTACACTGTTTGCTTAGGTCTGTCTCACAGAATACTCAGAGTAAATTCGGTATGATTCGTCCCTTTCTTGTGCGATGCGGCACAGTTACACGTGATTCTTGACACACTTCCTGAAACAGGAAACCCAATAAAGCACGATTGTGCCAGATTTGCTAAAATGTTGAAAGAGCTGCTTGGTTCGAAAAGGGCTTAAAGCAAACCCGATCAGAGATGATTAGGACCAAACTATGGATCCGGTTACTCTGTCCTTGACCCTCGCTTATAGCCAGATGCCCCGCGGTATGCCCCATGGTAGGTAATATTTCTATACACGAAAAATTGTCCTAGTCATGCTGTACGGCAGTGGTGGCTGATCCGGTTAAGCTCTGTTAGCACGTTTTACGCTAACAACCTCTTTCCGTTACCCTTTACTACTCTGTGCGAATTCAGCAGACGGCAAATAGATATTTTTTCTAGAAAATTGGCTGTGACATTTCATGCAAATTGTCTCCCCAGGAGATAATTTGCATGAAATGTCAATGCCTATTTTCTGGGAAAAAATAAGAAAAGTATTTCAAATTGTCGTCTGGTGAACTTTTACCCAGCATGCCGATCGTTAAAGAAAGTTCAGCTGTCAACTTTCATTTTAATACCTAATGCATCAACACATTAATTTTATGACGCAATAGTCCCTTGATGCTTTGTGTTTATCCTTTACCAATCAATCATTGAGAGAATTCTGCAGACGACAAATTCATGGTATTTTGATATTTTCTTATGTTTTTCTCTGAAAACATGCTTTGACATTTCAGGCAGGAGACAATTTGCATGACATGTCAAAGTGTATGTTTCTGGAAAGAATAAGAAACATATTTCAAAATGTCGTCTGCTGAAATGATTTCCCAGCATGCTAAGCGTTAAGTGTCATTGTGCAGCGCTTTAAATGTTAGTTGAGAGCATATTGAGAAAATCTGTGATTACAGAAAGCGAAACGAAGTTCACGCATGCGCACTCTGATTAGAGCCCCAGTTGTCATCACAGTTTAAATATTATGGGACGTTCAACAGCGACGAACCTTACCAGGGTGCTTGGAAACATACTGCAGTGACGTAGCCAGAAAGGAATTATTTTTACGCAAACCCGGGAAAAATCTTGAAAACTATGCCTAGAATCGCTTCCCCAATAGGGCCTGCTCTTAAAGGAAAGAATTTGCTCCCTGGGGGAGCAAATTCTTTCCTTTATGAACAGCCCCTATGGTATAGAAGAAAACTATGTTATGTTAATGCAGCTTTATTATAAATAGTTTTCTCACGCATGTAACGCACTTGCGTAATGTGCGTAATTAGCGTTACGCTTATGCGTTACGTTAGCAGTACATCCATGGTATAAGGTATGACGGACGCTACGCCATTTTTTGGTCATTTCATCGTGCAATGAAATCTTTGCAAGCAGTCTGTTTACCTTAATGCTTAGTTCTCTGGGTACAAAAGTTTTAGCACACGACATATTGAAATATTATTTTTTTATTTTCCCCAGAAAAAAAGATTTGACGTTTCATGCAAATTGTCTCCATTAAAGACAATAAATATGAAATGTCAGATACGGTCTTCTGGGGAAAATTAGAAAAATATCTCCAATTTGTCGTCTGCTGAATTAGCCCAGAGAGTGGTAAAGGCTAATGCAGTCCTGGATCTCTCAATCTGGGGCTTTCAAATTTTTGGGTTTTGCAGAGATGATGATTTGATGTAATTAAAGTTCTCTTTGAAATTGTAACTATACCCCAGATCAGCTTCTTTGGAGGAATGCAGACGAAAGATAATAGACCTAATCAGAAATATTTCTGGTGAAAACGCAGCCGAACTGATGCAAAACTATTAATGACTAAGGTTATCAAGATTTTATAGTCTGTACTTTTAATTAACTTGCAGATTTGCACAGCAGCAATTATTATCCTAGTTTAATTAGAAAACATTCGGATGCTTTCTGTTTATCCTTTAACACTCTGGACAAATTCAGCAGACGACAAATTGATTATTATATTTTTCTTAATTTTTCCCAGGAAATAAGCTTTAATATTTTATGCAAATTGTCTCCTTTGGAGACAAATTGCATGCTTATTTCTGAAAAAAGAAAAAAAAAAAAAAAATAAGCAGCAAACTATTTCAAAATGTCGTCTCTGAAATTATCCCAGCATAGTACATGTAAGCATTAAGTGCCTTTGTATTATCTTTGTTTAAATAGAAAACAATCTGTATTTCGGCTGCGTAATGAGGAAAAAACGACAACAACAACAACAAAAAAAAAAAAAAAAAAAAAAAAAAAATGAAAACGCTGGACGTTAGTGCTTTACTACTATGACGTACAGAATACAATTACTAAATCAACAAGTTGAAATACCTCAGCTTATAAGTAAGAGAGAAGAATAACTCTAAAATCAGTTTCTTTAATAAACGGTTGTCAAAGAAGTGTCATCATTCCTCCATACCTCCATACCATCGTAAATAACGCGAACGCGTGGGCGCGTATGAGTGTTGGTGTTGTGGGTGTTGTTAAACACCTCAGAGTCTTTTTGTGATTCGCACACTCATTACTTGGTTTCATATTCCACCTACTGTACTTTCGTTATCACTTGGAAATAAAAATCTAAAAGGTTGCCTTTAGAAGCAAAGAACACAGAAAAAAAAAAAAAAAAAAAAATAAAACACGAAAATAGGAGACTCGGTTTCATTAAGTTTCTTTATAGACAACAGTGCATGTGCGCATTACGAAAACACGCATATTCATATATATAGAAAATTTCACCTCCATAAACGGAAATTTTTCAGATAAAAACTCTGATATTTTTCATATTTCTGCTCATAACATAGATTTTGGGTACTCGTTAGAACCGCCTCGACGAGGTGGTTCTAACGAGTACCCACAATCTATGTTTTTTGCTGAAATAAGAAAATAATGTATACCCTGTAAACCCCAGTTTTACTGTGTAAAAGTGGGCTTTAAGGGGTTCAGAATTATATAGGTATGTTCACGTGATGGAGGCTATATTCGCCCCCACCTGGCACGGTTTAAGCGGTATTCGATTTTCAAAGCACCAGAATGGGCGCACTGATCCCAAAGGAAATAAAAAATATTATTTGCACTATGATGGGGTACAGGGAAACGTTTTACGGCCGCCACACGATATTTAACACCAACTGCAGTAACGTAAAATAAAATTCTAAAAGATTGCCTTTAGAAACAAAGAAGACGCAAAGGAACGAAAATCGGAGACTCGGTTTCATTAAGTTTCCATTTAGAATAAAACTCCAAACGATTTATTTTGCGAGTGACGATTTCTAATCAGAAACCATTAGTCGTTTCTGTTTGTGTGCTTTGTTCTCAAATTTTACCTTGAATTAACTTTATGGCAAAGCATTGGCCTGACCTAGAGAATATTTATAATGAAGTGATTGTTGAAAAAATGTTTATCGCTTTCTCCACTGAAGTTTAAGAATTGATGATTTTAGAAGTTTTGGACAAGTGGAACTTGTTTAAAAACTGCATCCAATTTACCTAGTACCCTATCGATTTTGCAAAATTTGCAACCATTTTTTACGTTGGGAAAAATGAAAATATTCAACTTGTTTCAAATCAATGAATAGAACAAACCTTTTGGTGCACAGTTAGTTACGTCAAATGGTTTTGCATTGAATAATTAAAAAGTTTGCAAATTTATTTTTTTTCTGATAAAAACGCCATGCAAGACATGACATTCTGAAAGATGTCAAAAGCAGTGTAGTTAATGTTCTACAAATAAAGTCTGAAAGAAATGACCCTTAAGAGTACTAAACACGCACAAAGCTGAAAACAGCCAAAGTGTCAAGTTGTCTGGACCAGACTAGCTAGTTTCGGCCAATTAGTCCTCAATAGTGACTTTCATATAATTTTTCGAAAACCCGGAACTGGCTTAGTGATTACAAAGGACCAGAAAATATAGACGACTACACTACAATCGACTCCCGTTATCTCGACTTCGCTTATCTCGAATAATCGCTTATCTCGAACTGAAAATTTTGTCCCTGTTTAAACATGGAAATCTAACAACAGGCAACAAAATATTGTGGAAAAGAGGAGAAATTGCTCCTAAGGAGCAATTTCTCCTCTTTCCACAATATTTTCAATATATATCTAGCTTCAGGAGTCACATCACATATTCATTTGTGAAATGTGATTGTTGGATTTAGTTTTTCCAAAGTTCTCTAAATCTGATATGTCGAGGTTAGATTTAGGTTATCTCGAAGTATTTCAGCGAGTAAATTAAATTTCGAGATAACGAGAGTCGACTGTATAGTTAAGTATGGGGAGATGTCCCACGGCCACCACACGGCACTACCACCAGTTGTAGAAAAAGTAAACAGATTTCTTAAACGAATAAACCTTGAGAGCTATGAACACACACAAAGCTGACAAAAAAGCCAAAGTATCCAGTTTTCTAGGCCAGATGAGCTAGTTATGTCCATTTGGCCTCATCAGTGACCCTCATATAAATTAAAAAAACAAAACATCAACAACAACAACAAACAACAACAAAAATAAATAAATAAATAAATAAAAAATAAACAACAACAAAAAACAAAACGAAAAACAAAAACAAAAACAAACAAAAAAAAAAAAAAAAGCAACAACAACAACAAAAAAAAAAAAAAAAAAAAAAAAAAAAAAAAGAACGGGTTCAATGATCACACATCACGAAAACATGCCTATATAATTTTGACCCCCTTAAACCCAACTTTTATATAGTAAAACTGGGGTTTACAGGAGTATACCTTCTTTTTTCAGTACCCACAATCTATGTTTTTGAGCAGAAATATGAAAAATATCAGAGTTTTTTTTATATCTGAAATTTCAGTTTTTGGAGGTGAAATTTTCTATACATTTGAATAGGCGCGTTTTTGTAATGGAATGACTAGGTCTGGGTTCGTTGTCCGAAGCAAACGAACAGCTAACACTATTTTCCAATACATGATATCCACATCATCTAAAATATATTTCATTAATGTAAGATAAAGACAAGTGCGCATTTGCAGACTAGATATTTTCAGTCATATCAATACCATGGCAAAAATTCAGCAGACGACATATCTGATCAAGTTCTGAAAAGAGGGACATGTTAGAAGCAACAAAAACAGCAAATGAAATCGAAAATAGCAGTAAAACCAGTAAGACAACTGGCGTAAGTAAAATAATGTTTAAGCCCCTATTCCCTCAAACAGTTGTGCTGTTGACAGTTTCAAGGCAGCATTTCTATTGCAGTTTATTTACATTTGTTCTTCTGTTTTCAATGAAGGGCCGTTTTTATGTGATTTTCTTGTTTTTGCTCGAAAACTCAGACTATGGATACTCGTTAGAGCCACCTCGCCAAAGGCGGTTCTAACGAGTACCCACAATCTATGTTTTATATAAGAAATATGAAAAATATCGGAGTTTTTTTTTAATCTGAAAATTTACAGTTTTTGGAGATGAAATTTTCTATTTATTTTAGTAGGCGTGTTTTTGTAATGTATATGTATATCATTGAAACACTGTCCTATGCATTGGAATGGTTATGTTCCGTGGTTGTGGCCTTTTGTGTGGATAATTTCCATACAGTAAAACCGCAATGGCTCGAACACGGATAGCTCGTTTACATTGGCTAATTCGAACTCACTTTTGAGCCTTTTCGAAATTCTTCCGACAGCTTAAGAAATAAAAAAATTAGGTATATTTTAGGGATTTTTTCTTATTTTATCATGTCAACGTAAGTTGTGCGTACTCATTAGAATCGCCTCATCAAGGCGATTCTAATGTTATAGAAGATAGACAATATATACCTCAGTTATCCCGCTTTGCCTCCTGACCTGACGCTATGTTTACCCCTCAGTGGCTAGAACTACCCCTATCTCAAACAATTTTAATGGTCCCAAAGATGTTCGAGTCATTGAAGGTTTACTGTATTTACAAATTTTATCGAGTTTGTCAATGAACACTAATGTACCGTGCAACATTGCTCAGGCTATCTAGTCCATGGCTGAGCTATAGAGTTCACAACTATATTTCGTTTACCTGTTGTAAAGAACAATATCAGGCAACCATAATTTATCACAAGGCATTCGTAATACAGTTAGTCCGTTGTAGTCAGCGGGATCCCATTTGAGTCTTTTATCTTCCCACTCCTGGAAAAAAGCGATTTACAAGTTATATGAAACACACATTTGATTTTATCTACGCTCGTATAAGCCCAGATCCACGAGCAGAGGCATCAGTTAAAGTCTAGTGTACATGGACATACACTCGACTTTCGTTATCTCGAAATCCAAGGGAATCTATGAAATACTTAAGGAATCTATGAAATACTTCGAGATATCCTAACCTCGACAGATCAGATTTGCAGAATTGAGGGATAAATAAATCCAACAACCACATTTCACAACTGAGGATGTAATTTGACTCCTAAATTAGAGATCTATTGAAAATATTGTGGAAACGAGGAGAAAATTGCTCCTTAGGAGCAATTTCTCCTCTTTTTCACAATATTTTGTTACTTGTTGTTAGATTTCAATGTTAAAATAGGGACCAAATTTTCAGTTTGAGATAAGCGATTATTTGAGATAAGCGAAGTCGAGATAACGCAAGTATTTGATTTCTGAAGTAACTTTGTTAAAGAACCATGGAGATGAGGATATAAATTTATTACGTCGTCTGTGTAGGAGCCTCGACGTAAGAAAATGTACCTTCTGACATGTGCGTACAGAGAACATACTTTTTTTTGTTATGTAGCTATAAATAGTGAATTATTACAACTTGCGATAGGGGAGACAGCGGGCAGATATCATTAGATATCGGCACTCTTATCTGATATTACAAAACCTAAAAATGGACAAGAACCTAAAATGGCTACCAAGAATATATAATAAAACTGTTATTGCACGGTTATCTGTGAATATTTGCAAGCTTGCGTCCTTCAGTATCCCAACTCGAGACAATATTTACCAATATCAGTGCAATAACTCTTAAATATTAGTTGTTTATAGTTGTTTCGCATGTTCGCTTTAATCTAGTACTCCCACAGGATGGCATTTTACAATGCAAACATTGACGTTCATGAAATGTTCTCAAGGCGACCAATCTATGGAATTATGCCCAATAATCTTCTACGTTTCTCGTATCTGGTTTAGTTTGTTTCATCTGCTAATGGATGATAAAGTAACAGAAAATGATTAGTCTGGGTGTAAGAACATTTCTGTGATTGTTTATAACTATGGCGAATGCCAGTGCCGTCACGTGGAGCTGCACATGAAATGTCAAGCCTTTTTGTCTCACACAAAAAGAAGAATATCGCCTTTAAGGTTTAATTTTCAAGGTATATAATAAAAGATTACTAATTAAAGATTACGGATCACTAAAGTTTGCAGAGCACCGGTTTGGTTCCATACATTATAGTTCCATATTAATCAATTCTAGACTAAATATACTCTCCCACACAATATATTTCAATTTTAGGTATGTTGGCTATGAGATTTACATATTCCTAAAGGAAAATGGCTTAACTGTTTGCAAAAGGTGGAGACCCTGATCAGACGTCGCTCTCCCGAATACAATGGGTAAAATAGTTTCAAACTTTTTGCCTGTTTCTATTTTTTTTTGTTTTCTGTTTTTGCCTGTTGTGATGCCAGAATTGGTCAAATTGTACAATGCAGGCAATTCTGCAACATTGTATTTTTCGGTGGTTGCTTGGAATATGAAAGAAGAAAGTCATCGGGGTATAATGTGCCCTTACACCTGCCGTGATCTCAAACAGGATCTGTGTCTTATAAGAGGTGGAAGTTTATTACTTGTAACATAACCTATCATTCTCATCACGGAAACATACCTAAATAATTTTGACCCCCTTAAACCCCACTTTTATATAGTAAAACTGTGGTTTACAGGGGTATACATTATTGTCCTTATTTCTGCTCAAAAACATGGATTGTGGGTACTCATTTGAGGTGGTTCTAACGAGTGCCCACAATCTATGTTTTGAGCAGAAATGTAAAAATTATCATTGAGAATTTTTATCTGAAAACTCAGATTTTTGCGGTGAAATTTTCAATATATTTGAATAGGCGTGTTTTCGTAATGTGTTGCTTGTTTTGAAGATTTTAGAGTGACAGCTGTCGAGCAAGCACCAAGTATTGACCATTTGAACTTAATCATAAAAGAAACCATGGGCTTTAGAACACTTGCAAAAAACGTATAAAATGTATAAGGAAAACCAATAGTAGTCTCTTGCCTGTAACGTTACCTGATGCTCTTTATCAATTCTCTCAGATGTTCCCATATCTCGAGATCACATGAGACCAAAGCGTCTCCTCTGCTCCAATGATCTGGGAAATGGTGTTGAGAATCGGCCAGAATGTCATAGTCAATCATCGGTTATGCAAAACTTGATCATCGATCAATAATCGACGTGTGCAGTGTAGGGAATCCACGTGACCAAATGACTAGGTACACGGGGTTTGTTACTATTTTTAGTTTCGCATAAGGTGGGTTATTTTAGAATATCTCTTCATACTAAATGGAATTTGTTCAAATAAAGCGCAGAGTACGCGGAAAAGCAAGCTCTTTCTGGTGGTGTAAGCGCTCTTCTGCGATCTGGTCTGAGAACATTCGAAGAATGTTTTTGCTGTCAATCTGAGCCACAATGTACATGAATTTTGACGAAATACATTCTCCGAATGTTCTCGAGAATCAGACCAGATTGGAGAATAGCGCTTACACCACCACAGAAAAAAGCTTGATTTTCCGCGTACTCTGCGCTTTATTTGAACGAATTCCATCAGGTATAAATCGACATATTCTAAAAATTCCTACCTGATGCGGAGCTAAAAATAGTCATTTAGTCAAGTGGATTCCCCACACTGGTGTAGAAAACACATTCATTCTTATTTTAGCCCTCTTCAAGGTACTTATTCATAGCTCTAGGTATGATAGGATATCCACATATTGTTTTCTTATTTCTCCATGAAAATATATGTTGAGGGTACGCTTTAGAAGCGCCTCGGCGAGGCGCTTCTAATGGGTACCAACAACATATGTTTTCCTGGAGAAATAAGAAAATGTCAGAAGTTTTGTATTAAAAAAATGTGCATTTACTTGAGCTGTTTCAGGTTATTTTGTCAGCTTTTTCAGTTTGTCCACAACAAATCTAAAACGACCTAAACAGACACCTTAGTATTTCATTTTATAATTTGCTCATTAAAAAAATTAATAATAAGAATAAGAAAATAAGAAAAAAATGAGAAGAAATATGTTCCTTAAGAATAAAATTTTCTGATTATTGGACTATGAAAATTCCTTCCGATAATCAGTCAAATAGTTAAAGCGTATGCTGATCGATTATAATCAATCATCGGAACAACACTAGTAGGAACAGCCACTCAACGTAATACAGAACGAGAAATCACGCTTTGGTAGCAATCAAAGCACTAAGAGTGCTGATGGGTGCCTGCTATAGGTCTTTAGAAATGACTGGGGCTTACACTGAAATTAGTCCTTTCCGGTACCTGATAGCCCCTTTAGGTCCTTTCCGGCGGAAAAGGTCATTTTCGGTGTTTAGTATAGCCGCGTTTCGGGTTACACTTATTACCCACCGCTGCATAATTGGAGCGTTTTACTTGAGTATACATATGCGTTCGCCGATATTGTACTCAGTATTATTAAAATCTTTTTTTTTTTTTTTTTTCAAACGTTTGAAGTTCTCTTTAGTTGTGTTTATTCATTCCCCATCACGAAAACATGACTATATAATTTTGACCCCCTTCAACCCCACTTTTATATAATAAAACTGGGGTTTACAGGGGTATACATTATTTTTCTTATTTCTGCTCAAAAACATAGATTGTGGGTACTCGTTAGAACCGCCTCGCCGAGGCGGTTCTAACGAGTACCCACAATCTATGTTTTGAGCAGAAATATGAAAAATATCAGAATTTTTTATCGGAAAATTTCCCTTTTTTGGTTGTAAAGTTTTCAATATATTTGAATAGGCGTGTTTTCATACACCAGAATGTATGAGGCTAACATGTCTGAATGTTATCGATATCAGCGTTAGTAGGGAACTATTTCTGAGGTAGTTAGTTATTAGGTTAGTACATGTAGTAACAGGAAAACGGGTTGTCGAAATTTGGTATGTTAAATCTGGTGGCGGGCGGTACGCCCCAAATATTGTGTAATTTTCGTCTGCTGCGATCAAAATAAACTTACCTGTTCAAGCCAGACGTTCGTTGTTAAAACTTGATTGACCTCGTCCTGAAATAGAACAAAAACAAAAACACCTTAAACGTTTCATCCCTGCGTTTATGTTGTGGACTTTTCCATTCTTGAATTTGGACTTGTCCACTGAGGCAAACAGGAGTTTCAATCTGAAATAATTAAAAAGGTAACAAAGAAAAAAACAAACAAAACAGACTGGCAAACAGTATGTCCTGATGGAAGGCTCGTTACGAGCTGAGACCTGGATCTACACTGTTTGCACAGGTTTTGGTTTTGGTCTGTCGGGCTGAAAGGGTTAAACTTTACCACAGCCTGTGCTAATTCAGCAGACGACAAACTAATGACATTTTCTTATTTTTCCAGAAAAAAGGCTATGCCATTTAATGCAAATTATGTCCTTGAAGAGAATTTGCATTAAAATGCCAAAGCCTGTTTTCTGGGATAAATAAGAAACATACTTCAAAATAACGTCTGCTGATTTTTTCCCAACATGCTAAGCGTTAAGTCGACTGAATAAACCACGTGCATCTGGCAAATCTTCCGATATTTAAACAAATGAGATAGGTTTTTAGACTTCTCATCGAATTTCTTCGAAACAAGGGTCTATTCTGACGGGAGAGCATTTGCTCCAAATGGGGGCAGATAATTTCCTTTTAGAGTGGATCTCTTTTCAGAGGGGAAGTTAAAACAATTTTGTCTCACTTCAAAGGTTATCAATTCTGTTAAAGAGTTGTGTAGCAATATCTGGAATTTTTTTACATTTTGCATTAGCGTATACGCAAAATTTAGAAAGGGGGAGCTCAAGCCTATAGAAAATTTACAAAGGACTCTGCCCACGCACGGGCTCTCAAAATATTAGGCACAATTATTACATGTACCTATGCTATGCCTGTTGTACATAAAGTAATGTCCCCCTTTATCTATTTCCCTTGCTTAAATAGAAAGTTTTGTATAAAATCTCATCTGAACTTATGGGTACCCCTGAAAAACGTATTCCACAGCTATCTTTAAATCGTAATTCAGATTTGCTCAGCAAAACATTACGTGACTGCTAAAAATGCTTTTTGCACACATTTACTGATTTGTATGACATTGGAGCTTTTATGTTTAAATTGATTTCAAGCTGCCCCTAGATTTCAAATGCGTAATTATTTTCTGACAAATTTTATCTTTAATTAAACTGGGTTTCAGTTTTTAGTCAGCCTATCGTTTTAATATTAAAATAGACCATACATATCTGGATTCTTTTCACAAAATTTCTTAAACATTTAAAACCAGTAACATATTGCTTTTGTACATTAAATATGACAATCCAGATTACAGCAAAATGAGGAAATACACACACTAATTGGTTTGTTTTTCATTCCGGTTTGGTTTTTGCGGTCCATTATAAATCGCTTGCTTCGATTCACCTTTTCTGGTTATTACAACCAGTGGAAAATCAAAAACATTACGAAAACAAGCCTTTTCAAATATACTGAAAATTTTACCACGAAAAAATGAAAATTTTCAGATAAAAAATCTTAATATTTTTCTTATTTCTGCTCAAAACATAGATTGTGGGTATTCGTTAGAACCGCCTCGATGAGGCGGTTCTAACGAGTACCAACAATCTATGTTTTGAGCAGAAATAAGGAAAATAAAGTATACCCCTGTAAAACCCAGTTTTACTATATAAAAGTGGAGTTTAAGGGGGTCAAAATTATATAGGCATGCTTTCGTGATGGAAGTAGTTAAATTGTACCCTGAGGAACACTAACACGCTAATCTTAGTGCTTTTCGTACGTTTGTTCGATTTGCGCTTGTTTGGTTTTGTCTGTTTCCTCTTCCTCATGGTGTCTGGGAAGGGCTGCGGCTTGTGATTGTGGCACTTTCTGGACTTTTTTCTTACCGTTTTTGACAAGAACTGGAATATACATAAAATTGAAGATAAATTTCTTGTTTTTTTTTTTTGTTTTTTTTTAAATTTTTAGATAAAATTTACTCTGTTGTTGATTTTCAATATTCGATTTAATTATTACAGAAATGTATACAAATCTTATTATGGTTGTTATGGCGTTCCTTCACAAGGACCAAGTTACATTATTAGCGATCATGTTGAATTGTTGATTTTATACGGCTAGGTTTTGATAAAGGTATACCTTTAAGCCGGGTTTACATCAGGGAGCTCTCCTGAGCCTCAAAACTATTTGATCTAGAATACAAGGCTATTTTTATAACTGCTGAGCATTGTGCAAATAATGTACAAAATTTATAGGAAATCCATGCGTGGGCCAATTTGAAACTACACCTTTCTATATTTTCGTTGATAGGTCGGATAGAACTTCACATTTAGGCTCCACTATACGAAAAAATACCACTGTGTTCGGACATGTCCATCACGAAAACAAGCCTATATAATGTTGACCCCCTTAAACCCCACTTTTATATAGTAAAACTGGGGTTTACAGGGGTATACATTATTTTTTTTATTTCTGCTCCAAATATAGATTGTGGGTACTCGTTAGAACCGCCTCGTCGAGGCGGTTCTAACGAGTACCCACAGTCTATGTTTTAGGCAAAAAATATGAAAAATATCGGATATTTTTATCTGAAAATTTTCAGTTTTTGGAGGTGAAATTTTCTATATATATGAATAGGCGTGTTTTCGTAATGATCTTTTGCGTCATGAGGTGACGGTCAGCGAAGTTCATGGTATAGTGATTTGCCTTATACGGACAGACAGATAGACGGCAGCGACAAACCAGACGAGGAGAAATAAAACTATTAGTAGAAAATGTTTTCAACATTCTACTTTTTGCGTCTACATTGACTACATAGACGCAAAAAGTATACAACAAATAACATTTTGCTTGACGCTATTTAAAGCAAAATGTAGATTTCTAAATTTTGCGTTGTAATAATGGCTTTGCTGGCAAATTTGACTTTTACTGCCTGCACATCCCCAGAACACACATTTTGTTACACTTCTGGTACTTTTAGTTTGCTAAATTATAAAGTGACCTTGCATCCGAAAACTTGTGGGAACTTGCCTAGCCGCCGTCTGAGTAAAATTAAAGTAACTTAAAATGTCTTAAAGTAATCTAATTTTGCTTCGAAATGCATTTCGGTTTCTTTATCAGGTAAAATAATATAACACAGCAAAACTGTAGGTGTCAATTTCCAAAGTCAGTAATTACACGTCTTCAATGCCTCGTTTCCAGAAGAAAAAAAAATAGGCCTCGCCGCACGAAAACGTGATTTCGGGCATATGCGGACAACAAAGGTTCAGATCAGCTGCGCATCCGCACAGTCTGATCAGGGCATTCACTGTTTACTTACAGAATCATTGGATACTATAGAATGTATGAAAAAGCAAAGGCCTGAATGATATTTTGCGCATGCGCAGGATGATCTGAATGCGCATTTTGCGCATATTTGCAATCTTTCGCTTGGCGCAGCAATTTATTGGTAATTTAGTCCGATGCTTCGTTTCCAGAGAATAGATATATATTGGTAATTCGGTTCCTTATTAATACGCGTTTGATATTTGATAACGTCCAGATTTCTAAATAACTCTGTAGGTAAAGTAATAAGTAGCTTTGTTAATGTTCATTTTTGTTTCGGATCCCCAACAGACACACTAATGGAATCATCAGAGATAGTAATCAGTTTATCCGTCTAATGAATATATTAATATAGATAGGTGATATGATCAATAAAAGGACACTGCAAAAGAATCTCAAAACAACCTCAAAAGACCCTTCAGCTATATGCGATGCGTCCGTAGTATTTTCAAGTTTACATCCGCATAGTCTGATCAGTGTCGTTGTTTCCGTTTACGGGACATCACGAAAACATTCCTATATAATTTTGACCCCCTTAAACCCCAATTTTATATTGTAAAACTGGAGTTTACAGGGGTATATATTATTTTTCTTATTTCTGTTCAAAAACATAGATTGTGGGTACTCGTTAGAACCACCTCGTCGAAGCGGTTCTAAAGAGTACCTACAATCATTTTTTGAGCAGAAATATGAAAAATATCAGAATATTTTATCTGAAAACTTTCATTTATTGGTGGTAAAATCTTCAGTATATTTGAATAGGCATTTTTTAATATGAGCATTCCGTATGTTAATGTTAACCCATCTTTGTAAAGTGTATACTCCCTAGTTATAACGTATGAAAAAGCATTTGTAACCAATAACTTTTATATTTGTCTTCTTCTTAAAATAGGTCTTTAGCTTTAAAGGCAGTTTGTTTCATCGATGATTTTGATGTTTTTTTGTGTGTTTTTTTTTCGTTTTTTTTTTTTTTTTTTTTTTTTTTTTTTGCACAAAAGCATAAATGATTTTGTGGTGGGAAAAAAAGAGGACAGGGTAGTAGGTTAAGGTCAATCAATGTCAGCAGCATCCATTAATCTGGAGATATAACTTTTAACATATCAATGCCCCTCCCCACTCCCCCCACCCCCGCCCTCATCTGCAAATTTAAGGAATATCCAATTTAACCAATGGAGTTATGCTGATGACAAGGTAAAACATAGGCATTTTCAGCAACAAAGGATAATAAAGATCACAAAAGATTGCCTTTGGAAATAAACAAATACACAATATCGATATAACTCTTAGATTCATAGCCCAACCTTCATGTAGCCAGTTTTCGAACTCGTCCGTGCTTTTATTCCAGGCCTACGTGTATGTAAATTTCAGGAAGAGCTGAACATGACTGAAGGCGTTACGCTGATGAGAAGGTCGAATATAGCCGATTTCAGCAATCAAGGGGACGTAACTCTAAAATAAATCATCTGATCTGGACAGTTTTTGAATTCGTCCAAGCCTTAATCCATGTCCATCTTATCTGCAAGTTTCAGGATGATCCGATTAAATCTGAACAAGTTATGCTGGTGCTAAAGTTAAATAAAGGCTATTTCAGTAATCGAGGGTGTGGGTGCATGGGTGGGTGGGGATGAGTGGGGTGTAATTGTAAGACAATTGTCCGATCTAGCCAAGTTTCAAACTCATCTAAGATTTCGTCCATGTCCACCTTATCTGCAAGTTTCAGGAAGATCAAAACTGACCGAGTTATTCTGATAACCCTAAGAATAATGATCCGATCTGACCAGTTTTCAAAATCATCTGGGATTTTATGCATGTCCACCCTATCTGCTAGTAGTTGCAGGAAGATTTGATCAAAACTGAACGAGTTATGCTGATGACAAAGTCAAACAGGGACAGTTCAGCATTTCTCATTGTACGTCTGTGCCTATTTTCATTATATATATATACTCGGGAAAAATAGACCACTAACGTTTTATTCTAAATAATCTGATTACTCAAACATAAGGTAGACATGTGTTTAGCTTAAACATTTTTCTTTCACATTTAGGCTCTTAGTAAGCAAACAAAAAATGATCATTCACAAAATCAGTAGGACATGAAAAAGACGTTTAAGTGCAGTGGGGTGTCAAGAAAAAGTGATCAACATTTGCAGTTACTTGTCGATTCTCGGGTATCCATGTCTCAATTTACGGTGCTTTACTTAAGCCATTCTAAATCAATGTGTAATTCTGAAATTATTTTCTCGTGGTCTTGCAACAACGTAACATTGAACTGTAAATCTCATGCGTTTAATTATCATGGAGGTCCGTGCCTTTTAACAAATTCATGTTATTTAAGTTATTATATGGGCCGAGGTTTCAGCGATTGCAAAGATGAACTTAATCTTCATCAAAGGAAATTTAAATGGGCAACGACACATCAATATAGTCGTTGAGCCACTCGTGCTGCTCTTTCTGCTCCTGATGTCAGACGCCGAAGCCATTTTCACGAATGACAATACTAGGCCCACTGAAAGCACAGAATGTCGTCGATGGTTATTTCCAAGTAAACAGTTTGAAAAGAACAGTCTGGCCTGCCATATTGCCAGATTTGCCATGTACAGAACACGTTCATCACGAAAACACGCCTATTCAAATATACAGAAAATTTCACCTCCTGAAACTGAAACTGTTCAGATGAAAAAAAAACTCTGATATTTTTCATATTTCTGCTCAAAACATATATTGTGGGTACTCGTTAGAACCGCCTCGACAAGGCGGTTCTAACGAATACCCGCAATCTAATTTTTTGAGCAGAAATAAAAAAAAAACAAATAATATAACCCCTGTAAACCCCGGTTTTACTATATAAAAGTGGGGTGTAAAGGGGTCAAAATTATATAGACATCTTTTCGTAATGAAACTTTGTGATATGCTTTATACAGCAATTTAAGCATGTCTTGAGAGAAACCACACGCGGCGAGATAGTCATCGGTTCCTGTAAGAAGAGTGGGCAAGAAACCTTCAGCAGACTATCCGAAAACTTGTCTACTCGTCACAGAACATCGTCCTTGAATGCCGACGCAGTACTGCACACACTAATACCATTCGGGACACTTTTTTGGACAACCCCTGTAGCTGTTAGTGGAAGCTGACAGGTGATCAGTGTGACTTTCAAATGAAAATTTCGTTGTTTCTGATCTAGAGTAAAATGCAGGAATCTAAGTTTTCATTTGTTTGCGTTTGAATGGTAAATAAGGTCACATGGTATAAAACTTGTAAGTGGTCCAGATCGTTTTCCCCGAGTAGACTATGAAAAGTACTATGTAATAAGGACTTAGGTTATTAGGCACATTAAGACACATATACGTGCTATAAAAGTTTGCTCGAAACAGCAAAAAAACTGAAAAACTACTTAACAGAAACAGCACAATTCTACAGCGCACCCTTATAATGTAGACCACTATATACCCGTGTTTTTCCTGTAACTTATAGAAGAACATGGAGATGCACATTAAACATACAGTCGAACTTCGATGGCTCGAACCCCGATGGCTCGTTTACCATTGATGAGTCAAACACGTTCTTGAGTCCGCAGGGATTTCCTGCAAATACTATATATTGATAATTTAGGGAGATTTTCTTCTTTTATCTTGCAAATGTATGTTGTGTGTACTCATTAGAATCGCCTCGATGAGGCGATTCTAATGAGTACACACAACATACGTTTATAATATAGAACATCGAAAAGATATCCCACAATTATCTCCATTATGCCTCCTGGTATGGCACTAATAGTAACCCTCCGTGGCTCAAACTACCGCTGTCTCGAACAAATTTTCATGGTCCCAAAGGGGTTCGAGCCATCGAAGTTCGACTGTACTTGTTTCCATTTATACTCTTCATATAACAGCACTATTGTTTGTAATGTTTCATACGCCCCATCTCTCGCCCCCACTTGCCCGACTTAATCGAAACGCATTTCATCCAGGTACCAGAATGAGCGTAGTGCTCACAAGGAAAGTAAAAACTGCCTTAGGACCCAGCGCATGGCAAAACCAGCAAATGTCATGTACGCCCATAGAAGACTCATGTCAGCTTTGGCATCCACCCAGTGTGATCAGAACCTTAGCTGTCCGCATGAGGAAAGCTTGAGTCCTTAGCTACCCATTGTGTGCACAGCCAAGACCGATCAGACTGGGCTCTTATGGTAAAATACAAGGAGACGTTGTACGGCCGCCACGTGGCATTTACATGTAACACCCGCTGCAGTGAAATCAATAATTTGATTCTAATAATTCATTTAGGTAATTAGATGTTAATTATAATCCTAATGGACACAGCCAGGTTATAATGCAGTGTTCTGAAAAATTAAGCGAGTGAAAATATATATTGATCACCCCTCGTAGAAAGCATTTGTCTCAGAAAATGATTCTTAAGTTATAATAAGTATTCACACATTCTAAGTACGTTTCAACGAAGTAATTGTATGGCGTTTTTGTCTTTCAATTTTCAATTTATATTTCGATAAACATTAGTTTATTGGAAGGACTACATCTACGAAATTATCTATTTTATCGAAGCACGAAATACCTAACAGTACAAATAAATCAGTTATTGAAACCAACAGGCGGGCGCTCCACGAAACATAGATACTAGCTGTATATCCCCATTGTGCATCAGTCATGACGCAGCTCCGCTAATCAGACATGGTCATTTGAATTCAACAATTATATATCTGGCAATGCCTCTCAGAGACTCAAGCTTTCTTTGGCAACATTTGGACACACGACGTATTAACTTCTAAACTGCAAGTGGACAGTTTTAACCCATTTTAGTCGGGAAACCCCAAATGAATGTAACTGGCAAATACTGCAGACCCAGATCAGACGCCGCCGAATGCGGCGTCTGATCAGGGTCTACACTGCTTGCATTAAAAACAGGAATTTCTATAAAACTTTGTAATAATAAAAATAACCAGAAACCCTACTCCTGGAAATAGACCGGTCCAAAGAATTGTGGTAGAAGGGTCCACTAGACGTACATGGGTTAAAGAGAATGGATACTCTTTCAGGTGGCGTACATGTACCTCTGCCAAATTGTTTCTGTCTTTCATCTGAAAGATAGAAAGAATTTTATCACGTCTGAAAAGGGGTCTTTTCTAAAAGGAAATAATTTTTTCCCCTTGGGGGGCAAATTCTTCTCTTTTAAGAATATCCATTTTCAAACGGGTCTTGGAGAGCAGGCGGCCAATCAGGAAGTAATAATAATTGTCTCCCTTTTCAAAAATGCTTCCACTCTCCTTCAATTATATGAGACTATCGTGGCTTGGCCCCAAGGTTATAAAAAAACGTTTCATGCTCAGCACAGCTGAGTACTGAATTTTCTCTGCTAATATATTTTCATATTTAGTAACAGAGAAAGTTTCATGCTCAGCTAGATTAGCAAAAAAGGAATTTGCAGTTGTTAGTACATGTAATTTAAGATTTATTAGCAGGACAAAGTTCAAACTCAGCTGAGTTGAGCATGAAAAAATGTTTTAAAATCTCGGGGCCCGGACTAATGTAAGATATTATAGGGAATGCTATATTGACAATTTTCAAGGTTAGTACACTAATTTTTGGACCAATATTTGTTCCGCAACAGCAATTCTACCAGATTAGATTCTTGAGCGATATCACGTTCTTCTGCATCGTGAACAGGAGGATTTGATAATGCAACTCAATACTTTATCAGATTTCTAGGCATGGTATTTAACAGTCAGTTGAAGAATTATTTGCCATTATGGAATGAATGAAGTGAATAAAATCAATGACAAAAGAAAATACCTCATTACAGTAAAAAAAAAAAGAAAAACAACAAAAAACAAACAAACAAAAACAACAAAAAAACAACAAAAAAACAACAACAAAAAAACAAAAAAAAACAAAAAAAAAAAAAAAAAAAACAACAACAAAAAAAAAAAACACAAATACAACGAATACAGTCGAACGTCAATGGCTCGAACATCATAGGAATCATGAAAATTTGTTCTAGGCATGGGTAGTTCGAGCCACTTAGGTTAAATCGTAGCTCCAGGTCAGGAGGAAAATGGGGATAATTTAAAGATGTCTTTTCGATCTTTTAGAAAATAATGGTATGTTGGGTGTACTCATTAGAATCGCCTCGATGAGGCGATTCAAATGAGTACACACAACATACATTATCATCGTAAATAAGAAAATGTCTCTGCAATAACCCTAAATATTTGTTTTTTTTTTTTTCAGCTGTTGGAAGAATTTCCCAAGGACCGAAAATCGAGCTCAAATCAACTTTCTATAAATTTCTATAAAACTTTGTAACAATAAAAAATAACCAGAAACCCTACTCCTGGAAATAGACCGATCCAAAGAATTAGACTGCTCGAAATCGCAGGATGATCTGAATCTTCGCTGAGCGCACATGTCCGAAACAAGCTATCGGTGTCAGAGTCATTGAAGTTTTACTGTAGTCCTTTAAAAAAGCAATACATTGTAAAAGTTACGTCTTTACCTCATTTATTCTGCTTTTGGTGCCTTGGGAAGATTGTGCTTCGAAACTGTGGCATTTTCTCGATATCTTCTCTAATATTTTAGGAAAGCATAACGCAAATCACTGTATTAAAGTATTGTCAAAAAACGAAAAATGAGAGAAAAGCAAAAACAAAAAGAAAAACAACAACAAAAACAACAACAACAAAAAAAAAAACAACAACAAGAAAACAAAAAACAACAACAACAACAAAAAAACAAAAACAACAACAAAAAAACAAAAAAAAAAAACAACAAAAAAAAAAAAAAAAAAAAAAAAAAAACAATGAGTATGGAGATATCCAGAAAATGGCACGTTACGGAACTCAACCTACTTACATGTAAGGCACCCGATAGAATTTTAGTCTGGAGGTCCCTTAACGGGCATTTAGCAAATAGTGGTCTCCGTTGGTCAAGTCAAATGGAATAATCATAAGATTATTGTTGCACGTTAACCTCTTTAGCACGGCAGACCAAAATAGATACCACTGTAAACAGTGTAGATCCGGATGAGATGGCTCATGAGCCGTCTCATCTGGATCTACACTGTTTGCCATTCTAAGTTTTTTATCATTTTAGACTGAAATCCCTATTTGCATCAATGGGCATTTCCAATTTCAGAAACTAAGGGGTTAAAGGGTAACTAATCAAATAATTGAGCCAGCACACGACAAAACCTACATATACAATAAGACATGTGTGACTAGCAAAGACTCAGAACAGCCTGTACATCCACCCAGTATGGCAATGGTCTCGTTTACCCCTCTTTTAATACCCTGGTGGATGTAGCAGGAACATGCGATCAGCGAAGACTCTGATCAGACTGCGCGGATGCGCAGGCTGATCTGAGTCTTCGCTGGTCGCACAAGTCTAATTGTAGGTTTTGTCGTGCTCTGTTATTATATGTTATGGGTATTCCATGGAATAGTCTCTGTGAGCTGCCCACCAGCAAATGTGTTTTGGTGCGAAAATGTAACAAAGGACTCTCCACTCCGGAGCTTTGTGCGAACATTTCAGCCGTAACGTCAGAAAACGTACTTTTTGACATGATCGTCCATTGAAGACTCGAATCGACCTGCACATCCGCACGCTCTGCGCAGATGCTTCGTTGTCCTCATGAAGAAACATTGCATACTTGACTATCAAAATGCGCTCAGTGATTATTCCGATCAGACAGCACGAATGCGCAGGCTGATCTGAATCTTCGCTGTGCACACGAGTCCAACGGTACGTATGTTGACGTTGTGGCTCATTTTATCGTGTTGGTTAAACCAGGAAATTAGCTTCAAATAGAGAATTTTGATACTTCCCGACATCGACAAATATTGTCTGGTCATGAAGCTGATTTTGGAAGAAATCAAGAAAATTTATCCGATGATTGTATGTAAATCTTTATAAATGACATATGGCCATTTCGATTAATTGTGTTGAAGTCTTCTTAGGTTATGCAATGTCATTTCTATTTATAACGGGTGTTATGCAAATAAAGAGAGCACAGAACAAGTAAGCCGTCACGTCAGAAAAGGGACTTTCGGACATGTGCGCCCAGCGAAGATTCAGATCATCCTGCGATTTCGAGCAGTCTAATCAGAATCTCCACTGGGCGGATTTTGGATATACAATGTACAAAGGTGCAGAGTTTCTTTTTGCGGACAATGAAGGCTCTGATTTGAGTCTTCGTTGGGCATATATGTCAGAAGGTACGTTTTCTCATGCTGAAGCTTATATATTCTCATAAAAGTTATGCAGTTGAATATGTGTTGCGACGGGCGTAATAGAAATAAAGAGAAAATAGAACAAATGCCAAAGCGAAGGCTTATAACCGCCCCCGTATTCGCACTGTTTGGCCACCTTTTCCGTGTTAACCCGGAGAAAGCTGGAATACAGAAGAAGCTATCGGCGAACACCGTAATCTCTGATTATATGTAGGCGAAAACCAGTTCTTTTCGTTGTTTTCGATTGTGTTCTTTCTGTTGTCATTTCATGTCTGTCCTTAAACCCTTACCGGTTATCTTTGGATTACTCTGTGTCGTAATTATTGTCAATCCTGTTTATCTCTAAATTTATCTTTAAAGCAAGAGCGAAAATAAACTTCAAGGATTGGCCACTGCAGTTATGATACCATAACTTTGGAATATTTTTTTTTATTTCTCCATAAAACATACGCTGTGCGTATTCACCAGAAACGGATCATCAGAGGCGCTTCTAATGAGTACTACAACTTATCTTTTAATGGAGAAATTGAGAAAATTGTCCCAGGATTATCATCAAGTATTGCTTTTGAATAAGTCCTCTGCAATATTATGTTAAAAACATCGTATTATAAATAAGCAATTGCACGTCAAAATTTCAACGTGAATTTGAATTTGGAGTGTAAACTAAGAAGTTTATATAGATCATGTCAAAAGCCTTACTTATATCACAAAAGACGGCGCGAACTTCTTTACCGTTATCAACGGCTTCACAGAATGTGTGGTAAGTATGTAACAATTGATATGTTGTGGAGTCGCCTTGGACAAAGCCCGACTGAAGAGGAGTTAAGAGCTGATGAGAAGTGACATAGTTATACAAATGTTTATGTACACAACGTTCCATGACTTTGCCTGGTGAGCTCAGGAGAGATATAGGTCGATAATTACTGGGTAAAGACTTTTCATCTTTCTTATGGACAAGCGAAACGTTGGCAGTTTTCCAGGCTGGAGGGAAATAACCCTGTTGGAGTGATCCGTTAAAGATAACAGAAAACGGGCGTGCAAGAACTATAGCACCTTCTTTCAGTAAACGGGGACTGATTAAGTCTGGACCACTTGCCTTGTTGATTTTCAAATTATAAAGACAATCCTGAAATGTTAATAGATTCTAAGTGGTAAGGGACTTGGCTAAGTTTGGTAAATGTTTGTTTGCATCATTAAGGGTTGTCTCTGCCTTAAAAAAAAGCGTTCAACATGTTTGCTTTTTGAAGATCATTTTCTGCATATTCCTGATTCATGATCAGCGTGGGTATGTTAGTTGTTGATTGTAAGTTTAAAATTATTTTAGAGGTTTTCCAAAAAACTTTGGGATCACAGTTATCGGAAGAGAGTAAGCGATCAAGTTTATCATACTATTTTTTTGGGGATTTTCTTATTTCATTTACAACGGTGTTGCGAACTGTTTTATATCTGATCCAAAACCGGATATCGTTTGTTCTTCTATACTGGCGGAAAGTGCGTTTACGTGTCCTAATCAATAGTTTTATGCGACATGTTACCCATGGTTGATCGGATAATTTTACTGTAATAACTTTTGTCGGGATCGCCTTGTCAGCTGCACTAAGCATTGCTGTTGAAATGCACTGAACATTGGAATCGATATCATTATCTGTTTGGAGATGCTCGACAAGGTTAAATTCCGATAATAATCGACGATATTTATCGTAGTCGGCTAACTTGTAGTTCCAGATTTTTCTCTTAAAACTTATGGTTGACGGACGTGTAAATTTTAAGTAAACAACGATTGGGCATGATATCGTACTTGATCAGGTATAAAGGGATCGAGTACATGACTTTGAAGAATGTTTGCTGTATTACGGACAAGAACAAGGTCAATCGTTGATGCGGAGTGTTCGGTAAAGTGTGTTGATTCTGTAATAAGCTGGCTTAAGTGGAATTCGTTCACTAATTCCGTAATTTTGTTGTCGCTGTTCAGAGCCATATTAAAGTTAAAATCGCCTGCAATAATAATGTCTACAATGTTTGTGTTGTCGGCTCGATCAACACTTTCTTTTATTACATTGTTGTAAGTCCATGTACGCTGAATTGCTGTTTGGTGGTCGGTATATACCTGCCACGAGTACTTTTTTCGATTTGACAGAAAGTTCGAGCCAGACGGCCTCAAGAGCATTTATCTCCAGGTCGTGGAGACGTTTGCAGGTAATAGTTTCACGTACATACGCAAGAACACCACCTCCAAGACGATTGCGTCTGTCGTTTCTGAAAGGTTGCGAAAAATTTTCGATGTGGATGGTGGTGTCAGAAATGTCCGGTTTTAGCCAACTTTCAGTAAATATAAGCACGTCGTAAGCATCTGCCTCGCTCTTAATTATGCCCATTTTCGGTGTGATGCTTTGAATGTTAAGATGAAAAATAATTGAGATGATTGGAGAGCATATCGAGTGATGAAGCTAAGATAGTGTGATTCGAGTCATTATTGCTGACGACAGAGTCTGGGCTGGGATTAACTTCAACATCCCCAGATAGTTAATCCCGGCCCAGACTTTGTCGTCAGCAATAATAAACAGCCGTATTTAACGAGCGATTGATGTTTGAGTCATTGAGGTTTTACTGTATATCAGTTTTACAAACATGAGTTATTAGTCTTCCATCACGAAAACATACCTATATAATTGTGACCCCCTTAAACGCCACTTTTACATGTATATAGTAAAACTGGGGTTTACAGGGGTGTACATTATTTTTCTTACATCTGCTCAAAAACATAGATTGTGTGTACTCGTTAGAACCGCCTCGGCGAAGCGGTTCTAACGAATACCCACAATCTATGTTTTGAGCAGAAATATGAAAAAATATCAGAATTTTTTATCTGAAAACTTTCAGTTTTTGTTGGTAAATTTTAAATATATTTGAATAGGCGTGTTTTCGTAATGATTTTTTTTACCATTTAGTAATGTTGTATTTCTTTTTTTTTATCAGTATATTTGTATAGTACTTCATTATACCCTTCTCAATCAGAACTCAGATTATCATACACTTTCTCAAAATATAGACCACTTTTTTATTGCAAAGCAGATAATCATCAGTCTGTGTTTATCAAATCGGCCGCGCCATGTAAAAACATGTCTTCGGGCATATGGGGACAGCGAAGGCCCAGATCAGTCCGTGCATCCACGAAGTCTCATCAGGGCCTTCGCTGTACGCTGCAAGAATCTTTGGATTCTATAGAAGGTATCAGTGGAGAGTAAATGTCTAGATGACCTTGCGCATGCACAGAATGATGTGAATCCGCACATTTTTAGCATACTCAAAGACACTTTTTCGCTTGACTGGGCCCATATATCGAACACTCATATAATGACTGGATTCCAGCAGGGTATGCTATCTTTTCAGTACAATTGATGGTTGAATCATTTTAGCCGAAAGTGAGATAACATACCTTCTGACATATGCGTCCAACAAAGACTCAAATCAGCCTGCGCATCCGCGCAGTCTGATCAAATTCTTCGTTGTCTGCATGGCGAAATTTTGCATCATTGGCTAGCCAACATGTACCTGGTGAAGGTTCTGATCAGACTGCGCAGGCTGGTCTAAATCGTCGCTGGGCACACACGCCCGAAGGTAAGTTTTCTTACGTTGTGGCTCATTTCGTCATATTGATGCCAAATCTCAGTGCCCGGAATGTGTCTGCACCGATGACGTGCGCGCGTCTACAATGCAGTAAACCACACTTGCATGTGTCTGTCAAATGGACTGTTTGTTGCCCTTCGTTTATTACTGAGAACTACAGTGGGACTTCAATAGCTCGTACAACTCTTTACTGTAGGAAGGGGCAGTTTGAACCAGTAAGAGTGAATCACAGCGTCAGGTCAGGAGACAAATGGGGATAATTTAGGAAGGCCTTCTCAAGCTTCTACAAAAGAATGGTATGTTCGCTGTAATCATTAGAATCGCATCGATGAGGTTTTTCTAACGAGTACATACAATATAATTTTTTCATGATAAAATTTTTTTTCCTAAAATATCCGAAAATTTTCTTGAGCTATAGAAAGCATTTCCTAGGAACGAATTCGAATAATCCATCACAAAAACATACCTATATAATTTTGACCCCCTTAAGCCCCACTTTTGTATAGTAAAATTGGGGTTTACAAGGGTGTACATTATGTTTTATTTCTGCTCAAAAATACAGATTGTGGGTACTCGTTAGAACCGCCTCGCCGAGGCGGTTCTAACGAGTACCCAAAATCTATGTTGGGTTTAAAAGGGTGTACATTATTTTTTATGTCTGCTCAAAACATAGATTGTGGCTACTCGTTAGAACCGCCGCTCGCCGAGGCGGTTCTAACGAGTATCCACAATCTATGTTTTGAGCAGAAAAATATAAGAGATTTTTATCTGAAAATCTTAAGTTTTTGGTGGTGAAATTTTCAATATATTTGAATAGGTATGTTTTCGGAATGCACGGTCAACGAGCCATCGATGTTCGAATCCTTGAAGCTTTACCATTACTGTACTATAATAAAAACATGCCCTGCGAAAAAAGGATCATAATGTACATATACCAAAATTCTGTTGTCCTCGTGATTATTATTGACCAATGAAATCAAACCGCGCGTTTTTACGAAATTCAAATACATTTTATATTTATAGCCGCGCTAGTCTTGTCGCTGTGACGTAAGATTGCTTTCGATAGAGGGTTACCTGGTAAACCTGGACTGGGACATTTAGAACATTGGCAAACAGTGCAGACCCAGATCAGACGCCTCAGGTTAAATGAAACAGTCTTAAGTCCCAGTTCAGAACCATTTTTCTAGCCTTTTCTCAGGGACAATCTATCCACCGTTGCTGTCAGTCCATTGATTACAGAAGAAAGGCAAAACAATGTTGAAAGATGTTCCTCCCTGAAAGTGCACAGATTTCCTTTAAACGCTTATATTATGAATGCATCTGCGCATTCTGTGTTTGTTGGGTCTCCATATTGGTCGCTTACCGACCTTTTAAATTCTTGTCAGTGCTGATTTTAAAGAAGCGTTGCATCGGAAATGATGATTAAATAGTTGCCTCCACAAATCGAGAACAAGTAAAAAGGTACCTCCGGGGTATATGCAATAGCGAAGTCCAAGACGAGTCTGCACGACCACACTGTTGATAAATTCTTTAAGTACTTGTTAGATAACCTGTAACGTCAAATTATTTTATAAGCAGATAGGGAAAGTCTTGATCAGACTGCTTGGAAGCACAGGCTGATCAGGGCCATTGCTGTCCACATATGCCCCGAAGGCACATTTTTACAATTGGGGCTTCATCACGAAAACATACCTATATAATTTTGAACCCCTTAAACCCCACTTTTGTATAGTAAAACTGGGGTTCACAGGGGTATACATTATTTGCCTTATTTCTGCTTAAAAATATAGATTGTGGGTACTCGTTAGAACCGCCTCGGCGAGGCGGTTCTAACGAGTACCCACAATTTATGTTTAAAGCAGAAATATGAAAACTATCAGAATTTTTATCGGAAAACTTTCATTTTTTGGTGGTAAAATTTTCAATATATTTGAATAGGCGTGTTTTCGTAATGTCATTTTTAATGTTTAGCGCTCTGGCTAAAAGATTCAGCAGACTACATTTTTTAAATATTCTCTTACTTTTTCCAGAAAACAGGATTTGACAGTTTATTCAAACTGTCTCCAATGGAGACAATTTGCTTGAAATTTTAAATTCTGTTTTCTTGGAAAAATATGAAAACTATCATCAGCGTTGTCTGCTGAATTCGCCCAGAGTATGGTAAAGGTTAATATACACGGCCAAGTACAAGATAAGAAACAGACACTAGACTTACGATTAAAGTCTGTAAATTGTTGCTTTGATTTGATTTAAATAAAAATCTCCAGGACACACTAAAGTTAAATTGTGAGATTTGATGTATTGCGGAGCATGACGGGTGGAGACAGCATGCTGAATGCTATAAAATTAACCAATTGCCATGCATATCCTAAACTGTGGACCAAGAAATTTGTCTCCCTTCTGAAAATGAGGTCTACTCTAAAAGGAAAGAATTCGCTTCCCCTCGCGAGCAAAGTCTTTCCTTTCAGACTAGATACATTTTCAGGAGGGTGTTACTGACAGCAAGTTACAAACGTTGTCTAATCAGGGCCCAGTTGTTCAAAACTAATAATGTCGTTATTTAACATATCGTACAAACTTTGAACATTAAATATGGCTTATACGCTAAAATTTTTGCTGATCAAATGTGAGTAGCTTTTGCATTTGCAAAACCTACTCACTTTTTTTCAGCAAAAATAACTCAGAATTAGATATTATACTTACTAAAACAGTTAACATTTTGACCACTAAGGAGCTCGATAAGCTAACGATGATTTGAACAACTGGGCCCTGATTAATTGATCCAAATTTGTTGATACAAATTAATACAATTAATATCAAACAGTGCAGATGCACATCAGTTGGCTTCAACTGATCTGGGTCTACACTTTTTGCAAAGCAAGGGCATATCCGGGCTCAGCAGGAGCTCAGTTAAGGATGCGTTTAACTACATTACTTTACCAAATTGCCGGCCTCGGTGGCTCAGCTGGATGCGCCGTCCGACTGGAGACCAGGAGGTCGCGGGTTCAACCCCCGCCGAGGTCGGCAACTTTCTTTCGTGGAGATTGATCATGGAATATTTTCTACGGTCATTCTCTCCCTTCCTCTGTTTCAAGAAGGGCAGTTGTCAGTTTCTGGCGAAAGAATGTGCACAATACTAATTAACCGTTAAGAGGACTAATCCTGCCCAGTAAACGTGTGGTTAGGTAAACTGACCGCGCTCGACATGACCCCATTGGATTGACTGGGCCGTAAAACCTCAACATAAACAAAACAAGACTTCACCAAATCAGAGAAGTGAAGAATCTGTTCTGTAAAAAAGAGGTAAACTATATTTCTTTCAACACGCGTAGCTTTCTTACGGTAAAGTGGTAGGTTCTAACATGTTACTGACATGTTCTGTTTCTTTTTGTCCAAATCTAAAGATCTAAAGGCATTTATAGTGATATTCAATTATCTAAAGTGACATTTGCTAGACTATTTTATATCAAATTAATTTAATGAATAACTGGCAGACTGGATGAGTGCATCGGCTAATTTTACGAGACACAAAAAATCTTACCACAAATATCTCGAGCAGGTTCACACATGTTGGTCATAACTAACCATTTGAATTTGCCTCTTAATTCACCCAGATTAAATCTGCACAAACTACAAACTGGCAAGTTCACATAAAATGCAAAAAAGATAGATTTCATCCTACACACGTCTGGCATTAAGCCCCACCCCACCTAAAATATCTATCATTCTAATTTCTTCAATACAAAAACAAGAGATTATTGGCAAACCAAAGCACGGTGTATATCGGTAATACACCTACTAAATTAGCTATCAGTAAAATGCATCTGGCTAGGACAGTTATCATTACATTGTATGTACAAATGTAAGTACTTGCTACTAAATTTCTATTTAGATGGGAGACAGGTGTTTCGTGTTTCATTATAAGCCTTCAAAGAAAATAGAAACTATGCAAAACATTATCTGGACGGAACGCGACGTCATTACGAAAACATGCCTATATAATTTTGACCCCCTTAAACCCCACTTTCATATAGTAAAACTGGGGTTTACAGGGGTATGCATTATTTTTCTTATTTCTGCTCAAAACATAGATTGTGGGTACTCGTTAGAGCCGCCTCGACGAGGCGGCTCTAACGAATACCCACAATCTATGTTTTGAGCAGAAATATGTAAAATATCAGATTTTTTTATCTGAAAATTTTCATTTTTTGGTGGTAACATTTTCAGTATATTTGAATAGGCATGTTTTCGTAATGGATGGGAAAAACACTATGCAGCCCCGGAAGGTACATTTCCTGTCCAATATTTAGCAAAAAAGAAATTAGATAGTATGTTGTTTAAACGAGCTCTAAATGTTGAAATAGCGACGTAATAAGTCGTTAAAACGAAATAAAAGTTGTTTCATATCCATTCTGTTTTCTAAACCGTTTTCTGTCCGAAATGTCCCTTCCGGAGTTCCCTAAAACACAGACGTGAAATTGAGTCGAGTTTAGATCTAACGTCCCAATCAATACTAATAAGAAAGGCAGTTATCAGTTTCTCGCGAAAGAATATGCACAGGTACTGGATAACCGCTTAGAGGACTAAGCCTTCCAAGGAGATCGTGTGGTTAGGTAAACTGACCGGCTCGACATGATCTTGATAGTGTTGACTGGGCCGATAAACTCCCAACCAACCAAACCAATCAGTTATTACAGTCTTGTCGAGATTTTAACCCACATGAGACAGAGAAATAGATCTGAAACAAGATGTGAATGTGACCATCCTTTATATCCATCGGGTTACTCACCATTTGTTTGCATAATTTAGTACCAAGCCAAATAAAATTTAATGCATCATCATGAAGAACGGAAACAGTCCTACTAAATATCTCAAAATACCATAGTGTATAATGCTTATGATCCTCTGAAAAGAGAAACATGTTTTTCATTACAAACAAGGTATAGAGATACAGAGATGTTTTTCTTATGAACATGTTTTAGGTAAAAAAAAACAAAACAAAAAAAAAAAAACAAAAAAAAAAAAAAAAAAAACAAAAAAAAAAAACAAACAAACAAAAAAAAAACAAAACAAAAAACAAAAAAAAAAAAAAAAAAAAAAAAAAAAAAACAACAACATAAAAAACAACAAAATACAAACTATTATCAGATTATGGGGCTAGTAGAAAATCAAACCAGACGCAAAGATGTATGTCGATTTGAATTTATTTAAAACCCCACAAGAAATTTTAATTGATTTGAATTTATTTAAAACCCCGCAAGAAATTTAATAAGATTTTACAATATCACTGTATGCGATTAAATATATATTTTTAATAGCAGCAAGACAAGTATTTAATAAGTATGAGATAATTGTCTGAAGTAGAGTTTGTGATGAAATTCGACTTATTATATCATTTGTGAAGCTTCGATAACCAATACAACGTTAAGATCTGCCATAGATCTCTTTACAGACTGATTACGACGATCTTAATAACTCACTTCACATCTTTGAAAGTCTTCATATTTGATTTTTTACATCCAGTATTGATGTAGTCCTAACGTCAAATAATGAAAATGCTATTTCTAGCTTTAGTGTTTTGGAGCTGCGTCACATTTGACCAGGGCCCAGTTGTTCAAAGCGTCATTAGCTTAACGAGCTCGTTAAGGGTCATTTCGTTAACTGTTTTAGCAGATTTAATACACAATATTCTGATAATTTTTTGCTGAAAAAATGTGAGTAGCTTTTGCACTGCAAAAGCTACTCACATTTTTTCAGCAAACAATTTCAGCATATTTGCGTGTATCTCGATGTAAATTTTAACGAATCGTTAACTAACGATGTCGTTAGCTTTGAACAACTGGGCCCAGTAGTTTTTCTACTAACCATTCCAAAGCGGTTACTCTGTGGTAATTCTTCTTTGTTTGTACGTCGTTGGTTTCAAATGTGGTGTTTGTTTGTTATTGTTTGTATCTCATCTCTGCTTATTTTGGTGACCCAGGAAGGCTGTGTTTCGTGATTGTGGATTTTCCTAGTATTTGCCCTTATAGTTTTGTAGCTGGAACGAAAGCATATTTCGTATGAAAGTCTTGGATACCATGCTTTAGATGTCAAAAAGCAAGTATAGTAAGGGGTTTGGATTGCTAGTGTACAACGAACTATGTGAATGGATAAGTTTGCAGATACTTAATAGTATACTCTCGTTTGCATAAGCATTTGCAGAAATATAGTCGATTCTCGTTATCTCGACTTCGCTTATCTCGAACAACCGCTTATCTCGAAGTGAAAATCTGGTCCTAGTTTTTATATGAAAATCTAACAACAGGTAACAAAATATTGTGTAAAAGAGGAGAAATTGCTCCTAAGGAGCAATTTCTCCTCTTTCCACAATATTTTTAATATCTCTCTAACTTCAGGAGTCAAATTACATATTCATTTGTGAAATGTGGTTGTTAGATATATTTTTTGCTCATTTCTGCAAATCTGATATGTCGAGGTACAGATATCTCGATGAATTTCAGACAGTCCCTTGGACTTCGAGATTACGAGAGTCGACTCTACTATAAAGCTCCATCAATTTGTATGCGACATTTTAGTAGTCAATAGGGCTTAGGTACTTTATAATAGGTGAAATTCTATCACGTGATAAAAAAAAAAAACTTTTCGAACTAACGATAATAATGTTTCCAACTGGCGTTTACAGAATTTAGAATGTATCGAGGGGGTTAATTGCAATATCAATATAATAAATTAATCCAAGGGTGACTACATTGCAGACCGTGAGAATTTTGATTGTTAGCGACTTTATTTCCCTTTGTCATTATCTTGTATGTAGAATGACAGTCCCCTACCCCCACCCTACCCCTCTCCAACAGACATCTTCCTATCATTCCTGCGAGCACACGGTACTAGGGCGATGCTGTATCAAAGTCAATCCAACATTGCGACATAGATTTGATGTTGTGTCAGCGGTGCATAGTGCCCGCCGAAGTTACTCTAGTTAATTCAATATTTCCCATGTATCCAATTTTCCCCAGTCCCTAGTTCTATACCTCATATGTATTCTATTTAAAATTCATTGTCATGTCTTGATGTTTCTATTGTAATTCAGCTCGATGTCATGTTTATGACCGGAGTTTTCTCAGTAAAGTATATCGTATCGTATCGGATGAGGTTGGGGCCACGAGGGGTAGTTTTTTTTTTTTTTCGATTTGTTCTGTATTTCCAAAGGGTCATTACTTCGGAATGTTTCACAATTTGAAAACATTGATTTGGTTCAAGACGTCATTAAGTGGGGACATTTAGCGGCGAATATCAGAAACGCTTGTTTTGTTTTGTTTTACAGACGTACGACGTACCGCGTGAATATAAACAAAACTTATTTTATGCATCAGACAGATGATGTTGACTGTTTATAGGATATGGCACAAATGAAGAGTGCATTATTCCAGTAATACAGCGAAACATCATATACCGCTAATAACGTGCTTAATTAAGTATTCGGACAGACTGGGCCCAGTTGTTCAACGCATCGTTAGCTTAATGAGCTCGTTAGTGGTCAAAATATTAACTGTTCTAGTAAGTACAATATCTACTTCACAGGTATTTTTGCTGAAAAAATGTGAGTAGCTTTTGCAAATGCAAAAGCTACCCATATTTTTTCAGTAAAAATATTAGCGTATATGCCGATATTTAATGATCAAAGTTTTAACGATACGTTAACTAACGACATCATTAGTTTTGAACAACTGGGCCCAGGACTGTAAACAATGCAGACAGCGGCATCTGACCTGGGTGTACACTATATGCTCAGGCCTGTCTTAGACTTGCTCTAGTCTCCAGTGGTTAAGTTTTATTCTTATAATCCTGTTTGATAATCAACTAAAATAAATAAAAAAAATATCATCATGACTATAAAGGCTTATAATCATGATATCATTTTTGTTTTATTTTAGTGGATTATCAAACAGGATTATAAGAATATTAAATATTTAGTCACCTGGGACCCGGAGCCAGTCCAAGACATGTCTATACGAATACTCTAGAACAAAATGTATATACACTAATAAGATCAACTTTGTTCATCTTTGTAAGTTCTTCATTTTAACAACAACACGGGGAAATCATTATGCAACAAACGAAGGACGTTATCTGTCACTGAATCCATGCAGTGTTATCAGGATCTACACTGCTCATGCGCGTAATTAATGTACAAATATTCTATATGACAACAAAGAAGATCCTCATCAGACTAACGACCGTGGCTATAGTTGGCAACGCATCATTACGAAAACACGCCTATTCTAATATATTGAACATTTCACCTCCAAAAACTAAAAATTTACAGATAACAAATTCTAATATTTTTCATATTTCTGCTCTAAACATAGAATGTGGGTACTCGTTAGAACCGCCTCGACGAGGCGGTTCTAACGAGTACCCACAATCTATGTTTTTGAGGAGAAATAAGTAAAATAATGTATACCCCTGGAAACCCCAGTTTTGCTATATAAAGATGGGGTTTAAGGGGGTCAAATTTATATAGGCATGTTTTCGTGATATACCGCTTTTCTTACATGTGCGTACATGTATGCTGTAGTTCGTGTTAATATTTTATCACTCTCTTGTCAAAATCAGGAGACGACAAATGGATGCTATTTTTCCCAGAAATAGGTTTTGACATTTCACGCAAATTTTCTACTAAGGAGACAATTTGCGTGAAATAGCAAGGTCTCTTTTCAGGGAAATATAGGAAAAACCCGTATTTACCGAGCAAGCTAAGCGTTAGTCATGTTTTCCTAGGTTGTGGTGTTTCAAGTGTTTACGATTTGAAAACATTGATTTGATCTAAAACGTCATTTACTGAAGAACTTCAAAGACGAATATCAGAAACGCTCATTTTCTTGCTTTTTTTTTTTGTTTTGTTTTACAGACGTACTTACCGCACATAATAGAAATAAAACTTATTTTATGCATCAGACAGTCTGGTAGAATTATTGATATTGACTGCTTATAGGATATGGTACAAATGTAAAGTGTATTAACCCTTTCATTCCTGCAGAGAACAAGACTGATGACGTTGCAAACAGTGTAGATCCTGGTGAGATCGCTCGTAACGAGCCATCTCACCAGGATCTCCACTGTTTGCATTTCTGTTTTTTTTTTATTTGTGACTGAACACCTATTTGCAACAATGACTACATGTCCAAATTCAGAGATGGAATTCATTTAAGAAACAACAAACCACCATATTCCGCAAATACCGTGTTTTATCAGGCGGGTCCAAGCAAATAGTCATTACAAAAACATGCCTATTAATATAATGAAAATTTTACCACCAAAAAATGAAAATTTTCAGATAAAAAAATTCTGATTTTTTTTATGTCTCTGCTCAAAACGTAGATTGTGGGTACTCGTTAGAACCGCCTCGGTTCTAACGAGTACCCACAATCTATGTTTTTGAGCCGAAAAAAAAAAAATAATGCATACCCCTGTAAACCCAGTTTTACTATATAAAAGTGGGGTTTACGGGGGTCAAAACTATATAGGCGTGTTTTCGTGATGGCACATACAAATTAAACCCGCCTGATTTGGGTTTTACACTGTATGCTCAGGCATGTCTGTCCAAATACTTAGAGTTGATGAGGTACAATTATTGTCTAATCCAGATAGGAATTTAGCCAGATCTTGAACCTGGCTAGGCCGGTATAGTCATTCTAGTTATTTATTTTATCGCAAGCGGTGAAAGCGAAATGAATGAAAAATGATATTTTCACTAGTGAAAACTAACAAGTTGATGTTATTTTCACTACTCGTTTCGGATTACTACGGTTGTCTTAATTGTTTCCCTAATAGATGCCGACCCCACTTAGGGTTTTTTTTTTTTTTTTTTTTTTTTTTTTTTGAATTTCTCTAACTTCTATGGTTCTGAGCAAAACTATCAAGTGTTGGTATGCGTTTTCATAGTTTGAATATAAGAAAACTTTTGGTAACAAGATTATTTTAATTTGCCGAAACTCTTTTTTTTTGTTCGCTCAAGCACTTCACATGTTAAGCACTGAACGTCGACGCAATGGCGTTAATTGTTTGTTTGGTGAAGATGGTTAGGACGTCAGAAGCGCGCATTGGCGTGTAAACAATAAAATGAAAAAAAAATACTCTTTTTCCGTGAACACCATAAAATTCCATCTCGTGTAATAAAGCATTCACATTTTCACTCGTGTTTCGCACTCTTGAATATACGATTGTTTTCAATACATTTGATGATATTTATAGTATTCACAGCAAAAGAGTAAATATCCTCAATTTATCTTCCAGTAATGTCCTCACTACTGAAGACTGTTTACACTTTCTAATGTCGTAGATCCATTTCAGGTTTTTAAAAGACAATGACTTCAATGAATCAATTTTTTATAACCTTGAACCAAGAAATCTTTCAACTAATAAAAGTTATCTGGTATCATTAGGTGAGTAGGCAAAACAGAGATATTAAAAGTGACAACCATTAAAATGATAAATTTTTATACCTAAGAATCACTAACTGATTTATTGATATGTACAGTATGTACAACCTCCTGGAAAATGAGATGAAGGTCAAAGATCAAAACTCCTATTTGGCCTAGCCAGAGTCCGGATCTGGCTATGTTCCTATTTGGACTAAATAAAGTGTTATAGATGTTGAATCAACTGTGTTCAGATTTGAATGTCCCTCATAATAACCACAACATGGGAAAATGAAGTTGTGCAGACATCAAAGGACAGTATTTGGCAAGGACACCATGTAATGTGACCAAGACGTTCGTGCATGTCTTCTTTGATAGCTAAAGATTCTATATTCAGACTCAAGCAGACTCAGTTGTCGGCGCGTGTCCATTTTTTACAGGTATGTTGTAGCTTATGTTAACCATTTTTCCTTAGCCCATTTATGTCGAGTGGATTCTTCTACCACCAATCTTCGGACCGGTCCATTTTCAATATAAGTGGTGTTTGGTTAGTTTTTTTTTATAGTTACAATGTTTTTAGAAATCCCTGTCTTGTATGCAAAGTGTAGATCTTGATCAGAAGCCTCGTTCTGCGACGTCTGATCTGGGTCTGCACTGGTTGCTCATGTAAGTGTTTGCAAGTGCAGATGCTTATGTGGAGGGCATAAGACGTCGCTACGTGCTTCGACATAGTGCTTATATTATTAAATATTCTGGGCCCAGTTGTTCAAAACTAACGACATCGTTAGTAAACGATTCGTTAAAATTTACATCGAGTGATACGCAAATATGCTGAAATTTTTTGCTGAAAAAAAATGTGAGTAGCTTTTGCAGTACAAAAACTACTCACATTTTTTCAGCAAAAAATATCAGAATATTGTATATTGAATCTGCTAAAACAGTTAACGAAATGCCCCTTAACGAGCTCGTTAAGCTAACGACGCTTTGAAACACTGGGCCCTGGTCATTTGGGACTATTGGGCTCATAGAATAGAATTCCGCACACCGCTGCTAGGGATCGTGATAAATGATGTATTTTGTTTTATTCCTTATGAATAGACTCACTGCCCTCGTAAAGTTGAGTCTGTCTGTTTCTGAGTTTGATTCGTAGTGCCAAAGGATCCCTGCTTCGGACTATTTTGTGATCGCAACAGCTGTCGTTAAGTGCTTGTGTGGAGACGTAATACGTTGCCACTTACTTCGATGTAGTGATAATATTATTTAATTTTCTGGTCCTTTTGGACTACGTATTGGGCTCGTACATTATATGTGGAAATAAAGTCCCGTTAAATGCTGCCTGGGAACATGATAGGTGTTGCCTTTTTCACGTTTCCTCACAATATCTCAATAAATCCAAGTTTGTTATTCTTTCTTGTTTTGGTTTGTTCTGTATTTCTTAAGAATCCTTACTTAAGAATGTTTTACAATTTGAAAATATTGATTTGATTCAAGACGTCATTAACTGAAGAAATCTTGCGACGAATATCAGAAATGCTCATTTATTTATTTTTTATTTATCTATTTATTTTTTTGTTTTGTTTTGCAGACATACTTACCGCACATGCTTACAAAAAAAAACATGCTTCAGACAGTCTGGTAGAATTATTGATGTTGACTGTTTATTTGATATGGCACAAATCAAAAGTGTATTAACCTTTTCATCCCTGCAGACCAATACAAATGTCTTTGCAAACAGTGCAGATCCAGATGAGACGGCTCGTAACGAGCCGTCTCATCAGGATCTACACTGTTTGCCTTTCTGTTATTGATTTGTGGCTGAACCCCTATTCGCAACAATGGATATGTCCAAGTTCAGAGGTAGAAAAGTTCATTTCAGAAATACCGGGGTGAAAGTGTTAATCCAATTACAGAATGAAACATCATATTCCGCAATTATCATGTACAGTCTATGTATTCGGACGGTCTGAGCAAACAGTGCAGATCAAAATCAGATACGTCTAATCTGTTTTTAAAATGTATGCCTGCCCATCCGAATACTTAGAGATGAAACATCATATCTTGAATGTAGGATCGACTGCGTTGAGATTTCAGTTTTCCTCAAATACATGAGAATTATTATTATGCTAATTACGAAGGACATGTTTGACAGGGAATTCGTGCAGTGTGATCATGACCTACTCTGTTCATGCATGTCTTCATTGATATCCAAAGATTCTATATGCAAACTCAAACAATTGACCGTGGCCATAGTTGTCCGCGCATGCCCTCGTCTTACATGTATTTTGCAGCTCATTCTAGTCCCTTTCTTTGGTTGCTGTGTTTGTAAGTGCAAGTGTTTGTGTAGCGGCCGTTAAACGTCGCTCCGTACTTAGAAATAGTGCTATTATTATTATTTTTCTGGTTCTTTGCGAATACTAGGCTCATACTTTATATGTAGAAATAAAATTCCGCATAAATTTACTAGGGGGCGTGGGGGATATTGCATTGTTTTCATTACATTAGTATTTATCGTCATTACGAAAACATGCCTATATAATTTTGACCCCTTAAACCCAACTTTTATATAATAAATCTGAGGTTTACAGGGGTATACGTTATTTTCCTTATTTCTGCTCAAAAACATAGATTGTAGGAACTCGTTTGAACCGCCTCGCCGAGGTGGTTCTAACAAGCACCCACAATCTATGTTTTGAGCAGAAATATGAAAAATATCAGAGTTTTTTTTAATCTGAAAAATTTCAGTTTTTGGAGATGAAATGTTATATATATGTGAAAAGGCCTGTTTTCGTAATGGTGAACACACGCAAATAAACCGAGGCCCCTATTTTCTGATTTTGATTTGTTCTGTATTTCCAAAAGGATCCCTGCATCGGTCTGTTTTGTAATCGTAGCAGTATTTTCTATATATTTGAATTGGCGTGTTTTCGTAATGGTAAGATAAAGCGACGGGTAGTAAAGCGGGCAGGTATGTTAAGGAGCAAAAAGATGCCCCATTATCCAGAGTAAAGCGGTATTCAAAGTCTGGAAAATCAGACAAACACCGAAGTCAACCACCGCTTCAGATGTGAGGTCACTTGCTCCATTGTCGAACCGTTAGACTTTCTGATTTACATCATTTGCTTAACCCAGCTTCTATGTAATCGCTGAAATCACCATTTTATTGCTCAAATGCATTAAAATGACGGCAAGCAAAACACCATTATGATGTCTGATCCCTCGTTATTGTAGGAGTAAATGTGATGCGTCGTAAAAACATATCTTCGAACATAAGGAAACAGAGATTCCCGGATCAACCTATATATCAGTGCAGTCGGATCCGGGCCATCTCTATTCGTCGATATATTCTACAAAACGCGCACATTTCAAAAGCGGTCAACTAATACGCAGGAAAAAGAAATAAAGGTGCGTTTCTCATATTGGGCCTTTTTATCACAGTCGCCGTTTCTCTTATATCGAACTCTTTGTCATTTTGACATTTTTCTTATATTGGGCTCATATCATATTGGATGATTTTCTCATACTGGACGCCATGTAATAATCGGCGTTTTTATATTAGATTTTTTTTTCTCTTATTGGACGTTTTTCATATTGCCATTTTTGTAAAATAGGACCCTTTCCTCAATTTGGACATATGTGTTTTTTTCTCAGATTGGACACTTTTCTCAGACTGGACAATTTTCTAATATTGGGCTCTTATATTGGGCGTTTTTCCCATATTGGGCATAGAACGTAGTGTCTGAGTAGGGTCTACACTGTTTGTCATTCATCTAGCAGTTTTAGACACATCAACAGATGGTAAAATAAGGTTGTTCAAAATTTAGGACAAGTAGGGAGTTACATGTAAAATGTTTCAATATGCAGAGTTAATACGGGCCCTTTCTGAATGATTGTAAATTGGTCTGTCGGTCTCGTCATGAAAAAAACGGCACCTGAGCTTGAATAAGAAGAGTGACAGTTTAGATCATCACGTTCATCCACACAGTCTGATCAGCAAAGTGTACAGTTTATTTTTCTTCAGCGCAATCGGAGAAGACACCGATCATTTTATGCGTAAAGACAGGGTGATATAGACTAACAGTCTTTTCCTGTGAGTTAAGGTACTTTTATTTTGTCACGGCTTATGGACATTTTTTTTAGCGAATATAAATGTTATGTTTGAGAAAACTACTGCACAGGATGGGTCCTCTCACTGAATTATGACTACGTATCGACTGCCATCCAAAATGCCATTGTAAACGACATATAACAGCCGATAAAAACATCGATCCCTTTCTATTGACGCTACCGTGTTTACTCTAAGCGTTCTAAGTGTTCCGGCAAACATTGTAGACCCAGATCAGATTCCACAGAACGCGGTGTCTGATCAGGGTTTACCTTGTTTGCCACACAGCTAGCAAACTTAAAACAAATCAACAAATACCTTTGTAAAACAGATTTTTCAACTATTAGGATATGTATAGTAAGTATAGTGAACAGTCGGGGTAGCCCGAGTTCTTAGGATACAAATGAAACTACGGTGATTTAGGACAAAAAAAGAGAAACATAATTGTATGATATTCGCTAACAGCATTAATATTAACTAATGGCAGGATGGCTCTTGTCTCACTTGAAACAAATCCAGTGGTCGGGGTCGTTTTCCATTTTTCTTCTTTTCTCTTGTCTCTGGGAGACGGCTCGACAGGACTGAAGTATTGTTGACAGAGCAGTTAGGCATCAACTATTAATACAATTAATGTAAGTCCTGTTGTGAGTTACGCAATGCAAACAATAGTCCTTCAAAGAATTAGCGGAGTGCAAAGGACGAGATCACATTGCCCGTACAATTTGATCAGGGTCCATGCTGTGTAGATTCAGAAATACTTGAATACACATGATGAAGGGTCCTAATCAGATTGTTCAGTTATGACACGTTGATCTAGGTATTTTAATGTTCGAACTTACAACAAAAACCCGATTTCACGTGTCGCGACTCCATTTTGGGTCGATTGTTCACAATCGAGCAATAGAATACAAACGCTAAAGTTTCAAGGTAGTTGTCCGCGTGACTATTATTGATGTCATCAAATCAAGCGGAGGCCCAGTAGTAGTAGTCAGATTTTTAATGTAGCCAGGCAACAGGGTCACATAAGGGCTACGTCAAATACCAAATCCAGGTAACGGCTATTTATAGCCGGGTTATTTTTGTCTCTGTGACGTCAGAGTGAAGTGTAAAGAGGGTCATCTGTAAAACTTGGACTGGGACATTGGCAAACAGTGCAGACCCAGATCAGACGCCGCGGAACGCGACGTCTCATCAGGATATGTACTGTTTGCTTAAATTACAGGAAGTTAAAGGTTAAAATAAATACTCTTGTCCATGTTTGAAGGACCATTTTCCCAGTCTACCCTCAGAAAAAAATCAACCCACCAGTGCTCTCAGTGCTTTCATTATATCAGTTGCAGGGAATGAGTACATTTTCAGTGACAAGCAACACTGCCAAGACTGTTAATGCCTCCATCACGAAAACATGCCTATATAATTTTGACCCCCTTAAACCCCACTTTTATATAGTAAAACATAGATTGTGGGTACTCGTTAAAACCGCGTCGATGAGGCGGTTTTAACGAGTACCCACAATCTATGTTTTGAGCAGAAATATGAAAAATATCAGAATTTTTTATCTGAAAAATTGCCATTTTTGGTGGTAAAATGTATTTGAAAAGGCGTGTTTTCGTAATGCTAATTAACCCATTTACCATTCCTACCAAGTGGTAGTCTCTATCATAACTCATTGGACCGTTCCAGTTTCAATAGAAGGGATATCTAATTAATTTTTGTTATTATCATGTTTCTTTGAATTTGGCATTGAATGCAATCAGTGTAGACCCAGATCAGACGCCGCGTTCTGATCAGGATCTATTAAGTTTGCCAATACCCCTTTTTAAAGGAACGCTATGCATAAATGGATTAAGGTCATTGCCCCGCTCTCCCCCCCACCCCCCACTCCCCGCCTCCCGCCCTTTCCCCTTCCGCCCCTAATACCAAGTCTTTTCCGTTTAGAGGAGAGTCCTTTTCAGATTGGACGATGAGCAGGAAAGCAAACAGGAAGTCACATGAGTTGGTTCCCTTGTACGAAATGGCTCAAATTCTACCAAATGTATTGAGTCTCCTTAAGTCTAGTCTGCATTATTGATGAGCCTTGAAATTGGCTAAAACAAGTTCGTAAGGTCTATCATTAAGGTATCTGATTTGCGCCGATTTTCAGACGACAATTTTTCCGTCTGCATGTGTTTCAAAACAATCTATTAGAAAATAAGTGCATATCCAAACTATGATTAAAGGACTTAGCGCCACAAGGTGAAGGAACATCCAGATGAGATAGACCAAAATGATCAAAACGAACTGCTTTGTTGGAATTTATGCTTCAAAGTCTCCAATAATCACAAATAACTGTTACAGTGCCTTCAAGCATGCGCAAAATGTGCAGATTCACATCATCCTGCACACGCCTAAGGTCTTATCCGTGTATTTGGTCTCCATTGAAACATTATAACGACGAATTGTTTTCTTTCTTTTTATTTTTCAGAAAACAAGACTTGATAGTTCATGCAAATTGTCTCCAACGGACAATTTACCATTTCGTGCAAACTGCCTCCAATGGAGACAATTTGCATGGAATGTCAAAACCCATTTTCTTGGAAAAATATGAAACATATTTCCGTTTGTTGAAAATGTTACATGTACCAAGCATTCTGAGCGTTAACTGATATGCACTTTCTTTGTTTGTTTTCTTACATTGTTAGCGGACATTTCTCCTCCTTAGAACGGAATTTAACGGCCTTTTATTCCTTTCATCTTCCTATATTTAGTTCTCTAATCTCTCCCAGTCGATCTTCGAGACATACTATAATACCGCTCATGAATGCGAAATCATGACGAAAAATTCAGGAATAAACAACTTCATTTATATCACGAATAGCTTTATAAAGCAAATTTAAATGGGTCACAATTCAGAAAAGGGATTTTGTATTATAAGCGGACAGCAAAGGCCTTGATCAGCCTGCGCAAATGCGCAGGCTGATCAGGGTTTTTTGCTGTCCGCTTGTGGAATCATTGGATACTGAAATACAATAGGCTTTCATTATCTCAAACTATAAGGGTCCATAATTTTCAGTTTGAGATAACAGTACTTTGAAACAACAAGAGATAAAATATCAAGAACAGCCAACATTATTAGAACTTCAGTTTGGCTTAAGCAGAAGTTTGAGGTATCAGTTTTTTTAGATAACGAGAGTCAACTGTATAGACATGTGTCTATGAACAGAGAAAGCTATGATGAGTTGTTCTTTTTCTATGTTTTCGCTGTTATCATATGAGATAACGAGATAAGTTCTTCATATAGAGGCCGAAGTACATTACGTTGAGATACATTTGTACATGTAGAAAACTCAAGTCAGGGAAAAGAAGTGGGGACGAGAGAGTGACCAATAAATTCACATTAGCCTTAATTTCTTACATGTAACATTGTTTTACTGAAAATTCAACAAGTCTCTTTTACCTTCAATACTTGTATTTTGGATTAGAATCAGTTTTTTTCTGAGAGGTACACGACCCACTTTATATAGCATTTTGTTTTAGTATAAAATCGTTAGACATACTTTAACTATCCGGCAGCACTGAGCATTTAGAAATTGTGAATAATGGTAAACTTTTGTCACAGAACTGTTTTTGTTGCTTTGGCGCAGTCGCGGATGTATAAAATCAAACATTTTGCAAGTTAGTAGTTCAGATATTGTCGTTGTCAATCAGTAAGTGAAAAAAAAATATCAAAATATTCCGCACGGTTCAAGGATTATAGCCAGTTTCATATTTTTACATTCTTATTCTCTCTTCTTAGCCTATGTCAATGAAAACACACATTTGGCAAGGTCACTGGATAGATCTAGTCAGTATCTATCAGTAGGCCAAAAAATATCAAAATACGGGGCGTGTTCGAAAACTTTTGCAAATGTCTAGTTATCTTCGAAATATTCCCCTCTAACCAGAACTCATCGTTTCAATCTTCTTAATCCAGTTTTTGAAACAGTTTTCATACTTAACTTTGGGTACACCCATAAGTAACTTGTGGATCGCAGACCCTAATGCACTTCTGAACCTATAGCTCCTACCACATAGGTCATGTAATAAATGGACATGCTGGGAACCGGTTTTTGGACGTACTTTTCTCATTTTTGTTCGCAATGTTTTCAGAACCACATTCTTATAGAAGCTACTAGACATACCCTACCTTTTGGGAAAGGAATTTGCACGCATGAGAATAGTATTGGATTCCACTAGCGCGATTCCCATAAGGCGTGCCCATAGTGGCATCCAATACTACTCATGAGTGGCCCAAAATTTCTGAAGAAAATGGTATATAACACCGTTTTTTCTGTAAGCGTTCGTTTACCGATACTTGGCCTTTTGGCTTGTTTCTGAGTCCATATCCTGTTATCACATTACGAAAACACGCCTATTCAAATATATAGAAAATTTCACCTCCAAAAACTGAAAATTTTCAGATAAATGATATTTTTCATATTTCTGCTCAAAACATAGATTATGGGTACTCGTTAGAACCGCCTCGGCGAGGCGGTTCTAACGAGTACCTACAATCTATGTTTTGAGTAGAAATAAGAAAAATAATGTATACCTCTATAAACCCGAGTTTTACTATATAAAAGTGGGATTGAAGGTGGTCAAAATTATATAGGCATATTTTCATGATGAACTTTCCGCTTGGGCTCATAAAATGGGCCAATGTCTCATCGCCAGTTATAAGCCTATCAAACACCTTTCTCTGATATTTTGCGTACTTCTTCAGCAGTTGCTTTGCCATTTGCAGCCTTGTACATTTCTGTTCATCGGTGAGCAAATGGGGAATCCAGCCAGCACTTACTTTCGCTTCCTTAAGAATTTTCTTCAGTATGAAGTTGACAAATGCTAAACCCAAGTTTATCATATGCGTCAGCTGTCTGACAGTGAAACGCGCATCATTCTAAATAATTGACTTAATCTTATTAATGTTAAATTTGGTAACTGCAGACCTGGGTCTTCCTGAATAAGTGGCATCTTTGACTGATTCCTGATCGGAACTGAATTTGGTAAACCACCTATAAACTATGGAAAATGACATTTGTTTATCCCCATAAACAACACATATCTCATCATGTATGCATTTTACACTCAATCCCAAATAATTGTGGGCTTTTATATAACCCTTGATTTCAGCAATATTTTCTATTCGTTATCTAACCATTTTCAACGCAGTATCTATGAGTACCGAAAGCAATAGAAATTTCAAAAGAACCGGTTTCAGTTCAGTTCAGATTTTTAACACTACCAGGCAACTGAGTCACATAGAGGCAGTGCCAAGAATCGGTTTGTGCATTTCAAGTATATTTATATACAATGTAAAGTGATGATCAGTCATCCATTTAGTATTGGGTTTTGTACAGGTAAATCCCATGATTGTCGAGTATATGTTGCGTTTGCAAACTTTTCGAACACTCCTCGTATTCCAAACGGTTTAAGCGCTATAGCCATTTTCGCTAATGACAGAGAGGTGGGCTCACAAAGTGATAAAACATTATGAAAACACGCCTATTCAAATATATTGAAATTTCCACCACCAAAAACCTAACATTTTCAGATAAAAATTCTGATATATTTTTCATATTTCTGCTCAAAACATAGATTGTGAGTACTCGATAGAACCGCCTCGGCGAGGCGGGTCTAACGAGTACCCACAATCTATGTGTTTTGAGCAGTAATAAGAAAAATAATATATACCCCTGTAAACCCCTGTAAACTATATAAAAGTGGGGTTTAAGGGGGTCAAAATTAAATAGGCATGTTTTCGTGATGGGGCACTCTTCGATAGCCGATCTTTCAATCGGTCGAATCGGACGACTTTCTGTAGGTCGATTTCTCTGTTTCTATATATGTCTCAGAAGATTCTGACAGTGTCGAAACAGAAATGTAACGAAGAAAGTGTTTGATAAAAATATTCCACTGGAAACTGTGTCTTTTATTTAAAATATTGCACTGCAGAACTAAACTAAATGGTTGTCTCTTTATGACGTCATTCATTATACTCAGAGACGTGGGACTTGGGGGAGTGGGGGAGGGGGAGGGGTATTAACTGTTTTTTGTTGCTATCTCACTTAAAGATAAAAAAAAAAAACAAAAAAAAAAAAAACAAAACAAATGCAAGTTTGCATGTTTGCTATATATTTCCATACAAATGAGACAGAAATTGAGTAGTAAGGATCTCAATAAAGTGTAGCACCTAACGTCAGATCTGGTCAATCATAAACAGGCAAGTACTGGATTAAAATGGAAATGAAAATGATTGAGTAAAAACGTGTATATATATATATATATATATATATATATATATATATATATATATATATATATATATATATATATATATATATATATGGCTGATCAGGGCCTTGGCTGTCCTTTTACGGAGTCATAGGATACTTCGAAGGCAGCGCCTAGCCCTTCAGAGTCAGGAGACATAACCACTGCACCACTCAACATTTATTGTTGCATAACTCTATTTCAATCAAACAATCATCAATCAATCAATCAATCAATTATATGTAATCAATTTTTATTGGCTAAAATCAGCATACAGTCGAACTCCAATGGCTCGAACATCTTTGGGACCATGGAAATTTGTTCGAGGCATGGGTAGTTCGAGCCACCGAGGGTTAATCATAGCGCAAAGTCAGAAGGAAATGACAATAATCTAGGAATGTCTTTTCCATCTTCTATATAATAGTGGTATCTTGAGTGTACTCATTAGAATCTCGACGAGGCTATTCTAATGAGTACACACAACATACATTTTCATGATAAAATAAGAAAATTTCCCTTAAAATCCCAAAATATTTGTTTTTTTTTTAGCTATCGAAAGAATTTCCTAGTGACTCAAAAACGAGTTCGAATCATCCACGGTAAACGAGCCATCCGTGTTCGAGCCATCGAGGTCATACTGTATATAGCTTTTAGTCACAACAACAATTTAAAAAATAAATAATACAAAAAGCATGTCGATTTGTGATTGAGATATAAAGCTATACAGACAACAAACAACAGATCAGTATAGCAATACAATAGATAGAGTAGAGAAAAAAAAAAAAAAAAAAAAAAATAGAAATGAAATAGGATAGTATAGAATAGAATACAATGTATTCTAATCTATTCCATCCATTCCATTCTATCACATTACGTATTTATCAAGTCAGCAGAATTTTCAAGAGCTTCATTCCAATACCAATTTGCGTAATATATTTTAGACGAGCGTTTGAAGATGTTCTCATGATATTTACAATATTTTTAATAGTAACCGAGATATTTAATAAGCATATTTCTGCACATTGAACATTAAAATTATAGTGTGCAAAGGCTCTGTATTAGAAGAGCCTATTTTGAGTACAGGGGTGTTCCCGTTATGGAAGCTATACGGACTTTCATGGTTTAGTGAAATATTATTAATTGTGCTATATCATAAAAACTAAAGTATTAAGAAAATCAGAAACACTGACAAAACTAAAGCGCGCGCGCGTGTGTGCGTGCGTGCGTGTGTGTGTGTTCACGCAATGAAAGCTATCTGGGCTTTATTGGGTCAACATAACTGTTCATTGTTAGCATTAATCATAAAAAGAAAAAGAAAAAACAGAAATACTGGCAAAAATAACAAGCTGGACTGAGGTTCTCAAACAGTAACAAAAAGGCTCAAGCCTTTCTGTATTCGGACAGGACGCACTTGGGAGATGTTCCGCCATTTTGTAGAAGGGCGGTAACTCTTGTAACTTCCTGTTTGCTTTCTTGCACATCAGGTTCCTTCTGAAAAGAGGTTTACTCTAAAAGGAAAGAATTTGCTCCCACAGGGAGCAAATTCTTTTCTTTTAGAGTAGACGCCTTTTCAAAAGGGAATAAAAACTATTTTGACTGAGATATCTCCCTTGAAAGTATAATAATATCCCTTAAATACCATAATTTCGTTTTAATTTTATACACGACTTATTCCTCATTCTAGTGGGATTCTCTAGCTGTCAGACATGGCATTCTGTAGGGCTCCAGATGCAAGGTCTTTTTTATATAAACTTTGCTATCACATTTCTTTGAGACCATATCGCCTAGCAAATTATTTGACTATTTATCAAGAACATTATTAAACACATCCCGTCTGTGAGAAAAGGTTAAAATGGCGAATCCCTTATGTTCGGATTAACATCTCAGTAACTCTGACTTCGAGTGAAACAGACCCCTACCCAATCTGGGACATAATTAGCACTGACTAGTAAACTGCAAGAAATAATATTAGAAATGGTCCGCAACGGCACAAAACGTACCTTCAGACATGCGCCCAGCGAAGATTCAGATCAGCCTGCGCATTCGCGCAGTCTGATCAGAATCTTCACTGGGCGCATTTTGGAAAGCGAAGGATGCAAAGTTTGTTCTTGCGGAAAAGAAGACTCTGATCAGACTGCGCGCATGCGCAGACTGATCTGTCCTCGATTGGCGCACATATCAGAGGATACGTTTTCTCTAATTGCGGTTCAAATGTCTGTCATTCTGACAATACAAGGAAATAAAGCGGAATAGATGCATTATTGCACAATGTTGGAACTGTAATCGTCTATCGGTATCAAGCATTCAAGTTACTGAAAACTACACATTCACACATCAGTATTGTACATTTGTATTTGTTCAGTAAGGCTTCACGGGGCAGTAAATTTTGGCACTTTTGGGGCCGAGGCCGCAAACTATTTTTGAAACAATAACAACCATAGGTGCAAGTTGCTGAATATATTGCTGTTTTACAGTGCTTCCCTCAAGTGCAAAAACTGAATAGGATACAATGAAACTATTTTTGGCTCCGCATAGACACTTAGTTACCAGTTTACCTTCATACCTGCCAAACTTTTTCAACATAACAAAAGGCATGACCTCTCCCCTAAAAGTTCCATGAACATTTGGCATTTGTCTAAATGTCTTTATCTTGAAAACTTACTGATGGAAACTAATAACAATGTGGCCCTCAACCAGTAAATGTTTTCACCTTACGCCGCTTTGAATAGCAAACCCTTTAAAAACAAGAAGTAATCAATTGAGATCTGCACACGCAGCAACGACCTTGACCTGTTACAGAACTAAGGGACCTGGAATTTTTGTCACGAATTTCACTCATTTGTTATACACACCTTAATTGTCCAAAATATCAATATATCCATATTAAGCAAAGCAACTATGCTATTTTTACACCTGTACTGAAATAGCTTCCAGAGTGTCCACTACAAAAATTGAGCCAGCGCACGACAAAACCTACAGTAAGACTTGGTCGACCAGAAGAGACTCTGATCCGAATGCACATCCGCGCAGTCTGATCAGTCTTCGCTGATCACATATGCCGTCTACAGCCTCCAGGCTAACCAAAGAGGGATACAAGATAACCCTTGCCATACTGGGTGAATGTACAGACTTATCTGAGTCTTTGCTGGTCACTCAGGTCTTATTGTAGGTTTTGTAGTGCTCTGGCTTAAATGCGAAACTGTCCTGTGATGCCATGGGGAATGGATACAACTGCAAGGGAGGTAAATAGATTTTAACAGAAATGATCCTTGAGAGCAATGAACACACTCACAAAAGTAAAAGCAGCTGAAGTTCTGGGCCAGAATAGTTAGTTTAGGCCAATCAGGCCTCATCAGTATAGATTTTCTAAACTCTCAGAATGGGCACAATGATCACAAAGAACCGGACAATATAAACTACACTACTCGTGTAGTGAAGTAGGGAGACACGTTTTACGGCCGCCATTAAAAATATCTTGACATTAGTAAAGCCCACCATTTATCCGTAAATCTTGGGTCTACTCAATTTACCCTGCGTACATAACCACTATATCATATTTCTAACATTGAACATGTCCGGTGGACTACTCGATGACTTGTCTAAAACTGATTTATGTGTGGCAAACTATGTCACAAAACCATTATGAAAATACGCCTACTCAAATATATAGAAAATGTCACTTCCAAAAACTGAAATTTTTCAGATAAAAAACTGATGTTTTTCATATTTCTGCTTAAAACATAGATTGTGTGTACTCGTTAGAACCGCCTCGGCGAGGCGGTTCTAACGAGTACCATAATCCATGTTTTTGAGCAGAAATAAGAAAAATAATGTATACCCTGTAAACCCCAGTTTTACTATATAAAAGTGAGGTTTAAGGGGATCAAAATTATATAGACATGATATTTTTCATATTTCTGCTTAAAAATAGGTTGTGTGTACTCGTTAGAACCGCCTCGGCGTGGCGGTTTTAACGAGTACCACAATCTGTTTTTGATCAGAAATAAGAAAAATAATGTATACCCCTGTAAACCCCAGTTTTACTATATAAAAGTGGGGTTTAAGGGGATCAAAATTATATAGGCATGATATTTTTCATATTTCTGCTTAAAACATAGATTGTGTGTACTCGTTAGAACCGCCTCGGCGAGGCGGTTCTAACGAGTACCTCAATCTGTTTTTGATCAGAAATCAGAAAAATAATGTATACCCCTGTAAACCCCAGTTTTACTATATAAAAGTGGGGTTTAAGGGGGTCAAAATTATATAGGCATGTTTTCGTGATGCCATGGTCAGACGCCTCATTCTGCAAAGTCTTGTCTGGGTCTATTCCATGTGCCGCGTCAAATATTTCAGACCAGGAAAATGCAATGCAGCCAGTGTGTGCAGTACTGTCTGAAAGCACCCATTACATACCAGACGTTAAAATTAATGGTAGAACTAAAATTTCATGTTAACAAGAAGTAGTTTGGAAACTCTGACAGGCCGAATACTGTTTGTGAGCTAATTAAACTTAGTATGTCACTCGTATTTTGTACCACACAAACACCCATCCCGTCTGAGATAAAAAAAGACAATTAGGCGTTGTTAAGTTGTAGATTACTTGCCGCGTTCAAAATAATCTTAAAATATTCCCAGCCTTTGCTAACAGTTTTGTTCGATTTAGGAAGTTCATTTTTTCTTATAGACGGAAAATGTCAACTGCATATGCTTTATAAAAAGAAGGCGTCTAGGCAAGAGCCGACTGCTAGTACTATAGATATATAATAATGTTATAAATCAAGTAATTTGAAAATTCGTATTTGCCGAGTTACAAAGTCCGAATTCGGCTACAGCTAACCGCCGACCTGTAACTCGGCTTATTCAAAATTACTCGCCTCGGGCCAATACAACTGACCTCGGACTTGTAACAATACTAAATCATTTTATGAATAACAATTTTATTGGTTAAAACATCTTGCTTCGTGACTATTATCTAAATAGAAAAGATTTTTCATAGCAACCGTGTGGCCAAGTCCATACAATGTATTCCATCTTTCTGAGATGACTGAAATTCGTGTAAAATGAGTAAAACCGCATACCATCAATTCCGATAATTAACTCGGCCAATATGGAGGAAGTCGGCCAATACATGAAAAATAAGCCAATACAGAAAAAAAAAAAAGAAAAAAAAAATAATAAAAAAATAAACAAAACAAACCAACAGAAAAAACAACAACAACAAAAAACAACAACAAAAAAAACAACAACAAAAAAAAAAACAAAAAAAAAAAAACAACTAGATAATGAATACATACTCTGACCTTACAGAACAAAAATAAAACCTTGTAAATGTCTTCAGATATAGAATAAAAATTCAAGTCTTACACGATTTTCTTTCCTTGCCAAACTTTACATATTTGGAAGCACTGCTTCTTCTCCTGACATTCTGTGTTTAGTGGTTTGGTTTTTGCGATTGAAATGGTGGACTTTTACTAAGTGCAGGTAAAGACAGCGGGTAACCGGAGCAAGTACTGATAGAAAAATTGAGCTAAAAATAGACATTTTATTATCTAAGGAATGTTTAAAAAATTGATATATTGTAGTAATACAATCATAAAATGTGTAACCTGACAGCCATTAAAATTTCATTTTGTCTCTCGTTCTTGAACTGAACTGACAATGAAATGATTGTTTATCGTATCTCTGAATTAATGTTGCCAACATAAATTCAGATCTAGGAAACACAATCATTTCATTATCGGTCCAGTTCAAAAAACGAGAGATTAACTAAAATTTTACAAGCTGTCAGATGCCACATTTTATGATCGTATTAGTGCCATATATCAAATTATGAAACCTTTCTTGGATAACAAAAATGTCCATTTTTGAAGAATATGGTGCCTTTAATATATCACAAGGTAATTACACCAATTTTTCAGTCCCCGTGGAACTTTTATTGTATTCCTATGTACTTCTACTTTTCATGTGATATTAATAAACTTATATCACTACCAGGAATTCTCGTACTACAGGAACTGTCACTCAGGTTATCGATATTTCATTTTAGATAGGTTTCGATTAATTCCCTTTGATCGGAGGTCCGTAAGCGTCGTCTTACCTGTGTAGCTGGTGTGTAATCAACCCAGTGTCACACACCTACAGTACTACTACAATTCAGATTAAATCATGTATGGATGCTCTTTAGAATCTTGGACCCAATATACACTGGACTAGGTCCGAGTTAGAATGAATGAATGAATGAATGAATGAATGAATGAAATAATGAATGAATTTCAGCAGATTATTCAGTATGATTTTCAAAAGAATATCAATAGTTTAACCTAAGAATTAATTAATAATGATAATAACAAAATATTGATTAATTGATGAAAATCAATTATTATTATTATTATTATTGTTATTATTATTATTATTATTATTTCAAATTAAATAATAAGTGTTGTATTTAGTTATAGATAATTCAATATGATTTTTAAACGAATTTCAATAGTTTAACTTAAGAAAACAAGAGTAATTAATAAATTAAAAAATGTGTTATATTTAATGAATGGTAATTCAGTAAGATTTTAAAATGAAGAACAATAGTTAATCTAAGAAAACAAATGAGTTAATTAATTAAGGTTGTATTTAATTACTGATGATGGTTCGGTACAATATTTGAAAGAAAAACGATCATTTCACCTGGAGAAAACAAATGGGAAAATTTAGTTAAGTATAAATAATTTAAAAACAAATGAATGAATGAATAAAAAAAATGGGATAATTTTCTCCAGTTCTCCATTAAAACATATGTTGTAGGTATTAATTTGATGCACCTCGGTGAAGCAAAAACATGTAATGAGTACTCATTTGAAGAACCTTGGTGAGGCTCATCTAATGAGTACCCACAACTTATGTTTTTATGGAGAGAAAAAAATACAATTATCAAATACATATCCTGAACAATTCCTCTGTATGTTTTATTTTCAAAACAGGATTTGACATTTCATGAATATTGTCTCCAATGAAGACTATTTGCATGAAGTGTCAAATCCTATTTTCTGGATAAACAATAATCACTTTATCGCATGCTGAATTAGCCCAGAAAGTGATAAACCCCCACCCCTAAAAAGGAAATGGTTTGACATTTCATGCAAAGCATCTCCATTGCAAACAATTTGCATAAAATATCAAATCCTATTTTCTGGGGAATATTCAACAAATATCACCAGTTTATTGCTGCTGAATTAGCCCAGAGAGTGGAAAAGATTAAGGGTAAAAAATTTTACCCATCCCCCACCCCCACAAAAAAGAAAAGAAAAAAAAGGTTTGACCGTCCATACAAACTGTCCCTATTGGAGACAATTCGCATGACATGTCAAAGCCTACTTTCTGGGAAAAATAAGAATATCATCATCACTTTTCCCTTGATGCATGAATGTTGTTTAACAATCATTTAAACTTAAGGAAAAAAAAAATAGACAAACTATCAAAAAACTTACATAAAAATTAATGTAGCATATGCTATTTCAAGTTTTATCTTATCATCTCAAGAATTGCAGGACCCCGGGACCTGTCTCAGATAAAGGGCAGTTGTGTCAGATTATGAAAAAAGGGAAATTATGTATTATGCAAACACTAAAGATCCAGATCAGTCAGCGCATCTGCACATTCTGATCAGGATTTTCACTGTTAATCAATATATTCTACAGTAATCAGTGTTTCTTTAGTTACACAGTTAAAGATGGTGCTTTGTTTGCCCATATTCTTAGATCATAGTCATAGTGGTCCTTTTCAAATGTTGATGTTCATTTTGGTGTTTTGACCACCTTGTTTTTATTGCATGAGTTATAGATCTAGCCATTATTAACTTGTCCAGTGGCCTGAGGCTTCTAGTTCCCACTGGATAATGATAATAAGAGTAGACAAATGGAACCAGAAAATAAACAACGTGCTGTTATTTAACTTGTATTTATATATGTTTGAACAATTGTTTTTAATGCTAATATAAATGAAAGTAAAATGTTTTGTTGATCGTTTCAAGAACTTTGAGGTGTCTTCAAGTAAAATAAGAAACAATTATGATTGAATTTTTTTTTTAAAAAATGGGCCTTTTGAATTATGCGATCAATGTAGACCCTGATTAGTCTGTGTGTCCGCTGAAATTTATTGATCAGAGTCTATACTGCATGTTGAATACAGCTTGCACAATCTATTAGAGAAAAATGTATGCACATGCTGATCTGGAACTACAATGGTTGCTGCTTTTATTTGGAGAGACTCGTGTTATTTCTGTGTTGGGTAGTTAGCAAATATGGATAAAATGTCGTTTTCCTTGGATTATGACTGTTACTACTACCCTACCTTTTAGACAGAGAGGTCTGTGCCAACAGTGTAGATCCAGATCAGTTGTCACATTACGCATTATGTGTTCAGGGTCTACACTATTTTACACTTACCCAGCAATGTTTAGACGAATCAGTTGGTTCTATAGGTAATCGGAAAGAAAGTATCAGGAAAAAAAGTATCGGAAAAAAAGTATCACTTTTGAGTAGGAAAAAAAGTATCCGGAAAAAAAGTATCAGTTTTAACCAGATTCGCCTCTGATGTTACAATGAGATGATGATTAGGATCCTTTTGTATGTTTACTAGTACTTTTCAGTTTAATAATAAATTTTGCAACCTATCTCTGTAATCCTTACCTTATAAAAGGGCTTGAGATGTCATTTCATCTCAATGTTTCGTAAAAGACTCACAAGTTAGAAGCAACTATCCAAAATGACCTAAATAGTGTAGACAGGGATGTAAAAAGAGAAATTCCTCATTTGAGCTAAGTGTGCAAGTCGGATCTCCATGCTCATGAACCCTATTTGGGTTTCATTGGGTGGCAGGGCTTGGGATGTCATTTCATCTCAATGTCGGGTAACAGTCCCACAAATTAGTAGCAACGTCCAATTAAACAAGCTAAAGTCCATGCTCATGAACCCTATTTGGGTTTCATTGGGCGGCAGGGCTTGAGATGATATTTCATCTCAATGTCGGGTAACAGTCCCACAAATTAGTAGCAACGTCTCCGAAATGACCTATATAGTGTAGACAGGGATGTTAAACCTCCAATTAACGTATGATGTAATAAAGACATGTGTGAACAATGTGTTTTTAATTGCAATATATCAATACAACATTATCATAGATTTGATGCTGAAGTCTACTTTTCTGGTTTAGTAAAAAGAGAAATTCCTCATTTTGAGCTATCTCTCTTTTCACCATTCACCACAATACCTTACTAACCTAAGCATTTTGTGCCTCCATGCAAATGAAAGTGACCGCACAAAGTATTTGTCCAAAATGACCTAAATAGTGTTGAGAGGGCCTTTAAACCTCATGATTGGAAAACACGCCTATATTAGTTTGACCCCCTTGAACCCCACTTTTATATAGTAAAACTGGGGTTTACAGGGGTATACTTTATGTTTTTTTTATTTCTGCTCTAAAATATAGATTGTGGGTACTCGTTAGAAACGCCTCAATGAGGTGGTTCTAATAAGTATCCTCAATCTATTTTTTCGTTTTTTCGACGATCAAGTTTACAATGTATTTGTATAGTCATGTTTTCGTAATGTGTTCAAAGTGTTCAAATGAGCACTAGATTTTTATTGTATTCTTGCACTTATTCACTCATTGATTTCATAGTGTTTGTTAATGCGTATGTTGTGTCCCACTCCTTCAAGGAATTCTGGAAGAGTTTTATTGCCGCTATTGTACTGCTCACAAAGAGTTCTTAGACGATGCTGCAAGCGTTCAAGTCCTTTTTTAACACGCCTTTTGGGAGGATTTCCAACAGCATCCTGTTGGATCACTGTCCTGACGGTAGCATTTTCTTTTTGGAACCACTGGATTAGTTTCCAAACTGATGGATGGTAGTGTCCAACAAGATTAAGAAATTTATTATTCCATCCTTCACACACATTATTTGTCCTTGGACTGTCGTTCAGTGTAGCCTCATGGACACTCCAGACTACAGGTGGGTAGAGCGGTTGAACATGTCGCACACGAATAATATTGTTGTCACCTGGAAGTAACCTGAATGTACCACTAACATATGTTTTGTCGAAGTATGCCACAAGGTCTGTAGCTTCAGCCGGAGCAATTGTCTTTAAATACTCTATTCCTTGTTGAACATCAGCATGTGGCAGAAAAGCTAATCCATCAAGCATGCCACAAAACTGTCTGAAATCTTCATTGGACTTATAATGTTGAGCTAGTCCAAGGCTTTGAATCTTTCTCCAGGTACTTTGTGTTAAATGGTAGAAGCACCCCTTGCTGTTAACATCGCGACCAACCACACCTGCTACAGCACGCAGTACAGCTTCCTCAAAGTCTGTGATAATTGTCTGAACGTTCATGACTAATCCAATGGCTTCACATTTATCAACTATTGCCTGTAACAACTCATCATAGGCAGCGCGAGTTTTGTGTTGTAAGAGCGCATAAGCACATGTCACAGACGTTTCTCCGAAAGGAACTCGAAGAACATAAAGTTGGGAGAATAGTTTAGGTGCCATGGCAAAGTTTCCGTCCATGAAAACAGTATCAGCTGCAGATAGTCGGCGTAGGTCAGCCTCTGTAGCAAAGGCTATAACTCGGGAATTGCTGTCAGGACCATTGTCATACAGAAGGAAGGGTTCTTGGTTGACACCGGCAGTTGTTGTCCATTCGTCTGGAATGACAAATTCTGACAGATTCTGTGGAACAGGAGGTGTACGACGCTGGTAACGTAAACTACGTTTCACGTTTTCCTCAGTTGGTAAGAATGATAGAACCTCAGGCGGCATCTGGGAAACTGTTTGGGCAAAGATCTGGGATGGTTTGTCTAAGGAAGAAGCAGCTTGGTCACGCATGTTTTTTCTATGTTTAACATATACCACATCTGTCTCATCCGCTTGATGGTTGTGTGGCTGCCCAGGAACTGGATTTGTGTGGTCTTGTGCAGTACTCAAAGTAGCACGGCACCCTAAGCTAGTTTTCTTGGAACACTTCCACCACACTTTTGTCTTTCTAGTATAGGCCTTGGTATACATAAAACCCTCAAAACATAACTTAAGTCCACCTTTAGAAGTTGTAATTAACTCCATTTTTTCTTATATAGATAAGCACATATGAAAAAATTGCACACAATATACTGATAGAAAATTAACTTTTTCAGCTTATATACATGTATTAACAATTTACATATGTTAATTTCTACCAATGGGATTATACTTTATCCAAAAAAAGTGTTGTAAAGAGTAGAATCGAATCATCTGGTATCCCAGGTTTGTTTTTGAAACAATTGCCTTTAGGCTAATGTTTGAAAAGGTGTGAACAATTTATTGACTGTGAAAGTGGGTTTATAGTATTTAACCTCAGTATTCTGATAAACACACCATAACAAATGGCAGTGACCCTGATCAGACATTACATCACAGAGTACCTTATCAAGGTCTACACTGTTTGCCACTCAAATAGCAGGTATAAGCTGTGTCAACAGGTAGCCAAACCGACTTGATCAAATTTCAGTATGATTGTAATTTAATGTGTCTAATAGGGTTTATACGATAGCAATATTTTACCCCTAAATACACATGTACGATAGTATAAACTATCCATGTGGCTATTTTACAAATAAAACATTTCGAATATGACCAACATAATAATATTTATTCTTCGGAATTGTGATGTACAACATAATAATAATAGTAGTAGTAGTAAATAATAATAATAATAATAATAATAATAATAATGATAATAATAATAATATCATTAGTATCATTATGTTTTAATTTCCTAAAGAGAGAACCATTTTATGAAACAAAATAGGACCAGCATAGGATTATTTATTTTCCGAATTATGATATACAGCTAAAGATTACTATAATAATTATTTCTGTAATAATTATATCAATTATCATTTTGTTTTAATGTATTTTTTTTAAATATTATAAATTATTTATTAGATATACATATTTAACACCGCATGTTGAATAGAGCTTGCACATTCTATCAGAGAAAAATGTATGCACATGCTGATCTGGAACTACAATGGTTGCACGTCATATTTAATGCTGCTTTTATTTGGAGAGACGCGTGTTAGTCACAGATTTAGAGAAAAACGTTTGAGAGAGAGAGCCTCACCCTCATTCAGTTTTTTATAGTCAAATTTATTTTGTACACGCACGCACTTAGATGAAGCCATGATTATGAACAATGTACTTTAGTCCTTATTTATGTACAGGAATCTAAAATGAGCAAATCGTGTCAATTAAAGTGCTAGTGTATGCAAAAAGATAAAATGTTGGATTTGATTCTGTCTGTGCAATTAAAATTGCGCATAAGCATGTATGTCAATTATGTAAAAAGTGATTTCGTTGTTTTCTTTCGTCAAGATAAGGACATAATTGGCATTCATTAATTGTTATTAAGAAAACATCGCAAGAGTGGCCGCGCATTTAGGTATTTTTCTTGTATCCCGACAAAGCATTTTTGTTTTCGTTATTAAACAAACAAAAAAAACAAGTAATTAAGCAGTTTGTAGTTTTCTTATGATCAAAAATTATTATATCAAATTTTCATTAAAGCTTCAATAAGTTGCCGAATAAAAACATAATTCGACATAAACAAAAAATAAATAAATAAGTTTATATTATTATAAATATATATCTTTGTTTTCCTTTTTGAAGCTAAATAATCTTTATAATACTATCAATGGTTACCAATTTCTTTTTTATTTTTCAATTCTTACAACCTCTTTTACAATTCATTCTTTTGTATCATGTGTACACAAGACCTGCGTCTGTGTAATCATTACACATTTTCGCTCCCCATTTTTCAAATATAGCTATATTCTGCAACCTGTGGGCCATTTTTAATAAAATAATTTATTCAATATTTTACTACCTAACTATAGATATTAAATAGATCTATCGAATGAGAGGTTATAATAAACGGAGAAATTTTAAAAAATATGACTTTTGGGCGATTGAATCAAGGCTATTTTTCATTTTTGTTGTAAAATACAAAGACTTAATAAGGAAAAAACCCTTGTAGCATTCATTACAACCTGGGCCATTTTAAAATTTATTTTATTTCAACAAATTTGGTATCAAATTGGAGCAGATACATTTTTCCATCTATTGCGAGGTTATAAAAATATCTTGTGTTATTGAAAATTAATGATTTTATTAGTTAAACGATGGGCTCCTATATAATTCTATACATTTCCACACTATTACCTGTCTGAGAACTAGCGACAGGCTGTGACGTCACAAAGTGGACCGATTGGTGCGGATTAGTACCTGTAGTACGAGAATTCCTGCATATGTACTGAAGATCTCTTGTAACTCTAAAGATATCTTGTAAATCTAAAATGGTTCAAATTACTTCTGTGCTGTTAGCTTGCATGCTTGCAATACTGGGAGACAGAGCTAAATAAGTCTGACCACTTTCTTCTGAATCCCATTTGTATGTAAGCATTAGATTGTATTTCTTGTATTTCATGCAATTATTATTTCAAGAGATGAATACGAATAAAATATGTTTAAACCAAACAGTCAAATTGTCTGAATTTTAATCTTTAAATTTGCTAGACTAAGTGATCTTTGTTACTTGTGTTGAACATTTCAGTTGTTGCACTTTCCAACAGATAAAAATGTCGATCAACAAGAAATGCCAATACGCAATTCTAATTAGCGCAGAAACCAAAACGGACAGACAATGGTATTCCCACATAAACACAGTTTGCATTTGTGTCGGCGATGAGGTATGGGTAGTAGGGGGCGGGTGTTTAATAAGAATTTGGGGAACATGATACGCTTAGTAGAGTTTCCGCTATTTTCTCTATGGGAGCAGATCCTTTCCTTTTAGAGTAGATCCCTTTTCCGAAGAGACAAAATATTTTCAAAAGAATTGTCTCTCTTTAAGACAGATCCATTCACCATACCTAAAACTCTGTGGACTTTGATTGGTTGAATAGTAACAAATTATTTCTGAATTCGCCTGTTATTCCCAGACTCACTTGTTAAAGATAGACAGGGCCCAGTTGTTCAAAACATCGTTAGCTTAACGAGCTCGTTAGCGGTCAAAATGTTAATTGTTCTAATAAGTACAATTTCTTATTCACAGCTATTTATGCAAAAGTTATTTACATTTTTCAGCAAACATATTAGCGTATATGCCATATTTAATGATCAAAGTTTAAACGATACGTTAACTAATGGCATCGTTAGTTTTGAACAACTGGGTCCAGGTCTTTACGTCATAAAATTAACAAAGATTCATGAAAAAAAACTTACTTTGCATTCCTGTCTCTGTTGCAAAAGATAAATAATAAAATGTTACGTGCATTATTATCTATGATCTGAGGAAAAGCGAGAAAATTAAAGTGATTTTGGACTTTAATATTGAGATGGACTGATAACAACCTGTAGCGAATGCACAAAAAAGCGGAAGAAACCTGTGTCTTTAATACTAAAACACGTTTCAACACAGTTTGAGAAATGATAATCGTTGGAATAATGTGTAGTTCGTAAGAAAGTCCCTTTCACCATGTGAGGACAAGGACAGGCTACATCAGTCTGCCTGCATACTGACGCAGTCTGATCAGGACCTTTGATATCCGTTTGCTTAATACAGTCAAACTTAAATAGTTCGAATATCTCTGGGAGCATAAATAATTTGTTCTAGAGATGGGTAGGTCAAGCCACAGAAGGTTATATATATGCAACCATAGCGCCAGGTCAGGAGAAAAATTGGGATAATTTTGAGAATGTCTTTTCGATCTTTTATAAAAATGATATGTTGTGTGTACTCATTAGAATCGCCTCGATGGGGCGATTCTAATGAGTACACACAACACACATACATATTTTTTTATGATAAAATAACGAAATTTTCTCTAAAATATCTCTAAATATTTGTTGTCTTGAGCTATCAGAAAAAAAATCCTAGGGACTCCAAAATGATTTCGAATTAACCACGGTAAACGAGTTATCGGTGTTCGGGCCATTGAAGTTTTACTGTAATTGGATATAATTATAGAATATAATATCGAACAGATAAGGTCCTGATCAGACTGTGCGAATGTTTTCATACGATACAAGGGCGCTTTTCTCTCTTTGCCTATCACACGCATGCTGTTGGAGTCTGAAAACACTTAATATATTCTTTCGGTTGGCAAGTTCAATCTGTGTGCATTTGCCAAATCTAAAATAAAATAAGTTCATGCATTTTGCAAATTGCTCTTCTAAAACACACAAAATTTAATGATAACTTCATAAACAGCATTTTCGGATATCTATATTAAATCATTTTTCACCATATAAACTACAAGAGTATCCAACCATTTGTAATAGGTTTCGTGAAGCACATATAAAAGTGTTAGAATAAAAAAAAAGCATTTAAAATAACGACCTATAGTACCACAGAGCGACAATACTTCCTAATACAGTCGAACCTCGATAGCTCGAACACCGATGGCTCGTTTACCATGGCTAATTCGAACTCGTTTTTGAGTCCCTACGAAGTTCATCTGATAGCTCAAGAAAACAAATATTTAGGGAAATATTTTATCGTGAAAATGTATGTTGTGTGTACTCATTAGAATCGCCTCATCGAGGCGATTCTAATGAGTACATTCAACATACAATTATTGTGTAGAAAATCGAAAAAAAAAATCCCTAAATTATCGCCATTTGCTTCCTGACTTGGCACCATAATTAACCCTCAGTGGCTCGAACCACCCATGTCTCGAACAATTTTCTATGGTCCCAAAGATGTTCGAGCCATCGAAGTTCGACCGTATATGGGCGAGGCAGAGCACCTGAAGCGCCTGGGGCGACGTTTCATGGCATCCAGCAATGTTAAAAATATTCTGAAATGGCGATCCTTTGAAATAATAATAATAATAAAAAAGAAAACAAAAGCAAATAATAATAATAATAATAAAAATGGATACAGCCCTCTAACACGTTTAAATAGAACTCTATTTTCAAATATAAATATATGGCCCCAATAGTCCCAAAGGACAAGAACATCAAATAGGCAGCGACAAGCGAAAATGTGCCTTCGAACAATGCGAAAAATGGGCAGGTTCAGATCATTCGGGCCTTTGCTCTCCATTCATACATTCTATAGTTTCCAGTGATTCTAGCGGACAGTGAAGTCGGATGCGAAAGGCTGGTCTGGGCCTTCGCTGTCCGCATATGCACAAGGACATGTTTTCTCGTGACGAGGCACAAATATTATCAGCACTCTCTGTCGAAGTATTTGGGCAACGATCTAAGCATTTTTAACATTTTGGTTGTGACTTCGGATAATGCTAAGTTCTATAAACGGCGATCCCAATGGTTCCTAAGTATACATTCGGATTAAATCCCATCTATATCGTCTGATAAACAATACTAAAAGTGCTAACTATCCTTTTATGTGCGTTAGAACATCATGCTGCAGTACAGGGACTTTTAGAAATAAGGATAACTGCAAGTTTAACCTTTACCACTATTTAGGCATATTCAGCAGACGACAACTCGATATTATTTGTCTTTTTTTTTCAGAAAATAGGTTTTGACATTTCATGCAAATTATATCCATTGGAGACAATTTGCATGTAATGTCGAAGCCTATTTTATGGAAAAAACAAGAAAAAAAAAATCAAAATGTTGTTTTTTGCTGAAATGTTTAGCCAGAGTGCTACATGTTAGCATGAAGTTTTTCTTGAACATTCTTAGCTTGTTTCATTCATTATAATTTTAATTTGATAAGTGGCTTTGAATGACGCAATCAGAATCACTAGTATGCTTCCATTTACATCTAGTTTGTGCATTAAGTTCTGAAAATGCAAGTTGCGTGTTAGAAGTGGTGTCTAGCAAAATTATTGTCGTGACCATTTCATTATCAAAACACCTTTCTGAAACCATTCAAATCAAGGAAAAGTCAGTTTAGAAAAAAAATCATGTTATTAGTGACGATCGTATCATTTCGTAATATCAAAGAGTAGGCCGCGCATTTATCTTAAAAGTCTTCAAAATTGCCTTAGAGATGATGGGTACATTTCCATGAGAAGTATTTCGCTTGCTTTCTCTCTGAAGAAGGGGTCTGCGCTAAAGAAAGAAAAGTGTCCCTTTGCTTTCGGAATAGGCTTGACTAACTAATCCATGAATCATTAATTACGGGCAACAGTTAAATCTAAATATATGTTTTTACCACGATGGACGCTGAGGGCGAGGTTTAGTTTATTACTGACCGTTCCTAGGCGGTACTTTCATTGTAGTACATTTTGTTATATGTTCAGTAGTGTTTCATTTGTAAATGTTTTCTTTCAACACTTAGGTAAGTTAAATATATTCAGTTAAGTTTGGGTAATAGAGTTGCCATCTATTTTAGGAAATGGTTGCCAACTCTGCTTGTCATATATTCTTTTTGTAGCCGTTTAATTGTATTTGTCTATCTTTCTCTCTGATGTTTAGAAACTTGATGTGAATCTGATTGTATAAGTATTTACTTTGATGTACAGGAAGTCAAACAGGAATAAGAAATAGTTGTCTTCATTGTACAAAATGGCGTAAAATCTACTAAATGTACCGGTGTCTGCATTCTGATCGAATTCCAGTTAACACTTAGCACTCTGAGTAAAATAAAAGTCAAAACGAAATGCCTTTGGAAACAAAGAACATACAAAAATCACAAAAAAATCGGTTTGATTAAGTCTCTTCATATGCCATCACGAAAACACGCCTATATAATTTTGACTCCCTTAAACCCCACTTTTATATAGTAAAACTGGGGTTTACAGGGGTATACATTATTTTTCTTATTTCTGCTCAAAACATAGATTGTGGGTGTTCGTTAGAACCGCCTCTGCAGAAATATGAAAAATATTTGAATTTTTTGTCTGAAAATTTTCAATTTTTCGGTGATTAACTTTTCAGTATATTTGAATAGGCAGGTTTTCGTAATGAACATTGTAGTTTGCGAGGCTGCATACGCCCCTACGCCCCCTAGCGCCGGCTTAAGAGGTATACGATTTACAAAATAACCAGGATGGCCTCAATGATCCCAAAGGAAAAAAAATAAAACCTGCACTATGATGATGTACGGGGAGACTTTTAACGGCCGCTATACGGCACAACACCAGCTACAGTAGAATAAAATAAAAGTCTTGCCTTTTGAAACAAAGAACACACAAAATCACGAAACTCGGTTTGATTGTCTCTTCGTATGCAACACTGTAGTTTGCGCTGCATACGCCCCCTAGGTATTCAATTTTCAAAATAACCAGGATGGGCTCAAAATTTTCAGTAGACAACATTTTGAAATATTTTTTTCTTAATTTTACCAGAAAACAAGGTTTTGACATTTCATGCAAATTGTTTCCAGTGGAGACAGTTCGCAAGAATTGTCCAATTCTGTTTTCTGGGAACAATAAGAAAAAAAATATCAATTTGTTGTCTGCTGAAGTAACCCTGACTGTGTTAAAGGTTAAATTGTGTCACCTCCGTATAACTATTATGGATAATTAGACAATATAATTACGACATTAAGTTTCGGTGTAATTCCTTGACAGGAAATTGGGATAAAACTCTATAAAGACTCCCATGAACTTTTGAAGAGACACATTACACACTAGGCCTGAGGAGTTACAAGTATAAGAATTACACATTGTTTTGCTTAAGTGAGGTTCAATTTTTATGAACTTTTCAATTTGCTGTTAAGTGAGATTCAACTTTCATGAACTTTTCATTTTGCTGTTAAGTGAGATTCAACTTTCATGCACTTTTCATTTTGCTGTTAAGTGAGGTTCAACTTTCATGAACTTTTCATTTTGCTGTTAAGTGAGATTCAACTTTCATGCACTTTTCATTTTGCTGTTAAGTGAGATTCAACTGTCATGAACTATTCCTTTTGCTGTTAAGTAACGTTCAACTTTCATGAACTTTTCATTTTTCTGTTAAGTGAGATTCAACTTTAATGAACTTTTCATTTTGCAGTTGAGTGAGATTCAACTTTCATTGAACTTTTCATTTTGCTGTTGTATATATGTTGCACTTAACGTTTCTCAGTTGATATTCAGGACCAATATGCGGACCGACCATTATACAGTCGACTCTCGTTATCTCGAGCTCGCTTATCTCGAATAACCGCTTATCTCGAAGTGAAAATCCGTGTGTTTTAACACAGAGATCTACCAACAGGCAACAAAATATTGTGGAAAAGACGAGAAATTGCTCCTTAGGAGCAATATCTCCTCTTTTCCACAATATTTTCAATATATCTCTAACAAGAGTCAAATTAAAGATTCATTCTGTTAAAGGTGGTTGTTCGATTTATTGTTTTCCTTAGTTCCGCAAATCCGATATATCGAAGTACGGATATCTCGAAGTGTTTCATAGAGTCCCTTGGATTTCGAGATAACTAGAGTCGCCTGTATTTGTAATTTGGAGCTACATGAGAATTAAGGGTGAGGTTTCGCACGAGTGAAACAGGTTTAAGACCCCTGCCCCCCACCCCTAGTTTTCCTAATGGCCGTTCCAAGGCGGGTCCTCTGTTGCGGCTCTTCTTTGTTTGTACGTCTGTGATTTCATGTGTGGTATTTGTTTGTCATTGTTTGTTCCTCATCTAATCAACATTAATTCAGAGGTACAGTCTGAACTAAAGCTAACACCCTCTGTGCACGTGGTGTGCACCTCAAGAGCACAATTCCTTATCATTCCTTATCTGTGTTGTGCACCCCAAGTGCCCAACAAGTGCACATTTGTGTAACCATTTCTTCAGACTATACTGTACAATAAAAAAATCATTTTATTTTTGATCAAGCTCAAAAGCGAGAGACTAAATGAAAGTTTACAGGCTGTCAGCTGCCACCTTTTATGATCGTATTAATACTCATATTTATTTATTTATTTTTTTTTTGTTGGTTGTGCTCTCCAAATGTATGCAAAAGCCCTAGTTATGTAAATATACTCTTTCATTTTAAATACCATAAGGATCCACTATGTACAGTCGACTCTCGTTATCTCGACTTCGCTTATCTCGAATAACCACTTATCTCGAAGTGAAAATATTGTCCCTGTTTTAACATGGAAATCTAACAACAGGTAACAAAATATTGTGGAATTTCTCCCCTTTTCTACATTATTTTCAATATATCTCTATCTTCAGGAGTCACATTACATATTCATTTGTGCAATGGGGTTGTTCGATTTGTTTTTTCCTCAATTTTGCAAATCTGATATGTCGAGGTACGGATATATCGAAGTATTTCAGAGAGACCCTTGGGCTTCGAGATAATGAGATTCGACTGTATTTAAATGGGATATTATAAACAATGTAGAAACTTCCATAACTGTTTCTGTTATTGCGAATTGGCAGCGTCATCAGGGCAAAACAGTGTAGACTCTGATCAATCCTCCACGAGCAATAATAATACTTTCCTCGAGTTTAACGCTTTCAACCTTGCAGACCAAACAATATACCAATGCAAACCGTGTAGATCCTAATGAGACGGCTCATAATTAACCGTCTCATTTGGATCCACACTGTTTGCCATTCTGATCTTGATATATGAATTTATGAATAACATTCCTGTTTATGACAATGACCATCTCAAATTTTAAGACGGACGGGTCCACTTCAGAAACGCGGGGGTGAAAGGTTTAAAACCACAAATTCCTCCAACATCCTGGAGTTTTCAAATAAAAGACAAGTTTTGTCATTGTCGAGAGCAACCTTAGTCGGCCTCTATTGATATCGCGCTGGCAGCTTTAAGATTCATGACTTGGGAAAACATTCTATCACAAAATTTGAATTAGCAAAAATCGAGACTAAACTGTCGGGATAATCTGCACTGACGCAGTTTATATTTTGTGACAGAGTGTTTGCCCAAAGTGTGAGTCCTTATGACGCCAATATGCTATCATTTTAGGTGGACTGAAGTAAACTGGAACGTGATGAACAGGTCGATGGTTAAAATGATAAAAACAGAGAGAAAATGCTATTCAGCTGTGCGTGGAAACAAACTTTCCTTAAAAGTACGCCATTGTTTTACTTGCAATGTACCTAAACAAAAGTCACATGATTACTAACCCTGTGCCCAGAGGGAAAGGAATTATTGTTGTTCATGTATCAAAATCGGAATGTACTTTTACTTGTCTTGTACAAAACAGAAAAAAAAAACAAAAAAAAAAAAAAAAAAAAAAAACGGCGAATTTGCATATCATCACAAAAACACGCCTATATAATTCTGACCCCCATGAACCCCACTTTTATATAGTAAAACTGGGGTTTACAGGGGTATACATTATTTTTCTTATTTCTAGTTGAAAACATAGATTGTGGGTACTCGTTAGAACCGCCTCGCCGAGGCGGTTCTAACGAGTACCCACAATCTATATTTTGAGCAAAAATAAGAAAAAATATCACAATTTTTCATCTTAATATCTTCGTATTTTCCGCGGTAAAATTTACAATGTATTTGTATAGGCGTGTTTTCGTAATGTGGATCTGAGAATGTGTTTTCCTTATACTGGCACGCGTAGACACCCTCTTGATCTGCTGAGGCTCATTTTCTTCGCTTTAATTATTACCTTTGTGTCCTCCTTTTGGACTCTACGAGCATTTGAAAATATCAAACTAAAATTAGAGAGAAAATGAATCTCTTGGGAGTCAACTAATCGTAAGAAATCTGCAAACGGAAAGTGAATTAAATGACATTTGTGTTTGGATAATCTATCGAGAAAAGACGGCTGACAAGAATGAATGAGACTACTTGATTTGAAGAGAGTAACCTTCACCACTCACTGGGCTAATTCAGCAGACGACACATTGATGGTATTTTTATTGTTTTTCACAGAAAACCGGATTTGACATTTCACGCAAACTGTCTCCATTGGAGACAATTTGCATGAAATGTTAAATCCTGTTTTCTGCAAAAAAATATAAGAAAACATATTTTAAAATGACGTCTGCAGAGAACTTTACGAAGAGTGCTAAGCGCTAAATTAACCGCCAACTGCATAACAGTTCCGTACTTGACATACGGGAACGTATTAGAAATACATTGTGAGGGACGTTCAATAAATCTTTGACACAGCTGTTGTAAAATATCAGTGAAGACGCCCAGAAAATGGTACAGTCACGAAGTCCAACCTTCCCAAAGCACCAAAAGAAGCCGGAGAGCCGAGGAATACATAATGACAAAAAACACATCACGAAAACATGCCTATATAATTTTGACACCCTTAAACCCTCTTTTATACAGTAAAACTGGGGTTTACAGGGGTATACATTATTTTCCTTATTTCTTCTCATAAACATAGAATGTGGGTACTCGTTAGAACCGCCTCTAACAAGTACCCACAATCTATGTTTTGAGCAGAAATGTGAAAAATATCAAAATGTTTATCTGCAAATTTTCATTTTTTTTTTTTTTTTTTTAATTTTTTTTTGCGGTAAAATTTTCAGTATATTTGAATAGGCTTGTTTCTATAATGCAAACCAACACCAACAACAAAAACTGTCTCATAACACGCAAAGGCAAAAGAAATACAACACATAAGACAAAAGAAATATCACATTACGACACATGAGACCACCGAAGAACTGCAACAGAGGAACCGCATTAGTACGGTCAAAAAAAAAAAAAAAAAAAAAAACAGAACAAAAAAACAACAAAACAATTCAGGTGGGGTGTTAAATCAGTTTACTCGCGCGAAACAAGTTCCAAATTACAAACGTATCTTCGGTCCGAATTGGCAGTGTGGGGAATCCACGTGACCAAATGACTATTTTTAGCTCCGCATCAGGTAGGGTTATTTTTTTTGAATATCTTGATTTATATCTCATGGAATTTGTTCAAATAAAGCGCAGAGTCTTCTTGTTCGTCTGTCATTACTGACAATGCTTCGTATTCACTAGCTCCCCTTTTTATGAGGCCTCGCCACTTTGTACGATTTTGTGCAATCTGTTCCCATGACTCAGTTGGTATGTTGAAGTCTTTAAGGGAGGCTTTGAGGGTGTCCTTGTATCGCTTCTTCTGACCACCATGGGAGCGTTTTCCTACTTGTTCTTCATAGAGGAGTTTCTTTGACAAACGTTCATCAGGCATTCTGGTAACATGGCCTGTCAATCTTAACTGTGCCAATTTCAGAAGAGTATGTATACTCTGCATCCCTGCCCTTTTCAGGACTTCTGTGTCTGGAATCCTGTCTTGCCACTTGATCTTTAGAAGTTTTCTAAGACAGCTTGTATGGAAGTGGTTCAGTCTTTTGGCATGCCGTTGGTAAACTGTCCAAGCTTCGCATGCGTATAATAATGTTGGCAGCACTACCGATTTATATACTTTCAGCTTTGTGTCAAGTCTGATTCCACTTCGGTCCCAAATACTTCCACGTAGCCGGCCAAATGCTGCACTAGCTTTGGCAATTCTAGCATTGACTTCATCATCAATGTGCACAACTCTAGACAATGTGCTTCCAAGGTAGGTGAGCTTGTCTACCACTTGCAGTCGTTGACCTTTCACTGTGGTGGTAGGCTCCTTGTAAGGCTTTCCAGGTGCTGGCTGATATACTACCTCAGTCTTTTTATGCTGATTGTGAGATCATAGCTGTCACATGAATCAGATATTTGATCCACACCTTTTTGCATTTTCTCTTCTGTTGGAGCACCCTTTGCCATGTCATCAGCAACTCGTCTAGCACCTCTGTCTGCACCTTAAATTTAGCTTGCAACCTTCTTAGGTTGAAAAGTTTCCCATCAAAGCGATACCTAATAGGTATACCATTGTCACCATCCTGGAAAGCATCTGTAAGGATGGCAGAAAACATCATGCTGAACAGTGTTGAAGCTAGAACACAGCCTTGCTTAACTCCATTTGTCACAAGAAAAAGATCAGAAAACTCGCCATCATTTTTGACCCTTGCAAGCATACCATCATGGAACTGCCGCACCATTGCTATGAATTTGGCAGGACAACCAAACTTCGCCATAATTTTCCAAAGTCCTTCACGAATGACTGTGTCAAATGCTTTGGTAAGGTCGACAAAGGTCATGTAGAGGTCCACATTCTGTTCCTGGCGTTTTTCTTGAAGCTATCGTGCTGTGAAGATCATGTCTATTGTTCCTTTGTTTTTCCTGAATCCACACTGGCTTTCTGGTAGAAACCCTGACCGTTCCAGGTGTTCATTCAATCGGTTCAGTAGGACCCTAGCAAGAATCTTCCCAGCAATTAACAATAAAGAGATGCCTCGATGATTGTCACAGACTTGAGGATTCCCTTTCCTTTTGAATAGGTGGATAATTGTTGCATCCTTGAACTCTTAAGGGATGGCTTCTTTTCTCCACATAATGTGAAATAACTCTGTCAGTTTCTCTGCGACTGGAGGACCTCCTGCTTTGTAGATCTCTGCAGGTATTGCATCTGATCCTGGAGCCTTGCCAGATGACAGGAGTTTTATTGCTTTCACTGTTTCAGAGACGGTTGGAAGCTCATCAAGCAGCGGATTACATTCCACCTGTGGTAGTCTGTTGACAGCTTCATCATTGATAGATGATGGCCGATTAAGGACACCATCAAAGTGTTCAGTCCATCTTTTCAAGTAGCTTCTTTATCAGTCAGAAGACTAAATCCATCTACACTAAGGAGTGGGGTGGTTCCTAAGCTCTGGGGACCATAAACTGTCTTGAGTGCATCAAAGAACTTTTTCATGTCCTTTCTGTCTGCAAAGGACTGGATTGCATCAGCCTTTTTTCTCAGCCAGGAGTCTTGCATGTCTCTGAGCCTCGTCTGAACTCTCTTGCATATGTTTTGAATAGGCGGTCTTGCTAGATACTGAGCTGGTATTTCTGAGGTAAGCCTTGTGTTTTTGGTGCTTCTCTTCAAGGAGTCCCTGAATTTCTTTGACATTCTCATCAAACCAGTCTTGGTGTTTGCGAGATACTGGTCCTAGGGAATCCATTGCTGAAGAGTGAACAATGTCTCTAAAGACTGTCCAGCTCTCATCTACATCTTTTGAACTGTGTTCCAGTGCATCTAATGCATCTAAACGGCTGCAGAGATCGTTGACGAATGCTTGCCTCTTGCTGTCTTGTTTCAGCTTAGAGACATCTAATTTCTTTGGCACCTTCTTGCCTTGTGGTCGTCGTACAGGCTGAATGCGCAGGTTGAGTTTGCCGACAACAAGCCTGTGTTCTGTCCAGCAGTCTGCACCACACATAGTTTTAGTTACTCTGACATCCTGTCTGTCCTTCCTTCGGACTATGACATAGTCAATGAGATGCCAGTGTTTGGAGCGAGGGTGCATCCATGTTGTCTTTCTGTGAGTTGGTAGACGGAAGACTGTATTGGTGATCAGTAATTCATGCTAAAAGCGCAGAGTACGCGTAATGTCAAGCTCCTTTTGGTGGTGTAAGCGCTGCTCTGAAATCTGGTCTGATTCTCGAGTACATTCGGAGAATGTTTTCCATCAAAATTCATGTACATTGTCCCGGTAACCAAGATTGACAGCCAAAACATTCTTCGAATGTTCTCGAGAATTAGACCAGATTGCAGAGCAGCGCTTACACCACAAAAACGAGCTTGGTTTTACGCGTACTTTATGCTTTATTTGAACAAATTCCATGAGATATAAATTAAGATATTCAAATCCAGATCGCAGAATAGTGCTTACACCACCAGAACGAGCTTGATTTTCCGCGTACTCTGCGCTTTATTTGAACAAATTCCATTTGGTATGAATAGAGATATTCTAAAACAATCCTACCTTATGCGGAGCTAAAAATGGAAACAAACTCCGTGTACCTAGTCATTTGGTCACGTGGATTCCCCACACTGATAGGGATCTCTCCGTCATCAGTAAAACATCAGACAACTAGAAATGTGTCCATAGGACACGGATGCCCCCGCCTGAAAAAAACTAAATCCCAAATTGCTAACGCCGGACGCGGACGGGAACGGACGGACGGACAGGGATAACACTATATGCCCTTTCCATCATTCTTCGAATAGCGGGGGCTTAAAAATCGTTAGAATGTCGTCTGCTGGAATTTTTACCTAGCACGCAGAGCGTTAAAAGCAGGTGCCAGTGTTGTTGCTTTTTAATTGAGGTGCACATTCTCACAGTGCTTCATGGCTGAAACGGCAAATGGAATCAATGTGACAATGACGATCTTTTTTTTTCTGATGTAGTTCAGTGTTCTTTGTAAGGAAGACTGATGCAATAAAAAGGAAACAACTTCGATTGTGTCTTCAAAGCCCAGCTTTATGATGCACAAAAATACAGCAAAAAGCTTTTTTATTGGTACAGAAAGCCTTTCAAATAAACTTTTATTGTATATTGATAGAGAGGAAGAACAACAACATAATTGTATCAAGATACTTAACCTTTGTAACTCTGTGGGCTTATTCAGCAGACGACAAATTGATTATGTTTTTTCTTATTTTTCCCAGAAAACAGCATTTGACATTTCATGCAAATTGTCTCTACTGCAGACAAGTTGCATGAAATGTCAAAACCTGTTTTCTGGGGAAACTAAGAAAAATACTTCAATGTGTCGTCTGCTGAAAATTTTACCCAGAGTGCCAAGCGTTAATTTGCATCAAGCCTTATTTTTTTCTGAAAAATAAAATAAAATGTTTTAAAATGTCATCAGCTACAATTTCAAATGAACTTTTTGAGGCAAACTACTATGAGGTTTTTTTTTCTCTGAAAAAAAAAAAAAAAAAAAAATAGAATGTCAGCTGTTACAGTAGTTAAATGGAGCTTTATGGGTTAATGCAAATAGAAATGGTATTGATCAGGTGCGCAGTTAACCCATTTTAGACTGAAAAAATCTCCCCCACACTATATATTCGAAGAGTCCAGTTTCAGTTTTAGATTTGTTAGGCTATGTGATTTAGCTATTCCTAGAGAATAATGGCTAAACTATTTGCAAACAGTGGAGACATTGATCAGACGCCGCATCCTCTGTACTGTTTGTTCGTTACCCTTTTAGGGGTCTCCGACTAAAGTGGATTAAACAATTATGGGCTGTGTCAAGCGAAATGTAAATATCTTGAACGTCAGACATACATTATAGTTTCTGAGCGTTTCCCTTTAAGACATACTCATTTCAATTGTACATGTATATCTACATGTATATCAATGATATATTTAGAAGAATAGAAACACTTTAAGGGGAAACTACTCAGTCAAAATAGTTTTACTTCCCCTCTGAAAAGGGGTCTACTTTAAAAGGAAAGAATTTGCTCCCAACAGGGAGCAAATTCTTTCCTTTTAGAGTAGACCCCTCTTCAGAAGCCTCCTGCTGAAAAGGGGTCTCCGAATAGGGGTCTACTCTAAAAGGAAAGAATTTGCTCACAAAAGGGAGCATATTCTTTCATTTTAGAGTAGACCCCTTTTCAGAGAGACTTGGTGTGCAGGAAACCAAACAACAAGTCAAAAAGGTGTCTGCTTCAGCAGAAGTGGCGGAAAATGTACCAATAACATCAAGGCCCCTTCAGGCGGCAAGGAAAGCCCTGGTCAGATGGGTTGTCCGCATATTACCGAAAGGGCCATTTTTGCATGTTGCACTCATGTAATATAAGCAGTGTTTTGCGATTGCGAGGAAGCAATAGATAAGGGCATGAATATCGGTTACTTAATCATAATTAACAAACTAAATGTCATCGCATTAAGGAATAGAAAGAAATATAAGCGTTATGACATTTAATTTGTTGTCTGTTGATACATGCTACTGTATCGGACACCATTCGTATAAAAAATATAACATCACATCACATTTGATACCCGAACGCATGCCAGTGATAAATTAAGCCGTGACGTGAGAAAATATACCTTCTGACATGGCCGCCCAACGAAGACTCAGATCAGCCTGCGCATCCGCGCAGTCTGATCAGAGTCTTCGTTGTTCGCATGAAGAAACTTTGCATCCTTGGCTATCCAAAATGCGTCCAGTGAAGATTCTGATCAGACTGGGCGAATGCGCAGGCTGATCTAAATCTTCGCTTGGCACACATGTCCGAAGGTACGTTTTGTGACGTTGCGGCTCAGTTAAAGTTAAGTAAGTGGTGCCATGTTGAAATTTCTCTTCGGGGCATATGTGCGATTTTGCCTCAATATCTTAGTATAATTAAAACAAACAATTTAGTGCAGTTCGATTTGTCGAGGGCAAATTTGAACCGGCTTGTATACTTTGATAAATCTATTAAGCAAGTATCTTTTTTGCGCATTTTTTAAAATAAGTTATTCAACCCATGTAAGTATGACTGAGCTTGAATCATAAGGAATGAATTTCATTTTTTGTGCATTTGTAGATGTGTTAACGCCGGCGAGTCATTCACAAGGTTAACGTGAAGCCCGAATCTGTTGTATTATCAGGGGCGGATTTAAAAAGAGTTCGGGCGGGGGAGGGAATGTTCAGTCGAACCCCCTTTGACATAAAATTTCATTTTTAGATCAGTTTGATAAACTTGGGATACCGTATTTACCCTAAATATTCAGACCATTTACACTTTGGGGTAAAGACTATTTACCACCTGGACAATTACTTACCCGGACAATTACCCACCGGACAATTACACACCCGGAAATTTTCCCACATTTTCCATTTTTTTTTTTTTTTTTTTTTTTTTCATTTTTGGATGATGATAAAATATGTGGTAAATTAATAAGTTGTATTAAATAATTAATTCTTTTCCATTTCTTCTGTTTTATACTTTAAATATATCCGTAATAGTGTTGATGTATTTTGTATATCCCAAATTAACCCTTAAAGCGCCATTCACAACTATTGTCGTCTGCTTTGTCATCTGCTTGTGATTTTAAAAGTCATTTTTGCAAACAATGTGGACCCAGATCAGACTGCTCCTTTAGGAGCAGTCTGACCTGGGTCCACATTGTTTGCCTCTATGCAAAAATAGGTTTGAAAAGTCTGCAAGAATATTCAGCAGACGACATAAACAGACGACATTTTCAGATGCAGTTTTTCTTGGCGCTTTAAGGGTTAATACTCTTTGGTATGGATGAGCTTTAAAAGTCTTTAGAAGTCTTTGGCTGAAAACTCGACCTCATTATCGGGTCCCCTGGATGTGTGAGGTTTTCAAAGTTTGATAGTAATGTATTTCTGATTTATTAATGACTGAATTCGGATGATGCAAAATAAACATTCATTTGCCAATTACGCGATGGCGACAACTTTTGAAGTCTGCTTTTTGTCACATCATCACGAAAACATACCTATATAATTTTGACTCCTTTAAACCCCACTTTTATGTAGTAAAACTGGGGTTTACAGGGGGTATACATTATTTTTGCTATTTCTGCTCAAAAACATAGATTGTGGGTATTCGTTAGAACCGCCTAGGCGAGGCGGTTCTAACAAGTACATGCACCCATAATCAATGTTTTGAGCAGAAATATGAAAAAAATACCAGAATTTTTATCTGAAAACTTCCAGTTTTTGGTGTTGAAATTTTCTATATATTTGAATAGGCGTGTTTTCGCAATGTGTTTTGAAAATATTGAAATAAAAGGTGAAATTGCTCCTAATGAGCCAGTTCACATTTTTTTTGGGTATATAGATGGCTAAATTACTGTAAGAATTTAACAGTTTTTTATTTTTTGTTTGCTTACAATGTTTCTAAAGTACGCTTGCTGCCATGTGTCAAATTTCGTTTGCATGCTGTAATGGTCCATTATGAAAAAAAAAATATTACGTTTATCTTTGATAAAAAGTCATTTATGATAACCCAAGGGAAGTTACTTAAAAACTGCAAAATCATTTTCGACAAAAAAAAAAAAAAAAATCTTTCATTTCATCCTTTCACCTCAGATACAAAGTCATATTTAGCTAAAACTCTCAAATAAATACAAAATCATTTTTACCGATAAAACAGGAATATATGAATGATAAAACATTATAAGACAATTTACAGATCACTTATAAAACATTTAAGGACAGTTTTATCAAAAATATTTTCGGGTGGGTAATTGTCCGCTTTTAGGTTAAGAGGGGTGGGTAAATGTCCGGGTTGGAATTGTCCGGTGGGTATTATCAGGGTGGGTATTTGTCCTACACTCTTACGCTTTACCTCATACTTCTATCTTATACAAGTCCATTATACTACCAGTAAATCGTGTGTAAAATTGCTGAGTGAGTGGCAAACAGTGTAGACCCTGATCAAACGCCTGATAAGATGCGGCATCTGATCTGTAGACGGCCTGTCTGTCCGAATATGTAGTGTAAGTTCATGTACGATAATTGATCAAATCGACCCCCATTCCCCCACACACCTGGAAAATAATCATGGATCCTCTCCGCGCCCCCTTCCCCACCCCCACCCCCCCCCCCCCCCACCCAACCCCGAATAATCAATAGTATTTTTTTTTTACGGTACCAGTCGATTCTTACATATTGGATCTTCTGTTTAATGAAGATCGCTGTGCTTCCATTAAAGATAAACGAATAAAAATACTTCCTGCGACTGGACGAAACGGCTGTCAGCATATTTGCGTCTGGACATATCTTTTTGAGTTTGAGAACAATTTTATTGCAGACCTCTGAAAAATAAAATTACATTTTTTTCTTACGCAATCACTTGTTAAGTACAAACAGAAGAGCAATCGAACAAACCGAACTAGTTCACTTAATAGCTCTCAAGAAAATACGTTAGCGTCTAGTATACTTTGTACCCAGAGCACATACGGTTGCGCAATGGAAGAAATGGTATCTTCTTGTGACAGCTTTGAACAGTGTAGGTACAAATCAACCTATAACCTATGTATTAGTACAGTTTTATCAAGGTTTTCTCTGTTCGTAGATCTGATATTTTTATTGTGCATTGCAATAAAAAATCATTGACCTGACTGCCTGAATGCACTGGCTAATCTGAAACTTAGTTGCCCACGTATGGCATACGGGTCCTTTACTTGCGCTGAGCAAAATATGATATTCTTATCCCGAACTGTTTATACGTAGTCTTGCTCAATATGAAATGAACATTAACAACAGAAAAAAAACTTCATCATTTCGCAGGCGAACAGCGAAGGCCCAGGCCAGTGTGCGCATCCTAGCTGTCTAGTCAGTGTCTTTGCTGCTCTTTGATATATTCGTATCACCTCATCAAGCAAGCGGAGAACAAAGGCCAAAATCAGCCTGCGCATATGCGTAGGCTGATTTGGGTCTTTGTTCTTTGCATTTGCAAGAAGGACCATTTTTCACGACAGAGTCCAAATCAAATCACAGTATAAGTAAAGAAAGGCTGTGTCATTAGTGTCATGCTGGGACACATCCAGTCGCGTACTATTTCTAGACACAAAACTAGATCGGCATGCTTTTGTGTAGTCTGGTCAAGACGTATTATGTACCTGCTATAGATGAAGCAGGACTCAATTATTCTCTAGGCAAATAGGGGAAAAACTGTTGCAAGATGAGGCAGACAGGCCTGTATTTTCTTTTTCTATAATAACTCATGGCATGGGATAGTGCACCTTTCTTCAGTTCAGGACAGTCTAGCGTATAATGACATATCTTGCTCGACAGGGAATTATGGAGACGAAATAGAATGGGGAAAAGGTGACTTCAGCGCATATGCGGACAGCGTAGGCCCAGATCAGACTGCACTGACGTGCAGTCTGATCTGTGCCTTCGCCGTCCGCTTGAAGAATCATAGCATTCTGAAGGATACACTGGTGTACAGTAGAGACACTCATCATAGCGAGCGGTTTTGTTGGTTAGTCTGAACCTTTAGTGGTCGCAATGCCCCGGAGACTTTTTTTTCATGGTTGGCTTGCATACATGTACAAGTCATACTGACGGCTTATGTCAAATCTTGAGACTCAAGTAACTCACGAACCATACGATGACAAGAGGTCCATGGGCCACAACGTTCACCTGAGTTAACTGCTGTAAGGTCGTTTACTTATCATTCCCTATCAGCCTATCAGGTTTCAAGGCAATGGCTTAAACGGTTTTTCGAGGTATCTTGCTTACAAGATTTCATTGCAATGTTTTGCAAAGGGGCAAAATATGTCGATTAACGGCAACCATTTTGTGTGATAGTTATGGCAAAACCTTAAAGAAGGAAATTTGTGAAACACCGGCAGAAAAAAAAAACCCTGTGATGCGCCAGCAGGGAAATATGACCCTGCAAAGCTTGTATCTTGTCAATGTTTAGCTCTGGCGGCCATTTTGTTCAGCCTTGTGGAACTATTTTAGCAATTTTGGTAAAGAGACATAGAGGAATATATCTGTTAAACTAGTTTGAAATCGGACCACTGGAGGAGATGTCCTTTTAAGTTTTTGTTCTATTTTTAGCTCTGGTGAGCAGTTTGTTTAGCAAAGAAGAACGACTTTAGCAAGTTTGGTAAGTTTGTGAAATTATTTTGAAATCTGGCCACTGGTCAGGGAGATGTCGGTTAAAGGTTTTTCTATCATTAACTATTGCGACCATTTTGTTCAGCAGAGTGGAACCATTTTAGCAATTTTGGTAAAGAAGGATAAGAGGAACATTTCAGAGAAATCATTTTGAAATCTGGCCACTGGCCAATGAGGAGAAGTCGTTTAAAGTTGTTTTTTTTTTCTATTTTCTAGCTCTGGCGGCCATTTTGTTCAGCTGAGTGAAACCATTTTAATAATTTTGGTAAAGGACCTTAAGAGAAACACTTCTGTGAAATTACTTTAAAATCGGGCCACTGGCCGTGGAGGAGATGTCTTTTATTTTTATTTTTTTTTTCTATTTTTAGCCCTGGCCGCCATTTTGTTGAGCCATTTGGAACTATTTAGCAACTTTGGTAGAGGGCTACTGGAGGAACACTTCTATGCAAATATTTTGAAATCGGGCCATTGGTCAAGGACGTGATGTCGTTTGAAGATTTTTCGGTTTTCAGCTCTGGTGGACGTCTTGTTTAATAAAACGGAACCACTGCGGCCATCTTGGATGGTGGATCAACACAATTTTAAGCTCTTTTCCGTCCAGGTGTCATTCTGTTGCTACAGAGCAAGGTTCGGCTCAAAGCGACCAAAGGTTTGGGAAGAGATGTCGAAAATTAATTTTCAAGATGGCGGCTGTTGCGGCCAACTTGGATTTTCGATCGGCTCAGTTTTTGCTATTTTGTGTCTACTAGGCTACCTAATGCTCATCAAGTTTGAATTCAACTGAATTGTAGATAAAATGTCCAAAATATGAAATTCTCGAGATTTTTCCCATATAAATGTATAGGGCCCATACAAATGCATGGGGAAGTAAATGTGACCTTGCCGTAAAAGGATAAATGTCAACATAGGACCATCATTTTAGCATTTTTGGTATATGTCCCGTCCCCGATTATTTCTAAAAAGATTATGCCTTAGGGCTTTGATTCTGGAGAAGAAGGTTTTAAAGTTTTACCATATATTGGCATGGTGGACATCATGGTCAATGGACCGTGATCATTTTAGCAGTCTCTCGTTCCCCTGCCCCAAGGAGGCTCCACATGAAATTTGAGCAACTTTAGCCCGGCAGCTTCAGAGGAGAAGTAGTTTTAGTAATTCTCAACATTTTCCCCTACAAATGTACGGGGCCCATACAAATGCACAGGGAAGCCAACTTGACCACCCTCCCAAACACACTCGTAAAAAGGTCAAACGTCAGTGTACTACCATCATTTTAGCAACTTTGGTAGACCTCTTGTCTCCAATGATTTATGCAAAGATTCAGACCAAAGGCATCCTCGGTTCTGGAGAAGATTTTTAAAAGTTTTTACCATACATATATGGGCATGGCGCCCATCGTGGTCAATGGACCGCGACCATTTTAGCAATCTTCTGTTACCCCAACCTAAGGAGGTTCCATATGAAATTTGAAAAAAAAAAAAAAAAAAATAAATAAAATAAATAAATAAATAAAAAAATAAAATGGTTCAGTGGCTTCAGAGGAGAGATCGTTTGAAAATGTTAATGGACGCACGGACGACTGGCAAAAATTGATCATATAGCTCATCCTGAGCAAAGCTCAAGTGAGCCAATATAGTGCGTGTTCTGGGCACTTGTAGAGTACTGAGGCCCAGATCAGCCACCACATCCACACAGTATGATCAAGTATATTAATCTTGAAAGTGACAATGAACCTGTACGAGGCTCAGATCCTGTAGGAGGCTCAGATTTTGTAAGTAAGCTGTCACAAAGCCCTTATTATGTAGAAGACATACATAAGTTTACATAGTACACTGAGTCGACTCTCGTTATCTCGAAGTCCAAGGGACTCTCTAAAATACTTCAAGATATCCGTATCTCGACATATCAGATTTGCAGAATTGAGGAAAAAAGATAAATCAAACAACCACATTTCACAAATGAATATGTAATTTGATTCCTGAAAATAGAGATATACTGAAAATATTGTGGAAAAGAGGAGAAATTGCTCCTTAGGAGCAATTTCTCCTCTTTTCCACATTATTTTGTTACCTGTTGTCATAGTTTCATGTTAAAACAGGGACCAGATTTTCACTTCGAGATAAGCGGTAATTCGAAATAAGCGAGTTCGAGATAACGAGGTTCGACTGTATTAGTTAAAGATAATATTTTAAAATGAAATAAGCTGCCCATCAGTACTTCTTATAAATTTATTTCTGTAATTTTGTAGTCAGTTTAGAAAATCTTGCAGAGTTAGGTGTACATATAGCATTTCAGGAAAAGCCATGAGCACAACTACTTCCGTGTTACTCAATAATGATATTCTCCCCAATATGTTGTGCGTTTTGTGAGAGATGCCATAACAATATTTGAAAACTTCATTTCTTGACAGGTTCATTACCGCTTCGTATTAGCAAGTGTATCCGTTGCATATGTGTTTACGAATACAGTCAAATAATGTCAAGAAATATAGAGAATGGGCTAATTGACATGTTCAAGAAATTGTTGAACTTCAGACAAGTACAAAACTCATTAAGTCTTGAAACGACAACTATGTCAGTTTTACCACAGAACTGAATGGAATTTGAAAACTAATGCATGTCAGTTTAAACATTACCACTCTCTGAGATAATTCAGCAGACGGCAAACTGGTCATTATTTTATTTTATTTTATGCATTTTCACAGAAAATAGGTTTGCATGTAAATTTTCTCCTAGGGAGACAATTTTGATGCGATTAATACGATGTCAAAAACTGTATTCTTGGAAAAATAGACAAAAAAGGTCAAAATCTCGTCTGCTAAAATTTTTACCCTGCATGCTTTACGTTATGCAAGATGTAATAAGCTGAACTAAAAATTTATTACAACACAAGAAAGCTTTACTAATGCAATTGAAATACTTCAAGTTGGCAAATTTTAACTTAAAGCATAGCATGCAGGATAAAATATTCAGCAGAGGACATTTTTTTTATCATTACGAAAACACGCCTATTCAACTATATTGGAAATTTTACCACCAAAAAATGAAAATTTTCAGATAAAAAATTCTGATATTTTTCATATTTCTGCACAAAACATAGATTGTGGGTACCCGTTAGAACCGCCTCGACGAGGCGGTTCTAACGAGTACCCACAATCTATGTTTTGAGCAGAAATAAAAAAAAAATGTATACCCCTGTAAACCCCAGTTTTACTATATAAAAGTGCGGTTTAAGGGGGTCAACATTATATAGGCGTGTTTTCGTGATGTTTTATTTTAGTTTTATTTTTTTTTCTGAAAAAAGGGTTTGGCATTTCATGCAAATTAATTTGCATGAAATGTCAAACAATGTTTTCTTGAAAAAAAAAAAAAAAAATAAATAAAGAAAAAATAGCGCCAATTTGTCGTCTACTGAATTTACACAGAGAGTGGGGAACGAAAAAAGAGATTTTAAGCGTAAGTTCTTGAGTGTACAATTATCGCATTTACATGTACCCTAGTATTCGAATAGACAAGCCCAGGCAAATAATGTAGACCCTGGTCAGACGCCACAAAACACGATGTCTGAGCAGTGAATACAGTGTCTGATCAGTGTTTCCTCTGGTAGGCTTAAATTTTGTTCAGATAAGCTCATTACGAAAACACACCTATTCAAATATATTGAAAATTTTACTTCCAAAAAAATGAAAATTTTCAAATAAAAAAAATCTGATATTTTTCATATTTCTGCTCAAAACATAGATTGTGGATACTGGTTAGAACTGCCTCGGCGAGGCGGTTCTAACGAGTACCCACAATCTTTGTTTTGAGCAGAAATAAGAAAAATAATGTGTACCCCTGTAAACCCCAGTTTTACTATATAAAAGTGGGGTTTAATGGGGTCAAAGTTATATAGGCATGTTTTCGTGATGTTCATAGTTTATAGGTCGAACAGCATTCCTATATTTTGGGTCGAGCGGCATCGTTATATTTTGGCTAACTATTGACAGAATCTTTATTTGTTGAATTTTATAGGATGGAATGAAATTGCACATTTACCAACCGTGACATGGCTTCTTTCGCGAATTAAACCACAGAGATTTACCATAACCCTTTAGCACTTGGTTTAGCCTTGTGAGCAAACTCTGTGAACAAATTCAGTAGACGACATACTGATGACATTACTCTTACTTTTTGCAGAAAATAAGCTTTGAAATGGTACACTCCAAAGGATGCAAATTGCATTAATTGTCAAGGAATATTTACTGAAAAAAAAATACAAAAAGAAAGTTCAAAAAGTCGTTTGCTCGCATTTTTACCCGGCATACTAAGCGATAAGTAGTTGCATCCTACTTCCTATGTTGAAATCGATCAGTTTGTAGATTGACACAAATATAGATCTCAAATTTCAAATGGCTTCCAGTGCAATGCCAATCGTAACATTTAAATGCGTGATAGATTTCTTTTATTGCATACAGACACGGCTATAATAGCGGTTCACTTTTCATTTATAGTACGATAACCCACACAAAATTACTAAAGTATCGAAGACGAGACCTGCTGTATTAAAATCACCAAACGCTCTAAAGAAATGCGTACTGTGCGCAACTGGATAGCTTTATAGGTTGAATAAATAAGTTGTATACAATGCAGTTTACAGCAATGCACATTTGGAAGGAACATCAAAACCATTTGCAATTTCTAACGTGAAATCAGAGACACATTAATTTAACTTTTAAAACGTTACATTCCATGTTCAGGTCAATCTATACATTTATTGATTCACATTTGCCGGAATAAGACACCTAATACTTACAACATGAATATCGTTTGTTGCATGCTTTGTAGCATTTGCGGATTTTCGGAGTCTTTCAAGCATCGCGATCACCTATCCAGGGCCAAGTTATTCAAAGCGTCGTTAGCTTAACTAGCTCGTCAGTGGTCAAATATTCACTGTTCTAGAAAGTACAATGTCTAATTCACAGGTATTTTTGCTGAAAAAAATGTGAGTAGCTTTTGCAAATGCAAAAGCTACTCACATTTTTTCAGCAAAAATATTAGCGTATATGCCATATTTGATGATCAAAATTTTAACGATACGTTAACTAACGACATCGTTAGTTTTGAACAACTGGGCCCAGGTACTGAACGCAATGTGCGTTTCTTAACTTTGTTGAAAAGTCAATCACACTACTACGCGCATCGACATTAAAACCCACCTCCACGGCAAGGTTATAGCTGACGATGGTTTGGTGTTTTACGTCCCTTTCAACATTATTTAAGTAGTATCTTGACGATGAAAGAATAATAATGAAAGGCTCTGTCAAATGAAGCGTCGTACAGTCATAAGCTGAATTCCGGCTCCAGTGGAATACGAACACGGGACCTCTTGATCCGAAGTCGGGAGCGGTAACCACTCCGCCACCCGGACGTAAAGAGTTTCCGTACATCACCATAGTGCAGATTATATTATCATATTATCATTTCCTTTGAGCCCATTGTTGTATATTCGAAAATGGAGCTCTGTTCATGTATACGCTGGAGGGTGTAAGCAGTGTTGCAAACTCTATTACTGCTTATGAAGAGTCTCAATAAAACCGAGACTCCCATTTTCTAATCCGAAGCATTTTTTTTTGTTTCTAAAGGCAATCTTTTTGATGTTTTTTACTACACTTATAAGTGGGTGTTAGTTACGTGTGGCGCCAGTAGAAAATTCTCCCCGTACATCACCATAGTGCAGATTATATTTCATTTACTTTGGGATCATTGGGCCCAATTTGTTATATGTGAAAATGGAGCTGCTCATGTATACGCTAGAGGGCGTAGCAGCGTTGCAAACTTCATTACTGCTTATGAAGAGTCTCAATAAAACCGAGACTCCCATTTTCTAATTCGGAGTGCGCTCTTTGTTTCCAAAAGCAATCTTTTTGACGTTTATTATATTTACATAGTCCGTTACACTATCAAACAACCTACAGGAGATTTCAAGAAAAATCACAGTTTAGGTTACTTGTATCATTTGCCGTGTTTACTATAAAATCTTTAGGAATCTTGACTCTTTACTGCACTAGTGAATAAATTTGAGAATCAGAAGTGGCAAGCTGTGCCTACAATTTTGTTATCCCTGTAAACTGCTCGATGAGTGGCAAGCGGTGTCTAAAACCGCTCTATAAGTGACAAGCGATGTCCAAAACTAACCCTTCTCTTGCTGAACACGACATGCCCTGTCTTAGCAAACAGTGTAGATCCAGATCAGTTGGCTTCTAGCAAACAGTGTAGATCCAGATCAGTTGGCTTCTGAAGAAGCCAACTGATCTGAATCTGCACTGTTTGTCATTAAATATGTGAATTTCTATCAAAAACCCGGATCAAGTAATCTAAATCGCTGGAAATTAGAAGTGGGCATGCCATCTTAATTTGTTCAGCATGACAAGGGTTAAACCGTTTAAAAAAAACTGCTTGATGAGTGTCAAGCGGTTCTAAAACTGCTGTATGTCTGACACGCATCATCGACAATATTTAGATGCAACGTTTTATTGCTTCTGGTCTGTGTCTACACTGTTTGCTTAGGACTACAATGTAAATACTAGTATTTGAACATTCACGGGGATACAATAGGTAGATTATCTGCCATTTTTGAAAAGTGAGATATTTTTGTGACCTCCTGTTTGCTTCTCTGCACACGAAACTCTTAAGTTAAAGCATTATTTATTCGTTCCAAGAAATAACTATACAATCATGTTTACAAATGTTCGCATATTTGTGAGAGAGGGCCTGAACGGAAACCATTGGCTTATCTAGTTTATTTTCTCATAATATATAGAGATATACAGCTACTATCTATACAACATGGCACATTTGATATGGTTCAAACCAGTAAATGGATATATGTAACAATACAGATTTATTGGTTGTGTTGAGAGAAAGAGAGAGAGAGAGAGGGAGAGAGTGAGAGAGAATCGTATTCCCTTCATGTCCAGGTCGAACCAGGTTCGCCTACGGCATTATAAATCATTCACTCAAGACTGCCATCATTTTAACTCACACGGCTAATAGATGAGCCATAAGGAAGACGAATCTTTTCATGGTGGCTGTCCGATACATACGCACAGCCAACCTTATCTTCAACTTTGGAGCCATCACTGTAGATGTGTTGATTATCTGAAAAACGCGATTTTAGTTCTTGAAAGTTTTATTTTGAAATATGTGGATCAGAAAGTGACTTTTTGCTGTTGTGTTAATCGAATAGTATAGTTGGTTTTGTAATGCGCCAGGCTGGGATATCAGAAATAGAGCGTTCTTGAATGCTTTCTGGTTTTATATTAGAATAGTCAAGAAGCAGTGCTACACGAAGGTCAACGGATTTAATTGCTGTAGGTTTTCTTTCATAGTGTTCCGCAAACTGTGGAGGAAAAGTGACTTCAAAAGCAGGGTAAGAAGGATTAGCAGCTAGCCTAATGGCATACATAAGAGACAATTTTTCTCTGCGTAGCTATAACGATGGCTCATCGGCCTCTACATAAAGACTCGATACAGGTGATGTACGAAAAGCTCCCAATGTCAAACGAAGACCCTGATAATGCAGTGTCCAACATCTCTAAATACGACCCATATACGATGGATTCATAGTCAAGTTTTGATCGAATTAAAGAGCGATAAAGGTGAAAAAAGAGTAGTTCGGCCCACACCCCAACTTATGTAAGATAAAACTTTTAAAAGAGTAAATGCTTTTAAACATTTAGCTTACAAGTATTTTTATGGGGTATAAAGGAAAATTTTCGGTGAAATATAACCCCATAAAATTTTGATTCATCAACAACGGGTATCTGAGATGCATATATATTTAGAACTGGATCACTGTGTGGTTTCCGTTGTTGACAAAAATTAGCATCTAAATGTTTATTGCAAAGAGGGCCTATCCTTATTTCATCACAGTGATTTAATTTGATTTACCCTTTTGTCCTGTGATGTTTCACTGACCGAACTAGAAAGCCTCTATGCGTGCCGAACAATCATTTTGTATTCTTTACAACAATTGAATCTAGTGCGAAGATTTCGCTCCAATAAAATCAATTATACCCCCCTCACACACATATTGTGATTCCCAGGAAAGGATGTGTAAGTAAGGCTCTATAAATAAGAAAAGTGATCATTTTTTCTTAATAAATTCTTAAAACACAAACAAAGACTGCAATATTGTGAAAAAATATTTACACTGTTTACGTTTACTGAAACAAAACAAAAATAGCTACAAAGAAAACTTTCACATAAAATGGTAATGATTTGAACCCACACGAAGAGACCTGTGTCTTCAGCTGAAATAGTACAAATCCACTAGACCGCTGGGACCACAATATTCCGCGTTATATATTTTGTTTATAGCACTTAGTGAAGTGAACGGTTAGTAAAGGGAGGCAAATAATCGTTTAAAGCAACCTGGTCGTCTGTGATGAAACAGGCGTAACAATCTTGTGATAAGAACCAATCAACATTTATAGTACTGCAATTCAGTTAGCTATAGACTATTCTATACTATAATATTGTTTCCATTGAAGGAAGTGTGACTGATAGAGTATATTTGAGGATAATAGTTACAGCATCAATTTTACGAAAACCATTTGATTTTAATACACAATGTATATTTAAAGTTAGCAATTATCTACAAAGCGTGCAATGTTAATTTCTTCATCTAGATGGAGTTCCTGTCCAGGTTTCCTCTGGACGCTGAACGAAACATACGGTTTCGTTCACAAGCGGAATCCATTCCGGTGGGAAGGATTCTGCAAAGATAGGTCCCTTCTTTTATCATTTTTTTATATTGAGGCGGGGGTCTCCAGGGGTCCTTTTTGGTATATATTTGTGGGTCAACACACACACACACACACACATTATGACAACTTTTATCATGAATATTTATGTATAGTGAAATTCAACGTAATTTTGACTTTAGATACAGGAGAGTTTGAATAATTTTGATTATAGTACAGCTTATATCTATTTCTGAAAAAAAAGAAGAAAAAACGCAACCAAAGATGTGTTGAGAACACAGACATTTGTCTTAGATAGTGTGGTATACTCTATGATGTAAATTTGTGTCAAGTTAATATTCTGATATGTTTGCAAGGCTGCTGATATTTGGCGTCTTGTATTCTCATGCATTTCTTTAGGGCTCCTTGTTTATCTGAATATAGGATAATGGCAGCTGAGTATGTTCAAGCTGTATGCAGTTTCAGGATACGTTCTCACTATTTATTTTACTATTACATCGGTGATTATATCATCCACTTTCGCCAAATTGTACGGTGTCATTTCGTACATGTCTGCATGAAAAAAAAAACAAAAAACAAAAAAAAAACAAAAAAAAAAAAAAAAAAAAAAAAACAAAAAAAAAACAATACAACACGAATCAAAACATGCATAGGTCAAACGTGATTTCAAAGAATTAAATAAACTGTTTACTTTTAGACTTTCGCATGTAAGGCAAACACGCTCTGACGAACACACTTGTAACAGTAATTTGTTGAAAAACGTCCTGACAACTGACATAATATTGGCCGGTCAGTTCTTACAGTGATTTATCATATGTCGCAATAATTACTAAACCCAAAATATAACGTAATCTGGGACTCAAACCACGCACATTCACAGGCGTATTTTTAAACATTGAACAAGCCCTTGTGGACTTCTGAAGCATAATGTTTAAAGTAAATGCAAAGGATCTGTATCACGGTAAGTATTCTACAGCGAGGAAAGCGTGCAATCATAAACCAGTCACTCAAGACTGCCATCATTTTAACTCACGCGGATGACGTGAACCTCCACTATTTGCATATGACGTATTTTTTGTTTTACATATTTGAGCTTATAGTAAATAGCAACATAAGAATTTATGCATATATGGCTAACGAAGGTGCGGATAAGCCTGCGCGCCACAAGGCACGCTGTCGGATCAGGGTCTTACTCTGTTTACTTATAATATTGTTGAGAGATACAGTAAAAATACTGGCAAAAAAAAAGAACACCTGACCAGACTGCGCTTATGGTTATCTGTGTCACCACTTTGAGCATATGACATATTGACCCCTTCTCTTCTTCCGGTTAAAAATAATAATATGTTTTGCGATTGTGGTTTTTACTGGACACTTTTGATTTTGTCCAAATTTCAGAATAGATATAGTAAGGCACTAATGTGTCCGAGTATTTATGGTAAATACAGTAGTTGAGAGAGCCGCGATGAGAATTATACACCTGCGCAAACAATGAGACACTGGTATTGACAAATCTCTAAAAATCCTTAATTTGCAGTACTGCAGTAACTTTCCGACGCCGTTGAACAACGCTTATGGAAGACTTCACGCATATGCACATATTAGCTGCACGCTCGCAGAATAGAATCAGGACCTTCGCTTCGAATTCAACGATTCGATATTGTAGTAAATATTGATGAACAGAGAAAACCCAGATTAGACTGCACAAATGTGCATACCTATCTGGGTCAAGACGGCTGTTAGCATATGAGCCGTTGAATCAAGCTTATGGAAGGCTTTACGCATAAGCGTAGCCGGAGCTTGAGAAAATGGAACATACCACATTTGAACAGAGACTGTTCTTTTTCTGCTTATTTTGAAACGCAACATTAAGTCACATGATTTGCTACATGTATTATAATTCCTGCATTTGTGCTGAGAACAGTTTCAAATTCTAGCATGTCTGTCCTCTATAAATTTATATTTCTGTCGAGACTTCAGTGTGCATTCTCCAAAACTGATTTGCAAGTAGCAAAATAAAATTGTCGGTCATCTGCTCCAATATTCGTAAACTCATTGAGACGCTGAAAGTCGGTTTTATAAATGTAGAATGACAGCGTTGGAAACTACCGAATTCAGGTCGCAGCTTACTATTATCATTTCAATACTGTAGTTTCACTAGATGCAATGAGGGATGCGCGCGCCCTTTCAGTAAAAAAATATTGTGATTCCCAGAAAAGGATGTGTAAGTAAGGCTCTATAAATAAGAAAAGTGATCATTTTTTCTTAATAAATTCTTAAAACACAAACAAAGACTGCAATATTGTGAAAAAATATTTAAACTGTTTACGTTTACTGAAACAAAACAAAAATAGCTACAAAGAAAACTTTCACATAAAATAGTAAGGATTTGAATCCACACGAAGAGATCTGTGTCTTCAGCTGAAATAGTACAAATCCACTTGACCAGTGGGACCCCAATATTTCGCGTTATATATTTTGTTTATAGCACTAAGTGAAGTGAATGGTTGGTAAAGGGAGGCAAATAGTCGTTTAAAACAACTTGGTCGTCTGTGATGAAACAGGTGTAACAATCTTATGATAAGAACCAATCAACATTTATAGTACTGCAATTCAGTTAGCTATAGATTATTCTATACTATAATACTGTTTTCATTGAAGGAAGTGTGACTGATAGAGTATATTTGAGGATAATAGTTACAACCTGTCCAGGTTTCTTCTGGACGCTGAACGAAACATACGGTTTCGTTCACAAGCGGAATCCTTTCCGGTGGGAAGGATTCCGCAAATACAGGTCCTTTTTTTGATTTTGTTTTTTTTTTTGGTGGTGGGAGGGGGGCTCTAGGGGTTCTTTTTGGTATATATTTGTGGGTAAACACCCCCACACTCCGATAGTTTGTACTACTGGCAGTTCTAGAACAGTGGTTAAGGTGTTATTTGTTTTACATATCGCCTTGTGGTTGCTTGCTGTGTAGCGTTTTTCGTGTTTTGTGTTTTGGTTTAAATATATTTTATTTTATTTTCGAAATAAAAAAAACAAACAGTAGAACATAAGAAATAGGATCAAAACGAAAGAATGACTACTTATTTAGTTCTTCTCCTAACAATTACAGTTGTACAAATAGTGACGGAACAAAATGTTAAACAATATGCATCTCAATTTGTGACACAGAATTAAACGAAGAAGAAAAAAAATACAATAAAAAACATAAAGAGCAATGATTATAAAAAAAATAATACTGGAATTGATTATAAGCTCAGATTATTAATTAAAGGCCCACAACAGACAACTGGTTCATACTAATACCACTTCTAAAGCTGGTAATATCAGTCGTAGAAGTCGCTTTAATATTATCACAAGACCTTAGAGATTTAGTAAAGAAAAATGGGGTGGGGATGGGGATAAAAGCAATGTATCACGGACAAATATCCCACAGATTCAACCAACTTTTGAATAGAGAGTTGCATGTACAGAACATTCTATTCAAATGGCGTCAACAGTTAAAAGCGTTTTGTGTCGCTTATATACTTTTGGACTTTTACAAATATAAGAACAAATATAAGAACATTTGCTGTGTATGGTAAAGAGGCATCTCCAAATAGTAGAAGATTAAGCGATATTGTTTGATACTATAATACAGCGTTAAAGAGTTCGTTTCTCTGTGCGGTATAAAATGGACAAAAAAGTAAATAGTCATATGAATTTTCTACTTGTCCGCAGCGGCAAACTGGAGATTCAGTTATATTTTTTTAGTAGAGATCGCTGTTTAAGCTGCTATATTTTGTTCGGAGACGTGTATGGAAGATCTGTGTTTTCCTACTGCCTGTGGAACAGACGTTCTGTTGCGGTTTAAATAAGTCTTGAAAGAAGTAACTGAACTGGAACGTTTTGTCCTGCTCGCTGTCTTATTGTTGTGTTTAGTGGCTCCTTTCTAGCATTTTGATCAAAACTTGTTCGGGAAATGGGAGCTGGCTTCTTATGTTTTCTTTGATTTGTGGCTTGAGTACTGTCTGTCTTGCGCTGTTTTACTTTCCTGTTCGTATCATTGATAGGCTTTGTTCTGTGATTGTGGCTCCTACTGGGCATCTTCCTAGGCTTTTGTGACTAGATATACGGGCAAAAACAAATTTATTGAGACATATACATTTGTATCATATAAATTCAGTGTAATAATAATAATAATTAATACACACATTCTCCCCATCGGAATGTTGTATCCTAGTTGTCTATAAACACTAATTAACAACTATTAAACGGATGTTATCAACAGAAATAAAACTGATTCACACATTAACAGGCGTAATTTATAAAGATTATATTTATCAGCTGTGAGAAACGCATAGTTAACATAACATGCAAGATCAAGGAAAGTTTCTCGTTTAAAAACTGTTCAGATGAAATCTAGACGATTTGCTTTAATCAAATTACATTGCAAGTTTGTATAAAGATAGAATCTTATGATGATATACTTGGCGCCGTAAAAGTTCGATATGTAAAATAATAATAATTTGTCAAGAGGTATTTAACGCCCTAAACGATTTTATGGATAATTCGTAATTGTTTTCACAATATTTTGTTATTTGATTCTTTACAGATATAAGAAAGAAATATAACAAATTAAATCTAATTGGAAAATACTAGATGGAAAAGTACCATACACTTTTTATAACATGTGTATCTGCATAAAAGGGAAAGCTTGTTGCCGTTCATTTTCAGTAAAACTGAAAAGTGTCACTGTATTGTGTATTATCTCTCCTTTCCGACCCATTACGAAAACACGCCAATTCAAATATATTGAAAATTTCACCACCAAAAACTGAAAGATTTCAGATAAAAAAATCTGATATTTTTCTTACTTCTGCTCAAAACATAGACTGTGGGTACTCGTTTGAACTGCCTCACTGAGGCAGTTCTAACGAGTACCACATATGCTTTTGAGCAGAAATAATAAAATTAATGTATACCCCTGTAAACCCCAGTTCTACTATATAAAAGTGGGGTTTAAAGGGGTCAAAATGATATAGGTATGTTTTCGTGATGATAAACAAATACTATAGAAAATGCCCCGGACGAGCTACAATCACAGAACATAGCCTGCGAATGATACCAAATGGAAGAGCAAACAAACGAGACAGTCATCACACAACCATAAATCAAAGAAAAGCAAGATTACCAGCTCCCTCTTCCCTGACAAAGTGATCACAATGTTAGACAGGATCCACAACTCCATAACAATAAGACAACGAAGAGTGCAAAGAAATTCCCGCAATAAGTAGCCACAAGACCACATAAAGAACATGCAACACCAGAATTACGGCATTCGAACGTCAGTAGTAAAAACGACGTGGGCGTGGAAGTGTTGATGGGGTGGGGTGGGGTGAGATTCATCGATTTTATTGGTTCTAAAACTTCACCCTGGGTTTAAATGTTGTAAAAAGTATAAAAATATTGTTCAGCTCGCATAGAGGCTCCCTAAGTCAATCAGTGAGCTGAATATTACCACTAGTTGAACTACAGAGGGCCCAAACAAAGGGATAGCAGCAGGTATACACCTTCTAACATGAAAGGTTTAACACATTTATGCCGAGTGGACTATTCTACCTAAAATCTTTGGACAGGTCCATTTTCTACATTAGGGGTGTCTGGTTTTTATCTTGACTATGTTTTAAAGCAATTCCTGTAGTTAATGCAAACAGTGTGTCCTGATCAGACGCCGCATGTTGCGGCGTCTGAAAAATGCGGCGTCTGATCTGGGTCTCCATTGTTAGCATATGTCCCTTTTATAGGACGCTAGACTTAAATGAATCCAGTTTCTTTTTTATTGAAAGAGAAAGAATTTTAGAGAATAACGTATAACTTTGCAATATTGCTTTGTATGTACTAAACCGGGCATTTGAAACTGAGACTAATAGATGAGGTAGAGGATCCTTATGCAGACCAAACATTTATTTGTAACTGGACCTGCTTCAGAATTAAGGGTGACGTTTCGGGCGAGTAGAAGTGGTTTAAGCCCCCGAGTAGTTTTCCAACTGACCGTTTCAAGGTGGTTCCTCGGTTGCAGATTTTCTTTGTGCGTCTATGGTTTCATATGTGGCGTTTGCTTTCTCGTTATTTGGTCCATATATACAAGTATCATTTCTGATCCCTCGGGAAGGGGCCGTGTTTCGTTATTTGGGGCATTCCCTGGGTGTCTTCGCATGTTTGTATTATAACACCCGTAAATATTGTTTACATGATAGCAAAAATTAAATCAGAACAGTAATGTTATCTTTTGCAATAATCAAAACCAATAGAAAACACGGACCATGGTTTGCAACTGCATTATGTCCGCAAGCAATACCTCTTTTTCAGTCAAACGGTTTTCATGTCAATCTATGTTTAAAAGCTAGATGAATGGTGACGTTTACTGCAACTGACGACAATTAAATCAATATGTCCGCATAACCGAATAAAGACCAATTTTACATCTGACATATTCGTCGCCAGGAGGTTCACTTTGATTTGTGAGAGAGTCCTAATCATTCAATGTTGCTAAAGGATATAATATTCTAGACTGTGCTACCTTGTATTCAATGTCACTCACTATTCAACATTTTTATATCGGAAACTAATCATTTGTAAACTCATATTATTAGGTCGCTGTTTAACTTGCATTCTCCTGTATTGTCAGTGATCGTCGGTAACCGTTTTTACCCGAATATTGGAACAGGCATGTCTGAGCAAACAGTGTAGTCATAGAACACTCTACACTGTCTGCCGATCATCCAGCAGCGTTTAGACATCTCAAGGTTTAGCCAAACGCAGTGTAATAGCCATTGTATAATTATGTTTACGCACACCCAGGAAAGCGAAATCTCCCGATCGCTTCTATAATGCCCTTAAATGGAAGAATGTGCTCCCAGAGAGAACAAATATATCTCGTATGATAAAGGAGGAACATAATATTTTATGCTAGGTGATTTCTTTTTATTGAACGTTTTTCCTTACGGACATACGTAATGTGCGTAATGAGACTACGCATATGAAACAATTTGTAAGGCAAGTATGGCAATAATTTAATATAAAGAGTACACATAAATACAGTAAAAACGATAGTCGCGATAACATCTTTTGACCTTGTTCTACATCCTATGGTACATATATATTCCAACGTCTTGTTTTGCTAGTCACGTCAGTTTAGTGACGTTAATGATAAAAATACTCAAAGTTCAACTTTTAGCTGCTAAACGTCTACAATCACGGTACCAGTACAGTAAACTGTCTAGAACATTCTCTAGATTACCTCGCTTTGGAAGAGAGAGCGATATTCTTAGTGCTTTTCGTACGTTTGTTCGATTTGCGCTTGTTTGGTTTTGTCTGTTTTTCCTTCCTCTTGGTGTCTGGGAAGGGCTGCGGCTTGTGCTTGTGGCAGTCCCTGGGCTTTCTCTTACCTTTTTCACTGACGTCATTCTGAATGAATTTATTTATCTCTCGAAACCAGAATTTTATGGTAATTTAAATGCAAAAGGATTATTGGTAAAAGTGAAATATAGGAACAATGAAAAAAGTTAAATTGTTACAAAAAGTTAAATTATATTTACAACATGAATGTTATGCGGCAAACTGCATGCCTGATTGTTGGCCTAATTATGGTTGTACCCTCATATCTTGCGCGACGTGACTCGAGTCTCAGACTGAACTTGTCCTCTCAATCTGTTTCAATCTGTTTCAAAAGGTTTGCGCCTGACTATTTTTTCTGTGTTAGGCCCATCGTGGTCTATCCTGCGGTTTTTGTTTTTGCTCTGGCTTCAGATGACCATTGCGTCATCTACTTTGTTCTCATTACAGGTTATGTGACTGTTTATATTTTCGGTGATGTTTCACTAATTCACTAATGGGGTAGTTGATCCTACTAGACTGAACACATATTTATAATCTGAAGCGTCATCAGAAATAAGAACGCGGTTTCGATCGAGTTACACAAGCTTCAACCCCAGTAGTTTTAGTTCCTTTTTCTGCTGCCTGTTCCAAGGTGGGTCTTCTGTTGTAGTTCTTCTTTGTTTGTATGTGAATGAATATATTCTTATTTTGTTATTTTACTCTACAGATTTCCAATTTGGCATACACTAAACACATTGGTGTGAAATGCCTTGAAAATATGTTAGGTTGTCTTTTGTTTGACAAACTTGTGCCTCCGAAATACAGAACAAATCGTATCAAAATGAAAAGGCCAAGTTCTCCAACGTCACGGTAACAAGAAACAGGATTGCTCTTATCGTCTGTAGAAGTATATTGTGCCCGCATACAGCTATTAATGAGCCCCGCCATATAAAAAGCAGCCTTCTGGACATATGCTGACAGCTAAAACCCAGATCAATAAGTGCATCTAGAGAGTCTGATTATGAACATCTCTGTCCGCTAACGGAATCAGCAGAAATTGTAAAAATCGAAGGTAGCAATGTTGTTATTCATATCTTACGGCTGTGCTGGTTGGTTTGGATAGTTAAAATATGTCTAGTTGCTGATAGCATAACTCACTTAAATTGAAGTTAAGTAAAAATTCAATGACCGATGGCTCGTTTACCGTGGCCGATTCGAACTCGTTTTTTGAGTCGTAGGAAGTGCTTCCGGAAGCTCCAAAAAGATATATATTTAGGGATGTTTTAGGGAAATGCCCTTATTTTGTTAGGAAAATGTAGGTTGATGAGGCGATTCTAGTGAGTAGATTCAACATACCATTGGTTTATATCAGATCGAAAAGACTTCCCTAAATTATTCCCATTGGTCTCTTGACCTAGCGCTATGATTTACCCTCAGTGGCTCGAAGTACCCATGTCTTAAACCAATTTCCATGGTCTCAAAGATGTTCGAGCCATTTATGTTCGACGGTATATATTTTGTGTATATAAATGAAGGCAAACATGAAAATTCAGCCTGTTTACATCCAGAAGCAATGCAGACTCCTCTTTACATAATTGATTTCGGTATTTGAAACGTATATTACAATATATTCACCGCACCGTCAGAAAACTTAAATTCGGACATGTGCGCCAAAAGGAGACTCAGATTATCCTGCGCCTTCGCGCAGTCTGATCAGAATCGCCACTAAGCGCATTTGGGGTAGCTGAAGATGTACAGTTTCTTCATGCAGACAACGAAAACTCTGATCAGACTGCGCGGATACACAGACTGATTTGTGTCTTTGTTCGGTGCATAATTCATATGTTTTTTCACGTTGCGGACCATTATGAAAACACGCCTACTCAAATATATTGAAAATTTTACTACCAAAAAATGGAAATTTTCAGATAAAAAATTCTGATATTTTTCATATTTCTGCATAAAACAGATTGTGGATACTCGTTAGAACCGCCTCGACGAAGCGGTTCTAACCAGTACCCACAATCTATGTTTTGAGCAGAAATAAGAAAAATAATGTATACCCCTGTAAACCCCAATTTTACTATATAAAAGTGGAGTTCAAGGGTGGGGGGGGGGGGGGGGGGTCAAAATTATAAAGGCATGTTTTCGTGATGATTGGTTGACAAACAGCTGATGCATTTCTATAGATAGGGGAATAGTGTTTGTTTACACAAGAATATGGAAATGTTCGTTATAGTTATATTAAGGCTCTTTGTTGGCTATAAAACTGGCGTTTCACTACATATAGAAACATCTAGCGGCTCGGACATCTTTGGGACCTTGAAAATTTGTTCTAGACATGAGTAGTTCGAGCCATTCTGGATAAATGGGAGACGCTATACCATATCTTATAGATAACATTAACATTTGATTTGGCACTAAATTACACAAGCAAATTTTTGGAATTCCGATGAGTACTAATTGTGCTCCTCTTGTAGCAGATTCAGTTTTCTTTTGTTATGAAAGAGTTTTTATTATTTCTCTTTCTGATGATACACAAGCTGATATCATTGAAGCTTTTATCTCAGCTTCCAGATATTTGGAGGCCCCTTTGAATATCGTCCTTTCTTACTTTGAAGGAACTGTCACCTAAATTTACCCTACTTAACTGTAATTGAACACAGTAAATTCTACTGATTTTAGATTTGCATTTACAAATTTGAAAGGGTTTTGTTTCATCTAAAATTTATGAAAAACGTGATGGTTTTTATTTTGACATGTTAATTTCCAGTTTTTGGATGGTGACATTCCTCGTGCTCCTTCTTATGGTGTTTAAATTTTTTCTCAGCTTATTCGGTGTGCAAGAGTATCTAGACAGTTGGCTGATTTCAATGCTCGTAACAAAACTTTGACTGCAAAACTTCTGCAATAGGAGTATCGGTATCATAAATATAAAGGAAGTCAATGATCAGGAATCGATACTATTACCTAAGACCTTCCGTCCAAGACACAAAAGGGGAAAAAGGGCGCACTTGAAGCAACGGCACCAAAACAAACCACTACAAGCAGAAGGCCAAACTGACAGTTTCTTTCCCTGGCCAAACGGCTATCGAAAAAATATTAATCAGGGCTTACGTGCAAAGACATACAATAGGAAATAGTAAACCAAGCTATAAGCACCGCCTTGGAACGGCCCAGTAAAAATTTACTCGGAGGCGGGAGTGGGGGGGTGGGGGGGTGGGGGGGTTGGGGAGGGGGCGTATCAATTTTACGTGGCCATACCCTCACCCATAATTCTGCTGTCCATGTGAAGGGCTTCTAATTCATCAGTGCAATATCTCCGAGAACATCAGAATCAAATGAATACAGAAATGAAACAACGATGAGGACTCGACAGCAAGAAATTACTGAAATGCTGAAGCAAATGGAAACCAACAGTTAGACTCCGATGGGCCAAACCAGAGCACCAAAACGTAAAAAAGTCTTTAGGCCGGAGCTGTCATAGAGCCTGAGGCCCGAACCGCCGGCGTGCAACCAAAAAGGGAAGAAAGTTATTAACCGTGATTGGGTTAACTTCCATGCTTGCAGTCTGTCGTACTATATTTATGTTGTACCCAAATTTTTATATATTGAAGAAGAGTTTACGAAATTGAGTGTTAAATCATTGGAAGCATATATTTTTTTCTGAATTTATAAACTAAGTCACCATAAAATTCAGGTACCGACAGGCCTTGTTGCAGAAAAGATTTAAGTCCAACACTGAATTTCTAAACTAAATGGAAATGACATATAAAATTTAGAAAAGGCTTTGCGGAATTCATGGTGCCGATAACCCGATAACCCTGATTTAGAAGTTTAGCAGTTAATTATTTATTTCGAGTATGGAAGTCAGTAATATGACAAGACATTCTGGCGATCCGAATTAGTTGCGATTTATAAACATCATAGGATGCTTGACGAGGACCATCCCTATCAAAGTAAGAAAAATTTACAATCTCAAAATCAAAATTATCGCGTTTATCATACGTTATACATGAAATAACATCCACGTTTTACCAGCGGCACTACGAAATGATTTCTAAATACGATACTCGTCTAAAACACTTTTGCTACAAGGAACCTGAATTTGTGATGATTTTGTATAAAAGTTAAGAAAATAATTGTAGGTAAACCCCAATTTTCTGATCAATTTAGTAAATTTGTCATATAAACGAAAGAGGTATAGCGTTGATGTCATAAAACAGTCTGCTCGTTTAGAGGTTGACCCAGTTACGGTTGACCATTTTGCTTAGTTTCACACCGGTCGGTCGGGGTTCACACTCTATGATGACTACCGATTACAAACTATTCATTTAGATGGTCTGGCCCAGAACTTTTTATGTCTGTTTCTCGACCCACCAGAGATCAACTGGTGGTCTCTTTGGTTCCAGTATTCCAGTAGGGTTGTTTGACACGTTGTTTCTGTTGAGTTTCATCTTTGCTTCATTATAGGCGTTATCCATGATTTATTTGTTGCCAGTAATGACTCATAGATGAGTAAGAAAACCTCTTTGCGGACCGAACAAATAGATGTTTGTACCACTTTGGAAGCTGAGGGCGAGGGTTTGGCTAGCTAGCTCAATCCCCAATAAATTATAAGTAACCGTTCCAAGGCGGTACTTTCACTGCGGTAATTTTTGTTAAATGTTCTGTAGTGTTTCAATTACAAATGGTTTTCTTTTTAACAATTAAATACGTTTAAGCTACATTCAAATAAGTTTGGGTGACAGAGTTGCAACCTTTTTCGGAGAGGGTTGCCGGCTGCCGTCTATTCTTTTTGTGGCTGTTTAATTGTATTTGATTGTCTTTCATTTTGCTTTTGTGAACTTGACTTAGAGCTGACATGTATACTTTAATATTCCTACAGTAGGAAAACCTTTCTGAACATCCGCTCAGTCTGATCAGGGCATTTACTAATATAATCATTTGAAACTATAGAATGTATCAATGGAGAGCAAATGGGCGGATGATTCTTACGCATGCGCAGGATGAATCTGAATCTTTGCATTTTGCTCATGCTGGAAGACACATTTTCGCTTGGCGCGGACCATATATCTAAGGCACAATGGTTTCATTTCAATTTTACACTAAATGCATGAACTGCATGGTCCTCGCACTGCATATATCAAGGGGAATTGATGCACGTGCAAGGAAAGCTACTGTATTTTTTTTTTTTTTTTTTTTTTTTTTTTTTTTTTATGACTCCATTCTGAAAATGGGTCTACTCTAAACAGACAGAATTTGCTCCACTTTGGACCATATGCTTTTCGTTTAGAATAGACTCTAATTCAAAAAGGGCTTAGTGTGCATGCCAACAAACAGAAGTCACAAAAATTGTTTCCCTTTTACAAAACGGCGTAAAATCTGCCACGTGTATCCACTCCCCTTACGTAACTGTATATTGTCAATAATAGATAACTCTTCAAGTAATTGATGAAAATATAAGGTCGGCATGTCATTTGACCGTTACATAATTTATAAGAGAAATAATCCACAGCTTGTGGTGCTGATTTTTATATGCACTTTAATAGACAAAAGCTTGATTGAGAAGATACATTCTAAAACACTAGAACTAATGTTATGTGAAAGAATTAAATTTTGAGAGATAAAATTAGAAGTCAGTAAGTGGAGGTTTTCTAGATGTAGATATTTAGTAAAATTATGTTTTCTTATCACCTGCAACTGACTATACAACGTTATATCATTTTAGCAGTGTTTAACTTAGCACTCTGGATAAAATGTTCAGCAGACGCCAGTTGGAAATATTTCTTTATTATTTTTTCTCAGAGAAAAGGATTTCCCAGAAAACAGGATTTCACATTTCATGCAAAGTCTCTCCAAGACACTTTGCATAAAATGTTGAATCCTGTTTTGGCAAAAAATAAGAATATGATCACAATTTGTCGTCTGCTGAATAAGCCAAGAGAGTGGTAAAGATTAAACTGTTTTATAATTCTGCGTTATATCGGAAAATGCTGTTTTTATTTATTTTGTATAGATGTGTTTTTCTACTGAACGTTCCAAGGCGGTTCCTCTGTTGCAGTTCTTCTTTGTTTTTGCGTCTGTGGTTTAATATGTGGCGTTTGTGTTGTGCTTATTTGTTCCTCATCTCTCCTTCCTTTGATGCCTCGGAAGGGTTGTGCTTTGTGATTGTGACATTTCCTTGTCACTTTTATCTGTAAATTTAAATTTATTTAATCAACGTTGTCCGATTGATTTAGAATAGGCACCACGACCATAGACGAAAATGAAAATATTACGAATTTCGTAATAGACATTTACTGCCAGTATGAGAGAAACCAATATGTAACTACTGAACACTTTATTGTTCCAATTGTCTTGGCGGTATATTTCCGCTGACAAAGAATGCTGATTATCTGTTTTGATTGAATGATTGCACAGACACTCTTGTCTGAGCAAACAGTGCAGACCCAGCTCTCTAACTAAATATGAAGCTACACTGTACGCCATTCAGTCGGTATAATTTGGAGACTTCAACAGGTATTCGGATGGACTTATTTAAAATAAAGATAAGTACGATAAGGACAATGCTTCCAAATAATGGCATAACTACCTTAAATCGTTGCCCACCAGGCACACAACGATGAAACAGCATCAATTCAACGTTGATTAAAAGTCTTGCCGTTGAATCAACGTGTTTCAACAGTGTGTGCCTGCTGGGTAGCCATTTAACATAACACGGTATTGATCCTAAAATTTGAAGTCAATTTGTTACCCAGTAAAGTTTCTAAATTGTGTTTTACATCTCCAAGTAGTCAAAGTATCTTGTTCAAATGTTAAGGCAGCTGGTAGCGAGATATGGTGTCCAAATATTTTTGCTAAATAGGATACATACGAGCCAGCGCACGACAAAAGCTATAATAAGACTTGTGTGAGCAGCAAAGACTCAGATCAGCCTGTACATCATCTCATTATGGCAGGGGTTCACGCCCATTCAATTATATATCGAAAATTTTACAACCAAAAGAAGAAAATTTTCAGATAAACAATTCTGATATTTTTCATATTCCTGCTCAAAACATAGGTTGTGGGTACTCGTTAGAGCCACATTGGCGAGGCGTTTCTAACGACTACCCACAATTTATGTAAGCCCCAGCTTTACTATATAAAAGTGGGGTTAAAGCGGGTGAAAATTATATAGGCGTGTGTTCGTGATGCGTTTATCTCTCTTTGGATAGCCTGGAGGCTGCAGAAGGCACATGCGATCAGCGAAGACTCTGATCAGCGCGGATGCGCAGTCTGATCTTAGTCTTCGCTGGTCGCACAGGTGTTATTGTAGGTTTTGTCGTGCTCTAGCTCATATTTGCTTTGATATCCAGTAAAGAACAGACAGACAAAAATGACCTTCATGTATCGGTTTGACAACACGCATGGCATATCGAACAACTTATGTTCAGATCAGCCTTTGCATCAACACAGTCTCATAATGACATCCCCTGTCCTTTCGGCGATATATTCTCCAGTAAAATGTACCTATTTATAATGTAGGCTCTTATACAAGTTAGTTTTATCTTTAGACGTCATTTCCAAACATACAGTGGACATATAGATTTAAATATACTCAACAAAATAATTTAAGGGTCACTTAATGAAATTTTCCATATATGCAAACGTTGACTGAGTCTATTGCAAAACCACAGAAGATATTGATTGTTTCTTAAATTGGAACCCGAATAGGAGTGTTTCCAACAAATTTTGAAAAGAAAATTTTCATTTTAAGATTCGTAAAAAATGTTACTTTTTACCCCGAAAAGGAGCAATGACATTTGAACATGATAGGTCATGTCTTGACTTCAAACTGTGAAAAAAATCATAGAGAAAGCTTTAATTGCAATAAAGAAACTCACATTTTCCTACAGGTTTCTTCTACAGATTATTCACGGTCTATGGGGAATCATCGATGCAATTTTAGTCTCTTTAAGGGTTGACCTCTTTTCCTGGGCTTATCTGTGTGTCTTTTACCCCTAAGAAAGTGGAATTTGCAAGATTGCGTTTGGTGTAAATTATTGGTTTGATTAAAAATAGACAAATTTAGATATTCTGAAAAACATCATTGCGGGGAAAAAAGTCATTTTTCAGAAATTCCCATTTTTTCTCAGAATCTTCTAGGTTAACAATGTTGGCGCCATTGATACTTTGGTAGCTGAACATATTGCTAACATGTTGGGCTTATTGAAACGGACTTGCAAATAGTAGTATTGCCCACAGAATAATTTTAACAACTGACGGGTTGCATTTGAATGTCAATCAAAGGGAAACTCAAACTGATGACCCCATAATTATTTTGTTGAGTATATTATAACTGAACGAGGCAATCTGCTCTTGCTGTGAATAAGGAAATGGACAGTGTCGCTTGCACTGTCTTTCTGAAGTAAACAAACTTTGTCTTCTATACAAAGATATCAGTTAGAGAAATCGAATACAAATATATACATTCAAGTATATATCGATTTAGAGTTATAATGTAACAGCATAACAGAAGCTTGTCAGAAATAATCAACGATTTATATTTACCCTAAGTATTGTTAGATGAGCTTAAGCCATTTATTCCCTGTGTGCGTTGCTACCTAACCTCTTTGGATAGGTCCATTACCAATAGAAGGGGTAACTGGTTGGTGTTTATTATCAATATGTTTGATTTAGTCATGTCTTTAATGCAAAGCGTTTTGCGGCGTTTGATCGAGTTCTACACTGTTTGCAAATCTCCCTTTTATGGGTCATTAGGCATATATAGGTTATGCAAACAATGTAGACACAGAAAGCCGCATCTGATCAGGGTCTATGCTTTTTGCCTCTAATCCAGCTGTTTTTAAACACATCAACAGGTACGAAACTCGACTGGTTCGAATTGCAAGAAAAGTATGGCAAGGAATTAATGCGAACGAATATTTAGCGTAAATATGGTAAATATCACTTGATCAATCAAATGATTTCTGGCATGAAATTTGACAATTCTGCCTGACAAATACTGTTCCGATGTCAGCAGTGGTTTCTAGATTGTGTAGATTGTCAATTAATAAAACGAAATATCATGTAAGGAATGCATGCATAAATAAAAGGCAGACGTTCTAACCGGTCACTTTCATTTTCGTTATTTTATTCACAAACTAGATGTGAAAGGAAAACTTTATGATGTTGTCATGTGTATGTACGTACTACTAAGCAAATATGACAGAACATTAACGAACACATACGAATCGTAAAGAGAAACATATAAATAAAAATACTCTCGTTGCTTAAAGTCGTAAGGTTCTAAAAGGATAGAATTTTCTCCCTTAGTTCTATCCTTTTAGAGCAGACTCCTTTTAAGAAGGGTCTTAATGCGCAGAAGGTCAAACAGGAAGCCATAAAATCTGTCTCCCTTATACAAACTGGTAGAACATCTAAAAGTGTATCCACTTCCATTACAGTTTTCAGCTCTGCAGACCAAAACATATGAGCAAACAGTGTAGATCTTGATGAGACGGCTCATCATGAGCCGTCTCACCAGGATCTACCCTGTTTTTCATTATGTTTTTATTTTTGACTGGGAACCCTATTCGGAACAATGGTTCTAACAGATTCAAAGATGGAAGAGTCCACCAGAAACTTAGGGATGAAATAGATAAGTTCAGCGGATTTAGATTTACATATCTCAAAGGAGGAACTAATACAGTTTCCTACGGAAAGAGTCGACTTCAGACTGGTCCAGTTAATGTAAACATCTTTTGTATTTATTGAAGTCTTATTCCTATGAATAAAAGCATGAATAAAAGCACTTGACTTACGTGACCAAAAGTACACTGCACTAGCATGATCGGTAAACATTTCGGCATAAAGCTTTGTGCGCTGTATTTTCTTATTTACAAAACGTCGTGCAATTATGCATAACATGTCAAATCCTGATTCATGGAATAAATAAGAACCTATTTGTAATTAATTAATCGTCTGCTGCATTTACCCAGAGACACAAAGTTTACTTAACTGTATTCTGTGTTGTTGTTTTTGTACGATTTCTGCTATTGAACGGGATAAATTTCCGCTGTCTTACAAAATCGAACCAGTCTGTACAGAAAACCACCCTATGTCATGTGCAAGACTCAGACAAGCTTGCAAATCCGTAAAGTCTAATCAGAGTCTTGTGGCTTATATAATGTATGGACCCAAACAATTATATCGGCGATCAGCCGTTTATATTAGTTTGAACATATTTTATTTTCATTCTTAAATACAACATAGATATTTAAGAATGAAAATAAAAATCGTATGTTTAAACTAATATAAACGGCTTAAATACAACATGCCGGCCTCGGTGGCTCAGTTGGATGCGCCGTCCGACTGGAGACCAGGAGGTCGCGGTTTCAACCCCTGTCGAGGTCGGCAACATTCTTTCGTGGAGATTGATCATGAAATATTTTCTACGGTCATTCTCTCCCTTCCGCTGATTCAAGAAGGGCAGTTGTCAGTTTCTGGCGGAAGAATGTGCACACTACTGGTTAACCGCTTAGAGGATTAAGCCTGCCCAGTAAACGTGTGTTTAGGTAAACTGACCGCGATCGACATGACCCCATTGGGTTGACTGGGCCGTAAAACCTCAACACAAACAAACAAAATAGATATACACAGGACATGAAATGATAACAGTTTTAGAATGGAAGCATATAAATACTTATAAAATTCTTCTCCCGTAATATATATTTATCAGCTGTTGATTTTATGGCAGTTGATAGCCTAAAACAAAATGATACTTTTATTATACATAAGAAGATATTGCTAAATGATACATTTCATAATACCGTATGTATATAATAACTATATGACATTTTGAAACAAAGAAAAAATACGAAAAAGACAATAAGAGGAAAGCTACAAAAATAATACCAGTGGGAAAATGTGTGCAAAATGCCACTGCAAAGAGAAATATTGCAAAACTGCATTATAAAATTTCAGAAAAAAATAGAATACTACGATGAACAATTTTAGAACGACTAAATAAAAGAGAATAATAATAGTAATAATAACTATAATAACAATAATAATAACATCATTAATAATAATAATGATAATAATAATAATAATTATTATTATTAATATTATTATTATCATCATCATTATTATTACGATAATCATTATTAATATTATTATTATTATTATTATTATAAGCAGTAAAAGAGAAAAATAGAGAGAGAGAGAGGGCACAAGCTTACATCGTTTACTAGGTTAGTGGATCAGAAATTTGTTATAATAGCATTCGCAAATAGTTTTCATGGTCTTATAGACAATATTCTAAGTCAAAATCGCTCAGTTTCTATTATAATTTTTTGGAACTTGTTTTTTGATATTTTGTTTGTTTCTACAGCTAGTGTTAACTCTCCTTGTACATGTAAGAGAAGATGTAAAGATGGGGTGTAATACAAAGAGACAGAGTTTAAGCGTTCGTTACGTTGAGCTTGGTATTTATGACAGTTAAAAAAGAAATGCTGGGCATCTTCTACACTACCACAACTACTTAGTGGAAAATCAGTTATATTTTTCAGAAAAAAAATTCTAAATTTAGAGAACTACAGCTTGTGCGTAGGCGAGTATGAAGGGTCTGAGCTTTTCTGCTACCTGTGTAAAAATATTGAGGGACTTGCGTTTTGTCTTTATTTAAGTTGTGTTTGAAGGAATTTAGTGTATTGTACTGGTGAACTTCAACAGTCAAATCGTTCCAGCCGTTTATATTACTGATCGGCCTATTAAATGGCAGCATTTTAGATTTTGATTTTACTTCACTGCAGCTTGTGTTAAAGACATAAAAATAAGATGCGTCTCTGCCAACAGAACAAAACTAAGTATACTGTCAATAAACGATTGACAGGTAGAGGCCCATCAGGAGAATTTAGTGCTGGCTTATTAAGGCGTAAAAAAATAATTGTTTCCGATAACATGTTGAAAAAAAAGTTCGATAGGTAGGAGAAACTTTTTTTTTATTTTTTCTATTTTTTCACCGGAAAAGAACAGGGTCGGGCCTGCAAATTTATGAAAATACAGGTATTTTGTTGAGGGTCGGTGCTTTACTTTTTTCATTTTGCATTTTTACTGATAAAAAATAGAGTCGGGTATGTGAAAGAGGGTCGGTCGGGTTAGCGGAAACACAGCTTTTTTTTTACGCCTAATCTGATACATAGGTAATGTCCTCTCCAACATATTTATTGCTCTTCAGAAGGCCTCTTTACCACTCCCTGCTCAGATCTGATAATCGCCGCTTTATGACACGCCTTTGATCTCTCTCGTCCAGCACCTAGGTAGGGGTAATAAAATCATTAGTGAGTGGTACCATTTTTGGTCTCATTTTAGTACGGTCTTTAAGTACCGTGTGGTATCGTCTCCCCGTACTTCACCCTAGTGCAGATTATATTTTTTGTTTCCTTTGGGATCACTGAGCCAATTCTGGTTAATTTGAAAATCGAATACCGTTTAAACCGTTAAAGCCTAGCGTCCCATAAAAGAGAAATTGGCAAATAGTGTAGACACAGATCAGACGCCGCAGAACGCGGCGTCTGATCAGGGTCTACACTGTTTGCATTAAATTCAGAAAATTCTTCAAAACATGATAATAATAAAAACTAACCAGACACCCCTTATACAGGAAATGGACCTGTCAAAAGAGTTAAGGTAGAAGTCCATTTGGTTTTAATGGGTTAAGCGGGGCTAGCGGGCTTATGCAGCCACGCAAACTACATTGCTGCATATGAAGAGACTTGATAAAACAGATTATCCGGTTTTCGGTCTTTTGTGTGTTCTTCGCTTCCAAAGGCAACATTCTTAGATTTTTATTATACCTAGATCAGACTGCGCGGATGCGCACTCTTGTTTGGATGTATGGTGGTCGGATATACCATAAGATCGAATTCTACTCATAAGGGCTCACAAATGATATACTCCAAACCATTACGAAAACACGCCTATTCAAAGATACTGAAAATTTTACCACCAAAAAATGAAAATTTTCAGATAAAAAATTCTGATATTTTTCACATTTCTGCTCAGAACATACATTGTGGGTACTCGTTAGAACCGCCTCCCCGAGGCGGTTCTAACGAGTACCCACAATCTATGTTTTGAGCAGAAATAAGAAAAATAATGTATACCCCTGTAAACCTATACTTACTATATAAAAGTGGGGTTTAAGGGGGTTAAAATTATATAGATATGTTTTCGTGATACAATTTCGGTGAGTATTTTGATCTTCAGCCTAATAGTCTTATATAAATTGTTTATACAAAGTACCACAAAGCCAGTATTGCAAGCAAGCTTGGAAAGAACTTGTATATTTCAAGGATTTTCAATAATATATTTACATTATGAAATCAATTTGATGTTTTGCGGCATTCAGATTGTCAAGTGCGTTACAGTGAAATAATAAACTTGCTTCAATCTTGTTTAGTATGAGTTAATTTATTAAGCAATCCACTGTGCAATTTTTGCAACCATCATCCCTTGATATGTTTACGCAAATATTGTATGCAGCCGAAACGTTTCTTTGTTGACATTAAATATGAGGAATGAAAAGTCAGTTCGGCCGCTTTGCGAAAACGTGTCTTCAGGTATATGCGGAAAACGAGGGCCTAGATGAGCCTGCGCATCCGCGCAGTCTGATCAAGGCCTTCACTGTCCGCTAACAGAATCATTGGATACTACAAAATGTATAAATGGAGAGCAAAGGCCCGGATAATACTTTACGCATGCGCAGGGTGATCTGAATGTGCGTATGTCGCTCATGTTTGAAGGCACCTTTTTGCTTCACGCGGCCCAATTGATAGACGTTTGCACGGTACATCGGTGACTAGCATTGGTCACATTCCAGTCTTAGAGGCATATATATAGTAAGCCATTTACGTCGAGTGTACTCTTCTACCAAACTCTCTTTTACCGGTCTAATTTTAATACCAGGGTGTCTAGTTAGTTTTACTATGTTTTATAGACATTTCTGTATTTAATGCAAACAGCGTAGCTCCTGATAAGACACCGCGTTCTAAGGCGTCTGATCTGGGTCTTCATTTATTGCCAGTTACCCTTTTGGGGCCTCTGGTCTAAAAAGGGTTAATTTACTTGCAAACATAGATGGCGATTTTTGTCAAATTTATATCTTAGATGCCGATGGCAAGGTGTCTGCCAAGCTAGCATTCTTTATAAATCTTTTAAATTATTACTGTGTTTCATAGAAATGTCTGTAGTAAATGCCAACAGTGTAGATTCTGATAAGACACCCCATTCTGCGGCGTCGTCTGATCTGGATCTGCACTGTTTGCCATTTACCCTTATGGGGATATCCAGGCTAAAATGGGTTATGTGACTTGCGAAATGCACCTGAGGTTTGTACACAGATGACTCGATTTGGCCAAAGTTCAATCTTAGGTGCTATTTGAGAACTCCAACTGATATGAAATGAAACGGAAACAATAAATGCATGCATACAGTCTGCACGTACCAAGATAAGACTGTTGAAAAACTTGTATGTTTTATCTGTACATAATCTCGATATGCCATTTCATAAACGTGACTGTAGTTTAATCGCAAATACCGTCATTCACAGTGTTTTTATGCGTTTCTCGTAGAGATACGCAAAGACAGCCATTAATGTTAAACGTGCTTTAGTACGTTTATTCATATTTTAGCACCTGGTTATCTTTTCCCACGGAAAGATTAAGAGCATCACAAATGGCAATAATAAATAGTTTGCCTAAGGCGTTAAAAAAAGATAGCTGTGTTTCCGCTAACCCGACCGACCCTGTTTCAAACACCCGACTCTGCTATTTTTATCAGTAAACATGCAAAATAAAAAAAGTAAAGAACCAACCCTCAACAAATACCTTATTGTTATAAAATTACAGGCCCGAAACTATTCTTTTCTGTAGAAAAAATAGAAAAAAAGAAAAAGAAAAAAAGTTCTTCCTACCAACCAAATTTTGTTTCAGCGTGTTAGTGGAAACCAAGCTTTTTCCGCCTAACGGCATTAAGGAAATGAATTCACGTAAAGGGGAGACAGTTCTGTATACAGTCGCACTTCAATGGCTCAAACACTTTTAGGGCCATAGAAAGTTGTTTTAGACATGGGGAGTTCGAGCCACTGAGGATTAACTATAGCGCTAGGTCAGGAGGCAAATGGGGGTAATTCAGGAATGTATTTTAAATTTTCTATATTAATAATTATATGTTGAGTGTAATCTTTATTATTGCCTCGATTAGGCGATTCTAATGAGTGCACACAACACATATTATTGATAAAGTAAGAAAATTAAGACGTCCCTTAATTTTTACTTTCTTGAACTATCGGAAGAATTTCCCAGGGACTCAAAAACGAGTTCGAATCATCCAAGGTAAACGAGCCATCATTGTTCGAGTTATTGAAGTTTTACTGTAATTAGTTTTGCCTCCTAATTTAAGGAAGTCTACTCTATAAGGAAAGAATTAAGCAAGTTAGCTTTTTAGAATATTTCCCTCTTCAGAAGGGAATTGGTGTACAGGGGAGCAAACAGAAAGTCATAGAAGTGGACTCCTTTAAAAACCAATGAGGGAGATTGTACCAAGTGCATTGACTCCCATGACACCATTATATTGCCGGGTTCCATGGCGCAATCAGTAGAGCATCTGACTGCAGATCCAGGGTTTGCGAGTTCGAATCCAGTTTCATGTAGATTGATCATGAAAACAATATCTACGACCATTCACCCTCATCCGCTGATTTAAGAAGGACAGTTGTCAGTAACCGACGAAAGTATGTGTACAAGTACTGGTTAACCGCTGAGAGGACTCTGGCGTAAGTAGGTTAACTGGCCGCTCTTGACTTGATCCTAATGGTTTGACTAGGCCGTAAAAACTCAGCTCAAACAAACAAACCTTTATTAACTGCCATTTATTGTCAGGTGAGTACTATTCACGACTGATAAGGTCTCAACAGCCGAACCAATCATTAACACAGGACTGAATCCTCTGAGACATCCACGTCTTCATATAACAAACCTTATTTTCATATAACCCAATTTTCATATACCCTAACTCTTATATAATCTAACTTTTATATAACCTCATTTTCATATATCAAATTTAACCGTCAACTTACCTAACTTTTATATGACCTAACTTTCATTTAACAAACTTAACTCTCATATAACCTAACCAAACCTAACTTTTGTATAATCTAATTTCCCTGTTACCTAACTTTCACATAACCTTATTTTCATATAACAAACCTAACTCTCATATAACCTAACTTCATATAACCTAACTTTCACAGAACCTTACTTTTATATAACCTAACTTTCAAATAGCAAACCTAACTTTCATATAACCTAACAATTATATAAGGCTACTTTCATATAATCTAACTTGCATATGACACATTTAATTCTGATATAACTTAACTGACATATAACATAACTTTCATAGAACCTAACTTTTCTGTGACCTAATTTTCATATAATCTAATTTCTATAAAAACGTATTCTTTCATATAACCTAACTCTTATTTAACCGTACTTTCATATAACCTAACTTTCATATAACAAACCCAAGTTTAATATAACCTATCTTTCACATAACCTATATTGCATGTACCAAACCAAACTCTGGCAATACAGTTAGAACTGTATTCGAAAAAGAGGTACATAAAACGCCCATTTACAGGCGGTTTGGATGCCATTTACATATTGTTGTATTGAAAAGCCCACATATTCCAATAAAGTTCAGAAGTTACAAGAAATTAACTGCGAGTTTATTCCAAGTAGATTGAAAACACATTCACTCAGACAACAGAGCTGGGACAAGAGAAAAGATACATTATGACATGTACGCCAAAAGGAGACTCAGATCATGCTGTGCATTTCTCGAATCAGACCGGATCCTTCTCTGTACTTCAAAAATATACAGTGATTCTGCTTGCAGACAATGAACATCCTGATAAAACTGCATGGATGCACAGGCTGATTTAGGTATTTGCTTTCCGCATATCTAATAAAGGCCTTTTTCGCATGATGGGATGCCATTTCATTAGTCTATGGATGGCTCAAAGCTCTGATGGAAGTCCTGTATAATTGATATACTACTGCTTCTATATGGGGCAGATTATCCACCGATCAAATAGTTGGAAAAGAATTAATGGGAAAGCAACGCTGAAGGAGAGTGTATTTGAAATGACATATCTTTACAAGCTATGCATTTTAATGCGAACAACAAAACCGAATGACAAAGTATAACGTTGATTAGGTTTAAGATTTAAAATTAATTATTACATAACCATTTGAATACTTAAGGCTGTCATATTCCTACAACAAAGACATTTTTTTATCCAAGAAAGATTTAATAAATTGATATATGGTATTAATACAATCACAAAATGTGGCACCTGACAGAATGTAAAATTTTAGTTAGTCACTCGTTCTTGAGCTGGATCAAAAACGAAATGATTTTTTTTATCGTATCTCTGAATTAATGTTGCAATATTTTTTTTTATCGTATCTCTGAATTAATGTTGCCAATATTAATTCAGAGATACGATAAAAAATCATTTCGTTTTTGATACAGTTCAAAAACGAGAGATTGACTGAAATTTTATACGCTGTCAGATGCCACATTTTACATTACGAAAACACGCCTATTCAAATATTTAGAAAATTTCATTTCCAAAAACTGAAAATTCTCAGATAAAAATCTCTGATATTTTCATATTTCTGCTCAAAACATAGATTGTGGGTACTCGTTAGAACCGCCTCGGCGAGGCGGTTCTAACGAGTACCCACAATCTATGTTTTTGAGCAGAAATAAGAAAAATAATGTATACCCCTGTAAACCTCAGTTTTACTATATAAAAGTGGGGTTTAAGGGGGTCAAAATTATATAGGCGTGTTTTCGTGATGTTAAACCTTTCTGACTCGTAGAAAAAAAAAAAACGTCTATTTTTTTGTGAAATATGGAGCCTTTAGGGCCACTACTGACACCTGACCCTTAATTTTTTTTCCAACAATAATATTTTTCATATTTTATAATTCAGTTTTGTGTTACGTTCCGACTATTTTACGTCAATAAAATAGTCATGTTACCATCTGGTTTACCAGTTATGGCTCTTTAAAGAACCCTACTACGTTTACTACAATGGCATTTTGGTCAAATTTTTCTAACATGTTAAATTCGTTATTAATTCATTAATATAGGGTAAGTGATCTACCACAAAGGAATAACCAGAGCAAAACATACAAAGGTGTCACCGAAATAAGTGTATATTTTTTATTTTTCATTTTCAAACAAGAAAAGTCAGACAAAATCGCATCAATTTAACAAGCATGTACTGAAGATACTAATATGTAATATACTTCCTAGAGTAGATTTTCTTTTAACTTTTTCAAAAGATTAAACTATGTATAAGTTGCACATATGTATTCTGACAGAGTATGAAGGTGAACTACCATGTCGTTTGAGTGGTATTAAACTTTATTTACCCCTACCCTCTAAATCATAAAAACACAATTATAAAAAAAAGATAATTATTAAGGATATGAATTTGATAACAGTTCTCTTAATTTGCATATTCTGTGAACAATCGATGCTTTAACGATATTAAGCAAATTGGCTACTCCTGTCCACAGTAAGGAACATGTGACCTGAAAAATTTCTGATAATACAATAGGAAGTTACCCCACCCACCTCATCATAAGCAGTAATTTCTAAAGATAGATATGGAAATATGATACGAAATTTTACAAAATTCCAATACAACAGCCATACGCAGTATGAATCAGTTGACCAAATTAATTTTAAACTTCTATTGTCATGGCAACCAAAACAACCTTAAACGTAATGGAAAATTACCTTAAAAAGGATTTTTTGGTATACATTCCAACAAACTTTAACCAAAATGTTTCCATGAACATTTCTCGATAAAATGTAAGAATTTTGTGCAAAAGACCCGTCCATTTGATTGTTGTCATGAAAGCCAAAAGAGCAATAATTTGGAAATAAAGGATCAGAATCATCAAATAGTTTTAGCGATGGCTTTTCTGTACCTTCAGAAGTTTTTTTTTCCTGCGGTTAACACTCGCATTAGAACATTAATACATCATAGCTAGCATCTTGAATTCTCCTGTACACAATTAGGCACATGTGGCCTGATTATTGTTTGAAAATACAACAGGCAGTTTGCCAAACCGCTACATCATACGCAGATTAATTTCTAAAGATAGCCATAAAATTTGAAACGAAATTTTACAAAAATCATGTACAATATCCATACGCAGTAAGAAATGAAAACTTTTTGATAAAAAAGTAATTTCAAACTTCTGTTGCCATGGCAACAGGAATATGCCTTAAATATAATGGCTTATTACCACAATAAAGGTCTAGTTCTTCATAAAATATAAAAATTGTGTGATAAAGAACCGTCCATTTCATTGTCGTCATTGAAACCAAAAGAGTAATAATAATTTGGGAAAATAAAGGAACAGCTAGGGTCAATAAGTATTTTTGCCTCAAATTTACTGTAAATTCATAAGTGTTTATTTTCTGGTGGTTTAAGCTTCCTATTCAACAAAATTACCCCGCTGAGGCCCTCATAAAAAAAAAAAAAAAAAAAAAAAAAAAAAAAAAAAAAAAAAACTGCCCGCTTACGTCATTACATGTAACTGTCACATCATCGGTAAGGTGTTAAAAAAGAAAACAATGTCAACATGCTGAATTTCAACGAATTCAAATGCAGATTTTCAACCTTTAGATTTGTCTATTTCTTGGAAAGTGACGAACAAAGGATTTAATGACTTACCCTTGTGTATCATAGTGTACTTGAGTGCTTGATCAGCCTTTTCAATTTGGGACCGAAAAACTGAATATAAATCATTTTATTTCCTGTCTGATGTTTCTGTCCTCTTTTATATTGTTTCAGACTTTGATTTTCTTTTGCAATAAATCGACATTGCCAAGGAATGTAGCCCTTTTGAAAGGTCTAGAAATGTTTAGGCTAGCTAGAGCACATCTTACATTAAATTACATTTAAGAAGATTTTTCTTTTATCATAAACACTTTTACGCAAATAAGTATATGATAGAGAATGCAGCTCACCCCTCGGCCTGAGACAGAAAGCTCGTGTAATATTCTATTTTCCTACTTTCCCTACATTTCCCCCCTTTCTCTAAAACATGCCTCCTTGCCTCAGTCTTTCGGACATTTTGAGTGTAATACGAATCCAGTTACTATGTAGAAAAGTAAATAAAATCACGTCATAAAAATATAAAATTTATCAAAATAAATATAAAACGTCGAGAGAAGCACGTTCAAATATCACTAAAACATTCTTTGATTTTCTGAGTTCGCAGTCTCGATTCGTCGTGTGACACTTCCCGCGAAAAAAAAAAAAACGTAAGTAGTATTTGTTTGTTCGTTTACGCAGAATGTTTGACGCTGAGCGTCCGTCGCTAGAATAATTTCAACGTTAGGTAATTTTTTTTCTTTCCCTTTATTTTATGGGATGAAAACTATTTTATCAGTTGTTTTTTCACTATGATATGCACAGTTGACGGGTCATACTACGCGGAAAAGGATTTATTTAATTAAAACAAGAAAATATATACTCTGGTCTAGAAATATTGTTCCACTATTTTAATCGAAAACCACCCTAATTATCTCCATTGTCATTCAAGAGTTGCGGTTATTAGTACGGTAGTGACCTTAAATGAATTTTTGAAAGTTTCAAATTGACTGTAAAATCTTCTTTCTGACTGAAGCAGTTCGGTTTCGAAAACAAATTAATCTCTCTCTCTCTCTCTCTCTCTCTCTCTATATATATATATATATACATATATATATATATATATATATATATATATATATATATATATATATATATATATATATATATATATATATATATATATATACGTGGCAAAAGAAGTTAGGGATTTGTAAGTACGGTGAAATAAATGGAAACTAAGACATATCTGAAATTGATATATTTGATTACATCATTTCATTTACAGACAAAAATCCATCCGTTGGAGTCTGTAGTACTAGATGTGAATGAGAAAATTTGAATGGAAAATCACTAGGGTCACCAATAAAATCTCACAAATCTGTCAATATCGCGTATGTCCACCTGTTGCATCTATGCAGGCTACACAACGACGACGCATACTCCTGATGAGTCTGGCAATCTGTAGCTGGGGTTTCCTCCTCCACTCCTCCTGCAAGGCTGCGCCCAAAGCTTAGAGCGTTCTTGGTCGTGGAACTCTCTGTCGAACACGCTGGCCGAGAATGTCCTAAACATGCTCGATTGGCGACAAGTCAGGGGATCAAGCAGGCCAATCGAATGATCCACATTGTTCTGCTGCAGGAACTGCTGTACTATCTTCGCCCGATGAAGTCTTGCGTTGTTATCCTGCAGCACTACGTGGTGTTGTTGAACAAAAGGCAGAACAACCGGCTGTAGCGTTTCATTGATGTAGCGTTGGCCTGTCAGAGTTCCGTTAAGCACAGGCAGCTCTGTACAGGAACGGATATGCCGCCCCATACCATAAGACTTCCTCCTCCATACCGGTCATGTTCAATAATGGCGCAGTTCGCGTACCTCTCACCTCTGCGACGCCAACACGACTTCGTCTGTCAAGCATATCCAGCATAAACCGTGACTCGTCGGTAAAGAGTACAGTCGCCCATTGTTGGTTTAGTCCATCGACGATGCTGCCTTGTCCATGCTAGCCTGGCATAATCGAGTCACTATGAAATTCTTCCGATCGCTCCAGAAAACGTATATTTAAGGATATTTTTTTTATTTTTATCATGAAATTGTATGTTGACTGTTCTCATTAGAATCATCTTACCAAGGCGATTCTAATGAGTACACTCAACATAAATCTATTGTACAGAAGATCGGAAAGACTTATCTACCTCTAAATTATCGCCATTTGCTTCCTGATCTTGCACCATGATTAACCCTCAGTTGCTCGAATTACCTATGTCTCTAATATATTTCCATGGCCCAAAAGATGTTCGAACCATGTTCGCCTATCAATGGCAAATTCCTGGTTTTATGCTGATTGCACAGATACTGATCCACGTACGTCGATGAGTCCAGTTTGGCCACGTCAAGCGAAAAAGTGCTTTCAAACACGCGGCGCAAATTTCGCAGATTCAGATCATCCTGTTCATGTGCAAAGTGTCATCCGGGTCTTTGCTCTCCATTATTACATTGTGTAGCATCCACTGATTCGTTTAGCGGACAATGGAGGCCCTGATCAGATTGGGCGGATACTGTCCACATATACCCGACGCCACGTCCCAGTTGGTGTACATAATGTATATTTAGTAGAATCAGCTCCGGGTTCGTTGCTGGGAGTGTCCGGGTACATTTTTTTTATTTCCAAACTTCAGTAAAACCTCGAATACTCGAACGCCGATGACTCGAACGCCGATGGCTCGATTACCATAGCAGATGCGATTGCGTTTTTGAGTCCCAAGCATTTTTTTCCTATAGCTCAAGAAACTAATACTGAGGGATATTTTAAGGATATTTTTTATCATAAATATGTATGTTCTGTGTACTCATTAGAATCGCCTCATCGTATTAACATATTAACATATACTTATTTTAAAGAAAATCGAAGATATCTCTAAATTATTCCCATTTGCCCTCTGACCTGACGCTATGATAAGCCGTCAGTAGTTTGAACTACTAAGGTGGTGGTGGCTTTGGTGTTATTTGTTTTTTGTGTGGCCTTGTGGCTGTTCGTAGCGGTACTTTTTATGTTCTGTCCTGTTTGTTATTATTGTGTTTGTTGGATCCGATCCTGTCTGGCCTTGAGATCACCTCGTTGGGGACGAGGGAGCTTAATTCTTTGATTTTCTTTGTTTATTGCATGTATGCTGTCTGTCATGGTTTGTTTGGATTTCCTCTTAATGCCATTGGTCGGCAATTTTCTGTGTTTCCCGGACACCTTCTATTCTATTTTTAGTATGGTCTCGTATATTATTCATGCAAATATGTGTCTGCACGAAAGAGAATGAAAATTGATCTTTACGAAAACACGCCTATTCAAATATATAGAAAATTTCACCTTCAAAAACTGAAAGTTTTCCTCATAAAAAAATCTGATATTTTTCATACTTCTGCTCAAAACATAGATTATGGGTACTCGTTAGAACCGCCTCGCCGAGGCGGTTCTAACGAGTAACCACATTCTTGGTTTTAAGCAGAAGTAAGAAAAATAATGTGTACCCCTGTAAACCTCAGGTTTACTATATAAAAGTGGGGTTTAAGGGGGTCAAAATTATATAGGTATGGTTTCGTTATGTATTTCAAGGTTTTCCAACATAGTTCAAAATACGGCATTTTTTTAACCGAAAAGTACTGATATTATGCTTACTTCTCCATGAAAAAATATGCTGTATGTGCCCATTGAAGAGCCTTAGAGAGTACCCACAACATATGTCTTTCTTTTTTTTCTACGGAGGCGTAAGAAATATTGTGGATACCCCTTCTTTTCTGCAATATGTGCTGTTAAAAGGATAGTTGAAAAAAGTGCCATTCATTGCATTTAGGTATGCTTAGGGGATAACTGTATTCAAAATTGTCATTTGGGTAGGTAAATTGGCGGTTTTCGGTCGGAAATTTTGTTTTACGGCGATACGTCAGCGAACCTGGAAAACGTAATTTGCGACCGTAAAACCAACGCTTTACTTCCCCAAATAACATTTTAAAATACAGCTATCCCCATTATACGAGGGATGTTCGAAATGAATTGCTTATTGTCCTCTAGCTCGATATCCACGTGGGGCACGATAAAAACCAATACATACCTGTATAGGGTTATTCAATATCTACACAATGGTGTATAAATGTACATGTTAGACTAAGTGTAAGACATAAAATTTGCCATTTGAATACACGCAGTCATTGACCACTGCAGTAAAAATGGTTGGTAGAAGCGTCGACAAAAAAGATGAAATACGGGCTTACATCAAAGCTCGCTTAAAAACTTGGTTGTTCTTTGAAGAAGCTGATGACTGAAATTTCTACTGCGTTTGGACCTTCTTGTGTGTCTTATGACACAGTTCGGCGGTGGAAAAAGAAATTTGAGTCTGGTGAAGAGTCCATCAAAAATGCACAGGGTAGGCCAAAATCTGCATCTCGTAAAGAAATCGTTTCCAAAATAAAGGAAATCATTGAAGGAGATGCCATATTTACAGTTTGTGATATTGCACGAAAGGTAGGCATATCACTTTCAACGGTTCACCTTATTTTGAAGAAGCATTTGAAAGTCAGAAAGATTTCTGCTAGATGGGTGCCACATCTGTTGACTGACGAGCAAAAGAGGCAACGGGTTAAAGTGGCCAAAAAGCTGCTTCAAATGTTTCCAAAATATGACAATAAAGCAGTTTGCCAATGTCGTCGCAGGTGATGAAACCTGGGTCCATTATTTTGAGCCGTCAGAAAGGTTAGCAATAAGATCTGGGCCACTAAACACAGCAAAACGCCCAATAATTGCCAAACGTTCTTTGAGTACAAAGAAGGTTTTGTATGCAATCTTCTTCTCTGGTGAAGGAGTCGCAATAAAAGTGCCAGTGAAAAAGGGCAAAAGCATCACCGGAAAGGACTACAAAGACGTAGTACTGAAGAAACTGAAAAAGTATTATCAGAAACGACGCCCTGCCACTGGTTTTATAAACATGTCCGTCTTCTACATGACAATGCCCCAGCTCATACCTCCGCAATAGTTACCGGCGTTTTTGAAGAAAGAAAAAGTAACTGTTTTGCCTCACCCCCCCCCTCCCATCCCCCCCCCCCCCCCCCCCCCCCGTATTCCCCAGGACCTTGCCCCCATGTGATTTCTTTTTGTTTCTGAAATTGAAAGCATTCCTTGCTGGGCGGAAATACCAGTCCCGACAGGGCACTTGGATCTGCCATTCATCAGTACCTTATTACTGTGCCCAAATCAAGCGTACCGTGACGCCTTCAAGAGTGGATACATCGGCTGAAACTTTTGCATTTCTTAGCCACGGGGAGTACTTCGAGGGCATGAAATGAGTACTTTTGGGCTAACTTGAAATTTGAAGTCTCCAGATAGAAATTAGCAATTCATTTCGAACATCCCTCGTAATGCAATGTTTCATTTGTTTTGTTCAAACAATGTACAATTTACACAAAGCGGCAAGCTCTGTTCAAGCTCTTTTCCGTATTGCGTAAGGTACATTTCATCTCTGTACTGAACATCAGATCCCAGTAAAGACTAAACGTCTCCCCCGTAGTTCACTTTAGGTTTATATTGTATAGTTCTTTGATATTACTTACTTCATTTGAATTTATGACAATAAGCTACATGTATAGCTCAAACTAGGGCTAGGAGTGTGAACAGTGACCTGCACGCTATATTTCTTCAAATAAAATCGAGTCTGCTAATTTTGTTGATGTTTCATTTGGACCACGTCAAGCAAAAAAAATGTCTTCTAATAAGCGCAAAATGTGATGATCCAGATCAGTCAGCAAATGTGTTCAAAGTGTTATCCGGGTTCCTTGCTGTCCATTCGTACATTCTGTAGTATCCAATGAATCTGTCGGCGGGCAGTGAAGGCCCTGATCAGACTGCGCTTATGCGCAGGCTGATCAGGACCTTCGCTGTTCGCATATGCCCAAAGACACTTCCACCTTCCACATGGCGCCGCCCATTTCGATAGCTGCTGTAAACAAATTTTCTGAACGAAAGGACAAAAACCTCGACGTTGCTTGCAATTTTAATAATTTTATTTTCAGCCGGCGCACAGTCTGTTGTTTTATCATATATAATCCTTGTCATGAATATAAAGCATCACAGTTTACGTAACAGGGCAAACCATATGAGCCGGGGCACAGCATTTCCTAGATGATGACATTAGCGCCAAGCGAAGACGCAGATCAGTCTGCGGATCCACGCAGTCTGATCAGAGTCTTCGCAGTGCGCTCTGTGGGTAGCTAAGGATCTGAAGCGCTTTCCGGCGGACTGCGAAGACTCTAATCAGTCTCCTCGGATGCGCAGGCGGATCTGAGTTTTCGCTGGGCGCACATGCAACCTTGTATGGAATGCTGTGGCCCGGCTCATATTATGACAGCCAAGACATTCAAATCAATCAATACGTATGATAGGTTTCTAAATAACGACAAACTGAAACCATTGCCTGTTATATGCAGGACAAAGGATCAAAAAGACATTTTATAGTGATAATTCTTAGACCTTGGCATGGCTTGCAAATACTTATTTCTGTCATACTCATTACTTAGATCTACTATCAGACACAATAAATTAAAGAAATCGCGCAGTGAATATGCGATTTAAAAATGGAAGTGCCAGTTACTTAGCCATAGCAATTACTAACTTATGGTAATAGATAAACTGAACGTGACAAGCGAAGGCAGAGATCACCCTGTCCATCTGCACAGTATGATCAGTCTTTCAATTGGGTAGAAAAGGATCCGTTGTTTCTTTGTGCAGACAGCAACATTTTGCAAGGAATTTTAGGCTACTTTGAGTATTAGGTACCATATCTCACGTTTTTGTTAAATTATTGAAACAGCTTTTATTCTTATATTTAGAAATTAATACATGTATCATGTCACATAATCCTTCCGAAATCATGCTAAAGAAATTTTACAGAAAATACAAACATAATACAGAAAATGCACAAGAAAAGCATTATCCACAGAACGTAGCCTATCTATAGTTCTCAAGTGGAAGAGCAAACAAACTATAGGAGACATAGCAAATGTCAAAAATCAAAGAAACGCAAATCCTCCTCCCCGACGAGGGGATCATTATGCCTGACTTAGCATAGCAATAAAACATAAACACGATAAATGAAGAACAAAAAAAAAAAAAAAAACAGTCACAAGACCACATAAAGACAAACAACACCAGAATCAGCTTCTTAGAACGTAGTAAAAGCAACCTAGTGGTTAAATCGATTTTACTGGTACCAGCTCTTCTCGACATTCAAATAAACACATATGAGGATGCCTTCTAAACAAATAGTTATAATATACAGTATGTTTAATTAAAATATATTTGCATGGAAACCACCATACAGTTGTACAAATCCAGTGTTTACTTATTTAACCCATTTTCATGAAAAGACTCTCCAGCACTATATTTTGGAAGAATCGAATTTCAATTGTGGGAATGTCATGCTTTGTGATTTAGATATTCCTAAAGAAAAATGGCTAAACTATTTGCAAATATTATGGCTAAATTATTTGCAAATAGTGGAGATCATGATCAGACGCCGCGTGTTGCGGCGTCTGATCTTGGTCTGCATTGTTTTCCATATACCATTTTGGGGGTCTCCAGACTAAAATGGGTTAAGCATTACATTGATAAGTTTTTGTAGTCTTGGCCCTCTCCCATCACCCCACCCCCTTCCTCCTAAATAATATATAAGGAAATTTAGAGGTATACAGGGTAAAACATTAATTAGCCGATTATTGAGCCGGAATTTGGCAATGTTCAAAGATAGTAAAGAATACTTCCGGGAAGATACGCAATCATAACACATAGCCCGCCAATGGCACCACGAGGAACAAAAACATATTATGGCATATTAGGCGTACATATCACAGAAATTGAACCAAACCGTTTCCTATTACCAACAGTGGTGATGACAATATATATATATATATATATATATATATATATATATATATATATATATATATATATATATATATAGGATCAAACACGAAAATTCGGGTAGCGAACGATCACCATTAAGCACAAACAACACCAGATACACCTCCTTAGAAGGGTCTGTAGAAAACCTAGCCGGATTTATCTAGGGTGAATATTTGGTGACCAATAAAAATCAATTTAAAAGCGCCAAGATTTTTCACCCCCGTTTGCTTTTACTCGTGTCCGTTCTAAAGCGTTGGTTTGGTGTTGTTTGTTCTTTGCGTAGCACTAGTGCTGCTCTTGATTTAGCTTGTTGTGTTTAGTTTTGTGATCATCTTGTAGGGAAAACGGAAACTGGTTGCTTTGCTCTGCTTTGGTTTAGGGCTTACTCTCTGTCTTTTATTTGATTGCTCTTCATTTTGATGCCATTGGTAGGCTATGTTCTGTGATTGTGGCTCTTCCTGGACGTCTTTTTAACTATTTTAAGTCTAATAAAATGTCTAGGACGACTCCGTTATAGAGACTGAGATGCAACACAGCTTTACTTAAAAGAGGAAAGCATAGCTATCAACCATGATTGGGTTAAAATCAAGCACGCAGTCCATTGTGCCTCCTATCCTTTTATAACGGAAACTATTTTTGAGCTATTCCAAAAATAGGTTTCCCTACAAGATATCTGAGTTTATGAATTACATTGTTATAAAACTAAACCATCGATATTCCTTGCTGCAGGAGCGTTTTTAACTAACTTTATCAATCAGTTTGGAGTGTCAGCGATAAAACTTTGAAACCAAAAAGCTTTACGAAGTTTATGGTACCGAAAGCCTTGTGTAAGACGTTTAGCGGTCAGGCAAATATTCCGATTGTTCAAACATGTATTTGAGAAAATAATCTTGTAAAGAATATAAGCTGAGATAGATATACGCAATATGAGGCAGTCGGAGGAATATCACTATTTAAAAAAAGGAAATTAACAATTTAAAATCAAATTTATCACGTTCCTCGTAACTGTGTGGCAATATTATAACATTTGATGTCGATAGATCCTAAAAGATGATGCGGTGTCAAAAAATAGCTTTGTTTATATTAAATTCATTGGAATAGATTTGATTATACATTTGTTCAAACTAAGCATTATCAATACCAAACAAGCCATGCACTCTCCTTTTGACATCATTTGGAAAGATGTATTTTGCTTTGCATTTTATTTTAAATTAACCATGTTTGTCGTTCTAATTGGAAATATCATACCAGAAGCCATCTGAGGTTTCTTCATCCGTTGTTGTTCTCAAATATTTACCCTAAGATAAAATTTGCCAAAATGGTCTGAGCTATGCAATGACTACTTCAACAATAGTTGCAAAGATCGCAGGACTTTTGAACAAGTGAATCTCGAAAGTCCACTTCATATCTACCTAGCTCTTTTATGCAAGTGGGGGGAGGGGGTGGGGGGTGGGGGTGGGGGTGGGGGAGGCCTCCCACTATGGAGAAATGAAAATATCTGCTTTTGTTTAAAACCAATAAGGCGTAAATAAAAGCTGTGTTTCCACTAACATGCTGAAAAAAATTTGGTCAATAGATAGGAGAAACTTTTTTTTATTTTTTTTATTTTTTTCTCCAGAAAAGAACAGGGTCGGGCCTGTAATTGTATGAAAATACAGATATTTTGTTGTTGAAGATCGGCGCTTTACTTGTTTATTTTGCATTTTTACTGATAAAAAAATAGCAGAGTCGGGTGTTTGAAACAGGGTCGATCGGGTTAGTGCAAACACAGCTATTTTGTTTCGTTTCCATTGAGTACCTACATCAAATTATAGTTACCAAATAGCAATATTTTGCTTGAAACTTAATGGCCTTATTTAGAGTTAAAGCTAATGGGTATAAAAACAAATGTTGTATGTGAACGTAATGAAAGAAGATCCAGATAAGACGCATCGTCCTCGTAGTCCGATAAACGCTTCAAATTCTTTAGATGACTAGCATTCTATACATGTCCCGCTCTGCAGTAGCAGTAGCAGTCGTTTTAAAGTAGTAGTATAATTCAATTGTTTGAAGTAAATAATAATAATAATTATAATAATGGTAACGAGTAACACTAAACTTTACGAAACGCGCAAACGTTTTTCTGGCTTTGAGAAAAGTAAATACCTATCAAGGATGTGTGTGTGTGTGTGTCTGTGTAAGAGAGAGAGAGAGAGAGAGAGAGAGAGAGAGAGAGAGCCATGTGACGCTGATCATCCTGGACTATGTATATTCCTATATTTGTATTAAAAAAAACTTATTGTTTCTATAAAGCACATTACAATTTATCTATTAATTGTAAATTTCCAGACTCGACCCTATACGAGACGTTTAAACGAATTTAAGTACGAAACAATTTACACCTGATTAATTTATGACCTGTATAAGAAGTAAGGTTAGCATTTGATGAGCATATTTGAACTTATTATAACTATTCGACACCTTTTTTATATTCTTTGTTTATTACTTGTTTTCTGACTGTTCAGATCTTCAAAAAAAAAAAAAAAAAAAAAAAAAAAAAAAAAAAAGATTCTAAAATCACTATTGATTTAATGCTATCCTTTATTTTATGTTATCAGGTATATTTCAGAAGGAAAATCTTTTCTCGTCACTTTGTTTTCACATAGTTAAGTAACAGAATTACAATATCAATGCTCACCAATGACAGGCAAAGCAAATTTACATGGATTCTTTTCAGGAGGATCTTTTTATTTTTCAGAAGGAAAATCTTTTCTCGTCACTTTGTTTTCACATAGTTTAGTAACAGAATTACAATATCAATGCTCACCAATGACAAGCAAAGCAAATTTACATGGATTCTTTTCAGGAGGATCTTTTATATTACCGTTGAAAGACTTAAGAACATCTGCTACGATCATAAGATTTTCCAAAGAAGGGTCCCTTGTTTGCTCTCAGAACAACAACAACAACAACAAAAATAGAATGTCGTAAGCTACAACTTCGCTAGGTACATTAAGGATCACGGGTTAAATGCACCTTCAATATCATTGTCTAACTTACATATTTTACAAGACGCATGATACAATTCACTGATAAAATAATTGGTAAGACATAGAAATAAAATGAATATTTTTCGCTGAGAAATCAGCATTCAGGGGGAATACGCTATTCTACCTTTAGTTACTAAAATTCATAGAGATAAATGTGTAATCGGTTTCATTTACCTTAAAGTAAAACCATTAAAAAAGCCTAATAAACTCCCAAATCTGAAACCTTGAAATTTAATTCAGACGCAAACAAACATTTTTGTTTACCCTTTCTATTTTTCACGATGAACGAAAACGCACGGGATGTCAATTGCTGGAGTGCAAATCTAGTAATAAGTGTCTATGAATCAGTTTTCGTCGGTCAATTTACAGCTGGCCCGTCTGTTAATCTAAAGAATGCCTTCCGTCTACAACCACAAGCTAAACACTTTATAACTGTTTAAAATCAACAGATAAAGGCTGGAAGCAGTGAGCGTTCCATACTTTCATCAACAAGTTTTGTTTACCCTCCATCAATCATACTATCCTTTGTATCAATGTGCGAAATGAGAAGATATACAATATTTGATATTAGTTATCGCTACTACGTTGTTTGCAGATTAATGAGGTTCACCACAAATTCTTACAGAGGTCTGCTAAGTTTATGACCTCAGCAAATGCGGCTAATCAGCGATAATGCATGTCATTGACTGAAATAAAACAGCTTTCTCAAAATCGTTATTATAGACCATATTCCGCCTATGTCTTTGAGTAATTCAGCTACAACTGTACACCAATGAAAAACAAATAGAAAGACCCCTGAACATTACATCTCATATCAAAGGTCTACGCACATGGTCCGCGCAAATCGGAAATTTCGATTTGAAACATAGAGAACGCTGGCCCAGATCAGCGAGCACATCCGTACAATCTGAGCAGGATCTTCTCTGTATTGGTATAAAGATCCTTTTTTTTTTTACCATTTGCTGTTTCTTTATTCGTGAAACGTATGTGGATATCTATGATTTTATCGGTTTGTTAAACATTTTATCCGCGTATAGAATATGTGGGTACTCCGGAATTTGTCAGAGCGATTCTGAACATTTGCATATGCTTGGGGATACCTTTCCACTTGAAAAAAAAAAAGAAAACAACGTTTCTTTCGAAACGATAATGCACTATTTGACAGATTTCTTCCATTATTTGTTATAGAACAAGAACGGGAAATGGTTGGTCTATGTTCATATGATTGCTGCAAGGTAAGATCTAGAGGCCATTTTCTTGAGATCTTCAGACCACACGATATTATTCCTGAGATCATTATATATTATCCAGGTAACAACTATTATATTGATGAAACAATGAAATATATTGAAAGCACTAGGTTTTATCTTTATTTAGCTTTTGTGTGTATCTTCAAGCCAAGATATATTTGGAAGAGATTATATGTTTAGGTACAACAGACCTTCACAATGTCATTAGGTACTTGAGCGAACAGGATATGATCTTGTGAGAATACGATATTACCACAGATGCTGTAGATATACCCTTGACTTCAATATAATACATTGCTGCGTGAAAACCCCATCGTTCGGTCTCAAGATAATATCTTGTTTTATCACGAAAATATATCGTGGTCTCAGGAAGCTAATATATGCAGCCCTCAAGCTTATATCTTGCTCACTCAAAAACATCTTCCCTCGAGGTAAAAAAAAGAAAAAGAAAAGTCCAGGGAGTGCCACAATCACAAAGCGCAGCCCTTTCCAGACACCAAGTGGAAGAGGAAACCGACAAATCCAAACAAGCACAAATCGAACAAACGTACGAAAAGCACTAAGATTAACTCTCTCTTCCCCAAGCGAGGTAATCGCAATGCTAAAAAGACTGAAAACACAACAAAATGATACAACGTAAGACATAAAACAAATCGCCTCGTAGAATAAACCACAAAGCAACAAAGAGTAAGACTAACGCCGGGACCTCAAGGCAATGCTTTCCCCCAAAGGTAATATTTTATGGTCTCAAGATATTAATTTACCATTTTCGCGAGATAATATCTTGTTTGCCAATAATCTGATTCTTAGGCAACAGCTTGCAGTACAAAGAGAAACAATGTTCCTCTCGGGATTCAGTCTAGAGTCCGTTGGCAATATTTCCTGTATCGTGGTTTACTGACGGCGCTGGTTTAGCAGTATTTGATAGACTAATTCAAGGCCTATTTCAGTCTTGGGTGTGTAGGTACATATTAATAAGAAAACGGAAAGATAAACAATATGAACCGAACTCTCGGTTGTATCACTGACCGATCAGACTTTCTGCAACCTTACTGTTTCAGAGCTGTATCATTATTGTCTACGCCCATGGGCGTGGACAATCTTAGAGTTTGCCATTGCTCCTGAAGCACTTTGTAAAAGGTCATAGACTGTTTCAATGCTACTTTCCATGGACTGCTCAACGGTACTATAACCAAGCATAAACTTTCTCAAAAAAGTTTGGTTTACTTTGTGTGCGTAGTGTGGATTAAGCTTTCCATGAAATCTAATACATGTTAGGTATATAATAAAGCCCAATGACAGACAAAATAGATGCATATCACATATTGATCTGGACTTTGATATCCGCATATTTCCGGAAGACGTCAATCTCATCACGAGGTATATGTTATGAATTGAAATATAAACACATTGTTACTCCTCAAACAATTATCCTGTTACAGATTATACTTTTAAATAACGGATTACAAGGTCTTGAACTGTCTGCATGATGAGATATTTTCATAGGAGAAATAATCATGATGGGCGTTTGGTGCAGAACGAAAACTCCGTTCCTCGAAATAACTATTCGGCATCACGAGGCCTCGTGATGCCAAATAGTTACCTTTGAGGCGATTTTTTCAGTCTGCACATCACACTCATAAAAGTTTTAAAATTAAAATCTAGACGAAGCTATTATCTTTATGGAACAACGCAAAATATTGAGACCACGTGATATTATCTTGACAGAAGAATTTGCTATAGTATAGCTTGCGTGCAAATTTGTCATGTTGTTGCGTTTGTGCGTATTTTCAGTTTAGGGCATATTTTCAGGAGACTATATATTATGTAAGGCTAATAATAATAGTTACTGTCTTGTCTGCCCATATAATATACTGAACCAAAACGATATGCAATACCTCGAAACCGCAAGGAAAAGAAGTCAGAGTAATACATTATTTTTCTGTTTGTAACTTTATTTTACCTACATGTATGCATACTTTATATTGTGAAATAAAGAACTAAAATATGCAATCAACTGTTGATTTACATACAAGATTTATGCACAAGATCTATTGTACAATTATAAGATCTTAGTCTTAGTGTTGCATTTCTTTTTTAGGTCAGTATAAAAGTTAATTGTAAAACAATGAATTTGACAGAGTTTTTCGACTTACAAAGAGAGATTCAAGGAACTGTATCAAGACTTAGACCCATAAAACGTCGTTAAAAATATAGGAAAAGTTTCCCAAGAAATGGAACAAGCACGAAACATAGCCATTCTGAGACACCAGGCGAAGGCGAGACAAAACAACATCATATAGGAAAGCACCGACTCATGAAGAAAGAAGAACTGCAACAAAGGAACCGCAGTGGAACGGTCAGCGGATGAAAATAATTCTGATGCAGTTCCAAACTGCAAGAGTCTCAATAAAACCGACCATTTTCTAATCTGTAATGTGTTTTTTGTTTCCAAAGCAGTCTTTTTAACGTTTATTTTACTACACTGCAACTGGTGTCAGTGCCGTGTGGCGGCGGTAGAATGTCTCCCCGTACATTATATTTAATTTCCTTTTGGATCTTTGGTCCCATTGTGGTATATTTGAAAATGGAGTTCTGCTTATGTATATGCTAGAGGGCGTAGGCAGTGTTGCAAACTTTATAACTGCTTATGAAAAGTCTTAATAAAACCGAGACTCCCATTTTCTAATTTGTAATGTGTTCTTTATTTCCACAGGCAATCTTTTTGACGTTTGTTTTACTAAACGGCAGCTGGTGTTAGTGCCGTGTGGCGGCGGTAGAACGTCTCCCCGTACATCACCGTAGTGCAGATTGATTTTATTTCCTTTGGATCATTGGCCCATTGTGGTATATTTGAAAATGGAGTTCTTCAAATCTTAATGACTTTAACTACCATAATAAAGCCCTTACTGCCAAACTTCTTAGGCAGGACTATCGTTATTTTAAACTTCGTAAGGCGTTTTCGAAATTTTATCGCAGACACAGTGCCTTGTTAGAAAAATATAGCGTCAGTCTGAAAACACTTCTGCAACAAGGTATATCAGAACCAGAATTTTACGGTGACTTAGTGTACAGATTTAGAAAAATTGAAGGTAAATCTAACTTTTCGGAGCAATTCAGAAAACATTAACCGTTATAAAAGAATTGGCTATAGCCTGGATATTATGCGGCAGATTGCATGCCTAGTTGTCAACCCAATCATTGTTGATGGCTATGCTTCACTCTTTAATTGCACGACGGCGGTTCGGGCCTCAGACTCAATGACGGCCTCTTCGTAAAACTTTAACCAGTGGGTTGGGGCTTGACGATATGTCTTTGGCTTGGCCCGCCGTGGTTCAACTATTGTTTTTTATTTACTCTGGCATACAGTAGAATTAGCCATGAGTACTCGTCTTTGTTTATTATAGTGATTAATTTGATTTTTATGTTTTCGCGTTGATGCATTGACTGAGTTGGGAGCCTTTATGCGAACCGAATTTTTATGGGTTTCTGTATTAAGAGTAGCATCGGGACCCAGGGTGAAGTTAGCTAGCTGTAAAAGTGCTTTAACCCCCCCCCCCCCACCCCGCCCCCCGGTAGTTTACTCTACTGACCGTTCTAAGGCGGTGGTCCCGGTGTTAGTTTTACTCTTTCTTTCTTTGTGGTTTATTCTACGAGGCGATTTGTTGTATGTCTTTCCGTGTGTCATTTTGTTCTTGTGTTTTTCAGTCCTTTTAGTATTGCGATTACCTCGCTTGGGGAAGAGAGAGCTAATCTTAGTGCTTTTCGTACGTTTGTTTGATTTGTGCTTGTTTGGATTTGTCGGTTTCCTCTTCCTCTTGGGGTCTGGGAAGGGCTGCGTTTTGTGATTGTGGCACTCCCTGGACTTTTCTTTTACCCTTTTTTCTGCTTATGTATACGCTAGACGGCGTAGGCAGTATTGCAAAGTTCATCACTGCTAATGAAGAGCCTCAATAAAACAGACTCCCATTTTCTTATCTGTAGTGTGTTCTTTGTTTCCAAAGGCAATGCTTATGAGGTTTATATGTAAAGACGCCCAGAAGTACTATTGTTAACTTTTCCAAGGTATGCCTAATGACTAGGCCTACAAACTGCTAACAATTAAAATCGACAGAAGGTGGAAGACATAATGTAAACCATAGAAATAAATTAGCAAAGAATGCAAAAATTGTTTACGAACTTTTTTATAATTACCCAGTCCGCTTAAAAAACCCAAGAGCGGATCTCATAGCCAGCGAGTTCGTAGTGTGTTATTTGTTTCCAAAGCAATCTTTCTGACATTTAATTTACTACACTGCAGCTGGTGTTAGTGTCATGTGGCGGCGGTAGAACGTCTCCTGTATATCGCCATAGTGCAGATTATATTTCATTTCCTTTGGAATCATTGGGCCCATTGTGGTGTATTTGAAACTGGAGTTCCGCTCATGTATACGCTAGAGGGCGTAGGCGGTGTTGCAAACGTTATTACTGTTTATGACGAGTCTCAATAAAACCGAGACTCACATTTTCTCATCCGTAGTGTGTTCTTTGTTTCCAAAGGAAATGTTTTGACATTTATTTTACTACACTGCAGCTGGTGTTAGTGCCGTGTGGCGGCGGTAGAATGTCTCCTCTTATATCACTATAGTGCAGATTATATTTCATTTCCTTTGGGATCATTGAGCCCATTGTTGAATATTTGATAATTGGACTGCTATAGAACGTCTTCCCGTACATCACAATAGTGCAGATTATATTTCATTCCCTTTGGGATCATTGGGCCCTTTGTGGTATATTTGAAAATAAAGTTGTGCTCATGTATACGCAAGAGGGCGTAAGCACTTCATTACTACTTATGAAGTAAACTTCATTACTGTTTATGAAGAGTCTCAAAGAAACCGAGACTCCCATTTTCTAATCCGTAGTGTGTTCTTTGTTTCTAAAGGCAATCTTTTTTATATTTATTTTATTACACTGCAGCTGGTGTTAGTTCCTTGTGGCGGAGGTGAAACGTCTCCCCGTACACCAAAATAGTGCAGATTATATTTTATTTCCTTTGGGATCAGTGGGCCCATTGTTGTATATTTGATAATGGAGTTCTGCTCGTGTATTCTAGAGGGCGTTAGCAGGGTTACAAACTTCATTTTCTCATTTTCCAATCCGTAGTATGTTCTTTGTTTCCAAATGCAATCTTTTTTTTTTACATTTATTCATATACGAGTAAATGATAACTAAGAACATTACATTTTTATACGTTTTATAGAAAGCAAGGCTTGGTACTTTATTGATATTGTTTTCATGACATCTATCTAAATTTTCAGTAAAATTAAGGAAAAGATTCTTCAAATGTCGTCTGCTAACTTAGCTTACAGAAGGGTTATGACTTAAAAGTATATGGGACAGAAAACGAGCTCTATGATGGTATTGCTGGGAAACAGGCGTTAGATCAGTACATTGTCCTATCTTCAAAGGCATCATTAATTGGAAAGCATAGAAGGCAGTGCATTCTGTTCTCGATACATATAACCTCGTCATAGTTATTTTCAGTTTTGTACTCGTATCCTCAAATCGTAGTTTGTTAAATAAATCATCTTTCGTTGGGAACAGCCTTGTTCTTTAATCGTTATTAAATACTTTATATATTTGGTTTTGATTTATTGTTTCTACGAATGTATAAGTCAAAACATCAGAGTATAGATCTGCCCAATACTCGCTTGTATGTTGACAAAGATTTAACAAACACATGTACGCACGCAAGTAGGCAAATTATTTATGGTATGAGGGTCTCCCTTGAAATTGTATCAGTTCCCATTAGTGTTATGAAGCGTACAACCAAGATGAACATACTAGATCATTAATCCATTAAGTCCAACAAACGTAAAGCAAATTCGTTATATAAAGATACCAGTAAATAGGATCGTATGTATGTGGAGACGCATTGCAATAGAAGCACGCGCCAACCATTTATATATTTGTAATATTTTATAAAGCTTTAGTCACTTGTTTGAGACTTCTTCCACAGATATTTGATAATAATACGATTCCCAGATATTATATGTGGTTGAAATTCTACATTAATATGCTGAAGAAGGAACACGGACAGTAATTAGTACGACAAATACCAAGATATTGTTTTTTATCTTTGTTTTTCTATTCGAATGACCTGAGTAAATTGATACTCTCAATCACGTAGGACAAAAGCCTAGTCAAGCCGATGCCAATTACGCACACATATCAAGTAATAATATCTCAAGTTTCAAAGAAGTATATCATGTACGGTCCTTACTTTTTTTTTATAGTAATCGTAACAAATTAACACAAGGTAAGATATAAAACAAATCGCCTCGTAGAATAAACCACAAAGCAACAAAGAATAAGACAAACACCGGGACCACCGCCTTAGAACGGTCAGTAGAGTAAACCATCGTTACATGGGATGAGATCATAAAATAGCATGCCATTCAAAACAAACCGAAAGAACGATGTTCTGTTTTCTGACAAATTTAAGAAACTATTTGCGTTTGTAAACTGCTGTTATTTAAATTCAATCCATAAACAGTTATAAAACAGATCACATGTTTGACTCATAGATTTACCGATTTAAATTCTGTAGACAAAAAATGAGTTAAACATCCCAAGAGGCCCCAATCGCGAAAAACAACCTTCTTGAGGTACCGAAAGAAAAAAGATATGGAACAAACAATGAAAATCAAAACGGTGCATTAACAATAACCTACATACGAACCATGTAGAACTGCAACAGAAGAGCTGCCTTAGAACGGTCAGTAGAACATACCCAGTAAGCATTCTTTATAAATCTATAGCGGGCCTTTATCGGCCCGTCAGGATAACGGCCCGCTATAGATTTACAAAGAATGCTAGCTGGGATATATACCGTGTGCTTTAACAAGCTTTATTCGAACGAAACTTCCCTCTTATTTCTCTAAGCAGTTCATCACAAAAATTCAAAACGCTTGAAAAACACAAATATAAAGTATACAGGAAGTAAGCAAAGTTGGCAGCCATTGCAGATGACGGCTAAAGTCTTAGTATCAAAACAAGTAAACATTACATATGAAACAAAGTAGAAAGCGAAGTTGACAGTCGTGTGGATGATGACTACAATGCTAAAGCCGCAGCGAACATGAACCTGTATCAGAATACCGCCTTAGAATGGATAGGGTCTTACACTAGTTTTACTCTTTTGAAACCCCTCTCGTAGTTCTGAGTAATGAACTATACTTAATAAACAGTTATATTATTTTACCATTGATCTTAACAAAAAAAAAAAAAAAAAAAAAAAAAAACAACAACAACATGGCAGAACTTCATTTCGAATTCGGTGCGTAAGCTAAGTAATTTGTAATACAGTTGCAAGTACATGTAATCATGTTGACGATTATGGACATCTTAGGCTTTGTTAAAATGAAATATAGAGTAATACAAAGAAGGCTAATGAGTCGGAGCACAGCTTTTCCTACAAGACTGCGCATCCGTGTAGTCTGATCAGAGTCTATGTCAGCATCTCTGTGAGTAGCCAAAGATGCAAAGCGTCTTCACGCGCATTTGGAATCTTGTAGCAAATGTTGTACTCCGGCTCGTATACCACGGGACATAGTCTATCAAGACACCGTATAGGGGTCTAATCACATTAAATGACTACATAAAAATCACTTCATTGAAAAGTGAACGACAGGCAAACGAAGAGTAACTCCAACAGAAGTCTTAAGATACCCGTCTGTCCATGCAAACTCATATCGAAACCACATAATATATTTGCGCTTTATGGTTTGTTATGTAAAGCTGTGACACCATTCGGTAAAATAGCTTTTTTAATCCTTTATAACGATATATAGTGTTCAGATTCAAAATGTAATAACGTAGCATTCAGTGATTGTATCCTATCATCTTCCAAATTATCATTAAGTTCGGTGTTATTTGTAGAGATATTATACGTAATCACGCCAGTGGGACATAAACAAAATAAGTTTCTAACAGGATGATGGATAACCATGCTGCTAAACAAAACACCACGTAAAGAGAGTCGATAATCATTCATTTATTGGAGTCATGGGATCATTAAATTCGTTTCTGAAAGTAAATGCAATCTTGGATAAAGTAAACGTCCTAAAAATTGTGAACACTTTATTCCATGCATTTTTTACCTATTTTTATGCACTTGTTTCTTAAGACACATAGTGGAATGGAAAACAGTGTAGACCTTGATCAGACTGCTCCTGAAGGACTGCACATTTTGCATACACCATTTTGTCAGAAACTTTGGTGTACGAAATTTTAGGCCATTTACCGTAACTCAGCGGTGGAATGATATCTTTCTTAAGAGTTTATAGCACTAAGGTGTATAATGAAACTTTGTTTTTTTTTTTATATTCGGCTTTACGTTATGTGTACCGCAACTGATCCTGTGGTTTAAGTTCATCTTAAATGAGCTCTGAAGGTTTGTGGGTACATGTAAAATGAAAACTGATTTTCCGGAATAATTATATAGTCAAACTCCAACGTCTCGAACATGTTTTGGTCATGGAAATTTGTTCTGGACATTGTAGTTCGAGCCCCTGAGGGTTAATCATCGCATCAGGTCAAGAGTCAATTGGGGATAGTTTAGGAATGTCGTTTCGATCTTCTGTATCATAAATGTATGTTAAGTGTACTCATTCGAATGAATAACATAACATACATTTTCATGGTAAAATAAAGAAAATCTCCCTAAAATATTCCTAAAACTTTGTTATCTTGAGAATTTCCTAGGGGCTCAAAAACAAGTTCAAATACGCCACGGTAAACGAGCCAACGACAGATTTTAGCATGGGAATTTTGTGCCGTTGTGGTAACCAAATTAAATCTGCTTCCTCGTTTTAATTGCACGATCGTGAGTGGAGCCTCATGTTGAATATAGCACCTTTATAAAATTATCTGATAAGGGAAATGTTGGAATACAGAACAAACTAATAATAGAAAATATCCTGTTGGCTTTCTATATCGGACGGTTATCGACCCAACAGGAATCCTGTCGAGCCGATAACGGTACAATTTAGATTTAGATTGAATGCTAGCTGAGTAGCAAACTCGATTAGATTGAGTTTTTTTTTCCGGCGAAACAATAAAAATGAAACTTCCCTAACCCCCGCACCCCTAGCAGCTGTAAATGCGCTCTGTTTACACATTTAAAGTATGGAGTTAATTGTAAACGAGATAAGAAAGTTTAATACTGTCAGCACTATACTATCGCTATGCATGGTGGCGTTTGCAGGGCGCTGTAATACACAGGAGTCCGCATAAATCTTCCAGAGGCTTAAAGGATGTTGCAAACTCAGTTGCTTGCATTCAAAGAACCGAGTTATCAGTAGAATTAATACAGTCGAACTTTAAAGGCTCGAATATCTTTCGGACCGTTGTATTTTGTTCTAGACATGAATTGTTCGAGTCACTGTGGATTAATCACAGCCCCAGGTCAGAAAGCAAATTGGGATCATTTAAACACTTGCATTTAGGAATGTCGGACTGTATTGTATTTCTGTACGGTTCGAGAATACTGTGTCTTAGAGTTGTGAGCTTTAAAACCAATATTTGTATACCTTACTTGATTTAATGGAACTGGGATAGTTTTCTGGAAACAGTTCGGAATTGTTACGAGCGCATGCACCTGGTAGTCTGATAACATTTGTTTTGCTTCGATCTTAGTGTATGTTGTTCAGACACCAGGCTAGCCAATGCCTGTTTGCTGGTAAGTTATAAACTTTCGTGCCTGTGTTTGTTTTCCCTGCAGCACCGGATTTAAGATGGCTTCCAGACGATCGAAAAAATAGTAAAACACAGCCGAACTTCGATGGCTCGAACATCCTTGGGACCACAGAAATTAGTTCAAGATATGGGTAGTTCGAGCCACAGGGTTAATCATTGCGCTAGGTCAGAAAGCAAATAACGATAATTTAGGGACATTTTTATTTGTATGTTGAGTGTACTCTTTTGCTGTTCGTGCATGCGATTAGGCCACTTCCAGATTACTGCAGTTCATATTGTAATGAATACAATCGAATTTTAATGACTCGAACATCTTTGGAACATTAGAAAGCTTTACTAGACATGGGTAGCTCGAGCCACCGAGCTTGATTCTTAGCGCCAAATCAGGAGTAAAATGAGGATAATTTAGGGATGTCTTTCGATCCTATATTACAATGGTATGTTGCGCCTACTCATCATTGAGGCGATTCTAATGGGTACACACAACATACATTTTAATGTATTTTTACTCTAACATTTCCGTAAATATTGAGGTAACGGTGGAATATCCTTGGAACTAAAAGTCGAGTTCGAATCAGACTCGGTAAACGAGCCATCGGTGTTCGAGTCATTGACATTTTACTGTAAAATGTTTTGGTACGTTAGATCATGTGAACCTCTTCCATTAGCAGTCTTAGGTGAGGTTTATTACAACTACTTCTTAAAGCGTTGCATAAAATGTAGATTAAGAGCCGATATGTAAAGTTATTATAGCTTTAATGTGCGTCTTGAATTAATCTAGCATAACACGTATCTTTATTAGAGGTCAAGATAACCGTTTGTATTACTAAACAATATTGCTCGTAAAGCCGTAACGGCGAGAGTTAACCTGTAATAAATTCGGAACAGTTTTTGCAATTTCTCTGAATGTACACTTTCACGAATGCATAATTATATTATTTGGCATACTGAGAGAGAGAGAGAGAGAGAGAGAGATAGAGAGAGAGAGTAGAGAGAGGTGCAGTGCAACAATGAAAACTGGTCATACCGGATTTATCCTCAGTATTCGGGCAACCAGTTTCGGGGAAAAAGGGTAGATCCATATCAGATGCCACAAAACGCAGGTTCTACACGTTTTGTCATTCATATAGCGAATTGTAGGCACATCAAGAGATATTTTTTTTCAAATTTTAGTACAAACGGCTGTAAATATTTAAGATGTATAATTACTAAGGGTAAATAAGGTGCTGTGGCATAGGTTACAATATGCGCAAAGATACATGACTGTATATATTCAGTAGTTTGAAAATTAGATTCGAGTGAAAAGCATAGATCCAGATCAGACTCCTCAAAACACAGCGTCCAATCAGGTTCGACATTGTTTGTTCATTATCCGTCACGTTTTAGACACATCAAAGAGGTCCTCTGTGATTACTGAACCCACTCTGGTACTTTAACAAATGATATGTGGAGGAGGCTTACAATTCTACTAACGGGGCTATGACCATCAAAACGACTTACAGGAAGAAAGTGTCAAGTGTCATTTCATTGACAAGCTGGCTTCAGCAGTGATTGGCATTAATGACTTTGTATAGCCCTTGCTCCAAATTAATATCAGATTAAAAAATGGTTTCAAGTTTAACCTTTACCACGCTCAGGGATAATTAAACAGACAACAATTTGATGATTTTTTTTCAGAAAACAGGGGTTGACATTTAATGCAATCTGTCTCCTTAATGAAATGACAAACCCTGTTTTCTGAAACAAATCAGAAAAAAAATATATTTCAAAATGTCGTCTATTGTTTTTTTTTACTGAGCAACTGTCATGTGAACTGTGAAGTTATTATTTCTGTAAACATTTAATGAAGTACGACAGAGGTGAATGATATTATCATACCAATTTCTCTAAGAAACTAGATTGTATTCCTGATAAACTCTCAGTAAGCAGCCAATCAGATGAAAGGAACCCGCATACTACATGTTGCACAACTATACTGGGGAGCTGATAGCCCCGTTGGTAAAATTATAAGCCTCTGAATGAGGGTAATTAATGATGCCTAATTAGCCAAAACTATTTAGTATGCCCAAGAAAACCTACACCCCAACTTTGACACCAGCTGTTTTCATTTCTAAGTGTGTATTCGCTGCTCTCATTTTTCATTCCTTTTAGAATCTAGTGTTCAAATTTTAGAAGAAGTATGGTAAAGTAGATATTGACAGACTAGGTCTCAGTAAACGCAAATATATATGTATGACGTGTGGTTAGTGATGGTTCATCTGAACCTGACCGACACTGCCGATGTACGTTCTGGTTTGTCAATAAATTGTTCGGATCAGCAGCGAACATTTTGGTCAGACTTGGTGGTTGTACAATCCCATCCGGGTACCGTATTCATAGTTTATGGTCCAATTCCAGATAAGCTACTCCTTTCTATTCGAAGCTAATGCTTTACAGACTAATTAGTCATGTACTCATGTAATAAGCTGGGTCTGGTCTATAAACTGTTTACTGGGACTAACAGGCCTGAGCAAACGATGTAGACGCAGATCAGACGCTGCAGAACGCCGCAAAATGTCTACACCATTTGTCTTTAATCCAACTTGTTGTAGACGCATAGATTGGTAGTAGATAGTTACAAGGGAAGTAAGGTGTCCCAGAATTTAGAGTAAAAATGGTATTCTTTGATTGCAATTACTTTATTGTTGACAACTTGGCATTACTATTATCCGAAGCATTTGTAATTTCAAACATGCTCTGCAAATGTAAAAAAATAAATAAATAAAACCACTCACAGTTACCATTAACCATTTTATAACAACCACCATTAATCACCTTAATGACTAAGATTTGTCTTTCATCTTAAGCGATAGACCTTTCCGTTATTATTAGTAGAGTTTCTTTTTTTTTTATTCCGTGATCTGTAATATTTAATTAAACTAAATAGAAATGTGGCTTGGAAAATCAATCCTATTGCCCTTAAAGAAAAGGGTTAAACAATAAAATTGTCTATATTTGATATTATACTAAGACTTACAGGTACCGAATTATGCGTATGTGTACATGTTACTTAAACCCTGATCTTGAAATATCGGAGGATACGAAAATAGATTTCTTTGAACCCTCGCAACAACGACAGCATTTGTTCCAATAGACGTTTACATTAAAACAAATTTACAGAATACTTAATGTGCAGATTGATATGTAAGAAAGGACATGTTACGTTCTTATTTCGTCAAAAAACATATTTTTTGATATTTGTTACAATCACCTCACTGAGGTGATTCTAACAAATATCCAAAACATATCTTTCTTTAAAGTATAAGACACAATATTCTTGCATAATTTGTGACTAATTATTACCTCTAAGCGAAGGTTTCGAGACAGTCAAATTGTCTTTGTAATGAGTTTTGTCGTTGTATCGAGTGTCGGTATAAAAAGAGTTGTCTGTATTATGATTGTGTTGGAATCAGTGTACTGATAAAACATTGCCCCGTTTAATTTTGCAAAATTTGAAGGTTATCAGAATGATTACAGCAGTTACAGCGGTAGCAGATACCATTATCATTGCAGTAAAATCTTCTAAACAATTATTGCGTGTTTTGTAGGGTCTAAATGAAATAATTATTGTAAGGCACATACTAGTGATTTTCAACCGATGTTTCATCACCACAATAATATTTTTAGTTTGAAATATTCTAAAATATGGCGATTCGTTATCACTAACATTGTCTAGTCAAATTTAGAAGGCAACGTTTTTCAATATGTTCTGCAGAATATAAACCATGATCTTTTATATAAATTACGAGTCAATTTACACGAGCTGTCAAATAAAATGTTGCAATTGGAAACAAAGAACATATAAAAGAATGACTATTGAGAGGGAGTGTGCGTTATGATTTGTGCCTTTTAGCATTCCTGGATCTATGCTTTATTTTTCACTGCAGCTGGTGTTAAGCGGCGTCAAAAAGTATCTCCGTATATCATCACAATGTAGATTTTTTTTATTTTCCTTGGAATCATTGAGCCCATTCTGCTAACATGAAAATTGAAATGGCGCTTATGCCCACGTATATGTGGCCCTACAAACTACATTGGTATCATACATGCATGAAGAGTCCCGTTTCCCCCTACCAGTGACACTAACGGGAAGCATAAACAAACTACGACGGACAGCACAAATGTTACAAACCAAAGAAAGTCCATGGGCATCTTCTGTATTATTTCAAATAGAAGATTCCTAATCAATCAGTGATAAACACAGAAAAGCAAGTAAATTAAATCATATCACTATGATGAACCGAGAACTATGACTCGTGGCAAATACCTCAGGCACAGACGGCAAGAACTAATGAAAACCAGTAGCTTAAATACACAGGACCAGAACAAAGACACAGTAGTAGTATGAACGAACTCATTAATGAACGGGAAGTCAAATTAAATATACAAGGGTTGTTCTTTGAAGAATAAACATAGAAAGAACGAAAATCGGAGTCTCGGTTTTATTTACACTCTTCATATGACAGCAATGTCTGTTTAGGACTTCATACCCTATAATACCGCCTGGAGCGAAACGCAATTTTAGAAGCTAACAGAACTGGCCCGAAAATACCAAGGGAAAAAATACAAAGACAGCATTAAGACCCATGACGAAAACACGCCTATTCAAATATATTGAAATTTTCATCACCAAAAGCTGAAAGTTTTCAGATAAAAGTTCTTATATTTTTCACATTTCTGCTCAAAACATAGATTGCGGATACTCGTTAAAACTGCCTTCACAAGGCGGTTCTAACGAGTACCCACAATCTATGTTTTTGAGCAGAAATAAGTCAAATAATGTATACACCTGTAAACCCCAGTTTTACTATATGAAAGTCTGGTTTAAGGGGGTCAAAATTATATAGGTATGATCTCGTAATGATATTTTCTGTGCAATACAAAATATCGTAAAGTAAAAATTGTATCTTGCATGTTAAGCATTAGAGGTTCCACATAATATATATATGTTCATCCAAACACATGCAAAGGCGGCATTTAGAACTTTACATGTATATATGTTTTATCTCAATGCCCTGGGACAATTTTTCAAAACAAGGTACCTTAAGACGCATTCGTAAATGTTGATGGCGACATTGACGTAAATGGTTTACTCACAACGCGAGACGATATTTCAGTGTACCAACTGAACATGCATTAATATAATAACGATACATGTAATTCCATATGTAATACAGAACCCATCTTACCCAATGAAATATCATGAAAATAGGAGTATGCAGGTGTTTGCATCTTCCACACTATAAGTACTTTTCATGCTTTTTTAATCTGATTTCAATTTGTTTTGTTATTGCTATTGCTTTTGTTTATACGTAATAACCACAGTACAGTTCCCCCTTTTCTCTTTATAATAAAATTGAACAATTTGATTTATATTTTCGTGGAAAAATACAATACATTATGGCTAAAAAGTACCTTAACTATAGCGATGGTCAATGATTATACAATTCATAGGGGTATGTTAGCTGTAGGCATTTAATTGAGGAACCAAACGCTTTTTTGACCCAACCACTTCTATTATTGGGATCATTATTGCAAAAATAATAGAAACACGGTTTTATGAGGTGTAAATAAAGTTTTGTTTTTTTTATTTCAGAATGTATATCTAATACCAATGTCCAATCTTTGGTTTTATAACACGAAGAACATCATAGCGATATTAGGGGATAATAAACATTTAAGGGGTAGTATTTATGGTTCCATTTGTCTGGAAATAATGATAACAAATTAGATTATCAACAGTGATTGTTCACTCTGCTTTTTTGGGGATGCTATTAAAACTCAAGATGCACTGTTTATATGGTGCTAACGGTACTTTGGTACTGAGAATGAAATAACCTCATTTTTTATGATCATTATGAAGTCGAAATATCAGCTTATTTGTGTTGAGGTTTTATAGCCAAGTCAATCCAGTGGGGTCAAGTCGAGCGCTGTCAGTTTACCTAACCAGACTTTTACTTGCCAGTCCTCTAAGCAGTTAACCAGTATTGTGCACATTCCTTCGCCAGAAAATGACAACGGCCATTTTTGAAGAGAATGACCGTAAAATCATCACGAAAGAATGTTGCGGACCATGCGGGGGTCAAATCCAAAACCTCCTGATCAACAGTCGGACGCGCATTTAACTGAGCCATCGAGACCGGCCGAAGTATCAGACGCACAAAGGTGTGTATCTAAATTTCTAACAGTGATTGAGGTGAGCAACAGCATTTACAGTTCGATGCAACCGTAACTACATTTTTGCGTAGCGCGAAACCGGGTCTTCTACGAAGTCAACCACCGCGGTAACCCATCCAAGTACTAACCGCAATCCCCACTGCATAACTTCGTAAAAAAACCAATCACCCTACCAGTGTCGCCATAAAAGCCGGCTTCCACAGCGAGGCTGTAGAAGTGATATATATATATATATATATATATATATATATATATATATATATATATATATATACTCCACAAAATAATTTAAAGTCCACCAGTTTTATTTCCCCTTTGATTATCACTAAAATGCAACCCTCAAGTTTTACAATTATTTCATGGACAAAACTGGAAGTTTCATCCCTTTTTCAATCAGCTTAACATGTTCGCAACATGTTCAGTTACAAAAGTGTCAATGGCACCATTAACGCCAGACCTAAAGATTCTAAGAAAAACGGATATTACCAAAAAACGATTTTTTACCCCAAAATGAAGTTTGTTCACAATACCGGAAAAAAAATGTTTGTTTAATGAAAACTATACTCTGTCACACATAAAGTCATGCAAACTCAACCTTCATTCACAGATACAGCCAGAAAAAGAGACCAACCCTTTTAGAGGCTAAAAATGCCCCGAAAGTTCCCCAATCTGCAAAGGGTACCTCTAGCAAAATTTGCGTTTCTTGAGAACAAGTAAGGATTTCTCTAAACTTTTAATTTTTGGGTAAAAAGTAATGTTGTTTGCAAATTTTAAAATGAAGTTTTTTATTTCACTCCTTTAGGCTTCTTTTTAAAGAAACATTCAACGATATTTTGATATCTTCTGTGGTTTTGCCCATGCACTCGGCCAAAGTTTGTATATATTGGAAATTTGCACTATGTGGCCCTTAAATTATTTTGTTGAGTATAATATTCCAATACATTTCTCCCCCTCTTCTGTTGACTTCGTCCCGAAGTCACACACGCCTCACTAGGCAAATCCGAGGGCGGAGCCTATGCAAAACACTAAGGACACTGTATTCCATCCCACCGCTGCCACTAATGTAGCGTGAAACCGGGTCTTCTACGAAGTCAAGCACCGCGGTCACCCATCCAGGTACTAACCGCGATCCCTGTAGCTTAACTACGTAAAAAAAGCCAATCACTCTACCAGTGTCGCCATAAAAGCCGGCTTCGACATCGAGGCTGCAGAAGTGATATATATATATATTCCGTTGCATCCCGGCAGATACATGGGATGTAACGTGAGAAAACGTACCTTCCGAAATGTGCACCAAGAGAAGATTCAAATTAGCCTTTGCATCTACATCTTATCAGATTCTTCGTTGTGCACATGAAAAAAAAAATCCCAGACTTGGCTATTCAAAATGCGCCCTGATAAGATTGTGATCAGACTGCGCAGGCACAAAAAATGTGATTAGATTGCGCAAATGCACAGGCTAATCTGAACCTTCCCTCGGCGCACATATTCGAAGGTACGTTTTCAAATTTACGGCAAATATCATAAAACATAAATAAGTAAAAGCAAAGATGAAGACTCGGCATAAACAACGTATTGCCACCTTCATAGACCCCTGGGGTGTCAAACATTGCCGCTTGAATACTGGGGCAAAATGAAGAAGAAGAAAAAAAAGGAAAGAAAAGTAAATACCATTTGAACCCCGGTGGACCGAAAAACAGACATAAAATGTTCCAGCTCAGACAAAGAATGAATTGGTATTTTTTTTCAGTTGGGGCATCATAGGTTAAACCCCGACCCACTGGCGTGCAACTTAAAGAGGTACGCTAAGTTGTTGACCATGATTGGGTCAACCCCTAAGCAAGCAGCCTGTTTTAAGATATCAATGTTATACCCCTTTCGTTTATAACATATGATGATTTTACTAACTTGATAAGAAAATTCAGTTTTTCTCCACTTTTTTTTAACCTAAACACTAAGTCACCGTAAAGTTTAGGTTCCGATAGGCCTTGAAGTGGAAGTGTTTTAGGTATCGTATTTAGAGACCAACCCGAAGTGTCTACGATGAAACTTAGAAAAAACTTCTCAGCGTTCATGATACCGGTTCCCCTCTCGGAGAAGTTTTTGGCAGCAAAAGTTTTGTTACAAGCACTGAAGTCAGCCAAATGACCAGACGCTCTAACCAAATAAGATCAGAAAAGTAAACACCATAAGAAGAGGCAAGAGGAACGTCGCAAAAACGGGAAATTAACAATGTCAAATGAAAAATCATCGCGTTTGTTATAAATCTTAGATGAAGCAAAAACGTTAGAAATTAATAAATAAATGCAAATCTAAAACTGACGCTTCTGTATCAGTAGAATTAGCATTGCTCAATTGCCGTTCAGTATGATACATTTAAGTAACCATTTCTTCAAAGTAAGGATTGCCAATATTAAAAAGTCGTCCAAATATCTGCAAGTTGAGTCAGAAGCTTCAAAAATATCAATTTGTGAATCATCAGAAAGAGACATAATAAATCTTTTTAATAGCAACAAAAAAGAATCTGCTGCAAGTGGAGCACAAATAGTATCCATCGGAATTTCCACAATTTGCCTTTGTAATTTAGTGCCAACTCTTGTGAAATTGTGCCTTAAAGGTAAGATAATGCGTCACAAACTTTTTGACAAGACAAAACTTAAACTGTTTGTGATCATCAGAACTAAATTATGCTTTCCTTTCATTACAAGCAAGATATGGAGAGCCTCCCTATGAAAAAACTCTCAACTAAGTCTGTAAGTTTCTTTTTGATGAAATTATGGGGCAAAACTTTATAAAGCGTAGAAAATCACATGTCTACAAACTGCAACAAAAAGTAAGACTAACACCGGGATGCCCGCCTTAGAACGGTCGGTAGAGCAAACCACCGGGGGGTTTAAAGCACTTTTACAGCTAGCTAACTTCACCCTGGGTAAACCTGTTCACAATATCTAATCGCAAGGTATATGTATATATATTATACTTGTTGTGTATTTATAAGCAAAATTCTGTTCAATGCGAGAAATATAGCAGTTTTAGTAAATGTTTATTTTATATACTCAACATAATTTGGAACATTTAATCTTTTATTTCACGAAAATGATCATTCTTAACATCGAGGCATGCTTACTCAAAACAAAAACTGGGATAATTTACGTTGAAAATCTTATTTGGGTCCCATGTGAGGTCTGAATCTGTATGCCCAGATTCTGAACCTTCTTTACACTAAGTTGATTATTATCAACTATTATTTTAGAGCACTTTGAATTAGTCTTTTTTTTTTTCTTGTTTTGTTTAACTGATAACGTTATCCGTAGTGTGTTCCCTGTTTCCAAAGGCAATCTTAATTTTTTTTCTTTTCTTTTCTTGTTTTGTTTAACTGATAACGTTATCCGTAGTGTGTTCCCTGTTTCCAAAGGCAATCTTTTTGACGTTACATTCCCTAATAAGCAACTTATCAGGAATGAAAATTAGTTCCTTATGGCTATCTCCTAAAGTATTTTATGTTTTAAGTTCAGTTTGAAGTTACATACATATCAGAATGTCTTATTATGTTTTCTCTACATTTTGTAGTTATGAATATCAACAGTACCTACTATGTCATGAGGAAGACATAATGACCTTCTTTTACTAGGGAGTAACCCTTCCTATCTCTATCCTGGCTGGAGACATGTACCAGCTAAATTGATAAGCACAATCATTTAAAAGACAAGTATTGAACGGAAGTAAGGAGGTTACATTTCTCTATTTCTTCTATTTGATACCGCCATTGCCATTACCCTGTTGATGAATTTCAAAAACACTGAAACTTTAACTTGTTTTTCTTATTGGCTTCATTTCGTTTTCCAGTTATTTTTATGTTTACCTGCTCTTGTTGGTATATACTTGTTTGTGTGCGGGACAAGGAAGATTGCCATGTCCAACTGATTCTTGCTTGTTAAATAAAGCCGTTTTTACTACTTACTAACCAAAGAGTATGTAGAAATAACTATTGAAATAGAAAACAGTAGAACTAGCCATGCGTACTCGTCATTGTTTCTTATAGTGATTAATTTGATTTTTATATTTTCACTTTGATGCATTGACTGAGTTGGGAGCTTTTATGCGAACCGAATTTTTATGTATTTCTGTATTAAGAGTAGCAGCGGTACCCAGGGTGAAGTTGGCTAACTGTAAAAGTGCTTTAAACCCTCGGTGGTTTACTACTGACCGTTCTAAGGCGGTGGTCCCGATGTTAGTCTTACTCTTTGTTGCTTTGTGGTTTATTCTATGAGGCGATTTGTTTTATGTCTTAGCTTGTGTTATTTTGTTCTTGTGTTTTTCAGTCCTTTTAGCATTGCGATTACCTCGCTTGGGGAAGAGAGAGCTAATCATAGTGCGTTTCGTATGTTCGTTCGATTTGCGCTTGTTTGGTTTTGTCTGTTTCCTCTTCCTTTTGGTGTCTTTGGAAGGGCTGCGGTTTGTGATTGTGGCACTCCCTGGGCTTTTCTCTTACCTTTTTTCATCAATATAAATTACTGCATTTTGTCATCGAGAAGAAACAGTAACCCGTCGTGGGCTCCTTACCGGAGAATTTAACTGTTCCTTACTTCATTCTTGTTTCAGTTAAGGTATCAAACTGTCAAGGTACCAAACTAGTTGAATAGTGTCATCATATAAAGCAAACAAGGAAAACGTATACGAACTTGGAATATTTTGCCATCAGAAAGATACAGTGATCCATAGACGCTGCACTAGGATGAACAATACTTTGAAACAGAGAAACTTACTATCTTACTGTTATAATCACCCCATGGATATTAAAGACTGGGTCTCCGGGCATGAAAACTAAATATAGACATTTGCAAACCACTTGTAGACTTTGTCATTTAAAGACTTTAACCCCCTATGGGTGCCTTACTGGGGACTTTCACCCTTATATTCTTGTTTGAACCATGGTACTTATCTAATGAGTAAGCAATGCTATTTCAAGAGAAGAAGAGGCTAAATACCCAGAGTAATAGCTGAATATTTATATATTTCTGAAAGAATCCCGGTTTTACATGATAGATACTCCCACAAATATTAGTATAGGTTAGGGGCCTTTATGCGAACCGAAGTTTTATGTATTTCTGTATTAAGAGTAGTATCGAGACCCAGGGTGAAGTTAGCTGGCCGTAAAAGTGCTTTAATCCCCACCATCCAGTGGTTTATTCTACTGACCATTCTAAGGTGGTGATCCCGGTGTTAGTCTTACTCTTTGTTGGTTTATTCTATGAGGCGATTTGTTTTTAGTCTTGTCTTGTTTTTTTTTTTGTGTGTGTGTGTGTGTGTGTGTGTGTTCTTGCGTTTTCAGTCCTTTTAGCATTGCAATTACCTCGCCTGGGGAAGAGAGAGCTTATCTTAGTGCTTTTCTAACGTTTATTAGATTTGTGCTTATTTGTTTTTTTTTTTCTGTTTCCTCTTCCTCTTGGTGTTTGGGAAGGGCTGCGACTTGTGATTGTGGCACTCCCTGGACTTTTTTCTTTCCTTTTTTTCATACCACGCCTAGTATGTTTGTGCCGTGCGGAGACCCTAGAAAGTCTCCCCGTACATTCATTTAATGGTGTTATTATTCAAGTGCCAGGGTTTGAACTTTACAATTACCTTTCGTATTCCTCTTCCTCCTGATACTATTTATACCTAATTGAAGGTTAGATATTTACCGGTGTTCGTATCCCGTTTATAACTATTTCTTACTTTACGTTTATTTGGACTTGTATTAGACTTAGTTATGTATCGTCTGTTGTTATTATACTCTGAATGCTTCGGTCCTATCGTCTGTTTGCATCGCTACTGACTGCCTATAATAGACGGTACGAATACTGCTTTTTTATCTGATGGTATTACTTCTTTTACAACTATATGAGTATCACAAATAGATTAAAAAGTTACAAATTCTCCTATTTAGTTATATTCTGCTTCTTCTTTACAGATTCCCCGTTCTACTGCTAGATTTGACTCTTTGTTACCTACTGTTAACGTTTCGCCTTCGAAAGTTCACTCTGTATTATCTATAAATTTATATGAAGCTTCCAATTGTAATAGTTTTCCATAATCACCTTAGAATTAGACTTTCTCCAATCAAATCTCCTATACTCCTAAAAACATAAGAATCCGTACAAAAGGAAAAATATGTATCCTAATATTACTAAAGACAATGCCAAGACTTGCATCTGCTGCAATCATTTAATTTGTCGGTTAGCAATTATTTCTTCAGTTAATCATAGACAATTTTAGTTGTAAACAACTCTGATTTAGACTGAAAATCAGAGGATATTATATATGTTCTCACTTGCAGCGAAAAAGGCTGAGGAATGCAGTATATTAGACAAACCATACGGGCCCTTAAAACTAGGTTTAAGGAACATTTGTTTAAAATTAAAAAAGAGCAAAGAATATTGATACTTTTCTTTGTTAACATTTCCGGAGATCTGGTCATTCATGATCATCTGGTAAAGTTTTGGTTCAACCTGTTGAAAAAATTATACACGAGTCAAATTCTACCGAAATATTCAAAAGTATTTTAAGACATGAACTTGAAGTTAAATGGGTTAAGCGTTTACAAACCCCTTTTTCAATTGAATTTGATTATAATATTTACCATGAAGTAAATATTTCTAAAATGCATAATTTCGATGCTGTTTTTTTTTTTCCTTTTAGATATTAAAACACGTAAGAAACGATCCCATGGTAAGCGCAAAAATGGGACTTTTAAATGAAAACATAAAACTGTCTTAACTCTTTTCGATTTAAATATCTTTTTAAATTTTGCACGCCATCAAATGCTTTCTAAACTAGCTTCACTGTCAATTTCTTTATTACATGTTAGATGATGAGGCGAATAAACTTTATGATAGAAAACATGATCTGTTTGAAGCAGCTCTCCTTACTAGATGTTATACTCAACGTGCTCTTCGTCCTTACATTGACTCTGATATTGACCACATTAGACACCTCATCAAAATTCCATTCATTAATAAAGTATTGAATTCATAGATTTACCTAGCATATTTCGAGATAATAATGTTATATCATATATACTTTCATATTTCAAAAACACGGAATCTCCTATTATCTGTTACAAATTTAACAAACCTATCTGTAATACTGTACTTAATTTCAATAAATTCGTATCTGATCTTGATATTGAATCTTGTTTCCCCGATTCTTGAGAATGTAAAGACTCTAAATTTTGTTATCAACCAGTGGGTCATATTGTAACTAGTTATATGATTATTATAACTGATTCACAACTCCGTTCAGTTATTTTAATAGGACCTAAATATAGATTCCCAGCCCACATTGACTTCAATAAATGTCGGGAAACAATTGCCAGTTGTATAACTGATTATAGTACGCGTTGGTGTAAACGAGAGAGGGTTGAGTCTAATGCTTTAACAAATTGAAAATTAAAAATTTTTAAGATCATTGTTAAACGCGTGTTATTGTATTCTAATAACCTTGGTCTTCTCCCTCCTAAGCCTAAATTATCTTTTTGATATTTGAAACAAGGTTTAGAAGAATTTTAGGAAGTATGGTTTGGCTCCAGCTGATAAAGAGGCTAATAGTTTTGTTGTTGTGTGACGACTTCATTATATCAACACTCTAATACAAGAACTTGGTAGTACCAAAACATATGAACGGATTTCTGCTGACGAGAGATCTATAGTTAATACCCATTCTATCGATATTACTGTTAAGTTTTCAGTGGGTATAAAAGAAAACCATGACAAACTTCCTACGTTATATCGGTTGCCAAAACTTCATAAACGACCTTATAAAGCACGTTTCATTGCAAATTTTAGTTCATGTACGACAACTATTTTATCCAAACTTCTAACTTCTTGCCTTACTGCTGTCATAAAACATTTGATTAGACACTATGATACTGTTTACGAAAAGGATGGAAAACTATTTTGGGTCAATTAAAAATCATTAAATTTAAATCTAAAAACAGTAAGGCTTCTAAATTGTCTACATATGATTTTTTTACACTGTATACTATTTTGCCTAATCATGTTATAAAAGATAAACTTATTGATTTAATTCACCGAACGTTTATTCGAAAGACTCCCCAATAATTGGCTTGCAACGAAGAATGTGCTTTTTTCACTTCTGATGTGTACAAGAATTACAATTTATGCTCTTGTCAAACAGTCTCTGATACCCTTGTTTATCTTTTTGATACCGTTTTTATTATATTTAGAACTAAACCTTATAGGCAAACTATTGGTATTCCGATGGGAACTAACTGTGCTCCTCTTGTCGCAGATGTGTTTCTTTTCTGTTATGAAAGAGATTTCATGAAGTCTTTCTCACGGGAATATCAGGCTGACATTATTGAGGCTTTCAATGCCACTTCAAGATACCTTGATGATTTATTAAATATTAACAATATTTACTTTGACCAAATGGTGGACCGCATATACCCTATTGAACTCCAATTAAATAAAGCCAATTCTTCCGATACCGAAGCATCTTTTTTAGATTATAATCTATGTCTGTCTAATGGTACAGTTTCCACCAAACTTTATGATAAACGGGACGACTTTGAGTTTGATATAGTCAATTTCCCTTTTCTGGATTGCGATGTCCCCGGCGTTCCTCATATACGGTATACATATCTCAAGTTATTAGATTCGCCAGAGCTTTTTGAAATCTTAGTGACTTTAACTGCCGTCATAAAGCCCTTACTGCCAAACTTCTTAGGCAGGGCTATCGTTATTTAAATGGTCACAAGGCGTTTTCGAAATTTAATCGCAGACACAGTGCCTTGGTAGAAAAAAAATATAACGTCGGTCTGAAAACACTGCAACACGGTATATCGGAACCAGAATTTTACGTTGACTTAGTGTAAAGATTTAGAAAATTGTGGGAAAATCTAACTTTTCGGAAAACTCAATTCAGAAAACTACTTAACCATTATAAAAGAATTGGCTATAGCCTGGATATTATGCGGCAAACCGCATGTATAGTTGTCCACCAAATCATTGTTGATGGCTCTGCTTCATTCTTTCATTGCACGACGGCGGTTCGAGCCTCAGACTCAATGACGGCCTTTAACCAGTGGGTTGGGGTTTGACAATATGTCTTTGGCTTGGTCCGTCGTGGTTCACCTACTGGGTTTCATTTACTCTGGCACACAGTAGAATTGCCATGAGTACTCGTCTTTGTTTATCATGGTGATTAGTTTGATTTTAATGTTTTCGCTTTGATGCATTGACTGAGCTAGGAGCCTTTATGCGAACCCAATTTTTATGTATTTCTGTACTAAGAGTACCATCGGGACTCAGGGTGAAGTTGGCTGGCCGTAAAAATGTTTTAATCCCCCGCCACCCCCACCCCCACTGTTACTCTACTGACAGTTCTAAGGCGGTGGTCCCTGTGTTAGTCTTAGTCTTTGTTGCTTTGTGGTTTATTCTACGAGGCGATTTGTTTTAAGTCTTGCCTTTTTTTTTATCTTGCGTTTCCAGTCCTTTTAGCATTGCGATTACCTCGCTTGGGGAAGAAAGAGCTAATCGTAGTGCTTTTCATCTGTTTGTTCAATTTGCGCTTGATTGGTTTTGTCTGGGGTTCCTCTTGGTGTCTGGGAAGGGCTGCGGCTTGGTAGCTAATCTTAGTGCTTTTCGTACGTTTGTTCGGTTTGTGTTTGTTTAGATTTGTCGGTTTCCTCTTCCTCTTGAAATCTGGGATGGGCTGCGGTTTGTGATTGTGGCACTCCCTGGACTTTTCTCTTACCTTTTTTTTGGATTGTTACACGTCCTGGACTTTTCTCTTTCCTTTATTATCTGTTATGTAAAATTGATCCTCTTTTCAGCTGTTACTCTGGGTGATATTCACTACCAAAGTATGTTTGAATGGACCCTAACTATAATGGATAGCAGCGTTTCGAAATAGTAGCTGTATAGCTTGGTTTTTGATGCTTTATTTGCCTAAATGGAACTATGAAATATTCATGAATACGTAAATGAGCCAATTTGTATGTGCACATTCATTATCAGTGGTAAAACAATGCCCCTTCTTTTGTGTTTGATGCTAATTTTGTCATTGATGCTACTTATGTCATTCAATGTTGACCACATGAGAAATTTGCGCTATTTTTGCAAACTGTTTTTTTTTTTTTTTTTTTCAAAAATAATAAATGTACTTTATATTCATAAATACCAAACTAGCTTATTTGCATGTTTGTAAATTTGGTGAAGGGGCCATGTATAAGTTTTAATTTGGTATCAAATGTATTGCTCTATGTTGAACAAGGCGGAGATAGGAACCGTTTAAAATGTTTTGCAGATATGTTCACAATAAAAAAAAGTATCATTAATATTAGCAATATGCAAATGAGCTATTTTGCATATTTGAACATTAGATTAAAGGACAATGTATCAACTTTAATTTTGGTACCACTTTTATTACTCTGTATTGATCACAGGCGGAGATATAAGCAGTTTACAATGCTTTTTTTTTGTATGAGTTTAATTGATATTCATAATTATGCAAATAAGCAATCTTTTTGCATATTGGCATAAATTTGGCACCAATTTTATTACCCTGTGTTGAATATAGATGCAGATATGAGCAGTTTTATTTGTACTTTTACAATCGTTTTTGCAACCAAATAAGCATACTTAATGTTCATAAATATGTAAATGAGGTAATTTGCATATTTGAATACTCTATAAAAAGGCAATGTATAAACTTTGCTTTGGTGCAAACTGTATCACTATATGTTGATTACAGGCAGAGATATGATTAATTTACTATGTATATCAATACACAAGTCAGTCAGTTTGGCGGCCATCTTGAAATTGCTGGTAGCCATCTTGAAATTGGAAAAAAAAATCGATAACTAACGAGAAAATTTTGACAAGAAAGGTCTGAAAAGCAAATGCTGTAAATGCCATGCTTGTATCCGGAAGTGCATAAATCTTCTTAAAACTGGGTCTAATCCGCTCCATTATTTACAGTAGTACTTGTGACACTGTGCGTCCTGAGAGAATCGAACGTGCGTTGGCTGATTTGTGCTATCGCTGCCAACATACACATATATAATGAGCCCCTTTCTCGGACTATGATTTCATATAGATGTACTTACATTTAGGGGAAAAGCGTGAAGCTGACCGTCTACAGAAATCAATGACGGACTGGGCGAAAATGACAATTATTGACATCGCCCTTATGTACACATCTAGTCAAGTTAATAAACTGCTGAAATACTAATGTTGGAAGCAATTAGTCTCAGACTAAATCAGATCTCAAATATTCAATTTGATCAACAGAAAAAAAAAAAAGAAAGAGTCTAATAGGTAAAGATTTCTGGTAACGTATTCATTCTTGAAAATAATTAACACTGCAGTTCCTGGTTTTTACAGAACATATTTCTAGACGCTGTCTCTTGTGGCGGTCATAAAACGTCTCCCCGTACTTTACTATAATGTAGTTTATAGTTTCTGGGCCCGGCTGTTCAAAACTAACGATGTCGTTAGTTAACGATTTGTTAAAATTTAAATCGAGTGATATGCAAATATGCTCAAATTTTTTGCTGAAAAAATGTGAGTAGCTTTTGCAGTGCAAAAGCTACTCACATTTTTTCAGCAAAAAATATCAAAATATTGTGTATTGAATCCGCTAAAATAGTTAACGAAATGACCCTTAACGAGTTCGTTAAGTTAACGACGCTTTGAACAACCGGGCCCTGGTCATTTGTGATCACTGAGTACATTCATGGGGCTTGAGGTTATATTAGGGTCATTGATGAGGCCTTATAGGCAGGAACTAGCTAGTCTGGTCAAGAAAACTTGTCTTTTTTCTCGGCCCACTGGGGTTCAATTGGTAGTTTTCTTTTACTGCAGTATTCCAGTGGTGTATTTGACACCCCAGGGGTCTCCGGGTGTCTGAACATATTGTTTCTCTTAAGTCCATATCTTTGCTTCTCGAAAGGCTTTATCTCTGCTTTATTTTTTGCCCGTATTGATTCATGGATGACCTGTAGACGTCCACGCGGACCGAATCAATATATGTTTATACCACAATGGAAGAAGAGGGCGAGGGTTAGGATCGCCTAAAGCTAGATTAAGACCCCTAATTATTTATTACTGACCATTTTAAGGCGGTACTTCCATCATGTTATTTTTTGTTAAATGTTCTTTCGTGTTTCACTTACAAATGTTTTTTTTTCTTTTAACAATTATGTAAGTTAAAGATATTCAATTATTTTTGGGTAACATGGACTGCCAACTCTGGTGGTCGCCTGTTCTTTTTGTGGCTGTTTAATTGTATTTGGTTGCCTTTCACTTTGATGTTGAGAACTTAATATAGATCTGATTGAATCAGTTCATGAGTTCATTTATTTACTTTGACACTTCGTCTGTTTTCAGCTCTGTGAATATATTCATTGCTCCGAAGGGTCATTCATTTTAGAGTCTATTTGTGCATTCTAACGATAGGCATACCGCATTATTTTGTTAGATGAATATTTTGAGAGGCACATGATGACAATGTAAATGTTCGACAGGTAAACGCAAACGATTATTTAAAGAATTAAGAGTTCAAAGTATTGAAATCTCGTCTACAAGAAGAGACATAATATAACCCATTTTTAAGCCAAGAACGAATAGATATATCTTGCAAACTCAAACGTTTTCGTCCGCATGACCTAATCTTATCTCTGAATTATTCAATGCTTCCTTCAACAAAAATATTCTTCGCACAGTTTTGAAGCAAGATAATGTGACCCGATGAATACATTCAAAATACGAACCTATAACCTAGGCGAATTATTCAAACTATTGAAAACGTATGGCAAAATCTAAGACTACGACAATAATTCTGCGGAATAAATAAAAGAATTATAGAAAACCATTCCAACAAAGTATAATACTCTATATGAAGTGTTTAATGCCTTCATTATACAAAGTATTATTCAACAGACTATAGAAGGAGGACAATGCAATCCCAATGAATATATTGAAATACGACGAGTCCAAAAGTAAAATAGAAGTTACCCAGTACAGGACGAAATTACGAAACAGCCTTTCCGAGGCACAGAAAGAAGAAAGTATGGGGAACAAATAATGACAAGACACAGTGATACAGGTGCAACAGTCGTCATACAAACAAAAACAATTTCAACATATGAACCGCCTTGGAACCGTCAGCAGAAACAAGTTTAACCCATTAAAGCCTAGCGTCCTATACAATAGACATTAGCAAATAGTGCAGACCCAGATTAGACGCCGCAGAACGCGGCGTCTGATCTAGGTCTACACTGTTTGCATTAAGTTCAGAACTTTCTACAAAACATGATCACAACAAAAAGTCGCCAGACACCCCCTATATAGGAAATGGACCTGTTTTAAAAATTAAGGTGGAAGAGTACAACCGACATTAATGGGTTAACTCTATCACAACCATGCCCTTATGTACTGAAGAAAATCCAGACAGTAACAGAAAATTATACAAAAAAGTCAGAATAAACAGAAAGTAAAGTGGAGCATTAAACACCATTCTGGCATAACAACAAGTAATATGGCACAGGAAAACAAAACAGAAAGCAAAGCGGGCAGGCCAACAACGAGTCACTACCAAATTAGATTTACAACAACTGGGTTCCACATCAGAATTTCCGGCTTGGAACGGACAACAGTATATACCATATGGGGACTTGTTTCATAATAGGTGGTTTCGGTATGAGTCACGTGGTCTTGTGGTCACTGTTTACCGCGCGATTAGAATGTTTCTTGATGGCGGTAAAGAAATAACGTCATGTACTGGAAAACGTCATTGACAGGTGCAATTGCTTAAATAAAGTCAAATGATCGGTGACAGAATAAATAATTAACCATCAAAGTTGGAGGTCAGACCAGGTGCTCTCAGATGGTGGGCGTATACTGCATAGTATGATACACACGTCCATCGTCAAATAATCGACTGTTCGTCTCTTTTTACAAAACATACATAGATTGCAAATAAAACAGTGTATTCATACTAGTGTTAAAATTCAGCAATTTAGGAGGAAATAATTTACACTCTTCTGTTTTACTTTCATGATTTACTTTAAAAAATATTATAATTATTATTAGAACATTTTTAGCTTTCAATAACCACATAAGATTCCTGACGTTCGTTTACTGGAATTAAATGCCTATAAATATAAATGAAGACAAATCTGTTCTGCATATTATTTGTATAAGAATACTTCTGAGATTCCTCACCTAAATATTACATTGATTCTACTAAGCAGTAGGACCTAAGCTGTGCCTTCATCTTGTAGTTATTCCCGATTCTCTTCGCGTGAACGTGTCTGATCGAAAATATGAGTTTGAGCTGACTGAGTCACGAACATAATACTAACATTTTTTTTTTCCTGAGAGTGCTTGCAAATTGCTATGCTGCTTAATTTCCTAATTATTGGGACATTCACAAACAAATGACTATTGTAGATGAGAAAATTATGCCGATGCATGTGAATAATGCATAAGAATGCCAATGACTACAACAAGAATAGATAAAGAAAAAAGAAGAAAGAAAATCGTGGACAAGAATAGCAAAAAAAAGTAATTGATACATGTACATACTGTTAATTATAACAGAATGTTAATTGTAACAGGATGTTTCCCCTTTCACCAGAGGTATTGCACCTTTCAGAAATGAAACAAAAAAGATATTATATTGAATCATAACTTGATTGGATAATAAAAATTAACACAAATTTGGGTGATGGTATATGGATCGTGCGAGCAATGTACTACAAACACATTTCCTTTCGTCCAACTACCGCATTTACCCATGGTAGACACTTTAGTGATCATAAACATTAACAGATATCCGGATAAATCTGGAACCGATCGCGTTTTCAAGAGATTTGGCTGTTGAATCAAAAGAAAACACCGTCGTCAAACTGGAACAATATCAGTTTTCTAATCTGCATTCAAATGCTGGGAAATAAACTTTGGTGAAAAGACTGTCTTAAAAAGTCAGCCTGATCAGATCTACACTAATATAAGTTAAAATAAAACTAAAATGCATGTATAATGGAATTAGTAAGCCAATTTGTACAATCGGTGTAGCACCGTGTATAAAATCTTAGCGGTAGGTCAGGTGTGGCTGTATGTGTTACATGTACATGGCCGTGATGATCTCGTGGTAATCCGATCACAAGTAGGTGATCTATTAGTATAACTGTTCGATTTATAAATACCCAAAGTGAAATCATTGGTTACTCATCACGAAAACATACCTACATAATTTTGACCCCCTTAACCCCCACTTTTATATAGTAAAATTGGGGCTTACAGGGGTATACACTATTTTTTCTTATTTTTATTCAAAAACATAGATTGTGGGTACTTGTTAGAACCGCTTTGGCCAGGCAAATCTATGTTTTGAGCAAAAAATATGAAAAATATAAGAATTTTTATCTGAAAACTTTCAGTTTTTGGTGGTGAAATTTTCAATATATTTGAGTAGGCGTGTTTTTGTAATATGCTATGTACAAACCCAGTTTAAATCATCCTGTCAACGAGAAAAAATAAAGGCTCTTCAGAATTTCTGTCGAATTAACTTTTCAGTGCTCTTGCTCTGCCCCGTAGCACGGTCACAGGTCTAGTTCTTTATCTGAAGTTCCTCCTTGGCCTAGTGCTTACGGGCGCGAATAGCATAGGTTCTCACGATGGTGCGTGGGTGTTCGCATGTTCTGTATGCTCTTATCCCAAGGCACGGCTTAAATATTTAATTCAGTACAAACTATTTGGTATCTTTAGGTTTCAGTGCCCGATAAATACTGTGCTTCGTAACTGTTGCATTTCCTGGGTAGCTTCAGTCATGTTTTATATATCTTTGAACTTATTCAGGGGAATAAAACTAATATAGACTTTCGACTCTTGACTAGATTTAACCCATTTTAGACTGAATAACTTTTCCACACTATATATTGGATTAGTCCAATTTCAATTATAAGTATGTCAGGCTATGTGATTTAGATAGTCTTAGAGAAAAATGGCTAAAGTGTTTGCAAACAGCAGATAACCTGATCAGACGCCGCATTCTACAGCGTCAGCTCTGATTCGGCACTGTTTGCCAGTTACCCTTTTTGGGTTCTCCAAAAATAAAATGGGTTAAAGCGACTATTTATTCAGTGCAATAGTGCACCTTTAAGTAGAAATTAAACTACAATAATTCTGAGAATGCGAATCCATTTGCAATTAGAATCTTGACACTATTTATCAGAATTCTTTTTTGAGATTCGTCTAAAATATTTCCTGTGATTCAGGAACAAACGATAAATAGGACATTATTTTTTTACAATAACAAGTCATTCCAATTAAATATCTTTTAGAAGTCGTGAAATTGGGTCGGGTCAGACAGACGTATTGCAACAGATAAATGTCCTGGGCCCAGTTGTTCAAAGCGTCGTTAGCTTAACGAGCTCGTTAAGGGTCATTTTGTTAACTGTTTTAGCGGATTCAATATACAATATTCTGATATTTTTTGTTGAAAAAATGTGAGTAGCTTTTGCATTGCAAAAGCTACTCACATTTTTCAGCAAAACATTTCAGCATATTTGCGTATCACTCGATGTAAATTTTAACGAATCGTTAACTAACGACGTCGTTAGCTTTGAACAACTGGGCCCTGGTATGCAAAGGCTACAACGCAGCCTTTTCGTCACGTTTGCATTTGTGTTTCTTTCACAGAGGACAACCAGTCTTGCAATATATACCAAGGATTTAAATGTACTACATGTAGGCGTTGTGTGAATACAATTGTATAGCCTTGTGACGAAGCTCATTAACAAACCATGACCGGAATAATGGTTTTATGTGACGAATTTACAACACAATGAGATGCAAAACAATACAAGCGAGAATGCGTCTGGTACTGTTCTAGGCATATACCACAGCTGAACGTTAATTTGAGGTTCTAAGAAATCGCAAAGGAAAGCAGTGTACCGTAAAACTTCAATGACTCGAACACCGATAACTCGTTTAACGTGACTCATTCGAACTCACTTTTTAGTCCCAAGGAAAGTCTTCAAATTGCTCTGAAAACAAACAAACATAAAAAAATAATAATTTGCGATATTTTAGGGATTTTTTTTTCTCATTTGATCATGAAAATGTGTCTTGTGTGAACTCATTAGAATCGCCTCAGTTAAAGTATCCTTAAATTATTCATATTTGCCTCCTGACACGGCGCTATGATTAACCCTCAATGGATTGAACTTCCCATGTCTAGAACAAATCCCTATGGTCCCAAAGATGTTTATGCCATTGTTCGCTAAAGTTCCTGTTACGACCGAGCACTCCTACCTTCGATTATGTGCCTTGGCAGATTACGCATAGCTTCTAAGTATATATTCAATCTCCGTCGACTGCGTCATGGAGACGACTATTTGTTAGAGCATTGGATTTGATTTTATCCGAACAGACCGGGTTCGAATCCCACTACAGGCGGGAAGTTTTTTTTTTTTTTTTTTTTTTTTTTTTCAACTATGCTTCATTCCTTTGTTACGGCTTTCATGTCGTAAGATTCCATAATAAAAAAGTTCCAGTATTTTCGCTTCTTTCTGAGCAAACGAATCTGAGGTTTTTACATGTTCGGATGCCAGAGTTCGTTAGCCGTATAAATCTAGTTGTTTTGCCGGAGATACGGACAAGTACTGTAGCGCATAGCTCCGATTAAGGCACTTTTTTCAATCCAAAAGTATTGAGATTTTTCTTATTTTCCCATACATTGCCTTGAACATGAAACCAGAAAGTCATCTAGAGAAAATATCGCATTTACACCGGTCGAGACCTATTAAACAACATGGGCTCAGTCATTTTAAAGATTGAAACCTCAATATCGGTACAGGAGTGGATGGTTTCCAAATTCAAAGACAGAAAAATCTATTCAGAAACTCATTCAGTGGTTATAATCACATAAACAGGTACAGTATGTAGTCAAACTGGCAACCTTATAAAGTTTTATTTTACTTCACTGCAGCTGGTGTTAAGTGCAGTGTGGCGGCCTAGTGCAGATTATATTTTATTTCCTTTGAGATCATTGAGCCCATTCTGGTTATTCTCAAAATCGAACACCGCTTAAGCCGGTGTTATGGGGCGTATGCAGCTTGGCAAACTACTATTAGTAAGTTGATTATGAAAATTCTTAATAAAACCGACTCTCCGATTTTCGTTCTTTTGTGTGTTCCATGTTTCCAAAGGCAACCTTATATATTCTTATTATTCAAAATTTAAAATAATTATGGTAACGCGTTAGAGTGTCAAAATATTTTTGGTAAATACGGTAATTTAATTGTTGACACAGCACATTGTTTTAACTCTTTCGGTGCCAAATTTCAGACGACTTTTCTCGTCTGCTTTTTTATTTTAACAAACTACCGTTTGGAAAGACGTTTATATGTAAAGTTGAAAGACTGAATGTCAAACAGCGTAGATCCAGATGAGACGGCTCATTGAGCCGTCTCATCTGGATCTATGCTGTTTGCAAAAGCCTATTATTATCGCCTGTGGCAGTGAATGAGTTAAATGTCAGTACGAGAATAGAACTATTTTATGTACACCATACCTAACCTAAATATTCGGACGCCTCAGATCTTTATTATAATTGTCCCAATATTAATCAAATTAATTAGATTACCATTGCTATGTCTTAAACTGCTGAATGAGTGGCAAACTGTACAGACCCTGCACAGAATGCGGCGTCTGATCTTGGTTCTATATTGTTTGCTCAAGACTATCTGTTCGAAAACATATGTTACATGTACATATGCCATGGTAACGGGGATAATTATTTTATGTATAACAAAAGAAAAAGAAAAACACCTGCGTTTCAGTTGTTTGTAAATTGTTTTACTGAGTCTGGATATTCATTCAAAATGTAATTACAACCTTTTCTGAAAAAAAAATCTCCTCTAAAAGGCAGGATTTCGCTCCTCTTTTCAGAAGACTAAGCAAACATAAAGTAAACATGAAATCACAGATGCTATATAACTTGTAAAAACGGAAGTCCTCTTTCAATATTAAAGCTGACATATGATACATACGAACAAGGATGGCCCTTATCAGCCTGATCATACACAATGCATGAGTAAACTAGAGCAAGTCGACGGCGCGCCATCGCATATCCCCGCGCAACGCCATCGCATATCTCAGCGCACATCAAAATTCGAAATGCATTCCTCCAGTCCTAATCAATAGGGCTATTTACTCCGACAGTTTCAAGGGTGTAGCTCGAAAAGCCTAGGAGTTGTGTGACAATAAACAAAAAAAAAGACACAAAATCCTACTTTTTGACCTCTGGCGACCCCCAGACATGCCCCTGGGGCAAAGTGTTTTCCACCACTGTATTCTACTCTTCATTACCTTTGATTTGATATGCAACATGACTGTTTGTACAAAACTGATTTTAGACTCTTCGGGGCCACACCCCTGGCCCTGTTGTTACAAAACAATTCCGAATGTATTCCTGCAGTCCTCATCCATAGGGCTGTCGCCTGTGAAAGTTTCGAGATTCTAGCTTGAATGGTCTATGAGCAATGGTGTGACACTACAGACGGACAAACAACTGCAACATATATAAAAATCTATCGGGTAGGTGGTTTGGGTGCAGGTTCTAACTTTTCAAAATTTCTGAACATTTCACAATATTATTAGGAAATATCAATGATTAAAAAAGTCAACAAACAGTGAAGAAAAGCAAATAATATTTTCTAATAAAAAATCAAAAAAAAAAAAAAAAAAAAAAAAATCCAATTTTCTATAGGCATTGCATGTGTAAGACCCATTTTTGGCCGAAAAAATTTTTTATTTTTTCAGGTAAAATAGAAAAGATAAATTGTTTCTGATAGTTATTGTCAATCACAAGTCCGTTTTGTTTCCGTTTAGAATAATCCGCCAGGCGAAAATACGTCTCTCTCAAAAAAATGTCGAAAGCACAGTAATGCCATCAGTAGGTTATGTTTAGTAATCGTGGATCTTCTGTACTATACTGGGCCCAGTTGTTCAAAGCATCGATGGCTTAACGAGCTCATTATTGGTTGACTGTTCTAGTAAGTACAATATTTAATTCACAGGTATTTTTGCTGAAAAAATGTGAAAAAAAAATTGCAAAAACTACTCACATTTTTTTCAGCAAAAATGTTAACGTATAATCCATATTTAATAACCAAAGTTTTAACGATACGTTAACTAACGACATTGTTTACATGTAGTTTTGAACAACTGGGCGCTGGTTTTCATTTATATACGCTTTAATGGGACTAAATACTAATTTGAAAGGAGCAGGTGCTTGCGGGGTGGCGAAATAGAAAGGAGGAGGCAACGTCGCCTCCCTTCTGAAATGGAGTCTGTTCTAAAAGGAAAGAATTTGCTCTCAGCTTTTAGAAAGGTGCTTGACATGCAGAAACGTAAGCAGGAAGTCACAAAAGTTGTCACACTTGTGTAAAATGGTGGGAAATCTGCCAAGTGTTTCCATTCTCATCTAAATACTAAGTAGTCTAATAATATATCAAAACATTTATCTTGTGTTACCAATATGTATCTATAACTGAAGTTGTACGAATGCAAATATACGTAATTGGTCATTTGTCCGATGCGCAAATAGTATTCAGTCATTTAGAAGCTAGCAAAAGTCATGACCTTTGTCAAATCAAGCTGTATATGTGCTTGAATCCTACGCATTCTATAATCCTTCGTTTCGTTGTATACACGTATTTAGCCCTAACCCTTGTCATGCTAAATATATGTTGATGCCACGCCCACTTCAAATCTTAGCCGGTCCGATCACTTGATCCATATTTTTGATACAAATCCACATACTAAATGACAAACAGTGCAGATCCAGATCAGTTGGCTTCTTCAGAAGTCAACTGATCTGGATCTACACTGTTTGCAAAGGCAGGGTATGTCCGGGTTCAGCAGGACTAGGGTTATTATTGGGAGACCTTAACTTATTTCCATACATGTCCTAAAATTTGAACGTATTCAAGTGATCTGGGTCTGCATGTTTGCTTAGGTATATATGTTCCGATACTTAGGGAAAATACCATACCAAAGCATAGAACTTCTACACAGGAATTCAGCAAGCGATACAAATGCACAATGCGTACGGTCAAAAACAATCCAGCTTGTCTCAGAGCTGTCCAGCCAGGTATTTTGCTATCTTTGCTAATATACAAACGTTATATTGTCAGCGCAATCAATTCTTGTTGATGTACATCTTCAAGGGTAATGCTTCCGACATGAAAGCATTTACCGTCCAACCCAATGGGCGGTTGGGCGGTACTCTTAAAGAAAAGAAGTTGCTCCCTCAGATAGCAAATTCTTTCCTTTAAGAGGGAACTCAATTTTGAAAAAAATACATAGATATGAATGTGGCGTCGGATCAGGGTTCACCCTTTTTGCAAATAGTTTAGCCATTTTTCTTTAGGAATATCTAAAATACATAGCCTGACATGCCTAAAATTGATATTCAACTCTTCCAATATATTGCGCGGGGTGAGTTTATTCAGTCTAAACTGGGTTAACGATAAGCTTTGTATGTAGAACTGGACCAGATGCATTCTAATGAGTACACTCAACGTACCATTCTTTTATAGAAGGTCGAAAAGGCATCCCTAAATTATCCCCATTTGTCTCTTGACTTGGCGCTATGATCAGCCCTCAGTGGCTCGAACTACCGATGTCTAGAACAAATTGTCATGGTTTTAAAGATGTCTTAGCCCTTTGAAATTAGACTATAATGTAGACATTCTTGGACGAAAGAATTATAAAACACAAAAAATACATATTTCACTGGCATATCGCAGAAGTCAGTGACAGATCGCTGTAACGTCACATAAAATTGTAGCAATGAGAGTTAACTAAGACGGACCTGAGAAATAAACTAGGGCTGTTTACTCTCGCATCAAATACAAATAGGGATAAAAGCTGTAACAGTTGCAGTTTTCATTATCCCTCATAGACATACTTTAAAAGCTGTAATAGTTGTAGTTTTCATTATCCCTCATAGACATACTTTAACAGGGTCTGCTGTTTTCTATAAAAAAAAATCAACATAATTTGTTCTGTATTTCCAAAGGATCCCGTTTTAACCCTTAAAGCGCCAGTCACAACTATTGTCGTCTGCTTTGTCATCTGCTTGTCATTTTAAAAGTCATTTTTGCAAACAGTGTGGACCCAGATCAGACTGCTCCTCTAGGAGCAGTCTGATCTGGGTCCACACTGTTTGCCTGTATGTACATATAGGTTTGAAAAGTCTTCAAGAATATTCAGCAGACGACTAGAACGGACGACATTTTCAGATGCAGTTTTTCTTGGCGGTTTAAGGGTTCAGTGTATCTTTGTGATCGCGCCAGCATGTGTCAAGTGCTTCTGCGGAGGTCGTAAAACACCCCCGTAGTTCGATATGATGCTGACATTATTTATTCATAGCGTCGTCCCATAAAAGGGACATTGGCAAACCGAGCAGAACCAGATCAGACGCCGCAGAATTTTCTAATCTTTTGAAGACACTGCTTAGAACATACTTTATTTAGTAAAACTTTCAACTCGAACACCGATGGCTTGTTAACCGTGGCTGATTCGAACTCGTTTTTTGAGTCCATAGGAAATTCTCAAGATAAAAAAAAATATTTATTGATATTTAAGGGAAATTTTCTACTTTTATCATGAAAATTTATTTTGTGTGTACATGTATTCATTAAAATCGCCTCATTGAGGCTATTCTATTAAGTGCACTTAACATACAATTATTTCATAGAACATCGAAAATACATTACTAAATTATCCCTTTTGCCTCCTGACCTGGCGCTATGATTAACCCTCAGTGGCTCGAACTACCCATGTCTGATATTCGAGCTATTGAAGTTCGACTGTAAGTGGCAACAGATGACCACTTAAAGCGACTGGTCGTTTTTTATTTTTTATTTATTTATTTATTTATTTTTTTTTTTGTTTTTGTTTTGTTGTTGTTTGTTTGTTTGTTTATAATGTGATGTTGTTGCTTTTATGTTAGTACTCATACAAACCGAGTCAGCTAATTTTTTCTGTTTTTTTTTTTTTTTTTTTTTTTTTTTTTTTTTTTTCTTTTGTTTTGTTTGTTTTGTTTTCCCCCACAAAGGATCTCCTTTGATTTGACACTTTGAAAGTGCAGGACCAACCCAGTCAGCATTCTATGTAAATCTATATCGGGCCGTCATCGGCCCGTCAGGGTAGCTGACGGGCCAATGACGGCCCGATGTAGATTTACGTAGAATGCTAGCTGGAGATATATGTGCGATACACAACAATTGTCAAGAGTGCGAGAAAAAATATAGTTTTTCCACTTAATATTACATGTAACAGCTAAATGAACCACGGAAGACAAAACAAGGGAAACTCTTTCGCAGATAGCCAAAGTCCAGAACAAAATGGACATCTCACATGTGCATCTTTCTTCTAGAACCTTAAATATACATTTGAAGTAAGCCTAAATGCTATGGACTCAACTGGCGACGCGGAAAGTCATAAACAAGTTGCGCAACGAAAAAGATTGGTATGGACCCTCAATGCTGACAGAAGAGTAAGTCTCCTTTTGCATGGTGCATTCGAAACAATACCTGATACTACAATCCTTTTTAAATGTATGCTTTGGGAATATCAGTTCCAGCTGTATCTAACACAGAAATAACAGTTCAACCGATGCTTGGGACATGACAATAACACGAATAGTCTTATAATCATTGGATATTGGTAGCCGAGGTCGCTCTCTACAACTTTATCGCTGAACGTATTTAGTAAAAAAATGAACATAAAGAAATTATTGTAAACAATTAAGCGGAAAAATATTATATAAAAATAATCGAGTTTATTAAGGAAATGGCTTATCTAAACAGGGTGTGCACGGTACTAGCTATTTTCATGCATGTTGATCAAATCATATTGAAAACTCAGACCTAACGTCAGATAACGTAATTTCGGAACAGACAGGCCTGAACAAAAAAAAAGTGCAGACCCAGATCAGACTCAATAGAACGCGGCATCCGATCAGTTCTACACAGCTTTTCCGCTCAGCTTGTAGATTTTAGATACATAATAGAATGGCATTGTTCAACTTTTGGATAAGAATGATAAGAATTTAAAGTATCCCAATATTAATGGTAACTATGGTCCCCAGCGCGTTTTGCTGGTTCCATGAGGTTATTTTTTCTTTTATTTGGTTTATCAAAGCTTGATGCTAAATGCGAGAAAAACGCACTAATGTGGGCAAGTAAAGCCCATATGCGGGCCACGACAACCCATATGCGGGTTACGAAGGCCCAGATCAGCATGTGCGGTCGCACATGCTGATCAGGGCCTGCGTTACTCTTACAAAATCAATTGACATCGTAGCATATATCTTCGGACAGGGAAGGTTCTGATCAGACACAGGCTAACCATGGCCTTCTCTATTCGCATAGGACCTAATAAAGAACACTTTTCTTGCGGTAACGGCACGGCAAATCTGTATTGTTTTCTTAATGCTATTGAAGCCCTTTATGTCTAGTGTACCATTAAAGGGGCATTGATGTGAACGCGGCCTCTGATCACAGTCTAAATTGTTTGCATTAAATACAGGAATTTCTATAAAGCATGGCAATAATAATAATAATAATAATAAACCTTTTTTTTTTGTTATGTTTTATTTCACCACGTCTATCCCTTGCTTTAGCACCGGTGCCCGTTTAAGGACCAAGCGCGCGGGTGTAAGGATTTAGGTTGCCCCAATATTTAGGGTAAAAACAATAGATCTATTATGAATCATATAAATCCGTATATAGAATGAAATACATGTACACATCCCATACATATTGTTAACACAAAGTCATTCACCTTTTCCATTTATCTGGGCTGATTTAGCTGACGACAACTTGATCAAAAGTTTATTATTCCCAGAAATAGGCATTGATATCTCGAAGTCAAAAGTCTATTTTCTGGGTAAACAAAGAAACCTATTTCAAAATGTCGTCTGCTGAAAATTTTAACCAGCATGCTAAGCAGACAACAAATTGATTTTTATATATTTTTCATAGAAAAAAGATAGATGCTAAAGTCTATTTTCTGGGGAAAAAATAAGATTTTTTTCTCCAAAAAGTCATCTGCCGAAAGTTTCATCCAGAATGCTAAGCAGACGACATATTGATGTTGTTTTTCATATTTTTCTCAGGAAATAGATTTTGACATTTCAAATGTGAAATAAACGTCAAAAAGATTGCCTTTGGAAACAAAGAACACACTACAGATTAGAAAATGGGAGTCTCGGTTTTATTGAGACTCTTCATAAGCAGTAATGAAGTTTGCAACACATCTTACGCCCTCATCATGTGCAGAATGCCATTTTCAATTATACCACAATGAGTCCAATGATCTCAAAGGAAATGAAATATAATCTGCACTATGGTAATGTAGAGGGAGACGTTCTACCGCCGCCACACGGGACTAACACCAGCTGCAGTGTAGTAAAATAAACGTAAAAAAAAAAAACAACAACAACAGAAGATTGCCTTTGCAAACAAAGAACACACTACAGATTAGAAAATGTGATTCTCGATTTTATTGAGACTCTTTATTTTCTAGGAAACAAATAAGAAAAAATCTATTTCAAAATGTCGTCTGCTGATTTTTTTACCCAGCATTCTAAGCGTTAATGTACTAATCAACCCCTTTTAGGATAGCCCGTTCCTGTTTCTACAAAAATACATGTACATGGATGAAGATAAATTGACCCGCCGCTGACCATTGATATTTGTGTGTATTCAGACAGACGTTCAAATCACTCTGTCGATTGAAGCATCAGTCAAACTTTATCTCAGCCATAAGCTGAGAAAATATACGTGATTCGCATCATGGGAAAAGCTCCTTTTTCACACATGCGGGCATCAAAGGCCTTGACCAGTATGTTCAAAGACAGATCATGACCTACATGCCCACTTACATTATACAGAATGGCGTGTTTGATACTCTAGTGCAGAGTCGGATCATTCTCTTCATGTATAAAGTATCATCCGAGCCTTTACTCTCCATTCATGCATTCTGTTGTAGCCAATAATGCAGTTTGCGGGCAGTGAAGGCCCTGAACAGACTGCTCGGATGCGCAGGCTGATCTGGGGCTCCGCTGTCCGCATATGCCCTAAGAAACGTTTTCGCATAGCGCGGTTATTATGTATGGGCCGAGAAGGATGCGGGCTGATTGAGTTAATTCTTTTTTATTTGCATAAAACAAAAGGGCTTGTTTTCTACGTTGCCCATAAGAAAAACAACCTACTTCAACTGTGAAACTTCATATTTGTTATCGGTCGCGGTCAGAATACCTAACCACCCTTTTGTTGGGCAGGCTTAGTCCTCTAAGCGGTTAACCAGTATTGCGCACATTCTTTCGCCAGAAACTGACAACTGCTCTTTATTGAACAAGCGGAAGGGAGAGAATGACCGTAGACAATATTTCATGAACAAATCTCGAAAGAATATGCCGACCCCGGTCGAACCCGCAACCTGCTGATCATCAGTCGGACGCGCATCCTACTGAGCCACCGAGGCCGGCTTGAAACTTCATATCAACATGCGGATCCATAATGATTGAAATCATATGTTTCGAAAGTGTTTGGCCAAAACTGCATTTTCTTGCACTGAAATGCAGTGAAAACTCTAATTAGAACACATTACAGTGAAACTCCAATGACTCGAACACCGATAGCTGATTTACCGTGGATGATTCGAACTTGTTTTTTTTTTTTAGTTCCTACGAAATTCTTCTGACCACTGAAGAAAACAAATATTTAGGGATATTTTAGGGAAATTGTCTTATTCGAACTATTGACGTTCAACTGTAGTTTGATGTGAACAGTTACAGCGTTCTTACCCTACGACTGACAGGGCTATTTTATTGAAGTCCGGCTAATAAGGGATGAGAAACAGTTGTTTACTATTTCGACCGCATCAAGTGAAAAATTGCCGTCGAACATGCGCAAAATGTATGTATTCACATCATCGTGCACATGCGCAAAGTCCAATCCGGGCATTTGCTCTCCATTGAAATATTCTATAGTATCCAATGGTTCTGTTTGCGAACTATGAAGAGCAGTCTACTCTACGTCTTCGCTGTCCGCAAATGACGCGACAGTACATTTTCGCTTGGTGCGGCTCATTTAACGGCGAAAGCAGCATCGATATCGGAAATATTTATTTTGATCAGAGTCTAGCGCAAGGGACCTTCACGAATCTGTGAAAAATGAAGATTCGCAACAAAAATGCAAATGGAATTATCATGGAAGGATCAAAGTCATGAAGAAAGCCTTTCTGAGGGTCCAAAATATAAGTGAAGGTACTCAGGAAATGCCACAATCACCTCCTCATGTTGAATAAATTAAGATGCCACTCCCACTTCCAATTTACAGCCAATCGGATTACTCGATCTTCTGAAGAAGCCAACTGATCTGGATCTACACTGTTTGTAAATACAGGGTATATCCGGGTTCAGCAGGGCTAGGGTTAAGATAAAGCCAATATGATTAAGCACAACACCAAAAGAAGGATAGATGAGGAACAAATAACAACAAAATAAACGCCATGTATGAGACCACAGAATAACTGTAACGGCGAAACTGCTTTGAAGTGTTCAGTAGGAAAATTACTGGGTGGGGTGGGGTGCGGGGTTTAAATCAGTTTTATAAGCAATACCTAGGAAACAGGACGAAATGTGACAACATCGGATCATCACTATCACGAAAACAGGGTAAAGAGGAACCGCAATATTTCAGCACTATCACGGAAACAGCTAGGTGACGAGGACCGCAACAGATCAGCACTATCTCGGAAATAGGGTGAAGAGAAACCGCAACATATCAGCACTATGTAAGAAATATGGTGAAGAAGAACCGCAACAGATCATCACTATGTCGGAAATAGGGAGAAGAAGAACCTCAACAGATCAGCACTATGTCGGAAATAGGGAGAAGAAGAACCGCAACGGATCATCACTATGTCGGAAATAGGGAAAAGAAGAACCTCAGCAGATCAGCACTATGTCAGAAACAGGACGAAGAGGAACAACAACATATCAGCACTACCTCGAAAAGAGGATTAAGAGGACCTGCAACAGATCAGCACTATCTTTGAAACAAGGCGAAGAGGAACCGCAACATATTAGCCTTATCTCGGAAAGAGGGCGAAGAGGAACCTTAACACATCAACACTGCTTCAGAAACAGGACGAAGAGAAACCGCAACAGATCAACACTATCTCGGAAATACGATGAAGAGGTACCATATCATTAAATGGACAGCGCCCAATTAGCATTCTACTTAAATCCAATTCGGACCATCGGACCACGAAAACAATTCACGGTCGACTGATGCAATATTAAAATGGATTTTATTTTCGCAGCAGTCAACAAACATTTTGGCTACAGTGTTTTTTTTTTTTTTTTTGTTTTGTCTTTTTTTTTCTTCTTCTTCTTCTTCTTGTTCGCTTTTCGGTTTTCCGACGTTTGTGCATAAGTTGTTTTATTTGCAATTTTATACTTTCTTGCGAATAAACACAACAATTTCGGTCGACCTATAAATGAAAGCAGCACGTATTTATTTCAAAACTATGTTAATCGGCGTATACGTGTCTGACCCTAAATATGCCATACACGACAACGAAACTATGGCTTGAAATTCCATGTGAATCATCGGTCTAACAGACGATTTACATAAAATGTCGAGCACGAATCAAATGAAATTTCAAACACGAATCGCATGAAAAATTAAGCCTTGTTTCCTCGGCAAACAAATAAAAAAATGCAACAAAACATATACTACAGGCGTATATATAAGTAGAAATAGAGATGTCGAAGGACAACGTACATGTAGTTCGCCTGAACTGCAGATTTTCGATCAATGTGGCATTCATAATTTAAAAAAAATGTTTATTGAAATGTCCCTATTCATAACATTGACCTCAGTGTCATTGAGAAGGACAGCTGGCAGATCATCGGTCAATGTTGCATTTATAATTAACCAAACGTTTATTGAAATGTCTCTATGCATGATATTGACCTCAAGGTCACTGGGAAAGACACATTAGTTCGCCTGATTGGCAGATTATCGGTCAATGTTACATTCATAATTTACCAACGTTTACTGAAATGTCTCTATGCGTTATATTGATCTAACGGTCACTAAGAAGGACAATGTAGTATGCCTGAATGGCAAATTATCGGCAAATGTTGCATTCCTTGAGTACCAAAACTTTATGCATTATATTGATCTAATGGTCACCGAAGGACAACTTAGTTCACCTGAACAGCAGATTATCGGTCAGTGTTGCATTCATAACTTACCAAAAGTTGACTGAAATATCTCTAGCGTGACACTGACGTCGAGGTTACTTAAAAGGAAGAACGTAGTTTGCCTGTGGCAGATTATCGGTCAGTGTTGACATTCATTATTTACCAAAAATTTAACAAATGTCTCTATACGTGATATTGACCTCAAGGTCACTGAGACAGTAGTTGGTTTATAAATGATTAAAGTTCGAACCAGTATCTAGCATCAGCCCATGTACGAACTTAATGCTAAAGAGACATAGATCTTTAGAGAATTTTAACAAATAGTAAAATAAAATTTCTTAATCTGTGGCCTTGATTTCAATGACATTGAGGCTAAGAGGATGGTAAAACTAAATCTTTTAGATCAGTATCCCATAACAGTCAAAGTAGACTGGCATAAATCAAAGAAATAAGATCTGTTCAGACTAAGTCCAACTATTGTCTCTCAGATACAGTCATATAAAACTCCAATCTCTTGAACTCTTAATGACACCTGGTGACCAATTTTCGTTCTTTTGTGTGTTCGATGCTTCTAAAAGCAACCTTTATAGATTTTATTTGTTCAAGTGGTTGGGTTAGTACAGTAAGCGTTAGATATTTACTAATATTTTGGATAAAATATGGTATTGAGAAACAAATTAGACACAGAAAACATCATATTTTCAGTAGAAATTTGATTCCAGATTGTTTATTGTAGTCGCTGCTTTTGAATCCAATCTCTGAAGCAGTGGCACTTTTTTCTTGCTCTGTAATAAATGTTGTTACAGACAACAAATTGTGACATGACGTCAAAAAGATGCGAATAAACTGATATGCTATTGTCATCAACGGATATCAGTTACAGCCTTTATATGATCCCAAAAATAGCAGATTTTAAAGCTGACACAATTCAGCCTAAAAGGTGCTTAACCTTAAAGGCTCCATATTCCTCAAAAACCGACATTTTTTGTTCAAGAAAGGTTGAATAAGATGATATATAGTATTAAAACAATCATAAAATGTAGCAACTGACAGCCTGTAAAATTTCAGTTAATCTCTCGTTTTTGACCTGGATCAAAAATGAAATGATTTGTTATCGTATCAATGAATTAATGTTGGCAACATTAATTCATTGATACGATAACAAATCATTTCATTTCAAGAAAGGTGCCACATTTTATGATTGTATTAATACAATATATTAATTTATTCAACCTTTCTTGGATAAAAAAAATGCCTATTTTTGAGGAATATGGAGCCTTTAAAGTTCGGAATACGGTATAAATTACCCTAACACCTGTCCTAACTCTCTTACAAGTTCTATGTCAATTTCTTCGAAGAGGCGTAAGTTCACTACATTACCTACCATTCTGTTGCTTGTTTTGGAGATTTTAGAGGGACAGCCGTCAGGGAAGTACCATGTATTGACGATTTGAATTTTACCCATTTATGCCTAATGTTCCATAAAAGGGATATTTGGCAAACAGTGTAGACCCAGTTAAGACACCGTGTCTTATCAGCATCTGAACGATTTGCATTAAACAGAGAAATTTCTATAATACAAAATTATAATACAAACCAACCAGTACCCTTCTATTGAGAGGTTGCTGATGACATCACAGACCATGAGTTATCTTTCTTATAGGAGATATCCAGGCATATTTTAAAGTGTTATGAAACCATGGTCTCTATCACGAAAACATACCTATATAATTTTGACCCCCTTAAACCCCATTTTTATATAGTAAAACTGGGGTTTACAGGGGTATACATTATTTTTCTTATTTCTGCTCAAAAATATAGATTGTGGGTACTCGTTAGAACCGCCTCGCCGAGGCGGTTTTAACGAGTACCCATAATCTATGTTTTGAGCAGAAATGTGAAAAATATAAAAGTTTTTTACCTGAAAATTTTCGGTTTTTGGAGTTGAAATTTTCTATATATTTGAATAGGCGTGTTTTCGTAATGCATACGGAATAAATCGCCTATATAGGAACTTGAAAATTTCTCCAACTGACCATGGTCTCATAAAGAAGAAACCGTGGTCTCTTCATGCGATTTATTTTGTTAGTGCTCCACAATGAAACCATGGTCACATAAGCAAATGTGACCAGGTAAAATACCTCTCAATGTCTCTCAAACCTTAGTTTTTTTATTCTTATATACATGTAACTAAACAATCATCACAGTGAAATTTCAAGTCACTTAGACTTTTTATCATCGAGGTATAATTACATTAAAAGGGTTAAAATTGTGAACAGAACCTGTCTGGTGTCTCCAACATGGCGGATCAAGGGAGAATAACTTTACAAAACTTTGGCCCCAACAACCTCTTAATTAGAAAAGGACCTGTCCAAAGAATTGAGGTACAAATGTAACAGAGTACACTCGGCATAAACGGGTTAAAACAAAAGAGCTATAGGCTGTTGAACATTTGCAAAATACAGTCGACTCGCGTTATCTCGAATTCCAAGGGACTCACTGAAACACTTCGAGATATCCGTACCTCGACATGAGAGAGTGAGGAAAACAATGAATTGAACAACCACATTTAACAAATGCATATGTAATTTGACTCCTAAAGTTAAAAATATATATATATAAAATAATGTTGAAAAGAGGAGAAATTGCTCCTTAGCAGCAATTTCTCCTCTTTTCCACATTATTTTGTTACCTGTTGTCATAGTTTCATGTTAAAACAGGGACCAGATTTTCACTTCGAGATAAGCGGTAATTCTAAATAAACGAGTTCGAGATAACGAGGTTCGACTGTATGTATAAAATATATAAGGGAAAATAAAATCAATGGTAGTCTGAAGCCTTTATACAGAACGATTTTTCACTAGCCAGAAAATAAGCCATCAGCAAGGAAGCCACTTTTATTGTCTGTTATGATTCATGAAACGTCTTCAGTCTGTGTATACAATAGAAATGACAGTTTTATTGTTTATTTGACAGACGTAATGGTTATTCGGATATGGCAGCCAAGTAGAAGGACAATAATGGAAAAAGCATATTTTTTTAACTTCTACTCGTAAGTCAAGGAAACAGAACATTAACAAATAGTTGAACAACCTTGATCACAAAAAAGAGACGAAAACACTTCTATTCAAATATATTAAAAATTTTACAGCCAGACAATTTCCAGATAAAAAATTCTGATATTTTTCATATTTCTGCTCATAACATAGATTGTGGGTACTCGTTAGGCGAGGCGGTTCTAACGAGTATCCACAATCTATGTGTTTTTAGCGAAGTAAGAAAACATGTATGCCCCTGTAAACTCCAGTTTTACTATATAAAAGTGGGCTTTAAGGGGTCAAAATTATATATAGTCGTGTCTTCGTGATGATGATGATGATGATGATGATGATGATATATATATAAATAAATATATATATATATAAAGTGAGTTAGTTCTTCTTTCCAGCAGCATTCTATACAAAATACATAGACATGTAATTCGAAATGCAAAAAAAAAAAAAAAAGTAACAACAACAAATAAATAAATAAATAAATAAATACGCCTAATAATGTAGACCCCTACGCACCCCTGCCCTGTTTTCACTGTACATTACAGAGAAACATGTGGATTTATAAACATGCGCGGCGTCTGATCAGGGGGTACGCTGTTTGCCACTCCTGCAGAAGCTTTTAGACACAGAAATAAATAGTAAAATTGAGTTGTACAAATTTTAGGACATGTATGGTAAGGTAATAGGGTGTCCTGACACAATATTGGATAAATATGGTAAGCTAATGAGCTTACATTCAGAATCATTTTATGATAAAATACGATATGAATCTTATTGTATTAACTTTTAATGTTCCATAAAATCTTTCATGTAATACAGAACAGAAAAATGTCATTAAGTTAATACGATAGTTTTAATAAAATAGGCAAATATTGGAATAATTTAAGGGAACTGGGTACGGTTGGTAGATTTTGTGCCATTTTATTGCAAGAGAGACTGTCTTTTGTGACTTCCTGTTTGCTTTCATAACTTGAAAACTATAAGTGAAGATACGCAGGAAATGCCACAATCACGAAGCACAACATTATGCAAACATGCCTATTCAAATATACTGAAAATTTTACCACCAAAAAAATGAAAATTTTCAGATAAAAATTCTGATATTTTTCATATTTCTGCTCAAAACATAGATTGTGGGTACTCGTTAGAACCGCATCGGCGAGGCGGTTCTAACGAGTACTCACAATCAATGTTTTGAACAGAAATAAAAATAATGTATACCCCGGTAAACTCCAGTTTTACTGTATAAAAGTGGGGTTTAAGGGGGTCAAAATTATATAGGCCTGTTTTCGTGATGGCACCAAAGGAGAGTTGAGGAACGAATAAGGACAAAACGAACGCCACATATGCAACCACAGACGCACAAAAGATAACTGGCCCAGAGGAACCGCCTTGGAAGGGTCAGTAGAAAAACAAGGTGGGTGGGGGGCAGCTTAAACCAGTTTTACTCGCGTGAAACTTCATCCTCATTTCAGATGCAGCACCAAATTACAAATATATTTATGGTCTGCATAGGGGCTCTCCGTCTCATCTGTGAAGCATCACAGTGAAACATACTCGTATATGAGCCGGGCATGACAAAACTAGAAAATGGCATGTGCGACCAGCGAAGACTCAGATCAGCCTGCGCATTCGCGCAGTCTGATCTGAGTCTTCGCTCATCGCATGTGTCTTCTACAGCCTCCTTGCTACCCAAAGAGGGATAAACGAGAACCCTTGTCATACTGGTGGATATACAGGCTGATTTGAGCCTTTGCTGGTCACACAGGTCTAATTGTAGGTTTTGTCGTGCGCTGGCTCATATAATATAGAAAAGACAATGTTGTGAAACAAAGCAAAGGGCTCAGTGGCAGTCTGAAGCCAGAACACAAGCCTCTTCAGGAAAGTTACAAGCTAAAAATAAATAATATTCTTCTGAGGGTAGCATTTGTTTTTCTTTTCTTGTTTTTTTTTTCTTTTTTTCAGAACAGAAGCAAACATAAATTCGACAAAGTTAATTCTTTGAAAAAGTTATACATTTCACTTAACTATTATTGCAATCGAAGAAGACATTTATCTAGGGCTTGTGCGATTAATCGAAATATCGGTTAATTGGTAGACAATCGATGTAAAAAACGATTATAGATTGACGTAATTTAACAATCGATTACCTTATAAAAACTATGTCATTTTTTTTTTGTATTTTTCTTTTGGAACTTTATACATATTATATTATATAATTTGGTATTTTGGTTTATACAGAAAAACTTCAATGACGAACACCGATGGATCGTTTTCCGTGACAGCTTGAAAATCGTTTTATAGTCCCTAGGGAATTATTCCGATAGTTCAAGAAAACAAATATTTAGCGATAACTTAGGGAAATGTTTTTATTTTATCATGACGGTGTATGTTTGTGTACACATTAATATTGCCTCGACGAGTGCATTCAACATACCATTATTTTATTGAAGCTCGAAAAGACAACGCTAAATCCTCCCCATTGTTTTATTTTATCACAAAAATATGTTAGTTGTACTCATTAGAATTGCCTCATCGAGTTGATTCTAACGAGTAAACTCAACATACCATTATTTCATAGAAGATACATGTGTTTTGCTTGTACCCATTAGAACCATCGAGACCATTCTACTGAGTACACTCAACATACCATTATTTTATTGAAACTAAATCGAAAGGACATCCCTAAGTTATTTCCATTTACATCCTGACCTGACGCTATGATTAACCCTCAGTGGCTCGAAGTACCCATGTCTAGAACAAATTTCCATGGTCTTAAAGACGTTGGAGACATTGTAGTTCGATTGTACTAGATTATTGATCCAGAGATGTCTTTTTGATGTAGATACAAAAGGAGACGGGCGGAGAGTAAACCTTAACGCCCGCATATAATACAATCGACTCTCGTTATCTCGAATTCCAAGGGACTTTCTGAAATACTTCGAGATATCCGTTCTTCGACATATCAGATTTGCAGAATAGAGGAAAAACTAATTCGATTAACCACATTGAACAAATATATATATAATTGGACACTTGAGGTTAGAGATATATTAAAAATATTGTGGAAAAAAGAAATTGCTCCTTAGGAGCAATTTCTCCTCTTTTCCACAATATTTTTTACATGTTGTTAGATTTTCATTTTAGGCAGGGGCCAGATTTTCACTTACGTATAAGCGGTTATTCGAGATAAGCGAGTTCGAGATAACGAGAGTCAACTGTATTACAAACAAAGAAAATCAACTTCGAAGCACATGAATATACGACTCTTTGAACACTTAACAACCATATTAATGAAACTATATGTACGGCATGCCACTGAATGACTGGCGCGAAATGTTAAGTCAAGAAAGTCACGGTCAAGTCGATTACAACAGGAAAAATATCGGTGATAATAGAAAAGTTGGTCTCACGGTATGATAACTGCGAAGCAACAGGTCATCCTGCGTATCGGGGCAGTCTGATCAGGTCCTTAGTTATAAATAGATGTTTTCTTACTGTAAAACGCCGATTTGGCTTATGAGCTTATACACAAATAACACAATAATACAATCATATGCAGGATAGCAAATACAAAAATCAAATCATTACAGAGGCAATGGTCTCTGGAACATAAGTTCCCCTTAGTCGGGAGAGGTGCTGCCACTACGTCACCAAAAATGGAACTGGAATTGGAAACTGGGTCTAACATGCACATTCTGTCGTTTTAGTTTTTTAAGAAAACATTTTTAACCAATACCGATTCATGATTGGCGATATTTAACATTTGAAATGCTATCTATCTCAGTATATATTTGTATGTCTGCTGATATATGTACTTACTCCTCTTTGATTGAAATATTCTACACGAGCGCTTAATAATAATAATAATTATTATTATTATTATTATAATAAAAGTAATGTCATTTACAATGCAATGTTCATATTTACTGCAGAGCACAGGTTTACATACAGGGTCTCTCTCAGGTACCTATCATTAATAACGCTTTCAAAGAGTTAAGTTTCCTGCAGTTTGATCCCAAAAGCCGGATGACGTCATGCTGTCGAAAAGACATGCGTGTAACATTTCCAAGTTTTCAAGTGCTCCAACTGACCGTTTTCACTTTGTAACTGCTTCAGGTGACCGTTATTTGAAGTGACACTTAAACCCGAAGCAGACGGTATTATTTTTGTTTTTATTTTCTGCAGACAATTCTTTACTTTTTGGAGAAAATAATAATAATAATAATAATAATAAAACAAAGTGAAAATGTCATCTGCTGGTAGCGTGAATTGCGTTAAGGGTTAGTTTTAAAAGTCAGCCCTCTTTACACTCGATAAACGGACAAAGTCGCTAAAATGATATAGTAGTTTGACTGGCACGAAACCTTCGCTCAAGAGGTGACAGTTTCTCATTGTGGCACTTCGACAAATATCCAACACATATATTCTACGAGAAAATAAGAATAAAAGAAGGTCTTTCATGTAATATCATTCCGGGAACAGGTATTCATGGCATAGCCTTAGCTTAACGAGCTCGTTACTGACAAATTCTTTAACTGTTGTAGCTAAGGTATTTTCAAATACATTAATAGTTTTACTGACAAAATGTGAGTAGTTTTTGCCATATTTCTAGATAGAAGCTTTAACGTCTCGTTAGCTAACAGCTTCGTTAACTTTTGAGCAACTGGGGTCAGCCCATTAAGCTTTCGTTACAACAGCAATTTCTCTGCAAAAAGTTAAGCTTCTAATGACTACACACAACATATGTTTTATAGAGATATAATAAAATATCAAAGTTCATTGGTTAAAAAAATCTTTATCTTGAGCTCAGGCCAACATGTGTAAATTTACATAGGCGTGTTATCGTAACGGATAAATCACTATCAAGGCAGCCACTATCATGATACATGGCACTGTCGAAGTACGGACGGACACTCTGACTTTATACTAGATTGTTTTTGTTTCCGGATTAATGCATTTACGCTTAGCGTCCCATAAAAAAAGTCACAGTTTTGACTCAAATCAGACGCCATGAAACGTGGAATTTGATAAGGGTCTACACTGTTTGCATTACGTTCAGAAAATATTGTAATAATTAAAAAAAACTAATCAGACTCCCTTATATAGGGAATAGAGTTGTCCAAGTTGTTAAGGTAGAAGAGTCCACTCGCCATAAATGGGATAAAATTCAATGCACTTACCATATCAGAAACCTGTGTTAAAGTAATTCCGAATTTCACGGTGACGATCTCTGAAGCATTATAGACAGGGCGAGACGCCGGATTATAGCCGGTAAGAAGTTTATCTAGAAGACGCTGTTCGTCCGTCGGTACGGCTCCAAGTGCACACTCAAGAATACAAAATAATCCAAAAAGGAACATTTTCTGTGGAAACATTTGACTTTCATGCCGAGGGAACTTTCAGTGTTGTTCTGGATAATCGAATAATGATATGTTACTGTGCTGAGTGGCAGCTGTCATTTCCAGATGTGTTTATTTCATTTTACTTTTTCTGGTATAGGTTATCACAAGCAGTTGGCAGCAAACGCACCAATGATAATGCTATCACTAAATTTTATCTTATTTTATTTTTTATTGTTTCTGTATTTTTCCTTTTAATTCATTTATATATATATATATATTTTATTTTATTTTATTATTATTATTATTTTTTTTTTTTTTTTTTTTTTGCTATAATTTTTGCCGATTAGGAAAACAGATATTATTATCTTTTACAATTATTGAGAATAAATATCTACACATCGTTCATCTTCAACAAACCATCACAAACGGTATTTATTAAAATATTCAAAAATAGCGCCTTCGTTCTCTTTCACAAACTAATGTCTTAATATAGAAATCGTTTCTATTCGATTCTTGTTCAAACTCACGGCGACAAACTGAAACACAGAACCCACTAGTTAGATCCGGAAAATTAGTCTAAAGAATGAATTTACTCGAGAAAACATTTTGAAATTTAAAAAGCCGATAACCACAATAAAAATGGCAGCAGTATATTTCTTATAGATTAGTTCCTTCAGCTCATCCATAAACCGTTCCGTTATTTTAAGAACTGCGCTCCTCGCTGCGGCTGTACAGATAGCAACACGCTGCTCTGCTAAAACAAATTAGTTTGATACTGAATCGAATCCCAATTGAAAGAAAATAACAGGTATCGTTAATTGTGCTCTGATATCACTGCCAATTTTACCGTAGTTATCTTAACCCATTTATGCCGAGTGGACCCTCCTATTTCTTTGGACCGGTCCATTTCCAATATAAAGGGTGTCTGTTAAGATTTTATTAACACCATGTTTTATAGAAATTTCTGAATTTAATGCAAATAGTGTAGACTCTGATCAGACGCCGCGTTCTGTGGATTCTAATCTGTGTCTACACTGTTTGCCAATGCCTCTTTTGATGTGACATGAGATATGAATGGGTTAAATCTTCTGACATACAGGCTGAACAAACAATCATTACGAAAACATGCCTATTCAAATATAAAGAAGATTTCACCTCCAAAAACTCAAAAATTTTCAGATAAAAACCCCGATATTTTTCATATTTCTGCTCAAAACATAAATTGTGGGTACTCGTTAGACCCGCCTCGGCGAGGCGGTTCTAACGAGTACCCACAATCTATGTTATTTAGCAAAATAAGAAAAATAATGTATACCCCTGTAAACCCCAGTTTTACTATAAAAAAGTAGGGTTGAAGGGGGTCAAATTTATATAGGCATGTTTTCGTGATGGTGTAGAATGCGGCCTCTGGTCAGTCTACACTGTTTGCCACCAAGCGTTTATAGATACATCAAGAGATTGTGAAATGCATTACGAAACCATGCTTATATAATATTGACCCCCTTAAACCCCAATTTTATATAGTAAAACTGGGGTTTACAGGGGTATACATTAGTTTTCTTATTTCTGCTCTAAACATAAATTGTTGGTACTCGTTAGAACCGCCTCGGCGAGGCGGTTCTAACGTGTACCCACAATCTATGTTTTAAGCAGAAATATGAAAATATCAGAATTGTTTTATCTGAACATTTTCAGTTTTCGGTGGTAAAATTTTCAATATATTTGAATAGACGTGTTTTCGTAATGGGACTTGATCGTTTTTTAGGACGAGTATGGCAAATAGTTAAGATGTTCAATGTTTAGGATTATGCTTCATAGCGGTAAGCTGTGGAAATGTAATTGTGAGAGAACTAGCAAATTCCATGATGCAGACAGCAAAGAAAAACCCACCGCGCATGCCCACAGACTGGTCTTTAGTTTGTTGTTCATTTTATCATTTCAAAAACATCTTAATATTATACATGTATTAATATAAAACCTTGTTTGCTAGGTAAAACAACAACAACAGACCACATTTTGAAATATGTTGTCTTAATTTGTGCAACCACACACACACACACACACACACACACACATACACACTTACACACACAACAACAACAACAACAACAACAACAATATCACCAATCTGTCGTCTGCTAAATATATCTCTATGTCCTTTCTTCCTGCCAACAATTAGAGTATATTGAGGCACAGACTGTACATTGGCTTGACTACTTCTATTTTATTTATTTATTTATTTATTTTCTTACTTATTTATTATTATTATTATAATTTTATTTGGATTTTACGCCCCTTTCAAGAATGTTTCACTTATATCGAGCCTATCGTTCATCAAAGGTGGGCGAAAACCGGAGAACCCGGGGAATAAAAATCACCTGACCATCCGTAAGCAGAACTTGGCTTTGCCATGTGTCCCGAGCGAGGCTCGAACCACAGCGGTGGGAAACCTAATGGATTAAGGGTAAGCTCTCTTATCCACTATAGGGGGCCTGCTTTCACTACTTCGACAGTCTGTGCGAAGAGGTTTCTGCTATCGAAGGAAGTTGCAATATATTTCATACCCTATTTTCGGAGAAACACATGAAAAATATTTGACACTATCTTTTGCTGATGTTTTATCCTTCATACCTGAAGCGTTGACGTTCCCATGGCGTCATAATGTACAGATGCTCTAAAAATTCCTATAGAAAGCGACAACACACAGAAACCACGTATGGCTTCGGTATTTTAATTGGATTGGATACACTTTGAAGAGCTTCCACTATTTCTGAAAAGAGAGACAACTCTTGTTACTTCCTATTGTGGTGTGTTTGAAAATAGAGTTCTGCTCATGTATACGCTAGAGGGCCTAAGCAGTGTCGCAAACTTCATTACTGTTTATGAAGAGTTTCAACAAAAAAAACGAGATTTCCATTTTCCAATCTGTAGTATGTTCTGTTTCCAACGACAATCTTTTTGACGTTTATTTTCCTACTTGCTTTACTGGACGCCCGACTTCTCTGCAAAAGGGGATCACTTTAAAAGGAAACAATTTGCTCCCCTGGGGAACAAATTCTTTTCTTTTAGAGTAGACCTATTTTCAGGAGCGAGCCAGTTGCATCCCCGGAAAGTGTATCTGTCCCCCTTAAATGAGACATATTTGCTAAACGAGCATTTTTTCCAACTCATTCTGTGGTAGTTTGTAAAGTCTAGTCAACAAATATGTCATTATAGCGTCTGTGTTTCTTATCATTCTATAGGCAAAGTCATCAACTGATAAATTGATGATTTTTTTCTTATCTTTCCCTGAAAACAGAATTTGACATTTCATGCAACTTGTCTCCAAATTGTCTCCATTGGTGACAATTTGCATATGCAAATTGTCTCCATTGGAGACAATTTGCATGAAATGTCAAATCCTACTTCCTGAGAACGGAGATAATTTGCATGAAAAGTCAAATGCCGTTTCCTTGGAAAAATATGAAAAATATTCCAATATGTCGTCTGCTGAAATTTTACCCAGATTGATAAGCGTTAAAGCGCAATTCAGAATTGTAGCAGACGACAATCTCAAATACTTCGTTTTTTTATAGAGAAGATAAGAATTGACCTAGCAGACGTTTTACATGAAATAAGTATTTTAAAGTATTTCTGAATGTCGTCTACTCAGTCATTCTCAGTAATAACGCGCATTTGCAGACAAAAATTGACGAAACAATTTTCTTGAAGAAGCTTGATTATAGTATCACATTTTATAGTTTAACTTTACATAGAACAATCGGGCCAAACAAATTTTACAAATACTGAAGGGTATACTCAGGATGTTCTATAGCACTACCCTTAACACCAATAACAGTACATTCATACATTCGTTACCTGGTACCCTATTGCCGTAAGTGAGTCTTGAGATTCTTAGAATGATCTGCGGATACTATATTTCCTGCTGAACGATATACTATATCTATATTAAATCATCTGAACAAATATTTGATAAAAAAAAGTCACCTTGCATGAATTTATAGCCCTGAACTTACTGGCTTAACTTTCATTTCGGTAGTCCTTCAGAACGAAAAGGTTTTGATCGTTATAAAAGAAAGAGAACTTGAAGTATGACATCAAAGTATGACACACCGCACTGTGCACTTCAGCTCTTAAAGAAAGGTAAAGTAATAAAAACAACAAAAAACGTTTGCTTTGAATTTATCTTGCAAATGCTTAAAAATGGTCGCCAGCTTTGTAGCAGCCCTACAAAGTAACGAAAGTATCATGATTCAAAGTTAAATGCACTTTTTTTATTTCCACAGAAAAACGCGTAAAAGCATTCTTTGCTATTTCTTTTCATAAACCATTATTTACTAAGCTTCGCACATTATGGGAAAATATATTTCTGTTTTATTAAAACATCTCTGAGAGATTATGACAAAACTATACTGTAATCTGGACCTATAATAACACACTTCAAAATGTGTTTATAAACAAACACGATTCGATTCCAAACTGCATTATCATTGAATTCAAGCTGCTAATTTATATACAAATTTATATACAAATCTTTACTTTCTAAATCAGACACTCTGATCACATGTCATGTCATGGTAACGAAAGTATCACATTTTCCACACGATGTATTGACCCACGTTAACACTCCTTTGTACCATGCACGTGGTCCACAACGCTTTTTCAGTGTTTCGAAGGTAGAATAATAAAAATATATGAGCAAGACTATCATATATCTACAAATTACCTAGCCTATAGTAACGAAAGTACCATTGTTCAAAATCTTATTAGGAAACATCACAATTTGCGTCTTCTGATAATGATTCCGATTAGCTTTAAGAACCTTCCAGTCTTCACTGACATCAGTCTCAAACCATACGCTCAGTTAATATGTATTTTCATGGTAACGAAAGTATTATGTCCCCCACCATAGGCGCGGGGGTGTGGGGGCATATTGTTTTTAGTGCGGATCCCGTCTGCGTCGGCGTAGCCTCTTGTCTGCACTCTATCTTAAAGAATAGATGGATTTTGGCCAAACTTACACAAATTTATCATTGGGTGGGGACAAAATGCTGATTAGATTTTGATGACCTTGACCCCATTTTCAAGGTCACACGAGGACTATATCCTGAATGGATTTTGACCATACCTGCACATCTAGATTGCTGGGACATGGATAAGAACTGATTAGATTCAGGTGACCTTGACCCCATTTTCAAGGTCACATGATGGCTTAGATTGTTGGAAAATGGCTTGTCTGCATCCTATCTCCTGAATGAAAGATAGATTTTTACCAAACTTGTACCTCTATATTGTTGAGACATGGAAAAGAACTGATTAGGTTTTGGTGACCTTGACCCCATTTTCAAGGTCACAGGAAGGCTCAGATTGTTGGAAAATGGCTTGTCTGCACCCTATCTCCAGAATAAATTGGTGGATTTTGACTAAATTTGTAAATCTATATTGTTGTGACATGGAAAAGGACTGATTAGATTTTGGTGGCCTTGACCCTATTTTCAAGGTCACACAAGGGCTTAGATTGTTGGAAAATGGCTTGTATGCAGCCTATCTTATGGAAGAATGGATTGATTTTGACCAAACTTGCAAAACTATATTGTTGTTACATGAAAAAGAACTGTTAGATTTTGGTGACCTTGACCCTATTTTCAAGGTCACAGGAGGGCTCTGATTGTTGGAAAATGGCTTTCCTACACCCTATCTCCAGAATGAATGGATGGATTTTTATCAAACTTGTATAGCTATATTGTTGAGACAGGGACAAAAACTGATTGGATTTTCGTGACCCTGACCCCATTTTCAAGGTCACAGGAGGGCTCAGATTGTTGGAAAATGGCTTGTTTGCATCCTATCTCCTGAACAAATAGATGGATTTTGACTAAATTTGTACATCTATATTTTTGTGAGATGGAAAAGATCTGATTAGATTTTGATGACCTTGACCCCATTTTCAAGGTCACACAAGGGCTTAGATTGTTGAAAAATGGCTTGTCTGCACCCTATCCCATGAAGGAATAAATTGATTTTGACCAAACTTGCATAACCATATTGTTGTGACATGGAAAAGAACTGATTTGATTTTGGTTACCTTGACCCCATTTTCAAGGTCACAGGAGGGCTCAGATTGTTAGAAAATGTTTTTTCTGCATCCTCTCTCCAGAATGAATGGATGGATTTTGACCAAACTTGTACAGCTATATTGTAAGATTTTGGTGACCTTGACCCCATTTTCAAGGTCACACTAGGGCTTAGATTTTAGAAAATGGCCCCAATTGACAACACACACACACACACACACACACACACACACACACACACACACACACACACACAAAGATAAATTATATATACAACCTTTTTCAACGATAGGTCTGTTCAAACTGGTGGGGGACATACATTTTTCGCCAAAAACACTGTTCAAGTTAATAGTTGATGGCAGGAAAAAGTTCACTAAACTTGAAAATGTGAATATCCATGACGTATTGAAAAAGAAATCACTTAAGGTCAACCATGCGTTATGACAAAACATTTTTTGAAAAAAACAAGTTACGTTGAAAAGTCAGATTTGTTGATTCAATGAAAGTATGATACACGTACCTTCGCTACCAATACATTACACAGAGCTAGGCCGCAATACAAGCAGACGGTATAGTCGTTGAGGGCTAAAAGTTATCTTGATACATTGTCAAACTTGATACAGATGTGTGAACGTTATTGTTTTTTTTTTTATTTTCAGGCTGAGTAGTACTATTTCAGAGACTATCCCAGATGTGTTTATTTCATATTACTTTTTCTGGTATAGGTTATCACAAGCAGTTGGCAGCAACCCCACCAATGATAATGCTATCACTAAAATTTATCTTATTTTATTTTATTTTATTTTTTTTTTTATCTTTATTTTTTTCTTTTCGTTCATTCATATATATATATACATGTATATATATTTTAAATTTTTATTATTTTTTGCTATATGTTTGCTTCTTAAGAAAACTGATATTAATATATATTACAATTATATGAGGATAAATATCTACACATAGTTCAACTTAAACATCAGAATCAAATTATTATTTCATAATGGCATTTCAGCAGTGATGTAGTGCTTTTAACTAATTAAAATATACGAGTATTTTGTTACATTAATTACAATGCATATTTTTACAGGACAAAAAATAAAAAATCTGAAATGACTGAACCAAAGAGCAACTTTAGACAAACTCTGAAACATATATATTTATTGTGATACCGTCGATACCCCATGGTAACGAAGGTTTCATCGTAAATGCTTTGCTTTGTAAATTTAACAGCAATCTATAACACATTTTATCATACTTGTAAAGACCCAACACATGTGTAAATCCAAAATAATTAAATATGTCATAGAATATGTCAGTTAAAAATACGAAAACACGTCTATTCAAATATATAGAAAATTTCAACTACAAAAACTGAAAATTTTCAGATAAAACACTCTGATACTTTTCAGATTTCTGTTCAAAACATAGATTGTGGTACTCGATAGAACCGTCTTGAGAAGGCGGTTATAACGAGTACCCACAATTTATGTGTTTGAGCAGAAATAAGGAAAATAATGAATACCCCTGTAAATACCCGTTTTACTATATAAAAGTGGGGTTTAATGGGATCATAATTGTATAGGCATGTTTTTGTGATGAGAACAAACTTCAGCCAGGAGCATGATACATTCACATTGTTGCTGTCTACGAATTACGGCAGTGTGGGCTGAACACGTGGTAAGACGACTTCCGAATGTTTGATTTGTGCCGTCTTTTTATGTTGTTGCGTAGTTCAGGAAATTTGGCCATTTAATGCATTCGCAAGGAGGCTATTTTGCACCATAGGTAACGAAAGTATTGGTAACCAAAGTATTACAATTGCCTTTGAAGCGCTACTACATCCTTATGAACAGTTCACAGTGAAATGAAATATATGCTTTTTGTTTCTGTCTCTTTCCTCCAACGGCATTTATAGAAAGGCCTTGTAGTGTGCGTATATATATATATATATATATATATATATATATATATATATATATATATATATATATATATATATATATATATATATATATATATATATATATATATATAACAGAAGAACAGTCGGGTAGTAACGAATGTATCATCGATTTTGTAACTTTCAAACCAGTCGTAAATACGAGTTTTTTTTTTATTCACATGCTAATCAAAAACATTCAAATGGATGAAGCTAATTTAGAATATATGGTCAATACACTAAACATCGTACACTAGATGGAAAATTTTTAAGCTGCCGTTTTCCATATACACCCACATGTATACCTCATATATCAAACAAATAGAACTCGGGCCACATTTTATTTTAAATTACCTGATTAAGTAGTTCCAAGTATTACATATAAAATTAATAAGCATTACATGTTAACACCTGCATAGTGACGCTAGTGACAAAATATTCACAAATACTACGTATCTATGGCATATTAAGCAGATGATACATTACGAAAACGCGCCTCTTCAAATATATAGAAAATTTCACCTCCAAAAACTGAAATTTTTTCAAATAAAAATCTCTGATATTTTTCATATTTCTGCCCAAAACATAGACTGTGGGTACTCGTTAGAACCGCCTCGGCGAGGCGGTTCTAACAAATACCCACAATCTATGTTTTGAACAGAAATAAGAAAAATAATGTATACCCCTGTAAACCCCAGTTTTACTATATAAAAGTGGGGTTTAAGGGGGTCAAAATTATATAGGTATGTTTTCGTGATGAACGCATCACGAAAACATGCCTATATTATGTTGACCCCCTTCAACCCCACCTTTATATAACAAAACTGGGGTTTACAGGGGTATACATTAATTTTCTTATTTCTGCTCAAAAACATAGATTGTGGGTACTCGTTAGAACCGCCTCGCCAAGGCGGTTCTAACGAGTACCCACAGTCTATATTTTGAGCAGAAATTTAAAAAAAAAATATTAGAATTTTTATCTAAAAATTTTCATTTTTTGGTGATATAATTTTCAGTATATTTGAATAGGCTTGTTTTCGTAATGCCAACATCAAAAATTCGTTAGGCGGCAGGTAACGAAAGTAATTCCTGCGCTCATTTTCCAGAATAAGTGCACTAAGCCGACAGATTTTTAAATGTGCTATACGTATTTATATGTGCAATTAAGTATTCGGTGAAGAATTCCCCATTTGCTTGCAGCTTAACGTAGAATATACCGGCGCCAAGCTTATGGGACTTATGTGAGAATGACTGTAACTAGTTCTGTCGTTGTGTTTGTCTCCTTGAGAGTAATATAACTCATTTTCTTGTATCTCTGTTTCTGTTGTTCTATTATGTAAGAACGTTATTTTTTACACAACTGCAACTCAAGAGACTACATATTGCCATTACGTTCACATGTATATGTGCTTTAGACCACACTGTTCTCTGAAAATATACAGTGGAAACCGCGGTATACGTTATTAAGTTGATTTTCAGAATTTTTCAGTTTTTTTTTTTAATCTGATTTCAATTGGTTTTGTTATATCGATCAGTCTTTTGATACTACATAATATGTCTTAATGTATTTAACCATATTTTACGCATTTTATCCATATTATATAAGGGAAATGTCATGACTTACACAGTTCTAAATAAGAGGACGTGCACACATATTTCTTATTTCTTGATGAAGACAATGTTGTGGGTATTCATTACCAACGCCTCTGTGAGGCGTTCCTATTAAGTACCCACAATATATATATATAATCATGGAAAATAAAGAAAAATATCAGGGCCCAGTTGTTCAAAGCTTAACGAGCACGTTAGTGGTCAAAATGTTAACTGTTCTAGTAAGTACAATATCTAATTCACAGGTATTTTTGCTGAAAAAATGTGAGTAAATTTTGCATTTGCAAAAGCTACTAACATTTTTTCAGCAAAATTGTTAGCCTATATGCCATATTTAATGATCAAAGTTTTAACGATACGTTAACTAACGACATCATTAGTTTTGAACAACTGGGCCTAGCAAAATAAAGCTGAAAATGATGCCTTATGTAGAGTGGGCGTCTAGAAATACATATGTCATATATGTGTGTATACGTAATAAAAAAAAATGGCGTCACTAAAGTAGTGAATTTTATAAATTAAATGTGAACTGCGAAAAATTCGAATCATCAGCACATGCAATGAAAGATAATATTGTTTCAAGAAAACACTATACCTAAGAAAATACATGGCTTGCTGCCCCGCACATATCAGATATTGGAATATATCCAATCTGAAGTTTACGGAAGCCTTTATGTGACAATACGATTTGTTAAGGCAGTTTTGTATTTTGTGATTGTAAGTGGTGGCTTCTGTGTTTTGACTTTAGAGGTGACGTCCACTGTACTGGCAACCCGTGGCTAGTGACTTTACTGTAAAAGCTACAAGTATTACTTATAGTACAGCCCATTAAAGCTGAAAAAAATAACAAACAGTTTTTTCCTGTTTCACCTTACTTTCTTTTCTGTCCTTAATCGCGCACTTTAAAAGGCAAAACGCCCATAGCAAAAGACGTAACACTGAACACAAAAGCGAAAACTCAAAAGATATATTTCAAAAGTCAGAACACGGAAGTCGCAAACACAGAACTCAAAACATCCTTACACAGAACACAATGTCACATATAAGCTTCCGTAACAGAAATAAACATTTACATGTTACGTATAGCGAAGTGACTCTACAGCGAAGTGGCTGAAATCTTGAAAAAAAACTGATGTCAGTGAAACCCTATGATTACAATGGTGCCTGTCAGACTCACTTTACTTGCTTTTGCATATGTACAATTATGGAAATGAGTTGTTCTTAACTTACACTATGCTGTCGGCATTTACTCCTTAAATCGCTAAACAATTTTGCAGCAGACGACATTCTAAAATCGACTTTGCTATTTATGAGAGACAAGAAGAATTGGCATTTCATATGAATCGTCTACAGAAAATTCACATGAAATGCCAAATCTTACTTTCTTTGAAATATAAAAGTAAACATGAAAGTGTCGTCTGCTGTAATTGTGATTAGCGTTTTAAGGAAAATTCCTCAGACTTATTCATGGTAATAGCTCTACCGTATGCTGTCCTGTTATATTGCCACCAATATTGCCAGAAGGCACGCTTCGGAAGCCTGGGCTATCAATATAAGATGTGCAACCTAGAAAAGGGTTTTAATGCCATATGGAATCAGTGAAGCCGGTGGGCACAGGCTGATCGCGGCCATCTCTGTTTATCGGTATATTTATCAGCACCCAATGATAATGGAAGCGGGAAATGCAGAGCTGATAAGCCTGCTTGAACATACAAACTGTAACGGGCTTTCCATGCCAGCGAATTCCATTTTCTTGCAATTTACGTCATGGTTGTCAAAACCAGCATATTGAGAGAACGCCATTATTTAATTCATTTCATATGCATTTAGAGCCTTCGGACTATCTAGGCCAAAATCAGAGGACGACAAATGGATGGATTTTTATTTTTCACAGCAAAATAAGTCATTTTCATTTAATTTAAATAGCCTTCACCTGACACAATTTAAATCTCACTCCTTATTTTTTTTTTTTTTTTTTTTTTTTTTTTTTGTGGAAAAGAAATTATATTTTTAAACATATCTCAAGGAGATAAAATGAATGCCAGTCTTTATTTTCTATGGAAGAGCAGTTAACATTTCCTTAATGGTCACTCTTTTTTTATGCATCGCCACAAAATAGTGGCGGGGTATTATGGTTTAACGTTGGACGTCCGTGTGTCTGTCCGTCCGTCCGTCTGCCGCATGTCCATCTGTACGTCCGTATATCGTTTCTGGATGATAACTTGAGTAAACATCGATGGATTTTCTCCAAGCTTGGTATGTTCATTGACATTGTGGAGATCTGGTTTGGGACTGCTTATAGGCAAATTTCATTAACTTTTGACAGTCTGCCCGCCACACGTCCATATTTTTGTTTGCGTCCAATATTTGAGTAAATATCTATGGATTTCACCAAACTTGATATGTACATTGATATTGTGAGGTTTGGGATCGCTAATGGGCAAATTTCGTCAATTTGTGACAGAGTTATCTGCCCGCCACATGTCTGCATTTTCATTTCCAGACGATAATTTGAGAAAATATCATTGGATTTTCATCAAACGTGGTATGTGCATTAGTATTGTAGAGGTTTGGGATTACAAATGGGCAAATTACGTCAACTTTGGCAGAGTCATCTGCCCATCACACGATAATGGCGGGGTATTATCTTTTTTTTTTATTATTACAAATTTGACTTGTTTTTCTCAACAAAATAAGACATTTACATTCCATTCATATTACTTCCCAAGGAGACAATTTGAATGTCAATCCTTATTTTCTGTGGAAAAAAGTTATTTTTTAACATGTCGATTGCCTTAATTAATGCTCGGCAGATTCTGCCAGCTCTCCGATAAAAATATACATGTACATGTACCCGCTGTCTATGAGATCGGCTCTGCCCCATTCCGGGGGCCGTCTAATAATTTTGCAAAACTGTTTACTATATCAACGCAAATACAGTTGACTCTCGTTATCTCGACCTCGCTTATCTCGAATAACCGCTTATCTCGAAGTGAAATTCTGGTCCCTGTTTTAACAGTGAAATCAAAGAATAGGTAACAAAATATTGTGGAAAAGAGGAGAAATTGCTAAATTTCTCCCCTTTTCCACAATATTTTCAATATATCTCTAACTTCAGGAGTCAAATTACATATTCATTTGTTAAATAAGGTTGTTTGATTTATTGGTTTCCTCACTTCCGTAACTCTGATGTTTCGAGGTACGGATATCTCGAAGTGTTTCAGAGAGTCCCTTGGAACTCGAGATAACGAGAGTTGACTGTACATGTATAACTAAGGAATCTACTCTGTAAAGAAAGAATTTGAGAATTTGCTCGCAAGGGGATCAAAATTATAACCGTTTTTCTGAAAAGCAAACCAAGAGTAGCAAATTCTCTCCTTATAGAAGACCCTTTTCCAGAAAGGGACAAATCAGCCTCGACAGAGTTGTATCCCCTGAAAGTGTATGATTTCATCTTAATTTAATTCGATTGATTTAAGGTCATGCCCACAAGACAATAAATCATTCAGTAGTTAATTTTGCTTGATAAACAAAATGATATTGAGCGTACTTATTCTGTTTTCTATTAGCTATTTTGGGTGTTACCAGTATAATTAACAAAAAATTACCCTTTATCTGCAGATCACTTAATTATTAATAGAAAGAAAACAATGTTTACGTGATCATCGAAAGAACACTATTTATGGTGTTTTGTTTCGACATGGATACTGCAACACATAATGCAAGATTTTTTTTTCCAATGTACATGTATCATTTTATCATATGACGTCGCTTCTATTCAGTGGATAACGTCAAGTAATAAAAATGGTATTACCATATGTTACATAACACCTGGTTACTGGCGCGTAACGTCATAACACCGACCGTGACAACATTATGTTTTCTGTTAAGAAACGGTTAAACTTCTGACGGCCCGATATAGATTTACGTAGAATGCTGACTGGGATGTAAGATCCACTATGTAGAACTGTAATGTTAATATTTCCCGACAGTCGTGGCATAATCGCATGTAAAATTATCGTGAAATCATCACATGTATATATAACCCTGGAGTTAGCGATTTCATAAATTTACCAGGGGATGTCATTACAAAATCTTTAAAAGTAGACCTAGAATAAATGTCAAACAGTATTGTGAAATTTTGGAACGGTTTACCAACGAATGTAGTTAGAGCAAAATTACATTCAGCGCATTTGAAAGGAGATTGGATCACCTTTGGAAAACCCACAGGATATGACCAAGTAATAAGAAGTTTTGAAGAAGAAGAACTACATGTATTCCAACAGGTTCTAGATTGCCTTCTACGAGAGGAGGATTTGTAAGTATCTGTAAGTATAACGTGCGCAAACGAATTATGAATTAAAATTAAACAACTTGTAAAAATTAAAATTTATTATCATAATAAACGTAAAAAAAGATTGCCTTTGGAAACAAAAAAGACACTACAGATTAGAAAATGGGAGTCTCGGTTATATTGAGACTCTTCATAAGCAGTAATGAAGTTTGCAACACGGCTTACGCTCTCTAGCGTACATATGAACAGAACTCCATTTTAAAATATACCGCAGAAGGCTCAATGATCCCAATGATCCCAAAGGAAATGAAATATAATCTGCACTATGGTGAAGTACGGGGAGACGTTCTATCGCCAGCACACGGCACTAACACCAGCTGCAGTGCAGTAAAATAACCGTAAAAACAAAATTGCCTTTGGAAACAAGGAAAACACTATAGATTAGAGAATAGGAGTCTCGATTTTATTGGGACTCTTCATAAGCAGTAATGAAGTTTGCAACACTGCTAAACGTCCTCTAGCGTATACATGAGAAGAATTTCATTTTCAAATATACCACAATGGGCCCAATGATTCATTTTTGGTAATAAACTCTTGTGATGTTTGATCGTCTGTTGATTTTTATTTATACATCAATGCGAATCTGTTTCAGATATTGGCATCTGACTATCAGTGTCAGTGGTCGGGCTCGTGGTCCTGTTTGTGGTTTTCTTGTGTTTTGGCTTCAGGTAGCCATTGAGCCCTTTGCTTTGTTTCATCATTGCCTTTTCGATTATACGTGTTTCACTGTGATGTGTCGCAGATGAGGTAGTGTGGACCGCACACATATTTGTAATTTAGATCTGCATCAGAATTAAGGGTAACACTTCGTGTGAGTAAAACTGGTTTAAACCACCAGCACACTCCCCCTGCCCTCCCTTACCCCTCCTACTCACAGTAGTTTACCTACTGACCGTTCCAAGACTCTTAGTGGTTGTGCCATTTTCTGGGTCTCTTCACTTTAATTATTGCATCGCGCAAAAAATCAGGCAACTGTACCGAAAGCGGCCAGATATTGACCCCAAACTATGTGCGACTGATCTGATTACTTTCTTAACTCTTTCACTGCCACAGGCGATAATAATAGGCTTTTGCAAACAGCATAGATCCAGATGAGACGGCTCATAATGAGCCGTCTCATCTGGATCTACGTTGTTTGACAGTCAGTCTTTGAACTTTATATATTAACTTCTTTCCAAGCGATAGTTTGTTTTAAAAAAAGCAGACAACAAATGTTGTCTGAAGTTTGGCACCGAAAGAGTTAATGGAATTCAAAATTATACGTGAAGATACCCAGGAAATACCACAGTCACAAAGAACATACTTCCCTAGGCACAAAACAAAGAAGAAATGAGAAACAAACAATGAAGAAACAAACGCCACATATAAAACCACCAACACACGAATAAAGAAGAATTAGCAGAGGAAACATCTTGGAAAGGTCAGTAGAAAACTTGCTTTGGGATGCTTAACTTTGTAATGCCTAGCGTTCCATAAAGGGACATTAGTAAACAATTTAGACCCAGATCAGACGCCACTGCGGTAGCCATCGAGCCCTTTTGCCTTTGTTTCATGCCACAGAATGCGGCATCTGATCAGGTTCTACATTATTTGCACTAACTACAGGAATTTATCATTTAACATGACATTAAAGGCTCCATATTTCTCAAATATAGATATTTTTATGCAAGAACGGTTTAATAAATTGATGTATAATTATTAATACGATCATAAAATGTGGCATCTGACAGCCTGTAAAATTTTAGTTAGTCTCTCGTTTTTGAACTGGATCAAAACTGAAATATTTTTTATCTCTGATTTTTTTTTTGTTGGCAACACTCAGAGATACGGTAAAACTCATTTCATTTCAAGAACAAGAGACTAACTGAAACTTTACAAGTTGTTAGGTGCTACATTTTTTTGAGTGTATTAACACCATATATCATTTTTTAACCTTTCTTGGATAATAAATGTCTATTTTTGAGGAATATGGAGCCTTTAATAAAAAACTGCCCAGTGCCTCTTCTATCGGCACGGATCTTTCCAATGTAGTTGAGGTAGAAGAATCCACTCGACATAAATTGGTTAATTTGATTGTGACAAAGCATAATTATATTTCAGTTCTCCAGACGCTCCAACAACTCTCCTACGTTTGTAATTACGTCACTCGGGTTCTGACAGACCTTGTTCATTATCTTTGCAAGGTTTACTCTCTTTAACTGCACAACTGTGAGTTGGTCATCTTACATGTACAAAATTACGGCTCCCCCTTTAAGTTGTTTAGTTGGTCGGCGCATGAGTATCGGTGTCTGCGTCGTGATCCTCTTTGTGGTTTTCTCGTGTTCTGGCTTCGGATAACCATCGAGCCCTTTGCCTTTGTTTCATGACAATGTTTTTATTATACCTGTATATGTTTCACAATGATGTTTTACAGATTAGGTAGAGGGCCTCTATGCAGACCGAAAATGTGCAGTTACATCAGAATTAAGGACGAGACCACGCATTAAACTAGTTTAATCCCCCCACACATCCCCCACCCTGCCCTCCAGTATTTGTCCTACTCGCTGTACCAAGGAGGTTTCTGTGTTGCAGTTCTTCTTTGTTTGTCTGCGGTTTGTTTCGTCCTTACTTTCTCCTCTTCTCTCCTTCTTTTGGAGCTTCGGGAGGGCTGTTTCGTGATTGTAGCATTTCCTTGTGTACGCATATGTAACACATTTGTTACGTAGTCGTTTGTGTGACATATGCGCATTCACAGAGCATTCATCATATATCCATACATAAAATGAATTGAAAATATATATTCATAAATAAAATGAATTAAAAAAATATACGTGAAGTCCAGCTAGTATTCTTTATAAATATACGGCGGGCCGTTATCGGCCCATCAGGGTAGCTGACGGGCCGATAACGGCTCGCTGTAGATTTATAAAGAATGCTAGCTGGGAGCCCACTTATATCGTTTTAATTTTTTAACTCGTCTTCATTTCTTTCGATGAGTTTTGATCTGGACATGTTTACCTAAAATAATTTTATTTACTGGTTGAATAGTAAATAGTTAATCTTTAGATAATGCACCGTATGTTTGAAGTGACGTAAAACAAGTAATAATAATAATAATAATAATAATTATGATAATAATAACAATAATAATAATAATAATAATAATAATAATAATAATAATAATTTTATTATTCTTATTATTATTCTTATTATTATTATTATTATTATTATTTATCGCTCTACGGAAACGTTCAAGAAATCTACTTTAAAGGGGGCGCCAAGTTTGCCTAACATATTGCATGTCACGTCAAAACATAAATGACGTAAGCAGTATCTTAGTCTAAGCTGGACATGTTATTTACAGAAAATTGTATATCATTCAATGTGGAAATAATTATTATAGTAAATTTAGAATATAAATGCTTACAGCAACTGCATCTCCTCGCAGTGCACTCAGAAATGTCTGGATACGTTCAACCCTATTTATACGCATTAACATATGGGCCGCACCAAGAGAATTGTGTCTTCCGGGCATTTCATCACGAAAACATGCCTATATAATTTTTACCCCTTTAAATCCCCACTTTTATATAGTAGAACTAGGGTTTACAGGGGTATACGTTATTTTTCTTATTTTCATAAAAAAACAAAAACAAAAAAAAACATAGATTATGGGTACTCGTTAGAACCGCCCCGCCTCGTCAAGGCGGTTCTAACGAGTACTCACAATCTATCTTTTGAGCAGAAATATGAAAAATATCAGATATTTTTTTACTGAAAATTTTCCATTTTTGGTTGTAAAATTTTCAATGTATTTGAATAGGCGTGTTTTCGTAATGTGGGAACAATAAAGATCCAGATCAGCCAGCAAAGCTGCGCAGAACCTGATAAAGACCTTTGTCATACATCGAATTACAGTCGACTCTCGTTATCCAAGGGACCCTCTGAAATACTTCGAGATATCCGTACCTCGACATATCAGATTTGCAGAATTGAGGAAAAATAATTCGAACAACCACATTTAACAAATATATATACTATTGTTCTCTTGAAATTAGAGATATATTGAAAATATTGTGGAAAAGAGGAGAAATTACCTTTGGAGCAATTTCTCCTCTATTCCACAATATTTTTTACCTGTTGTTAGATTTTCATGTTAAGGCAGGACCCAGATTTTCACTTCGAGATAAGCGGTTATACGAGATAAACGAGGTCGAGATAACGAGAGTCAACTGTATTCCTCTGTATCCAAATATTCTGTATGCGGACAATGAGTGCTCAGATCATGTTGCGCGGATGTGAAGGCCTTTGTCGCCAGCATAGGTTCCTAAAGCACATTTTTGTATGGCGCTGGTCATTTAGGCCGTAACGTGAGAAAACGTACTTTATTACATGAACGCACGACGAAGATTGACCAGTTTTCTTTTCTGGCATTAACAAATTTTGCATCCGTGGCTATCCAGAATGTACCCAGGGAAGATTATGATAAACTGTGTAAATGCACAGGCTGATCTGTATTTACGCTTGGTGCACTTGTTTGAGGGTACGTGGCTCATATGTCTGAAGAATGAGTGATCGTAAAGGTGCTAATCTGACATTAATTATTCGGCGGTTTCTTTCGAACGGCGACGGCCATATTCGCGTTTAGCTTTGTACATGTATTGCTAACTGCAATGCTACGTAACTAACTGTTCGGTTATTTATGCGGACAGTTGCCAGACTACCACCAGATTTAAATCAACGCATTTCGATAATCCGTTTTCTTTTTACTATCAGCTAATAACTACCTAACAAACAGCTCCATATTATCACTGAAAAACGCTAAATTCTGCATTCAAACATATCGGCTTAACATTCGGATGTGTATAAAGAGCGAATATATAAACAACCCCCGCCCTCCCCTCTCCACTTCCTCCGCCCCCCCCCCCCAACACCCCCTCCCCCCGCACACACACACACCCAAAAAAAGACAAAAAAGAAAGAAAAAAACTTGCTGAAGAAATAAGACTTTAATCAAACTAAGTACTATATCAACGTACTAATATGAATGCTTCAGTAAAACGCGCCAAATCTACAACGTTGGGTAAAAAGTGTGACCCTAGACGCGGTTCTACTAAACACCAAAAATGGACTTTTCCACTGAAAAAGGCCGAAAAGGGGCTATGTATGTGGCATTTTTAATGTTAGCGTAAATCCCAGCTCTCGATGCCTATAGATTTCAGGCAACCGCCGTGTCAACACTCTCAGTACTTTGATTTCAAAGGCGACGGCCATATTTGCGTTTAGTATTGCTCTGCCAACTATAGGGACTATGAGCCTAATTACTTTTTCATTATAGCATTTGGCTATATTCTGACCCTCACAATATTCCTTGACTTCCAAATATTGAGTTAGCCTTAGACTGACAAAGTACATGTGCCTCACAAAAAAGAAGGAATATATCACAATGTTTTGGCACTTTTCTGCCCTTGACCACATGTACCTTCGTTTTGGTGGAACACACACACACACACACACACACACATACATACACACACCACACACACACAAAGTTTACACGGTCTCGTTTTTCAACTCTAGCACACAAAAAATACTGTTGAGAACTTAAAATTTGGTATGGCCTGCAATTAAATGATATAATAATTATATACGTATTTGTGTGTAAAACTGATATAAATTCAAACAGCCTCATCTATAATTATCCTATCAGAGTCAAGCTTTTTATCAAGTATTGCCATGACATCCGTATATCTTTGCTGGTTCCAGTCCTCAGTTGGTACCCAGTTTTCTATACATGTGACTAACTGTTCCGCAATCATAAAGACATATACTCCTGGCACAGATGCACTCGGCAGTTTTGTTTACTCTCATTTATTTGGGTCATGGCTGGTAGTTTTCCTGTATGGACAAATTCAGAGTAACTTTCAGCATCATGTTTTCCTATCTAGGCCGTCAGGTCATGTTCATTAGCTATGATTTTCTACTTGATTGATAAAACTGATATTTACCAGTATATTTCCTTTGCAATCGTGCGGGCCTCTTTGAGCAAAAAAGTGCCTCCGGAGCATGCGCGGAAAGCAAAGGCCCCGATCAGACTGCGCGTCCGCGCAGTCTGATCAGGACCTTCGCTATCCGCTAACATAATAATATGGCACTATAGAATGTATCAATGGAGAGCAAATGCATGGATGAGACTTCGCGCATGCGTGGGATGAATCTTAATCGGTACATTTTGCGCATGTTCAAAGACACTTTTTCGCTTGACATGACCCATGTATGAGCCTTCCCACGGTAAAATATACAATGTAGCATACATGTATTATAACAGCAAGGAGGACGACGTCGAGCGTGTTAGTGCATGCGCAAAAGACCCGCAGATCTTGATTGCTTTATCTGAAACTATGCCGCTAATGCCAAGAATAGAGATCTCATATGTGCTGCGCATCCGCGTAGATTGACCAGAGTCTTCGCTACATGTATCCGCTGACTGAATCATTTGAGCCCCATCAAGCGAAACTGTCGGGTCATGTGCGGACAGGAAAGGCCGAGATAAGCCTGCGTGGATGCGCAGTCCGACGAGGCCTTAACTGTCCGCTAATAGAATCATTCACATATAATACAGAATGCATGAATGGAGAGCAAAGGCCAGGATGATACTTTGCGCATGCGCAGATAAGTGCGCATTTTGCGCATGTTCGAAGGCACTGTTTCACTTGACTCGGCCTGTTAAATGTCTTACATCATACTGACAAAGAGTAAAGGCCCTGATATATCAGAGGGAGTGGGGGTACGTATAGACTGATCTGGACCTTCGTTGCTCAAATATGTCCTAAAGCCAACTTGTCACATGACGCGGATCATATATATTAATGCGAATGGACACACTTTGTGAGATTTGCTACAGTTTCTGAAAAAAAAAAAAAAAAAAAAAAAAAAAAATGGCGGCTTCATAGTTTGCTTAACTGTGCAAACAATCCCCGTCTGAAATGAGGTTTACTCCAAAGGCGGCATCTTTTTTTCTCTTTTTAGAGTAGATCCCATTTTAGAAGGGAGCAAAGGAATTTTGACAGATTTACCTCTTCTGAAAGTGTATCCATTACTTTTAAGAAGATATCCTGGAGACGTTTAGACAAAAAAAGGTAAAGATCATACCAGAATAAGAAAAAAATGAGCCACAACGTAAGAAAACGTACCGTTGGACATGTGCGCCTTGCAAAGATTCAGATCAGCCTGCGCATACGCGCACACACGCGCAGTCTGATCTGAATCTTTATTGGGCACAATTTGGATAGCCAAAGGTGCAAAGACAATAAACCCACCTTAAACATGTGCGCCTTGCGAACTTTTATATCAGACTGCGCATGCGCGCAGTAAGATCTGAATCATCACTGGGCGCATTTTGGATAGCTAAGGATGCAAAGTTTCTTCATGCGGACAACTAAGATTCTGACCAGACTGCGCTGATTCTCAAGCTTATTTGAACCTTTCATCAAGAAAACATGCCTTTATAATGTTAACCCCCTTAAACCCCATTTGTATATAGTAAAACTGGGGTTTACAGGGGTATACATTATTTTCCTTATTTCTGCTCAAAAACATAGATTGTGGGTACTCGTTAGAACCGCCTCGCCGAGGCGGTTCTAACGAGTACCCACATTCTATGTTTTGAACAGATATATGAAAAATATCGGAATTTTTATCTGAAAACTTTCATATTTTGCTGTTAAAATTTGCAGTATATTTGAATAGGCTTTTTTTCGTAATGGTTGGACGCACATATAAGAAGGTAAGTTTCCTCATGGTGTGGGTCAAATGTAGAAGGCTCATGTATACAACCTATATACACTTTATTATCCGAATGTTCAGCACGTGTGGTTTTCTCTTGAAAGCCTGATCTGTTGTTACACTGAGAGTTTATTAGGACTATTCTTAAGAAATAAATAAAATTAATATGATATGGAAGAATCATCTCCATAAACTAAGTACAGAAATTGATTTTCAAAATATTACAACATGTGTTCCACTTTTTTAAACTTTTACAGTTGAACTTCAGTGGCTCGAACATCTTAAGGATAATGAGCTGTTGTTCTAGACATGAACAGATCCAGCCACTGAGGGTTACTCATAGCGCAAGGTCAGGAGGCAAATGGGGATAATTAACGGATTGCTTTTCGATCTTCTATAAGATAATGGTATGTTGAATTAGCTCATTATAACCGCCTCGGTAAGGCGATTCTAAATAGAACACACATCAAGTATCATGATAAAGTTTCCTAAATTAATTACCTAAAAATTCCCTAAAATATCTTTTTATTGAGCTATCGGATGAATTTCCTAGGGACTCAAAAAAGGGTTCGAATTAGCCATGGTAAACGAGCCATCGGTGTCCGAGTTATTGCAGTTTCACTATTCTTAAATTGTTTTACGTCAAGCAGTCTTGTCAGGATGTTCGCTAGTCGAGGCTTATCAAGCCGGCACATTAAAGCAGTTTGATATGATTCTTTGGATTCCACAATCATAGAAAACACACGATTTATGTGTTTGCTTTACAGTAGAGAGACTGACAAACATTCCTGGGCACCCAATTCTCGTGGCAAACTTCGTTTTAACTCGTTCGCCAACTTTAATTTAGACAGGGTTGTAAAGACGCGCATTTGCATTTGAGACTGCCACGCAAAACAAAAATTTAATCCCATTTTCTCATTGTAAGCAGCACAGTGAACAGACAAATAAATAATTAATAAGCCGAAAATGAGACATAACTATTGATAAAACTGTTTAAGATTGCTTTCGAATAAATATAAGCTCTACTGAATAAAAAAAAACAACCTACAAAACAATGCAAATAAAAACATATGAAACATCATGCGACCTCATTTGACACGGGCGAGTCGGGCTAACTGTAAACACAGCGCTGTCAAAATCTAACACATATCAGTCGGCCTCGGTGGCTCAGTTGGATGCGCCGTCCGACTGGAGACCAGGAGGTCGCGGGTTCAAACCCCGCCGAGGTCGGCAACATTCTTTCGTGGAGATTGATCATGAAATATTTTCTACGGTCATTCTCTCCCTTCCGCTGATTCAAGAAGGGCAGTTGTCAGTTTCTGGCGAAAGAATGTGCACAATACTGGTTAACCGCTTAGAGGACTAAGCCTGCCCAGTAAACGTGTGGTTAGGTAAACTGACCGCGATCGACATGACCCCATTGGGTTGACTGGGCCGTAAAACCTCAACACAAACAAACTTACACATATTAGAAAAAGTTGTTGGCTCTGAGTATGTGTGCATCAAAGGCAATGCCTTTATTTCATATTACAGTCGAACCTCGATAGCTCGAACACCGATGGCTCGTTTACCATGGCTTATTCGAACTAATTTTTGAGTCCCTACTAATATTTTTCCGATAGCTCAAGAAAACAAATATTGCGGGAAATTTTCTTATTTTATTTTGAAATTGTATGTTGTGTGTACTCATTAGAATCGCCTCATCGAGGTGATTCTAATGAGTACATACAACATACCATTATTTTGTTGAAGATCAAAAACATTTCCATAAGTTATCGCCATTTGCCTCTTGATCTGGCGCCATGATTAAATCTCATTGGCTCGAACTACTCATTTCTCGAACAAATTTCCATGGTCCCAAAGACTTTCGAGCCATTGAAGTTCGACTATACTTATTAAATATCGCTGAATATATCAGCATGTAGTAGTGTCACATTATCTCGCCCTAGACCTATATGTGCGGTAGTCATATTATATCATATTCTATCAGAACTGCCCTCCTTTTGGCCTCCTTTATTATATTCAGTGTCTAACGAATTTTGTATATACTAAATTAGATAACTGACACATCCAAAAATCAAAATATAACCTTGTTTGAATTAACATTGTGTCAACGTTGTGTGTCCGCTGGGTTGTTTACTAAGCTCTAAGCATATAGGCGAATAAAGCATACACTACACTGTATTTACTTGAAGTATTCAGACAGGCACGCCTGCGCAAACAGAGTAGAACCTGATCAGACGCCTGATCAGGGATAACATTGTTTGTCACTCTGCCCCCCAATTTACAGACGCAAGTCCAGGTAATACATGTAAGATGGATTTATTCATGTATCAGGATAGGTATGTTTAGAAGTTGTGTCCGAATACTTAGGATAAATACGGTAGACAAAATAATTGTTAGAATCGCGACGTGTCAAACATTTTTTTCGAGCATATGCGGAAATTTTGGCCGTCCTGCAAATTCATGATCTAATCAGGGCCCAGTTGTTCAAAGCTAACGGCGTCGTTAGTTAATGATTCGTTAAAATTTACATCCAGTGATACGCAAATGTGCTGAAATTTTTTACTGAAAAAATGTGAGTAGTTTTTGCAGTGCAAAATCTACTCACATTTTTTCAGCAACAAATATCAGAATATTGTGTATTGAATCCGCTAAAACAGTTAACGAAATGACCCTTAACGAGCTCGTTAAGCTAACGACGCTTTGAACAACTGGGCCCAGGATATTTGCTGTCCATTCAAATATTCTACGGCAACCAGTGATATGCTCAGCCGAAAACAGTTAAGCTTACCTTATTTACCCTAAGTATTCTGCCTACTTATTTCCTTACGATAATTTTCCTAAAATTTGAACCAGTCAGTTCACTACCAGATTTATATTGTACAAATGTAATATTATTCCTCAATTTAAGATCGACCATGACTTTAAGGTCTAAGATTTGTACTGTTTAGCTTTTCACATAAAAGCTGATTTTCAGTGACGACTCATAAATATACAAGGGGCGGTTGAAAAATATCCGGACTTTTCATGCTCCTGTTACACATATTATACATGAGCGAAAACTACATTTTTTCGCCTATAAATCGTCAGTTTATTTTCAGTAAGAAGTGTTTATAGACGAAGTTTTGAGTGTTTAAACACGATAGGTATTTTGGCTACCATAGACTCTAAGCTGGAGGAATAGTTATATAATAAAATTTCTAATTTTAGGGTGCCAAATTTTTCAAAGGTTGCAAAAGCCTGGACTAGGGAGGCCCGCCTACAATGGTGGTAAATGCTGAGGTTTTTGACAATGAAGATCGCAGAGTGACATTGCAGGAGGTAGTCAGTTTAACATCGGTTAAGCTTCGGCATATCAGCTTTTACACGAACAATAAGGTGCGACCAAGGTAAGTACTAGGTGGTCACAGCCGAAGAGCGTTTGGGGCGTTTCAACAATGATGAAAATAAACTTTTTGAACTGTATTGTAACTGGGGATGTAATGTGGTTTTATTATGCTGAATCTGAAAAAAAAAAAAAAAAAAAAAACTCAGTCAAATCACTGAAAACGAGCTTGTTCCCCAGCACCTTCCAAGAAGTTAAAGCCGTCTCCATCTGCTGGTAAGGCTATACCGGTCGCTTTTTTTGGAGTCACGTCGAATAATACTGGATCATTTCATGCCAAAAAGTCTAACTGTAATTTGTAAAATACAATTCAAAAGTAATTATGAAAAAAAAAAAAAAAAAAAGGTAAATGTGCGTTCCATGCTAGCCCAGAAAAAGGTCCTTTTTTTTGCATGAAAATGTCCCTCTATAACTACCCCATCTACAGTAGAACTCATTACCTCATTTAAGTGGATATTGTTGTCGCACTCACCGTACAGTCCAGGCCTTGCCCCCTGCGACTTTTATTTGTTTCTAGAACTGAAGAAGGCTCGCTGGAAACAAATATGTAACCAAGGTGTCTTTGATTTCAACTAACTGTAAATCAGTACCTCAGCAGTACGTTCACTTCACGGCTTGCAGAGGAAGTACAAACGCTTCCACGAGGATGGCAAAAGTGTGTTGACGTAGGTGGGGAACACTTTCAAAAAGAATAAAAAAATCTGAAACATATTAAACAGTTTTTGAGAAAGAGCAAAAAGTCCCGATATTTTCCGACCGCCCCTCGTATTTGTTATTAACTACTGAACAAAGATTGGGAATTTAAATATTCCATTTCGTATATTAAACTTTCAGACCTTAAGTTAAAGTACATCTTAACTCTTGGGAACGATTGTAAACATGGACGCAATTGATGTGTCTAAATAGTACTGGATGAGTGGCAAACAACGTATTCTCTGATCAGACGCCGCGTTCTGCGGTGTCTGATCTAGGCTTACACTGTTTGCTCAGGTCTGTCTGTCTGTCTTAGGATAAATAGGGTAGCATAAGGTAATGTCGAAACAATTTCTGACGCAAAATTTAAGACTGTCTGTATTGCATTAGAATTGATTTCGGTATGTCAGCATGAATCTGTTAAACTGTCGGAATGAGTAAACTTTGCTGCTTATTTGCAAGAATTTTATTATCAATAGCTCAAAAATGCAATTTATACATTTTGTAAATTAAATATATCCTCGGGACAGTCGAAGTATGTCTTTCTCATAGACTGAGCTATCGAGACAGTACAAGTGTCATCAGACGTGAAAGAAAATCAAAACGCCCACTACTGTATTATAATAACCTCTGTCTACTTCAGTTTTAAGCCGCAAAAATGGTACTTTAAGTCTGTAATGAGCGCGACGTTGACTGCTTTATTTGGAATTTGTACAGACGCGGTTGTAGGCGAACGACAGCGTTTATCGTGTATTTGACTTTCTAAGTCGCACTCGACTTTATTTATGATTCCACTCTTCTCCAGTGTCATTATGGAAGCTTTATTTTTGTATGTCCACTTTCCCCAGTGTCACCAAAGAAGCTTGATTTAATGTGTCCACTGCTTATCATACAGCCGAACTTCAATGGCTCGAACATCTTTGGGACCATGGAAATTTGTTCGAGAGATGGGTAGTTCAAGCCACTGAGGGTTAATCATGACACTAGTTCAGGAAGCAAATAGCGATAATTTAGGGTAATCATTTTATTTCTACACAATGATTGTATGTTGAGTGTACTCATTAGAATCGCCTTGATGAGGCGATTCTAATGAGTACACACAACATACAATTCCACGATTAAATAAGAGTAAAATCCCTACATATTTGTTTTCTTGAGCTATTGGAAGGGTTTTGTAAGGACTGAAAAAAAAGTTCGAATCATCCCGGTAAACGAGCCATCTGGGTTCGAGCCATTGGGGTTATACTATATATGCTTTGTTTAATATGCCCATTCTTCTCCAGTGTCAACACAATATGGAAGTTTGATTTAATGCGTTTACTCTTCTCCAGTATCACCATGGAAGCTTAATTTAATGCACCCATGTCCACGTTTCTCCCGTAAAATTTACTCAAATGTGCCCACTTTTCTTCAATATCATCGGGGAGGCTTCATTTTATGTGTCCACTTATCTCCAATGTCACCATGGAAGCTTTATTAAATGTGTCCACTCTTCTCCAGTATCATCATACAAGTTTAATTTAATGCGACAACCACGCTTCTCCCGTAGATATCGTGGCAGCTTAATTTAATGTGTCCACTCTTCTCCAGTGTCACCTTTTGAAATTTGATGGAATGTGTCGTCTCCTCTACAGTATAATCACGAGCTTGATTTAATGTATCCACTCCTCTCTAGTATCATCAAAGAAACTTGATTTAATGCCCACTCTTCTCCCGTGTCATCTCGGCAGATGAAATAAATGTGGTCACTCTTCTCCAGTGCCATCATGGAAGCTTCATTTTTTTTCACTCTTCTTTAGTATCATCCTGGAAACTTCATCGAAGTTCTTCTCCCGTATCTGCATGCAAGCTTGACTGAATGTGTTCACTCATCCTCAGTGATTCCTACAAATGTAACATGCATTAGTATGCCCACCAGTGACATAAAGAAAGCTTAATTTTATATGTCCAATCTTCTGAATTGTCATCATTGAAGCTTCATGTATTGTGTGGATGCCCCAGTATCATCGCGGAATTTTTATTTAATGTTACAACACTTTTCAAATGTCGTCAAGAAAGCTTGCTTAAATGTGTCCGTGTTTCTCCATGGAAGCTTGATTTAATGTTTATCTCTTCTCCAGTATCATCATAAGCTTGCTTTAATGTGTCCAATCTTTCTATAATATCATCATAGAAGCTTGATTTAATGTGTCCACTCTTTTCCAGTGTCATCGTGGAAGCTTGATTTAATGAACCGACACGCCTTCCGTATCACCTTGGAAGCTAGATAAAATGTGTCCACGCTTCTCCAGTGTCATCATGGAAGCTTGATTTAATGTGTCTACTCTTCTCCAGTTTCATCATGGAAACTCGAATTAACGTGTCCCCTCTTCTCCAGTATTTACATTAAGCTTATTTTATAATATTTCCTCATTTCTCCAGCATCATCATGGAAACTTAATTAAATGTATCCACTCGTCTCCAGTAACACCATGAAAGCTGGAGTACATGTGTCTACTCTTCTCTAGTGTAATCATGGAAGCGTGATGAAATGTGTCTACTCTTTTCCAGTATCATCATGAAAGCGGGAGTAAATGTGTCCACTCTTCTTTAAATCATGTACAAAGTTTGCAAATTTGCTTCTTCTGTGTAAAGCGCCAAGTAAAAAAAATACAATTTTCTAAAAGATGTCGATAGGAGAGCAAAGATGTCGATAGGAAAGCAGAAATGAGCCACAACATGAGCCATTACGAAAACACTTCTATTCAAATATATAGAAAATTTCACCTCCAAAAACTGAAAATTTTTAGGTACAAAAACTCCGATATTTTTCATATTTCTGCTCAAAACATAGATTGTGGGTACTCATTAGAACCGCCTCGTCGAGGCGGTTCTAATGAGTACCCACAATTTATGTTTTTGAGCAGAAATAAGAAAAAAATGTATACCCCTGTAAACCCCAGTTTTACTATATAAAAGTGGGGTTTAAGGGGGTCAAATTTATATAGGCGTGTTTTCGTGATGAAACGTACTTTCTGACATGTACGCCAAAAGAAGACTCAAATTAGCCTGCGCATCCGCGCAGTCTGATCAGAGTTTTCGTTGTCCATATGAAGGGACTTTGCATCCTTGACTATCCAAAATGCGCCCAGTGAAGAGTCTGATCAAACTGCGCAAACACGCAGGCTGATCTGGATCTTAGCTGGGCGCACATGTCCGAATGCATATTTTCTTGAGTTGCAGCTTATATGAACGCCCAAAGAAATTGTGTACGAACAGATGGATGCACAGTCTTGAGTGGTTACTTTAGGTCCATAATTAGCCAGCATACTTGTACCTTATGGTCAGCACATTTACTGTTTCAGTCTACAGGAAAACTCACTATAACTCTATATCCTAGGAAATTCAATCAAAAGCTAAAGAAAAAAAATATATATGGATATTTTTGGGACATATTTTTTCATATTTTATCCAGAAAGTTGTGTTTTTGTGTACTCATTAGAATCGCCTCACAGAGGCGATTCTAAGGAGTATACTCAACATACGATTATTTTATAGAATATCGAAAAGGCAACCTTAAATTACATTAATTTGTATCCCCATTTGCCTCATGACCTTGCTCTATGGTTAATCCTCGGTGGTTCGAACCACCGATGTCATGAACAAATTTCCATGATCCCAAAAGTGTTCGAGGTAATTAAACATCAATACATCATAATAAAGGTTGCAATTCAAAGGCTATCTGGAGCCATTACAAATCGCAAATGGTAGCACGTAGAATGTATATATAATTGATGCTGAGTCAAGAAGACATAAAATGTCTTCAAGCGAGTTCAAAAGGGCCTTTCTCAGACACTATGCGCCTTCATTATGTTTTGTTTTCTAATAGATATATACGCAATCCAGGCCTGTCCACACCACACTGCACACGTTTGTGTCAGGATTTAAATTGTAGGATGAGTCCCCTAGTAGTGTGTTTACAGTCTGTTCCAATGCGTTTTCTCTGTTGTTAATTTTCTTTGTTCGTGCATCGATAGTTTCATATGTGACATTTGTTTTGTCATTGTTTGTTCCTCATCTCACTTTCTCTTGGTGCGTCGGGAAGGCTCTGCCTCACAATTATGGAAATTTCCTTGGTATCTTCAGTTATATTTTTGGAACTGGCAGCTTGGTTTGCATACATCCAAAGACAGGCTTTGTCGGTACGCGACGCGGGCGTTTTCTTATGTCCTGGCTTGATTCTATTGATTGAGTAAATTAAAGAGATCTTCAATACAATGTACGGTTAGAGGCCAGAGTAATTGTATCCATTCAGTAATTAACTAGGCGGGAAAATACAAGAAGGAGTTTGCCAATACAGAATTGATCTTTCAGATCTTCAGTTACTCTTTTCACCTCTGAGTTTCTGAAGTAGTCTCTTGAATGTTTCAATTTGGACATGTTCATTGTTGAAAATATGAGTGTCAATTTAAACTGAAAAAGCAGACTGACAAACAGTGTAGATCCTCATAAGACGGCCCGTTTAGAGCGGTCTCATCTGGATCATCACTGTTTGCATAGACATCTATTTTTATCTACATGGTTGAAATGGGTTAAAGGCAATAGGATATGACACAAAGAGGCCTTTCTGTTTGAATATACAAACTCGCTGTATTTGTTGATATTGCATTAACCCATTTTAGTCTAGCGTCCCATAAAAGGGACATCGGCAAACGGTGTAGACCCAGATCAGACGTCGCAAAATGCGGTTTCTAATCAGGGTCTACACTGTTTGCATTAAACCCCTTTTATTGGAAATGGACTAGTACTAGGGCTTAAAGTAGAAAAGCCCACTAGGCAAAAATGGGTTAATGTTCATCAAAGTGAATGATCATTATTCGACAGAAGTACAATATACAATATAACATTTTATGCATGACAGAAAACGAAAGCTAAATTAAAACTATCGCATGGTTGTAACAGATGAAAATCAAATTGATATCTTTATTACTTTACCGGCGTGTGTAACGTTTGTCCTCTTACCCATATATTTTGTTTCTTTAGCTTTGGCTGTCAGTGTCTGAGATGATTGCCACGAACCCTCATGATTGTTTCATCACAGTGATTTAAATTGATTTACATGTTTTTGGGTCGACTGTTGACAATCGACCCATAGTAAGGTTCACGTGATTATCATTGACCGAACAAATCAAATTGCGTGTTAGACGATATCTAGATACATGTAACTGTTATTTATAGCACTTGTCGCTGTGTCGTAAGAGGGTTATTTGTAAAATCTGGACTGGGACATTGGCAAACAGTGCAGATCCAGATTGCGGCGTCTGATCAGGGCCAGCGCTGTTTGCTTATACTACAGGAAATTAAGGGTTAAATGAGACAGTCTTAAATCTCCGTTCTGGACCATTTTCCTAGCCCACACTCAGAGACAGTCAACCCACCAGCACATTACCGCTTTGATTAAAAGAAATGGCAAGAGCAGTTGGTCACAAAGGGTATTACCCTCCTACACAATAATCCTCAGAAGCATAATAAAAAACTAAGACCCGTCATATTGACGCAAGATTATTTATTGAATGAAATTATCTTTCCTAAATATCCGTAATGTTTTAATTATTTCAAAAGTACAGAAGTAAACTACTGCCCTCATAATGTGTAAACCCACTACACCTAAATATCGCAGAAAGACTGTGTCGATAACTCATTCATTAAGACGTCTATGTATTTTGCATATTTCCCAATCAGTTTACTGCCCAAATATGTTTTTTGCTTTTAATATTCACATTTGTCTCTTTATGGAGAGTAATTGCTAGACATAATGGATTCGTTAATTGTTTTAATCCAATCATTTCTTGGTTGGAATGTGCACAGGATCGAAATTCTGATAAAAAATACCAGCGATTTGCTGCGTGCCTGTACAGATGACCACGAAGGCATTGGCGTCGTTTTGGACGATCGTTAATGCTTTAATTTAAACTCGTTTAAGAGGTCATATGAGCCGAAAACATTGCCAGATTTAGATCCTCTTTGGCCTGTAGTAGATAATTTATACAGTAGCACTTTGAGCCCTGTCTGTAACTGCGAGGTAAATGTCAAGGATAAATAATTGTTATGCTGCACCTTTTATGTTACAGTATTAAAGTTCTAAGTGAATGCGAAGTTGGATTCAGTTGATACTTGGGTCGGAGTGAGATAATGGTCTAAAGTCTACGTTAAAGTTTCTAAAGACAAATATCTTCTGAATGGCCGGATGGATTCAGTTGATTCTTGGTCCTATATTTGATACTGATTTAAAGGTTTTATTTTTATTATTCACTTTTGTTGTTGTTGTTTTAATTTCGTGCAAATTTTACGCAATGTCCTTGAGTAAAATTAACAGACTTCATAATGTTATCTTTTTTTTGAGAGTTATAGCGCAACTGTGGTTTGAAAAAAAAGGTGAGTGTCGCTGCGATCCTTCGCTATAGGAAAACATTATAATCCTTATACACCATTAAAGAATTTATTGTTATTTTGTTTGTATGTTCTAACTGCTCACTACGAGGATACCAAATAATTAAACTGCTGTCAACACTTAAGAAGCTCTATGGGAGGCATCATGAGCTTGTCGATCCCTACAATGTGGCTATTTCAAAAGTTTTATCTGGTGTTTTGCCTCAGCCAATCCATAAACAGACTTTCTAAACCCCGAGCATAAATTCCCGTATTATCCTACTCAGGCTGATAGGCATGGTGCGCAAAGCGTGCTTACCAAGTAACGCTTACTTTCCATGGACACCTGATTGCACCCCATACAATTTTGGTCAGTGTCTGTCTGCCTGAACAATCCTAATTTTGCCTTTGAGTATATCGGATCTAGTTGACCTCAGAATCTTCTAAACTCAAATTTCAGGATAGCTTAGCGAGAGATTGTGCATTGAAACATTAAAATAATCACTGACTAATTGAGAGATATTAATACCATTACTTTGGCTTATATTGCAATCCTCCTGAATCTTCCTGGCAGTTAATAGCCAGTGTTCAAGGCTGTGAGAGATTAATACATAAATGATTCGATCGCCTGAAACTCTAATGGTATTGAAATATGTAAGACTGTCGCAGCTGTGACGTTGCTAAGGAGACCTCCTAGAAATTTGATAATGCCAGATTGACGTTTACATTTTAAGAATGAATATGCCATACTTCTTTAAAATAAATGCGTTCTTTGATTTTGTTTTGTATTGGAATAAAGTAGAGCCGATCAACGAGTAAAAGGCGGTGTATTAAAAAAAAAAAAAAAAAAAAAAAAAAAAAAAAAAAAAAAACAACTGTGAAGGCTCAAAGGAGTCTCAAGTCCAAAATCAGGCCCCAAGGTTATAAAACTTTTTTCATGCTCAACTCAGCTGAGCATGAAATCTTTCGTGCTGACGTGCTAATAAATCTCAAATTACTATCAATTGCTAATTCTTTCTTGCTAAACCTAGCTGAGCGTGAAAATTTCTCTGCTAATAAATATGAAAATGCCAACTATTGTTGGCATTTTCATATTTATTAGCAGAGAAATCTTCATGCTCAGCTGAGTTGAGCATGACAAAAGTTTTATAACCTTGGGGCCAGGGCATTCAAATGCAGTGAAACGCGTTGGCATTATCATTATTTGAGTCGCAATGTGAGAAAAATACCCTATGGCATATGCGCTCAGCGATAACCCAGGTCAGAAGGTTTGAAAAAGTCCAACATTTTGATGTATCTATAACAAGCAGGATGAGTAGCAAATGTGTAGACCTAGATCGTTTACGTCGGCCTGTCGGTCCGGATATTTAGGGTAAATAATGCAATGCTTGAATAAAAATGGTTGTCGGAAGAAAATTCAGAACACGATGTGACTTATTTATACTTTAATATATTCTGTCTGCATTCTCCAATTCTGTCTGCGAACCATCGATATGGCTCTTATTTCATAGTTTGTTTTTCTGTCTTTGGTTGTATATAACATTGCCCGCCAATCTTTGACGTTTTTGCTACCATGGATATATTTTTCTTAATTGCTAGTGAATTACTGGAGTTTTAAGCCTCTGTCGAGTTTACCGCGTTTACATGTTTATAAATTTTTTGCGGGTTTGTGTACATCCTTACCCAACGGGCACACAACGTTAGAACAACGTCGTTTCGATATTGATTCAATGTCCTCGCCTGATTGGCCAAAAACTTACACTTAAACTAGATATTCTGTCCTTCACAATTCGACATTTCAGCTATATTCATTTTTACTCTCAAGTAAATTGCTCTCAAGGGACATGTCTTTAATAATCTATAGCACTATTACGCGGTTCAAATGTGTTCCTTTATCTTAAAATTCAGTTGCATAATGAAAGTTTCAAGTCGAAATAAGTCAGCGCGTTTACAAATTATGTTTCATATACACAGAGAACGTTTCATATACACAGAGGCAAACAACGTCTACACCTATAACCGATCAGTCGAAACTCAGTGCATAGGGTTAATCGAGCCAGAAGCTGCTTAGAGTGGCAAGTCTACTATAACCCAATGACACGAATTCTGTGTGCCACCGGCTGCCATGCCATCGAGTAATAAAAAGCAAACATGAAACGCAGTTGAGAATTCAAATAGGAATTAACCATAACATCAGATCTTCCAATATTGTAGCGTGGTAAAAGTGCAAAATCAACATGTGCGTGCTGTGTCTCTTTGTATCGATGGGTGTTTACTAACGTGTCAAAGGTTAGAAGAGTCCACCTAAAATCCGTATTTAGTTAAAACCTGACCTTATATAGCAACTTGGACTTTTTCGGGTATATTCGTGAGCCATTCGGCAATGTCGCCGTGAACATATCTGAGATATAAGGTCTTGAGATCACTGGACAAATTGATGTAGACGATTAGATTGTATATGGGCACCATGTGCCTTTGTAGCATTTTTAGTACTTGTTTTATTAGTACTTTATGCAATGTTATTATACCTTACGTTGGGATTTTAATTATTTATTAATTACTCTTTTTATATTTGCTTTGCTCAAAACATTACAATTAAAGTCAGTCATATTACGAACTATAAAATATCAGTTAAATCAGAATCACTGTCAAATTAGTAGCATTATCATCGGTTTCTGAGGACGTGCCCCACCAACTCCACACGTCTACCTCTCGTTTGTCGTATCAGTTTCGAAGGAATAATAACGCAACTTTAAAGAAAAACGTTTTTGTAAGAACTAAATATTCTTTTCATGTCAGTGACTTATCATAGTTTGAGGCGGACTGTAAGACAACCTATAGAATACTATATGCGTAAGGGCATTGATCATAACGGCCCTACAACAGACACTTTATATGACCGCGATATTTGATTGATATGGTTGAGATTTTTCATAGTGTACAGAGATTAGACAGTACGGATATTAACCCTTAAAGCGCCAAGAAAACCTGCATCTGAAAATGTCGTCTGTTTATGTCGTCTGCTGAATATTCTTGCAAACTTTTCAAACCTACTTTTGCATACAGGCAAACAGTGTGGACCCAGATCAGACTGCTCCTAAAGGAGCAGTCTGATCTGGGTCCACACTGTTTGCAGAAATGACTTTTAAAGTAACTGGCAGAAGACAAAGCAGACGACAATAGTTGTGATTGGCGCTTTAAGGGTTAAAAGCATCTCATCAGGATGTGGTATTTTGCAAGTGCATTAGGGCGTTTTATTTATTGTTTCTGTTTTATTATTATTATTATTATTATTATTATTATTATTTTCATGTGTTTTGTTGTGCTATTGTTTAGACAATGAACAAATCAAATTTACAGGGAAAATACAGAAAATGTTCGGGAAGATCCACCTACTTGCGTGAGAAAATATGGATACATGTATAATATAGCATTCGTCATGTTTATTCTGTGGTACCGCCAAGAGTATTTTATAGATATTGGTACATTTTTTTCAAATGATACTTAAAGGCTCCATATCCCTCAAAAATAGGCATTTTTTTCCAAGAAAGATTTAATAAATTGATATATAGTATCATGATGATCATAAAATGCAGCATCTGACAGCCTGTAAAATTTCAGTCAGTTTCTCGTTTTTGAACTGAGTCAAAAATGAAATGATTTTTTATCATATATTTGAATTAATGTTGGCAACATTAATTCAGAGATACGATAAAAAATCATTTCATTTCAAAAACGAGGGACTAACTGAAATTTTACAGGCTGTCAGATGCCACATTTTATAATTGTATTAATACCATGTATCATTTTATTAAACCTTTCTTGGACAATAAAATGTCTATTTTTGAGGGATATGGTGCCTTTAAAGGGAATTTACTTTTTTCTTCTTTTTTTTATAATATCGTACGGAACTCAAACAATAATAGCAATAAAAAACGAACACACATGGAGAGAGAAGAGAGATTTCAAAACGCGAGCGAAAGTGTATAGATACTACCTCAGTCAAATAGAGCAGATAGACAGGAAAATACCGAGTGTCGAAAGTTTTCCTGTAACTGACTACCTGCTTTATCTTGACACTGGATCAGACCAATAATAAAAGTACATTGACACGACTGTAAACTTTCACCGATCTATAGGAAAGCAATTCATTCCGCAATTTAACTGCACCGCCATATTATACCATGGATCAAAAATACACCGTGCATACTATCGAACCTTTTGCTATGAAAAATGAGAACACAGTATGAGCATTTAACATATATACAATACTGAATACATGTAATAACATTTCAAATATATGTATATATCTATCTACACTTTAGGATAATCTGCCGGCTGACCAAACATGGCGGCGGAATATTCCACCTGTACACGTCATCATAAACTATCAACAAAAATCACAAATGAAATGCGTGTCTCTTTGGATATGTTGCTGATATTTTATGATGACGTGTACAGGTGGCAAATTTCGCCGCCATGTTTGGGTAGCCGGCAGATTATCCTATCATGATGACGTGTACAGGTGGCAAATTACGCCGCCATGTTTGGGTAGCCGGCAGATTATCCTTCTAACTTGTGCAAATTCGGGAGCCAAAAGTTCCCTTTTCTTTTTCATAAATTCATAAAATACTAATGTCAGTTTGTTTCACAATGTTCCGTCTAGAACAGCCGGAAATTAAAATATCCAAAAGCTTTCAAATAAAAACACAATATGCCTATGTCCGCAGGTACCCAAACTGATACACAAAACTAAAATCTTATCCTTTCATGTATATAACGGACTGAATACCGGTTTGTATTCTATCTGCACGTGCAAGGGGGACAGCTAAGTACATTATATATGTACGGTCAATGTACATTGTTTAGAGCTGTTTGATAGTCTTCGTTGAAGCCAAAGTGTGTCTTTATTTGAATGAATTTGGATATTTTATTTTCAGGTTGCCCTAGATGGAACATTGTAAAAGAAAATGACATAATGAGTACTTTATGTATTCATGGAAAAGAAACAGGAAATATTTTGTCTCAAAATTACGCAAGTTACAACGTACTTTTTTCATACTTATAAAATGCATTTTTATCTATTAATAACCACTTGATATATCCTGATATTTGAGTAATCAGTTCAATTTGTGAGACACGCATTTCATTTGTGATTTTTGTTGTTATTTTATGATGACGTGTACAGGTGGCAAATTCTGCCGCCATGTTTGGTCAGCCGGCAGATTATCCTTAAATGACTGGAACACCGATGGCCCATTGACCGTCACGATGGTTGATTCGAGCACATTTTGAGTCCCTAGAAAATTCTTCCGATAACTCAAGAAAACAATTATTTAAGGATAATTTAGGTAAATGTTCTTAATTACCATGAAATTGTATGTCGAGGCGATTCAAATGAGTACACTCAACATACAATTATTGGCTAGAAGACAGAAAATGGTCCTGACCGGGTGCAAGGATTAACCCACAGTGGCTGGGATTACTTATCATCACGAAAACATGCCTATAACATTTTGACCCCATTAAACCCCACTTATATATAGTAAAACTTGGGTTTACAGGGGTATGCATTATTTTTCTTATTTCTGCTCAAAACATAGATTGTGGGTACTCGTTAGAACCGCCTCGACGATGCGGTTCTAACGAGTACCACAATTTATGTTTTGAGCAGAAGTATGAAAAAATATCAGGATTTTTTTATCTGAAAATTTTCATTTTTTGGTGGTGAAATTTTCAGTATATTTGAATAGGCGTGTTTTCGTAATAGAGTAGGCTTGTTTTCGTAATGGACCAACACTTTTTCATGAGATGTTCGCGCCATTGAAGTTCCGGGAATGTACGTACGCATGCATTTGCATATCAGGACATTTGTATTCAGTTAGGCGCTCGTCCATCAGGTATGCAGAATGCTTTTCAAAACTTCCAGAACATACTACCATCTTCGTTATCAATAATTCTAATAAGTCTAGCAAACTCTGGTCAACACTGCGAAGCTGGCTGCCAAGTGGTAAATTATTCAGTGAGTAACATGTCCGTCACCTTATGCTCAGAATTCCAAAGTGATCCAGCCTTTGTTTGCCGTCCACTGACTATTTAATAAAATGTATAACGTCCAAGTGACTTGTATGTAGATTCATGGTTTTGCGAGATATTAGGAGATTAGGAATTGGTTACGCTAATGAAAGGCTATTTTATTGAATTTTGAGCTTAATGCATTTATCAGGGATGTATGGGCCGCACCAAGCGGAAATGTGTCTTCGAGCATGCGCAAAATGCACAGATTCAGATTTATCCTGCGCATCCGCAAAGTATCATCCGGGTCTTTCTCTATTCATACATTCTTTGATAACCAATGATTCTGTTAGCGGACAGGGAAGGCCCTGATGAAACTGCGCTGATGAGCATGAGCGGATGCGCAGGCTGATCTGGATCTTTGCTATCCACATATGCCCAAAGACACGTTATCACTTGACGTGGCCCATATTTGCCTGGTGGTCTTTGTTTGGGCATTTCGTAGTTGAGCTTGTGTCTTTTTTTCGTTCTGCCCGTCGGTGTCTGAGGTGTTTATTAAAAGCATTCATTCTTGCTTCATATCTGCGATTTAATTTGATTTGCATGTTGTTGGGTTTTTTTTCTGCGATATTTCACTGATTGAATTAGGAAGCCTTCACGCGCGCAGAATACCTTTTTGTATTGTTTTACACACTGAACATTGGGTAGAGGTTTGGCGCCAGTAAAATCAATAAAAACCCAAGGGTAGTTCTTATTACTGGCGTTCAAATTGTATTACTGGTTCAAATGATGCCGTGTTTAGTCGTGTTTACTCATGTTTATCGTCTTATTGATGTGTTTGGTTAGTCCTATCTTATGTTGTAATCACACGTATATTTGTAAGTTTGTGCTAAGTTTTACGACCCTGTCAACCAACTGGGGTCTTGTCGAGAGCGGTCAGTTTGCCTAACCACACTTATGCTGTGCAGGCATAATCCTCCAAGTGGTTTCCCAGTATTGTGCACATTCGTTCGCCAGAAACTGACAACTGCGATTCTTGAATCAGCAGAAGGGAGAGAATGACCGTAGAAAATGTTTCATGATCAATTTTCACGAAAGAATGTTGCCGACTCGGCGGAGGTCGAACCCGCAACCTCTTGATCACCAGTCGGACGCGCATTCAACTGAGCCACCGAGGCCGGCAATCACTATTTGGAGAAGATGGGGACTAGAGTATATGCTGTTCTTTAGTTTATTAATATATGTACATGTGTGCTGTACGTCATAGTTTCTTTGGTCTTCCTCTGACGTCTTGATGTCACTCATTATGAAAACACGCCTATTCAAATATATTGAAAATTTCACCACCAAAACATTGGAAGTTTTCAGATTAAAATTCTGATATTTTTCGTATTTCTTCTCAAAACGTATATTGTTGTACTCATTAGAACCGCTTTGCCGAGGCGGTTCTAACGGGTACCCACAATCTATGTTTTCGAGCAGAAATAAGAAAACTAATGTATACTTCTGTAAACTCCTGTATTACTATATAAAAGTGGGGTTCAAAGGGATCAAAACTATATAGGCGTGTTTTCGTGATGGGTAAGATCAGTATGTTATATATGGTATTTTCCTTTTGGATATAGAACCACAAGTGGTTTTATTGATGACAAAATAGAGATTACTATACGGCGATTTTCATTAATAGCCCATATCAACCCGAGACACCCATATCTGCTCGAGGGCATTCGGTCCTCGGGTTGATATTATTTGAGGGTTGAAATGGGGTTTGCTATGAAAATTGCCATATCATTATCTATTTATCATACATTTTTCTTTCTTAAAAGTTTGCCTCTTTAATATTGTATGCGGAGTCAGAGGTAAGACCGCCGAGTGCTCCGAATGTGTTGATATGAGTTTTTTGCCCGAGCAAAAAAGCCGTATCACCCACGTGACCCATTATCACACCTTCTGCGCTCAACAAGAGTGATATGTGCTTGAAAGCCATGTTAGTATCTCAAATGCAAAATTAACATATTTTCTAGTAAATGTATGATAAGAGAGACTATCGTCTTAACTCAGCTTTATATAATTTGTTATCCTTCATCATACTGACTAAACATTAAAAGTCATGTATGTTTTATTGTGTTCTCATGGGTCGTTGACCTTTTGTATGAATAAAGTCTATTGTATTATATTATTCTTTGTTCAATGATTGTGACTTTTCCCGGACTTCTTCTTTACAATTTTACTCTTTAACTAAATCATATACTTTTGCAAAACGTATAGATCCAGATGTGACGTTAGGAGCCGTCTCGTCAGGATCTACTATGTTTACCATTCTTGTTTTTTTTTTTATTTTTATTTTTTATTTTTAAATTGCAACAATTGACAATTGATATGTCAAAATTCAAATTGGAAGCATTTCAGAAACTCATGGCTGAAAGGGTAAACTTACGTAAAATAAAAAATATTGCCTTTGAAAACAAAGAACACACAAATTCACGAAAATCGGAGACTCGGTTTGAAGTTGTTGTGTTAGTACTTACATAAATAATTTGTTTAAAAACCATCTTATGTTAACACATGAAAACGACCTGATGCAGTTTGCGGACAATACAGGTCCAGATCAACCTGCGTATTCACTTGCGCAGGCTGATATTGGCCTTTGTTCTCTGCTTATACACTCAGTGTATTGTAGTTTATGTGAAAATTTCAGTCAATCTGTGCACTGAAGAAAGCTTAAATTCCGAAACTAGTTTACAGTAAAATTTCTTGCGTTGTGCTGATTTTTATCCCAAGACAGTATATGTCAACGAACAGAAAATGTTTATACCAGACTGCATGGATTCGCATTCTCATCTGGATCTTCAATATTTGCTTACAGCACATTACGAAAATACGTCTATTCAAATATATGGAAAAGTTCACCTCCAAAATCTGAAAATCTTCAGATAAAAGAACTATAAAGAAATATTTTATCATATTTATGCTCAAAACATAGATTATGGGTACTCGTTAGAATCGCCTCGGCGAGGCGGTTCTAACGAATACCAACAATCTATGTTTTAAGCAAACATAAGAAAAATAATGTATGCCCCTGTAAACCCCAATTTTAGTATATAAAAGAGGGGTTTAAAGGGGTTAAAATTATATAGGCATGTTTTTGTGATGATAAGGGCCTTTTTCCCATGTTTCGCATCAATTCATTGATATTCTATGACTATTTCTGTATTCTGTGTAAAAACGAGAGATTCATCATACTTTTTGTACGGAATTCCTCCACTGCTTGACGAACTTAGCTGCCTAAGAAATTATATTCCCGCACCCAAGAAGTCCATTCTATTCCTATTTAGTTTGATATTGCTTGATGAGCGACAAACAGTGTCGACCCTGATCAGACGGCGCGTTCTGTGCCGTCTGATCATGGTTCTACACTGTTTGCACATACCTACCTATCTCAATTATGTGGCCTCGGTTTTCAACTCCTCCCACGGGACCTGGCGAATGTAAATGCATGAAAAACCATGTTTGATCCCTATATTGAACCAGTTCATGCCCTTACATTAAGAACTTCCGGAGCAATAGCAAACTCTAAGACAAACGTATGAGGTTTCATGAAAAGCTTGGTCTACGCTTCGCACACAATATAGGGGTCAAACATGGTTTTTCATGCATTAATATTCGCCAGGTCCCGTGGGAGGTGTTGGAAACCGAGGCCGAAGGCCGCGGTTTTCAACACCTCCCAAGGGACCTGGCGAATGTTAATGCATTGAAAAACCATGTTCGAGCGCTATTATTGCATATAAACTGAAAACATTTGCTACATTTTGCGTTATTTCTTGCACTATTTTGTTTCGCCTTTTCACCGGTGTCTCGCGAACGAAATTTCCACTGACTATGCTCCTTCTAGGGCCGGGAAGTACACATCACGTAACGGCAGCAAATCTGTGGCCCCGTTACGAACATATTGAAAGTTGCGTAGCCGTGCATTAACAGCGCGTGAATTGCCTTGTTAATACACGGCTTTTCGCCTGCGGCACTGCTTTTTATGTAATAATATATGTTAAAGCTGATTTGAATAGTCTTGGAGTTTTTTACATGAAAATCTTGTCTAAATCGGCTAAATTCCAAATTGAAAAGGGTGAATTCGAGAGGTCTAAATGAGATCTCGTCTAAATGAAAATGACACTCACATTGAAACATAATTACAACTAATTTCGCATCGCGTTTGAGGCTTACCTAATCAAAACTAAAGTAAGCAGTTATAAGAATATCAAAGTTTTGTCATGCTGTCCCGGGAATGCTATAAATTGCGCTTAGCAGTACTAATGCATCCACCCACTTTAAAATTGAAATTGTCAAGATTAATGTATTTTCTATAACCTTTGATAACGTGCTGCAATGGTAACCTTTTAGAACACTTACATAAGTACAGTGTGCCGAAACAAGTGCGCATGAATGGAGAACACCTTCTGTATATGTAGGCGTTCCAATAAACATTAGTTTATTCTGTTCTATTCAGTGCTATTCAGTTCTAGTCTCGTTTTTTTTTTTTTTTTTTTTTTTTTCTTGTAGACAACACGAATAAAGTCTATGGTGCATTGTGGATCAACAATTAATTCTCTTCCGTGTTCCAACCAAACCGTATGTTGGGCGTAGACAATAATACCCGTCAAATACGACTACATATATAAATAGTTACGCAAATTTTCCCTTTTTCATGACATCATGTGCTTCGTCTTTTCCAAAAGGGCTTGTATGAAAGATTCGAGTGTAATGTGATGTGCGTTTTTGCTTGTCAATATATTTTGTCGATGTTTCGACAACTTTTTTAGAGCCGAGTTCGAAAAATTTATAAGGTACATTTAATAATCAGTGATGGTTATGAAAACAAAACACTAGGTGTCTGGCAGACAAAGTGACATCTATCACTGGTTTCCATTAGATTTTTTTTTTATAAACCTCTCAACGTATGTAGACAGCTATTAACCCTTAAACTGCCAATCACAACAATTGTCGTCTGCTTGTCATCTCCTTGTGATTTTAAAAGCCGTTTTTGCAAACAGTGTGGACCCAGATCAGACTGCTCCTCTAGGAGTAGTCTGATCAGGGTCCACATGTGTGCCTGTATGCAAAAAATGGGTTAGAAAAGTTTGTAAGAATAATCAGCAGACGACATATACAGTCGACATTTTCAGATGCAGGTTTTCTTGGCATTTTAAGGGTTAAATTTGGCGTAATAGCTATTAATAAAAAGTACATAATACAAACAATTTATGTTGTCTATTTTAGTTTCAAGGAAGGAATTAATTTAAAGTGTTATGACAACAGTAAGAAAAAGCTTGAACAGGGGAGATTTGATACAGAAGAAGTGCAAAAAGAACCACAATCACAGTACATAGTCTGACACCAAGAGGACAACAAACACACTACAACAAACAGAACACATGCCACACAACCAAACAAAAGCCAATGACAAGTGATTACCTTTTAACCCATGTACTGCTGAACCTGGATACGCCCTGTCTTAATAGTTAACCCTAGTCCTGCTGAATCCGGATGTACCCTACCTGTACAAACAGTTTAGATCAAGATTAGTTGGCTTCTAAAGAAGCAAACTGATCTGAATCTGCACTGTTTCTCATTCAGTATTTGAACTGGTATCAACAACATATATCAAGTAATCTGATTGGTTGAAAACAAGAAGTGGGCGTGGCATCATAATTTATTCAGCATGACAAGGGTTAATATTCACGCGGTAATCTCATTTAGTGTTATGTCATTTTAGAATTTAACAAGATGTAACAAAATTATCATTGATACAATACAGAAGCCAGAGCTGGATAAACTGCCCAAGGAGTAAATAAAACTTCGCCACAATCGTGACAGAAGTATACAAAGGTTATATTATATACCTATACGACAATGTTGTCAAACTAGCATTCTGTTTGAATCTATGTCGGACTGTTTTCGGCTCGATAGAATTCCTGTTATGGAAGTACATGGGATACCAATAATATAGAATTGTTTCATGTAATATCCGCATCTCCAGATAGTGTGTATGTGAGTAGCGTAGTAGCCGACGACGAGGCGTGGTTGTGCTTTATAACTTCGGTTTGTTTCATTTCAGCTTAATAAATGCATCCGATTCCGGTTACCACAACCGGAAGCAAGCAACCGCAAAAAGACATCTCAGACAGAAAACAGTCACAGCCTGTTTTTGGCATTGCTGTTCCGTCATTAAAATGTCCATGCACTGGAACTAATTAACCTACAGACCCTCGTGAGAGACAGGCCTATTATATTTTCATTTTAAGGGGAATGAATCAACTTTTATGGAAGGCAACCCATGCTTTCGCTTTCCTTCTGAAAGGTTTGACTCTGAAGGAATAACTGTGCTCCCGTTTAGAGGAAGTTATTTCGTTTCAGCGTAAACCCCTTTTCAAAAGGGACTTGGTTTGTAGAAAAGCCGATAGGGAGTTTCAAAAGCTGACTCCTTTGTAAAAGTTTCGCAAGATGTACCGAGCGTGTCTAGTTCCCTTAACCTGCAGACCTTCATGATTGACAGTTCCATTATACTTCCATTTTAAACGTTGATGACTGAATAAAACCAGTTGAAAGTCTTACACATTTCGAAATGGATATATTTAGTTCGCCCTTTGACATTTGCGGTTTTTAAAAATGTTTATTGACCTTTACCACTCTATGGACAAATTTAGACGACGACAAATCGATGATATATTTTTCGGTATTTCCCAGATAATAGGCTTCTATATTGCATGCAAATTGTCACCTGAGTTCAATGCCTAATTGCTGTGAAAAAAATAAGAGCAAATCTAATGTCGTTTTATCCATCGTGATTAGCGCCTCAATACTTGGAAAGACCTATAAATTACCTATAAAATGCTAAAAATCCTAAGAATGATTTCCATTTCGTGAAGACAAAATTAATGCAGTATTTAGGACTTCTCAGTAATAACTAAGTGTTTCTTTTACACAACAACATTGGCGCGGTAAAGACATCTTCTCATTCACTTCCTTCCGAGAGTGGGCAAACTTGTCAGAGAAACAAAAATGACTGTCTTCATTTCAGGATGTCTGAACGTCCGCTTTCGGGATGTGAGACAAAAGTTGCTAGTATCATGCTCGGGTTTACCTGATGTGTGCAAATAATCGAATTAGTCATTCAGCAGGATACTGTACACAGTAAATAAGAGCTCAGAAACTGATCAAATCAGATTCACATTATCAAAGGGAAAGACCCACAACATCAAAGGGAAAGACAGACAAATACAACAAAGCAGCCACAAATGAACAAACGGCAAGCAGAGTCGGCAACTCTTTCCCCAAAATGATGGCAATTCTGTGACCCAGACATATTGAATATATAATCAACTTACATAATTATTAGAAGAAAAGCATTAGAAAGTGAAACCTACATAACAATTAACAAAAAGTACCACAATAAAAGTACCGCCTTGGAACGGTCAGTAATGATACTGGAGAGAGGGCGCTTAAGATAGCTTTACAGGTTCCCAGCTTCCAGAGTGGTGAAATATATATTTGTTTGGTCCGTGTGGAGGTCTTCTAACTCACCCATGAATCATTACGGACAGCAGATAAATCACACATAAAGCCTTTCGTATTGAAGCAAAGATGAAGAATCAACAGAAATAACGTGTTGAGACAGATGGAGATCCTTGGATTGTCAAACAACACCACTGGAATACTGGAGCAAACGAAAACAACCAGTTGAACCCCGGTGAGCCGAGAAACAGACATAAAAAGTTCCGACCCAGACCATCTAATGAATATCTTTTTTAATCGGGGTCATCATAGAGTTTGAACCACGACCAATCGAAGTGCAATTAAAGAGGTAAGCAAAGTGGTCAACAAGCAGACTGTTTCATGACACCAATCTCATACACGTTCGTTTATAACATATGACATTTTATTAAAATGATCAGAACATTCAGGTTTTCCTACATTTTTTTCTAAACTTAAAGACTAAATCACCATAAAATTCAGGCTCCGATAGGCCTTGTAGCAGAAGTATCCGTAGTGTCGACGATAAAACTTAGAAAAAGCTTCTCTAAGTTTATGATACCAATGCCCCTGTGGGATAAGTTCCCAGCTAGCATTCTACGTAAATCTACATCGGGCCGTCATCGGCCCGTCAGCTACCCTGACGGGCCGATGACGGCCCGATATAGACTTACGTAGAATGTTGACTGGGTTTGGCAGTCAAAGTTTTGTTATGAGCATTAAAGTCAGCCAAATGAATAGCTACACTTGCAAACCCAATAAGATGAGAAATATAAACACCATAAGAAGGGGCACGAGGAACGTCGCCACCCAAAACACGGAAAATTAACAATGTCAAAATCAAAATCATCGCGTTACAGCAGTTTTACAGGTTTGCATATCTCAACTTATAAGATTCGCCAGAGCTTCTTCAAATCTTAATGACTTAAACTTATGTAATAAAGCCGTTACTGCCAAACTTCTGAGGTAGGGCTATCGTTATTTTAAACTTCGTAATGCGTTTTCGAAATTTTATCGCAGACACAGTGCCTTGTTAGAAAAAATATAGCGTCAGTCTGAAAACACTTCTGCAACAAGGTATATCGGAACCCGAATTTTACGGTGACTTAGTGTACAGATTTAGAAAAATTGTAGGTAAATCTAACTTTTCGTAGCAATTCAGAAAACTTATTAACCGTTATAAAAGAATTGGCTATAGCCTGGATATTATGCGGCAGACTGCATGCCTAGTTGTCAACTCAATCATTGTTGATAGCTATGCTTCACTCTTTAATTGCACGACGGCGGTTCGGACCTCAGACTCAATGACGGCCTCTTCGTAAAACTTTAACCAGTGGGTTGGGGCTTGACGATATGTCTGGCTTGGTCCGCCGTGGTTCAACTATTGGTTTTCATTTACTCTGGCATACAGTAGAATTAGCCATGAGTACTCGTCTTTGTTTATTATAGTGATTAATTTGATTTTTATGTTTTCGCTTTGATGCATTGACTGAGTTGGGAGCCTTTATGAGAACCGAATTTGTATGTATTTCTGTATTAAGAGTAGCATCTGGACCCAGGGTGAAGTTAGCTAGCTGTAAAAGTGCTTTAAACCCCCGGTGGTTTGCTCTACCGACCGTTCTAAGACGGTGGTCCCGGTGTTAGTCTTACTCTTTGTTGCTTTGTGGTTTATTCTACGAGGCGATTTGTTGTATGTCTTTCCGTGTGTCATTTTGTTCATGTGTTTATCAGTCCTTTTAATATTGCGATTACCTCGCTTGGGGAAGAGAGAGCTAATCTTAGTGCTTTTCGTACGTTTGTTTGATTTGTGCTTGTTTAGATTTGTCGGTTTCCTCTTCCTCTTGGGGTCTGGGAAGGGCTGCGGTTTGTGATTGTGGCACTCCCTGGACTTTTCTCTTACCTTTTTTGCTCCATCCATTATTGTTTAAATAGCTCAATTTATATGAAATGTCCATACGTTTTACATACTGTTTGTATCTGATTCTTTGTAAATTTTAAAATTCAATACATCTTTTTTAAAAATTCATCTGCTGTCATGCCTCCGTGGTTAAGTTAGTGGTTTTCCTCTGCTCTGGCTACCAAGGTCCTGTTGTTCAAAACCTATTAAAATTGTTAGCTTACATTAAAATTTCTGTCTAGAAATATGGCAAATACAAAAAAGGGTAAGAGAAAAGTCCAGGGAGTGCCACAATCACAAACCGCAGCCCTTCTCAGACCCCAAGAGGAAGAGGAAACCGACAAATTCAAACAAGCACAAATCAAACAAACGTACGAAAAGCACTAAGATTAGCTCTCTCTTCCCCAAGCGAGGTAATCGCAATACTAAAAGGACTGAAAAACACAAGAACAAAATGACACATGGAAAGACATATAACAAATCGCCTCGTAGAATAAACCACAAAGCAACAAAAGTAAAACTAACACCGGGACCACCGCCTTAGAACTGTCAGTAGAGTAAATCACCGGGGGTTTAAAGCACTTTTACAGCTAGCTAACTTCACCCTGGGTCCCGATGCTACTCTTAATGCAGAAACACATAAAAATTCGGTTCGCATAAAGGCTCCCAACTCAGTCAATGCATCAAAGCGAAAACACAAAAATCAAATTAATCACTATAACAAACAAAGACGAGTACTCATGGCTAATTCTACTGTATGCCAGAGTAAATGAGAACCAATAATTGAACCACGGCGGGCCAAGCCAGACATATCGTCAAGCCCCAACCCACTGGTTAAAGTTTTACGAAGAGGCCGTCATTGGGTCTGAGGCCCGAACCGCCGTCGTGCAATTAAAGAGTGAAGCATAGCCATCAACAATGATTGGGTTGACAACTAGGAAATTTTGTTTTTGCTAAAAAATGTGAGTGGCTTGTGGCTTTTGTATTGCAAAAGCTATTCTTATTTTTGCAGCAAAAGTATCAGTTTATTTGCAAATATCTCAGCTGCAACAATTAACGAGTTTGTCATTAACGAGCTCGTTAAGCTAGCGATGCTTTGAATAACTAGGCCAAGATGTCTGATATGAACTATCATCCTTGTCCCTTTACAGCGATTCAACTTGATTGACACTCTTTTTTTCTGTTAAGCTTTACTGATTTGGTTACAGAGATCTACACGAGCCGAATAATCATTTTTCATTTGTACATTATTTGAACGTACCGAATTAAAGGTCTGGTTGTTTTCACTACTGACCATTCTGATGCGGTGGTTCTGGTGTTTGTGTGACCTTATGGTTGCAGCGTTCTTCAAATGATTTTTTTTATCTTTTCATATGGCCTTATTATTGTGTTTTTTACGTCGTGGATCCTGTCAGGCATTGCGGTCACCTCGATGGGGAAGAAGGAGCTGTCGGTGTCATTGGTAGGGTATGTTCTGCGATTGTGGCTCTTCCTTGACAGCTATTATATTATCCTGAAATAATCCTGTTTGATATTTATTGCGCGTGTGTTGTATATGAATATATTGTGCTATCTGTTGCTAAATACTGAACATGTAATTATGTCCTTCTATTATTTTTCTATGTCATTGTTTTACATTATACTGAAATATCTACATGTCAACTGATACTATATTTAGTTCTTTGAAATATTCATCTGTCATTGAAATGTTCGATATAAATAGCATTCTTGAACAGCGTGTATCGTTATTTAAGTTGAACTTCGTATCTATAACCTGCCAAGACAGCTGTATATTTGAGCCGCACTATAGGAAAATTGACTTCGGGCTCATACGGACAATGAAGGTCCTGATCAAACTGCGCAACTGCACAGTCTGTTCAGGACCTCCTCTGTCTACTAACAGAATCACTGGGTACTAACGATTATATTGACAAGCACATAAGAAAAGTTATCCGTCCTCCGACCTGTGCATTCAATGTTGACGTGTACCCCGAAGAACACTTTTGTGACGGCGCGGATATTTTGCAACATAAATGGAACAGGCAGAACGGAATAAAGTGTAAATTTTAAAGTGCATACAAGGAAATGTTGTATAGATCAGAACAAGGTCCAAAGGAAAGTCATTGTGGAATAGGACTTTATTATACATATATGATTGTATGCGAGGAACACATCCAAGGAAATAAAGTACCACAAATCAAGTAAATCCGATAGCGTCAAAACTAATTATCTGTTGTTTATTAAACTTCTACCGCGATTTTACTGATTTAAAACAGACTATCAAACAGACATCGATGTCTCTAACAAAAGAGCCTAGCGTCAAAATATGCTTAACGTTGCTTGCTATTTATAATATAATTATACGTTTTGCACACAATGTCCTAACATACTTCGTTGAGTATATTCAGTGGAGAAATGTGAAGAATATTTTCGAATAAAATGTTTCCATTAATTCAGTTTACTACAGAAATTGAATAAACCAGATAAAATTAATTGTTCGGAAAATATTTGAAAACAAAGAAATAGAAAAGACATATGGTTTCTAATAACTTATGATCAGTCACAAATAAGATTTTCATTTAGAATAAAACGCCAGGCGAGAAATGTTTTTCTAACATATTTCAAAAAAAAAAAAAAAAAAAAAAAAAAAAAAAAAAAATTAACAGTGGTAATACGGTAAATTAAATAATATAACTGTAGTTAATCAGGAATTCCAAAATCACGTAGCATACCGTTCCCGAGGCATCAAAAGAATAAGAGATGGGGAACAAATAATGACAAAACAAACGTCACATATAAAACCACAGATCTGCAACAGAAGAACCGCTTTGGAACGGTCAATAAGAACATTGCTTGGGGGCTTAAACTAATTTTTCTCGCGCGACAACTCACCCTTAAAACTACTGCAGTAACAAATTACAAATACGTGTTCGGTCCGCAAAGGGGTCCTCTATTTCATCCGTAAAATATCACAATGAAACATATATAGTCATAAATACTCTGACGAAACAAACCTAAGGGCTCAATGGCGATCTGAAGCATGACATATAAGACGGTTCAACTAAAATGCCCGAATACATAGTGATAATACGGTAAATGCAAGATGACATGTAAGACGGTTTAATTGATAAGGCAATAACATTCTCTTGCACTAGGAAACGTCTCTTTTGTGCACTTCGTCAGCAGAAGCAATTAATTACTGACAAATAAAGTTCTCTCTAAGGAGACATACATTTTATGTTTGGAAAGTATTGCCTTGACGCGGCTTAAACTGCTATAAATATTTGCATGTGAGGACGAGCGATTGTTGAGAAACACAAAGCAGCAGCAGACTTAATAGAATATAACAATATACCATGGCTTTAACGGCTCAGCCCATAAACATAAGAAACAGATCTGATTGATAAATTGTATATTTATTGTGTGTATATACTAACCGTTCAGCGAAAGACTCTCTCCAGACAGCGTGATATGCCAGCTGGTCTGCGTCTTTGCCAGAGGAGTATGTCTATAGGTAAACTTGATGACGTTGGGGCCAAATAAAAATTACTACAAGGAATGCATAATTTGGTACCTGTTTTGAATATCTAATGAGGTTCTAAGCATTTTAAATTAACGAAACTCTACTTCCTGACAGAAACAGTGCAGTTTTCAAGCAAAATCATCATAGGTCTAACGAAAAAGACATACCCGTATATAGAGGTATAATTTTGGTACATTATTACTTTCTTAAGTTTTGCACATTTGAATAAGGCTTTTATAACCATATAAAGCCTCACTAAATTTTCAAAATGGCGGCACCTGCAATAAAGTGCAATTTTCAAACCTTAAACTGTTTTTGATTCGATTTGACCAGATTTACATCCAGATTGTATGGTTCATCATGATCAATGATTTCAGTCACAGTCTTGACAATCATTGCTTTTCCCTTTTACTAATTGAAAGCAGTATCATTCAGGGCAGGAATCAGGATTATTTAATACGGGGTTAAAATTTTCTGAAGGGCTGTCGATTGGAACAAATTACCATACTTTCTTCCTCTATGTATTCTGACAGACATGCTTGGACAAACGGTTTAGATCCTGATTAGACGCCGCAGAAGGCGGCGTCTGATCGGGATCTATACTGTTTGCCACTCATCCTGTGAGTAAAACAAATGCACATATAGTACATGTAAAGAGTAAGGTAAGCAACTACTGATTAGAACTAATACAGTATCAAAAATTAATCAGATTCAAATTTCTGAAAAAAAAAAGAAGAAAAATTGGGTCAAACAGAGATTCGACTGAACCCTATGAATCCCCTCTGGATCTGCCCGACAGTTTTAATAACATATGATAAAATGTAACATTAGTTATATAAGATATTTTCTGAAATAGAGCTTCAAGGCGGTTCCTCTGTTGCAGTTCTTCTATATTTATGCCTCTAAGGTCATCACGAAAACATGCCCATATAATACTGACCCCCTTAAACCCCAATTTTATATAGTAAAACTAGAGTTTATAGGGGTATAATTTATTTTTCTTATTTCTGCTGAAAACATAGATTGTGAGTCTAACGAGTGCCCACAATCTATGTTTTGAGCAGAAATATTAAAAATAGCAGAGTTTTTTTTATCTGAAAATGTTCAGATTTTGGAGGTGAAATTTTCTATATATTTGAATAGGCGTGTTTTCGTAATGTCCCTCATGATTATCTCATTCTTCTGGTGCCTCCTTCGGAGGGTAGTGTGCTTCCGGATTGTAGCATTTTTCCTAGGTATCTTTACTTATATTTTCAAATATAGCGGAAGCATATTCTTAAATAATCTGAAAAATTCTAATCCAGTCCAGTCCACTCAGTCCAGTCAACTCCATTCTACTCCACTCTACTACTAAATTAAAAGTATTTTTTTTATTGTTGTTGTTTGTTTGTTTGTTTTTTTTGGGGTTATTTTTTTTTTTTTTTTTTCATTTGAAGCATTGATAAATCATCCGCATAGGGACACATAGGATCCTTTACGCACGATCACCTTACAAAGGTCTTTAAGTGTCAGTTCTCCATGCAGACAGTTGGAGAAATTTATAGAATTAATACTCCTAATCAATTTTGCCTGCTGTGTCACAGGTATATTGCAGAATGTAAGCTGATTAAATTCGGACACAAAGTGCCTTAATTTGGGTTAATGATTCCTCAATTATGATTTACTGGTACATGTAATAATGATTATTATATAGCTATCAATTTTGAACTGTAAAAAAAATATGCGATACAATCCGAGGAGCAAGTGTGCTGACATCACACGATATAGGCACGCTTACATGATATTGCACACTTCTTTGGATGCCTTCGAATATTACCGTTTATGACATATGATATCGCACTGGTGCAAAAATGATATCGTTTTAGGTTTGTGATATCAATTTTGCACTGTTCTTAGAATTGCTTTTCAGACAAAGAATTTTCACAGAATTTTGTCTATAAAGCATTTAATCGAGCAAAACTATTTCTAGCTATATAATAAAAGGGTTATTGAACTGATATTGGTGAATATTGTCATCACTGGGCCATAAACGGACAATCGCAAGCTCGTGTCTTTGGATATCCCAACTCGGGACAATATTCACCAATATCAGTGCAATAACCCTATAATAAAGCGAATGTCAAAGACATTTTTTATTAATTTTTGTGCATGTAAATGACAGCCTGTGACATATGTTTCTGTTACAAACATGTAGCACAGCTATATTTAGAAACTACTTATTAACTCTTTTACCCTTACCTTTCTGAAGTGGACTTTTCCATCTTTGAATTTGTGCATGTCCATTGTTGTAGATAAGGATAAGGGTTTAAGTTTATAATCACAACATAATGCCAATCAGTGTAGATCCTGATGAGATGGCTCATAATGAGCCATCTCATCAGGATCTAAATTGTTTGCTAAAGTAACTGTAGGTCTGCAGTTTCGCACAATACAGAAGCAGGCACCATGCAGATGTAAAATGTTTCAAAATATAACTGGGAAGATGCTTGTTTTGCCTATTTCATTCAAAACATTATACCAAATATCACATTGAAATGCAAATACTGAAAATGTAGACTCTTCCTGTTATTTTCGGTCCCTTTGTTTTTGTTTTCTTCGTCCATCAACAATGGACCCCATTTTGTAAAATCTTCGCTTCTTTATTTAGCTAATATGTCAAAACTAGTATAGCATCTTTCAGCCTGGTTCTCAGTTCCGTGACAATCAGACACTGGAAGGGATTTTACACACATTTTGTCAGGCAATTGGACAGAACGAATATGCTAATACAGATGTATCACATCTGATACTGTAAAAGAATAGGCGGAATGGTATTATTTAGGCGTATCAATTCTATAAATTTCTCTCTTTGTCTGTAATAAGAGTTGACAAGTAAAAAGCGAACTTTGTCCTATGTCTGGATACTGATTCTTTAAATTCAAAATTCAAATTGATAGTTTGTATGTTCTTTCAGCAGTTGGTTAAGGATCGGAATATTTCGTACTAAGGAGTCGGACTGACATGTCTCATAAGATAACGCGTATAAAACATTAACACACATATGGGCTGCGCCATGCGAAAACGTGTCTGAGGACACAAGCGGACAGCGACGGCCCAGATCAGCCTGCGCATGTGCGGAATCTGATCAGGGCCTACACTGTACGGTAATAAAATCATTGGATACTAGAGAATGTATGAATGGAGAGCAAAGGCCCGGCTGACACTTTGCGCATGCGCGGGATGATCTGAATCTGCGCATTTTGTTCGAAGGCTCTTGTTGCTTGACGCGGTCCATATGATTTGATATAGCCTACTTCTCACATAATTGTGTTCTTTATCTCATGTGTTCTGAAATCTCATTGACAAGATTATGCAACAGCGTTCTTGTGTTTAGGCCATAGACTACCATTGATTTTCTTATTTTATACATTTTTGCAAATGTTCTATAGCCATCAACTCTTTGCTGTAAGTTAAAATGGTCAATACTTGGTACTTGCCTGACAAAATTCCTTCTAAAACAGGAAAAGGAATGATAGGTTATGTGTCATGTAATCAGCTTCCGCCTCTTTGAAGCGTCTGACACAGATCTTATATGAGGTCAAGGCATGTGTAAGGATGGTTTTTGCCCTAATGATTTTCTATCTTCATATTCAAAGCAACCTACCAAAATATACATTTTGTTTTCTAATATCAACTGCAGAATTCTGAATTAGGTATTTTGACCACTTCTGACATCAGAGTAGTCAAAAGCACTTTAGAAACAGATAATGAATTAGCAATTTTTAATATGGAACTGCATGTATTTTTGAGTGGAACCAACCCGGTGCTCTGTAAACTTCACATCACGAAAACATACCTATATAATTTTGACTCCCTTAAACACCACTTTTATATTGTAAAACTGGGGTTTACTGGGGTATGCATTATTTTTCTTATTTTTGATCAAAACCATAGATTGTGGGTATTCATTAGAACCGCCTCGATGAGTACCCACAATCTAAGTTTTGAGCAGAAATATGAAACATATCAGAAATTTTATCTGAAAACTTTCAGATTTTGGTGATGAATTTTTCAGTATATTTGAATAGGCGTGCTTTCGTAATGAACAGTCTGTAACCTTTGAATCGGAATCTGCGCCAGAGCATTTAAACCAGACGCGTCCTCTTATTCATAATTTCTGTTTAATGCTGTTAGTTTTATAGAATTTTACAGTATAATGCCTTTTCGAGCCATTATAGTTATATTGTTATGAAAAAAGTGGCATTATAATCTCAAACCGTTTTCTCTTTGCTCTTGTCCGGAATGAAACCTAAACATCCTAGGGAAATAATTCGAACAAGAATTGACCGGAAGTGTCGTATTTGGTTCCTTAATCATAACTCAGCTAATGAAAAATACTCGCGAATACAGCTGTCTCGTGAGGCCCAAATATTGGCAATGGTTCTGAAAGCGGACTACGCGGATGCGCAGGCTGATCAGGGCATTCGCTGTCTGTACTCAGTGGCCTGAAGACGCATATCCATTAGCTGGAAGCTCGAGTCTTTTGATCAGTGGAAACTTCATTTGCTTCTAGCTAAGTCCATTAAATATGCGAAGACGCTACCCCGCGTTATTATTATTATCATTATTATTATAATTAACACCATCTGCCCTGTGCAGCTCAGTGTGATGTACACGTGTCTGGTTCTCTGATGACCGGGATCAGGTTTTATAAAGGGAAAAATGACGATACAACAATAGTTATAGTGTCTTATTTTGTTTATGCATCTGAGGATTGCTCGGAATCGCAGGCTAATATGGCCGTCGCAGTTTTTTTATTTCGTAGCGTACTGCGCGCATTATTATTGAAGGTAAACTATGAATGAAATAGTAACACAAAGATGTTTTATGCAGCATTTTATTTCATTTTCTATATCTATTTACATTTGCAGATTAGTATTCTTATCTTCTAGTTTTACGATGAATCATCAAAATTAGGTGTCCATTTCTTTTGTTTGAATTAGATAAAAATGTCAGGTAAATAATAGAAGACACGGAATGACAGGTTATGTATTTATCTATTCTCTCCCGTGTCTATTAACTTTGTGGGACGAAAATACTCCACAGGTAGTTTTTATATAGAATGATGTAAACACGGAATGCGTTTGTTTTATTTGAAGTGTGTCCGTTGGATTCAAAATCACTTCTGAAATTAGGAATGCATTTTTAATGAAAATTTCAATTTTATTTGCTTATCGTTCGTACTTGTATTTACTTTTTCATAAAGTATTAGCACTGTTGCAATCTTACATCTCTCTCTTGATTATATCAAACATGTAGAAATGTCATAAGACTCATAAGTCTCTTTTAATCTTGCAAATTAAATACGGTGATGTAATTCTTATGGTTATTCAAATGATCGGATTTATGGTGCATTGATGTCGGAGGACAGGCGTTTTTATTTTAAACCAGATGTCGGAGAACGGTAAAATATTTAAAGCGAATATCACGTCTATCACACTGGTAAACGAAATGAAAACTGTTTAAAACTCTCGGAAACAAGAGGCTTGATTTGCAAAGATTGTAGACATCCAGGCTCCGAATTCATTTTGTTGATAGAGAAGGCTTATACAGTGTGTAATACAGTCGTTGTTCAGAGTTCAAAATATGTTTAAGTTGATGAAAGGCCATGTGACTAGGTCTATATATTTCACTCAATGTAAAACGGAGCAAAACCCGTCAGTAGGACAATAATCTTATAACAGGTCATTCTAAGCATATATAAATTTATCCAAGTGTGAGCTATATATACTGAGGTTTCGGATAGCCTCCCCCTCGTTAGTGTTTTCGCTGGGTGTCAAAATTCCGCGCATTGAAAGAGACCGAACTAACGAGGTCCTGCTGAGTAAACGGTCCTGTATATCTTTGCATGGCAGAAAAATACCCGGGCATCTGTTCAGTCTGATCAGAGGCTTCGCTATGCACTCATAAGGTAGCTAATAACCAAAGATTTCTTCATGCTCACAGCGAAGACTGGTCAGGCTTATCTGAGTCATCACCAGGCAAACAAGTCAAACTGTTGGTTTCGTCGTGTTGCATGCAGCTCAAAATTTACTTTTGGAGTTACTTTAGCTAAGGTTTGGCAGGATTTTATAGAACAGTCGGCAAATGAATAAGCCTAGGAGAGCAAATCGGTTGTTTTGTTTTCATGTATGACTGTTTCAATCTAAGATAGCATCCAAAGGGGTTGCTACTGACTATAACTAAGCAATTAAAAGAAGTTACTCAGGATAGGTGTAAGGAGTCTAACCGAGTCTTCCTGAGGCGCATCAAGTTGCTGAAAAAGCAAAATCTAAACGACATAGTATCCGCCTTGAATGTCCAGCCCAACAAAAAAGTAAATAAATAAAAGTAAATTTAAATACTTCCGAGGATGAAGGGCTTAAACTAGATTTACGTACGTGAACCCTTACCAAAGTGTCCTGTAGCTCAAACGTTTACATCTTGTTACAGTTAAGACTTCCTTTTTAACATCTCTAGCAAGTTCAGATCATTAAACTACATTTGCATATTGTCTTACCATCTCGCAAACACGCCTATATAATTTTGACTCCCCCTCCCTTAAACCCCACTTTTATAATAGTAAAACTGGGATTTACAGGAGTATACATTATTTTTCTTATTTTGCTAAAAAACATAGATTGTAGGTACTCGTTAGAACCGCCTTGCCGAAGCAGTTCTAACGAGTACACACAATCTATGCTTTGAGCAAAAATTTGAAAACTATAGGATTTTTTTAACTAAAAATTTTCCTTGTTTGGTTATAAAAAAATTCAATATATTTGAATAGGCGTGTTTTCGTAATGAGTAGTTTTTCCACCGACCGTTTCAAGGTGGGTCCTCTGTTGCAATGCTTTGTTTGTGCGTTGGTGTTTTCATATGTGACGTTTGTTGTATCATTAGTTGCTTCCTTGGGAAGGCTGTGCTTTAGAACTGTGATATTTCCTTGGCATTACGAAAACACGCCTATTCAAATATATTGAAAATTTTACAACCAGAAAAGGAAAATTTTTAGATAAATAAATTCTGATAGTTTTCATATTTCTGCTCAAAACATAGACTGTGGGTACTCGTTAGAACCGCTCTGCAAGGCGGTTCTAACGAGTACCCAGAATCTATGTTTTTTTAGCAAAATCAGAAATTTAATATATACCTCTGTAAAACCCAGTTTGACTTTATAAAAGTGGGGTTTAAGATGGTCAAAATTATATAGGCGTGTTTTCGTGATGTAATCTACTCATATTTTACAGATCAGTAAAACCTATCTTGTCTAATTACCACCATATACCATTCATACTTTGACATAAGAACCTTGACTGGTATGCTTCTTGAACACGATCTTTCTTTGCAAGTTTGACTATTTAAACCCCTAAATCCTAGAGATTTATAAAAAGTAATACGTTTAGCAACTAGGTACTGGAGCCATTCTAACTTTACCTTCACCTTTGCATTTCGCACGTCTTTTACGATACTTTCCCACATAAAACCACTTTTCTTATGGCGCTATTTAAATGCAAAAGCAATCGATAAACATGTTATTGCAAAAACAATAACAGGAACATAAAGCATAGAGTAATCTAGAACTTGCAAATTTCTACGCAATATATACTGAAACAATGACTAATATTGATTCCTACCATTATTATTGCAACTAAATCTTTGCTTTCGCAAACGTCGAATAAAGGCCTGCTCTGTCAGCATAAACTTTTAATGCGTTTCTTGATTTATATAAACTACATACATCAGAATGCAGAAAATGTGCAGAGAGCATACATATATGGAAGTAAAGTAAACAAAGTAATACACACTACCACACGCGAAAAGCACTGCATTCCAGTTCCTAAGAGATTGCAGTAATCATCGTGTTAATTCTAAATATTGGGATAGAAAGTCTATTTAAAAATGCCTATCCTAAGTATTATGACAGAGATGCCTATCCTAAGAATTAGGAAAGACAGACATATCCTAAATATTGGGACGTCCAGGCCTTTCCTAACTATTGGGACATCCAGACCTATCCAAAGTATTGGGACCGAGAGCCAACCCAAGACTGGGACAGACAGTCCTATCATAAGTATTTGGACAAACAGGAATATCCTAAGTATTGAGACAAACATAACAGATATGCCTATCCTAAGTATTAGGACAGACAGGTTTATCCTAAGTATTGAGAGAGAGAGAGAGAGAGAGAGAGAGAGAGAGAGAGAGAGAGAGAGGCCTATCCTAAGTATGGAGTCATTAATCCTATAATATCCTAAGTATTGGTACAGATATGCCTATGCTAAGTATTAGGACAGATATGACTGTCCTGAGTACTGGGGCAGTCAGGCCTAGCCTAAGTATTAGGACAGACAGGCCTATTCTAGGTACTTGGAAAGACAGGCCTATCCAAAGTATTCAAACATTCAAGCCTATCCTAAGTGTTGGAACAGAGAGGTATATTCTAAGTATTAGGATAGACAAGCCTTTCTTCAATACTGGGACAGACAAGCCCCATCATAAGTGTTTGGCCAGGAAAAGCCTAGTATAGTATTAGGACAGACAGGTCTATCCTAAGTATTGAGACAGATAGTCCTATCCTAAGTGCACGGACAGGCAGTCCTATCCTAAATGTTTGGAGAGACAGGTCTCCCTAAGTATTGGGACAGACGGGACTATCCTAAGTATTGGGACAGACAGGCATAATCTAAGTATTGGGACACACATGCCTATCCTAAGTGTTGGGACAGACATGCCTGTCCTAAGTATTAGAACAGACAGGCCTATCTTATTAGTACAGACAGTCCTAACTGTCGGGACAGACAGACATATCCTAAATATTAGGAGAGACAGGCATTTCCTGTATTGGGACGCACAGGCCTATCCAAAGTAATTAGACATTTCAGCCCTCTCCTAAGTATTGGTATAGGCAGACCTATCCTAAGTTTTGAGACTGAGAGGTATATTCTTAGTACTAGGACAGACAGATCTTTCCTAAGTATTAGGACAGACAGGTCTATTCTAAGTATTGGGACAGATCCGCCTATCCTATAAGAACAGACATGCTTACCCTAAGCATAGGGACATACAGGCATATCCTAAGTATTTAGAAGGATATGTATCTCTAAAGTATAGGGACAGAAAGGCCTTTTCTTAATGGTTGGATAGACAAGCTTATTCTAAGTATTGCGATTGACAAACCTTTTCCAAAAATTGGGACAAAAGGTCTTTCTTAGATATTAGAACAGAGAGGCCTATCCTAAATATTGGGACAAAAGTACCTAACCTTAATATTAGAATTGACAGATCATCCAAATTATTTGGACAGACAGACAGGCCTATCCTAAGTATCGGGACAGACAGGCCTATAAAAAATATGAGGACAGACAGGCCTATCCCAAGTATTTGGACATTCAGGCCTATCCTAAGTGTTAGAACAGAGAGGTATATTCTAAATATAAGAATACACAAATGTATCTTAAGTATTAGGACAGAGAGGTCTATCCTACGTACTGGGACAGACAAGCCTTATCATAAGTATTTGGTCAGGAAGACCTATCCTAAGCGTTAGGACAGAGAGATCTACCTTAAGTATGAGAACAGACACGTATTCAGACGGAAAATCCTATCCTAAGTTCGCGGACAGGCAGTCCTTACATAAGTTTTGGGAGAGACAGGCCTTTCCTAAGTACAAGAATAATCAGGGCTATCCTAAGTATTGGGTCAAACAGGCATATCCTAAGTATTGAGGCAGACAGGCATATCCTGGGACAGACATGCCTGTCTGTATTAGAACAGACAGGACTATCCTTAGCATTGGAACAGACAGTCCTATCCTAAATATTGGGACAGACAGCAAGGCCTATCCTAAGTGTTGGGACTAAGAGGTATATTTTAGTATTAGGACAGACAGGCCTTTCCTGAGTATTAGGACAGACAGGTCTATCAGACAGGTCTATCCTAAGTACTGGGACAGATTCGCCTATCCTAAGGACTGGGACATATAGGCCTTTTCTAAGTATTGGGATAGACCGGTCTTCAAATTATTGAGACAGACAGGCCTATCCCAAGTGGTGGCACAGACAAGCCTATTCTAAGTATTGAGATAGACAAGCATTTCCCAAATATTGGGACAGATATGCCTATCCTAAGTATAAGGACGGACAGACTTTTCCTAGATATTGGGACAGACAGGCCTATCCTAGGTATTGGGACAAAAGTGCCTATCCTTAGTATTTGGATTGATAAGTCATCCAAAGTATTTGGACAGACAGACAGGCTAATTCTAAGTATTGGGACAGACAAGCTTATTTTAAGTATTGGGACAGACATGTCTATCCTTAGTATTGGGACAGACAGGCTCATCCTAAATATTTGAACAGAAAGGCCTATCTTATGTATTGGGAGCAGGCAGTCCTATCCAAAGTATTTAGACAGATAAGCCTATCCTAAGTATTGGAATAGTTCCAGCCTAAGTATGGGGACAGACAAGCCTGAGCAAAATGTGTAGACTCTGATCAGAGACGCCAGAGAACGCAGCGTCTGATCATAATCTACACTGTTTGCCACTCGTTCATCGGGTTTAGACACAACGTGTTGTAATGTGAACCTGTTATATTTTAGAATCGTGTGGTAAGGAGAAAAGGTGTCCCAATATGTCTGGTAAATATGGTTATGTGGGACATAGAAGGGCAAATCTAAAAATGACATTAATATCATACGGTATAATGTTATTGTATATTACCGTGATTGTCCTAAAATTTTAAACCAGCCCATTTTACTGTCAGTTATGATCTCTACAAACTGCTGGACGAGTGCAAGCAGTATAGACCCTGGCAGCACGCTGTGTTTGACGTGCGATTAATGAAGGCAGCCAAATTGTTAACAATGACCTTACTTCTCTTTGGTCGGGGTCACCGTGTTTCTGCTAGTGGTGTTTGTTAGCTTTGACTTTCTGTCTATAATCAAGCCGTTATCTTTCTTTAATCACCATCACGAAAACATACCTATATAATTTTGACCCCCTCAAACCCCACTTTTATATAGTAAAACTGGGGTTTACATGGGTGTACATTATTTCTCTTATTTCTGCTCGAAAACATAGATTGTGGGTACTCGTTAGAACCGCCTCGCCGAGGCGGTTCTAACGAGTACCCACAATCTATGTTTTGAGCAGAAATATGAAAAATATCAGAATTTTTTATCTGAAAATTTTCATTTTTTGGTGCTAAATTTTCAGTGTATTTGAATAGGCGTGTTTTCGTAATGCAGTGTGCAGAATTTTTTATCTGAAAATTTTCATTTTTTGGTGCTAAAATTTTCAGTGTATTTGAATAGGCGTGTTTTCGTAATGCAGTGTGCAGAATTTACTTTATATGTGCTTATTTTTGTTTTTATATTTGACTTCTTGGTTATGCAAGCGCTATTCCAAACGAATATAAATATTTAGCTGGTATTGATCCAGGTTATAGACGATGATAGCAAGCCCATAAAACCAGGAATAAACCCCCAACAATTGCATTGTTGACTTTTCCCAGGCGAGATTTTTGCAGTTTCTCTTCGTTTTTTATTCCCCGATCGATAGCTTCGGTGGGTATGGCAATCAGCATGGCGTCTGTCCAGCCATCCGTCCGTCCGACCGTAGACCAACCATTGTGCGCTCCATAACTTAAACACCCTTAGACATATTTCGATAATATTTGGTAGAAATGTAGAGGAGGACCAGTAGGCGTGTCGCGAGCAAGAGAGACGACACTCACTGTCTTCGTTATATAGTTATTTATCTCCCCTGAAGCTGAAATCTTGTGCAGGCCATAACTCCCATACTGTTTGAGATAAATTGATGATATTTGGTAGGCATGAAGAGGAGGACCAGTAGGTGTGTCGCGTGCAAGAAAGACAACTCATTTTATTCATTATATAGTTATCTCCCCTGTAGCAGAAGTTGTGGACTCATCCTTCTGCGCTTCATAACTTTGACACCCTTGGACATATTTTAGTAATGTTTCGTAGAAATGGCGAGGTGGACCAGTAGGCGTGTCGCGTGCAAGAGAGACAACTCTCACTGTCTTCGTTATGTAATTATCACCCCTGAAGCCGAAATCTTGTGCAGGCCATAACACCCTAACTGTTCGAGAAAATTTGATAATATTTGATAGGGGTAGAGAGGAGGACCAGTAGGTGTGTTGCGTGCAAGAAAAACAAATCTCGCTTCATTCATTATATGGTTACCTCCCCTGAAGCAGAAATTGAAGTATCGTCCTTGTGCGCTCCATAACTTTGATACCCTTAGACATATTTTGGTAATATTTAGTGGGAACGAAGAGGAGGACCAGTAGGCGTGTCGCGTGCAAAAGAAACAACTCTCAATGTCTTCCTTATATAGTTATCTCCCCTTAAGCCGAAATCTTGTGCAGGCCATATATCCCATACTCTTTGAGATAATTTGATAATATATGGTAGGAATTAAGAGGAGGACCAGCACGCGTGTCGCCTGCAAGAGAGACCACTCTCACTTTATTTGTATGCAGTTATCTCCCCTGAAGCAGAAATGTACTCATCCTTGTGCATTCCATAACTTTGATACCCATAGACATATTTTGGTAATATTTGGTAGGAATGAAGAGGCGGATGCAAGAGAGACAACTGTCACTTTCTTTGTTAGGTAGTTATCTCCCCTGAAGCCGAAATCTTGTGCAGGCAATAACTCCCATACTGTTTGAGGTAATATGATAATATTTGATAGAAATGAAGAGGAAAACCAGTAGGCGAGTCATGTGCAGGAGGGACAACTCTCACTTTCTTCGTTATGTAGATATCTCCCCTGAAGCTAAAATCTTGTGAGCTCCATAACTTTGATACCCTTAGACATAATTTAATAATGTTTGGTAGGAATGTAGAGAAGGACCAGTAGGCATGTCCCGTGCAAGAGAAACAACTCTCACTTTCTTCGTTATGTAGTTATCTCGCCTGAAGCCAAAATCTTGTGCAGGCCATAACTCCCATACTGCTTGAAATAATATGATAATATTTGGTAGAAATGAAGAGAAGGACCAGTAGGCTTGTCATGTGCAAGAGAAACAACTCTCACTTTCTTCTTCATTATGTAGTTATCTCCCCTGAAGCCAAAATCTTGTGCGCTCCATAACTTTGATACCCTTAGACATATTTTGATAATATTTAGTAGAGACATTGGTAATGACTAGTAGGTGTGTCACATGATAAAGAGACAACCTCTGCTGTTGTTGTTTTCCAGTTACCTGAATGGATTTCTAAGCCAAATTCTTGAGTATGCGGTTTGAAATATTTTATAAAATTTAATAGAGGCATAGATAAGAACCAGTAGGCATGTCGTGTTCAAGTGTACTCTCACTTTCTCCATTATGTACCTATATTCCCTGATGCCGAAATCTTGTGCAGGCCATAACTCCCATACTGTTTGAGATAACTTGATAATTTTTGGTAGGGACATATACCAGGTCAAGAAGGTGTGTAGCATGCAAGGAGGACAACTTTTACTCTGTTGATTGTTTACGCCAATAAACATACAGCAAGTTCCTTTACCTTTACAAAGCATTTATATTTGCTATTATTTCTGAATATGTTTACTCACAAATTCAAAGTATTTGCAAATATTTTGTATCACATCAGAAGTACATGTAACTATTAGATGATTTTGACAAAAAAAAAAAAAAAAAAAAAAAAAAAAAAAAAATATAAATAAATAAAAATCAAAGAATACGCAAAAATAAAATCATTAACAGTACACCTATTATTGTTTTCACTTATTATTTTGGTCACATTTTATACTGTCTTTGCATCCTTTTACTTTCCCCTGTTTCAATATTTCCATGATATAAATTGAAATACACATTTAGAAATGGCGGTTTTGTCGGGGGATTTGCCATCTCCTCTGATGGCTATTTTTTATGTAATGTTACTTTGTGTGGCATGGCAGTTCTATGCACCTAATACCCTAAAACCTTTTCCGATGACGTGGGGGAGTGGGTAGGGGCCGTTTTGCAGGTAGGACTATGTTACTTGATTGTGATATGTCCTTATTATATCTATGTTTATATTTCATTAGGTGTACAAATGTTCAAATGCAGTTCTTCATGTATATTTCCTCATTGTTCGTACAATCATAAACTGACTTCTGGCCTTTTCTGGGTAACGGCATTTGAGCGACGACGTAAAACTACGTACCTTCTGATATGTGTATGTTTTTACAATAAGTAAGAAATTCTCGCTTTTGGATTTGTCTACTTTGAGTTGATTATAATCACTTTTGGGATAAGCACTTAATACTCTTTTTCTTCTTCTTCTTTGTTTTTGTAACAGCTATCTTATTGACCGCTTTTGCCCCTGTTAAATTGGCGTTCAGTAGCATTACGGAGACTGTTACATAGTCAAAGTTGCATAAGACATTTTTATGGAAAATTCTGTACATGGATTTGAGTGGCGTGAGATGTAGGTATTGAAACTTACCTGTAATCATGTGACATGCGATATCAGTATGGGGTCTGTTATATAATTCACAGTGACATGATATATCGCTATCAAACTGGATGCGGTTAGGTCAAAGTCTCAAGGGATATCGATATGGAGACGTTTGCGTAGATCTGTGGCATGATTTATAAATATTTCATCCGGAGCAGCATGTGCGAAGGAGCATGTGATATCTGTATAAAGGCTGTTATATAGGATGCATACGGGATGTGTATTTATGCGGTTTCATAGATCAAAGTGGCACGGGATATCAGTAAGGATGTTGTTACATAGTTTAAGTGGCTAGAGGGATCCATAAGTAGTATAGCGCGCATATAAGGTGTACCCAAAGTGCCGCCCTATACTACTTCCATATATCCATATGCCATCAATGTGGTATACTTGTAACGATGGTGTTACATAGATACACGTGACACGAGATATCAGCATGGAGGCAGACACATATATCAATCTGGAATAATACACCAGTATTAAGGCTGTTACATAGATTTTGATGGCATTGGCTGTCAGTATCGCGGCTGTAACGGAGACCATAGTGGCATGGGACATCAGTATGAAGGATGTGACGTAAGTTTAAGCGACATATCAGTTTGGAGGCTGTTAGAAAGTTCATTGTGACATGAGTTATCAGCTTGGCGGCTGTTGCGTAGATCATAGAGGCTTGTGATATCAGTTTGGAGGTTGTTACGTAGATCAAACGGGAATGGTACACCAGTATGTGTAGGCGGTTACGTAGATGAGTGGCATGATTCATCAGTATGGAGGCTGTGACATAGCACAAAGTGGTATGAAATTTAATAGGGAGGTTGCTACATACACGAAAGTAAACTCCTTCATTTAGAAAAATAGTAAAGAGAAATTGTACTGAGTCCCTGAAGATAGACAAATAAGCATAATTTCTTATTTTAGAGTGACGGATACATTTACAAGGGAGTCAACTCTGATAAGATGACGTTTTTGTTTGCATCCATTTAGAAGAGACTTTGTACTAAGGAAAGCGAATTGTTCTACTAAAATTATCTCCCTTTTACAAATATTAGAGGAAAATCTACCAAGTATACAGAGCCTCATTCTGAATCTCGTGATAATCGAAGGCAGTGTTCTTTTCTATGATGTCATCAGTGTCTTAACAGAATTGTCTACTAAAGAGTACCTTCAAATCTATGCCAAGTTTGATCAATAAAATTTGTCATGGCTTTGCGTTTGACGGCGAAAAGTAGAAACGAGGTTAGACACAACATTTCCTACAAGACTGCATGTTCGCCGAGCGAAGACTCAGAACAGTGCAGATAGTTTAGCTATTCGCCTGAAGACATAGTGTCATGTGAAGAAACTGGTCAGACTCTGCCAATGCGTAGGATGATTTGAGGAGTTTGCGCTGGACGCACTTGCATTCTTTTAGGAAATGATGAGTCTAGACTCAAAGTTTTGTCAATCAATCTTACTTTCGGAGCTGTAGACACAAACAATGAAGAAAGCCTCTATAAATAAACACGTAAATTTAAGTAGCAATGCTTTTAAGACAAAAATAGATTAAGTGCACTAGTAATGTTGAATTTGAATTCTGTCATCTGAAGAATTAGAGGACAATTTGTATACTCAGATCAGATGCCAGTGAACGCGACGCCAGATATGATGAGAAGATGAAAACATTTTACCATGCATTCATGAGCTTTTGGACACATCAACAGACATCTAAATGGTTCTGGTCAAATTTTGTGACAAGTAAGGTGAGGAACTAATTTGTCCAAATGCCAATGTTCAATACAATTTTCGTTAATCTGGAATTTATGCATCCGCCGGTCAGACTTACGTCACCCAAATGGAATAGGGAAGAGCCTCGTGAGAGGAACTGAATGCTAGGTTTCAGGTATTTAAATGGTTCAAGTACTTTAGAACAGTGTAAATAATTAGTCAAATTTAACCACAGCCATTAATAAAGAAATTTATCATTTAATATCTTTCGAGTATATGTAGTTGTATGTGTGCAAGGTACACATATATATGTAAGTAGGAGCAGTTCAAAATATAAACGGTAAACTTGAGCTTAAAGAATTCATGAAGATTTTAGTAAACAAAAGCTATAAAATTCATTTATTTTAGAAAAAAAAAAAACAACATAATACACAATTTATTAAATTAAATTATCATGAGCATATACATGAACCTATAATTGTAACCGAAACCTAGTCCTAATATGAGTTTCATCATATTATTATACTGCTTCAAAGATAATTTATAATTTTTCTGCGTTGCTCTACTGATGTGTTAGATAGCTCCTGTGCGGACCGAACAACAATAATATGTAGCTGCAACTGTATCAAAATTAAGGGTGAGGGTTGCGCACTGGTGAGCCCGCCCGCCACGACAAGAAAGCAGGCTTACGCCTCAATAATTGACCGTTTTAAGGCGGTCTGGAGCGGTCTGGAGCAGTTACACTTCGTTTCTTCGTTCTATGTTCGTTTTTGTGATGTTAATTCGTGTCATTCAGCCCTCATTACAAAAACACGCCTATTCAAAGATACTGAAAATTTCACCACCAAAAACTGCAAGGTTTCAGATAAAAAATCTGATATTTTTCTTATTTCTGCTCAAAACATAGATTGTGGACACTCACTCGTTAGAACCGCCTTGCCCAGGCATTTCTAACGAGTGTCCACAATCTATGTTTTTGAGCGGAAATACGAAAAATAATGTATACCCCTGCAAACCCGAGTTTTACTATATAAAAGTGGGGTTTAAGGGGGTCAAACTTATATAGGTATATTTCGTGATGCTACGTATCCTGTGCCTTGAGGAGAATGGCCTCATAATGATAATGGCATATCATATTCACACGATGTCTTAAAATAATTATTACCCGGAGCTCAATATTCATCTTCAATTGTCTTCAAGCATTTTGGATATTGTTCGGCAGAATATGTTTACTACAGAAACGTACGTACACACTTAGCTACATCTTAGGCATATGCGGACAACGAAGGCCTATATCAGCTGTGCATCCGTGCAGAGTGATCAGTGCATTTGATATCTGTTTATTTTGAAGATGTGTTCAATAAGCTCTGAGGAATCTGACCTGACAGGGTAGACTGCGCAGTGTGATTCCAAAATTAAGAAACTTTGTACATACGATTTCTTTGTTGAAAGGCCGTTGTCCTTTTTCTTGATGTTTACAGGTAAAACTGTTTTTGTTTCAGTTATGGATTTGGTTTGTTTGGGTTCTACAATGCTGATAGATATAAATAAATGAGTAAAGGAACTAAAGGTTTAATGTATTATGAAACAAGGATAATGTTCAGTTGCCAAAGTATTTACGAGAATCCTTTTGTAAAGATGTTTATTTTAGTTGTCTCTTTATCGGCTTACGTGTCAATTTTAAGTGGTGTACAATGAACTAAGAGGTTAGATCAATGCCAGTCTAAAGCAGTGATGAGTTCCGGGTTTACGCGTGCTTTAATTGGTTAAACAAATATTAGAGTTCTGAAATTCATTATTTTGTATCCTCTTTCTTACAAAAAAAAAAAAAATAAATAAATAAATAAATAAATAAATAATTAAAATGGAGGGAACTGATTATCGACACTATGATTATTTAGTCAAATCTCTGTGTGTATATTTGTCTGTCTGTCGGTCTGTCTCTCTCTCTCAGAGACACTGACGCGTCTTATTCTACATCAAATATGATATTCAAATCAGAACTAAGTATTCAATTTTGAAACTCATATTTGTCTGTAGAATATGTGCGTCGCATTATATATATTGTTCTTAGCTTCACGAAACAATTTGCATATATGAACGGCTACATTTGTAGTTACAGTTAAAATCAACAACTATCTTAACAAAAATCTGGAAAGCTTTGAATTAAGATGTATGATAAGCATAAGGATTTCCACATTCAGATATAGAGGCTAGTGTTTGCTAGTGCAACTGCAAGGCCGGCATAAAAAGCAAAACATGAGTACAGTAAAACATGTGTAAGACAGCCACCTTTGAAACTGTCCTTAGTGGTTGATGTGGAAAGATGGTTGTCTTATAAAGGTACATGTCATGTAATTTTGCTTGTACCTTTATAAGACAGACAATTTTCCACATCAACCACTATTTAAAGTCAGTCTCAAAGGTGGCTCTCTAACACAGGTTTTACTGTACTCTTTATACACGTATAATTCACTTCAATGGTCCAATTACTATAACGAGTATCAATGACTGCATACTCTTACAGACATTAGTGTAATCTACGAGTACAGTAACTTCCCTTCGAGTGCAAGTATCAACACAAATAGCAGAAAACAAAATGTAGGAATACACACACATCATTATTGCACTTAAAAAGCAACATTAACAGCTTTCGTACTAACGGTAAATGTCCTACAATTTCGAACACTCAAGTTTTTGACAAAATGGCATACGCAAACAGTGCAGACCTGGATCAGGTTGCAGTTTGATCAGGTTCTACAGTGTTTCATATTACACTGGATGTTGTAAGAAACAACAGCAAAATTTAGAAAAATAAACTATGGAATAAAGTGTTCGAAATTTAGGACATTTACCGTACCCGAAATATTTGGTAGAACGGGCCTGAACAAATAGTGCAGACCTAGATCAGACAGAGAACGTGGTATCTTGGCTTCTGCAAGTAGGTTCGAACCAGAATTGAATGTGTTTCTGAAAAATTATTGGCAAACTGATTTTTCTGATCAAACTAAAATGATAGTCGCTTGTTACAAAACAGGTCATTTTGCAGCAAGCTGCATACGTGGGCTGTTAACCCAATTATATGCGGCAAATGCTTCCCTCTCGAATTGCTAAACTGTGATTAGATCCTCAGACTAAATGACATTCCATCCTCAATCAGTTTCAGCGTGGTGGTGCTTGACTACTACGAAACTACGAAAACACGCCTATTCAAATATACAAAAAAAATTCACCTCCAAAACTGAACATTTTCAGATAAAAAAAAAAACTATGATATTTTTCATATTTCTTCTCAAAACATAGATTGTGGGTACTCGTTAGAACCGCCTCGGCAAGGCGGTTATAACGAGTACCCACAATCTATGTTTTTTAGCAAAAATAAGAAAAATAATGTATACCCCTGTACACCCCAGTCTCACTATATAAAATCGGGGTCTAAGGGGGTCAAAATTATATAGGCATGTTTTCGTGATGGATTGGGCCATCGTGGTTCTGTTCGTGTCCTGTTCGTTCGCTCGGAGGTGGACAAAGATCCTGACATATATATCTGTTGTGGCTTTGGATAAATTCTGTAACGTCCATAAATTAAAAAAGATTGTTTGCAAAACTGATTGTTTCTGTACAATTTAAAAAGCTCGTAAAACGCTACAAAATGGTAGATTACAATATGGATATTCTGCGGCAAATTGCATGCATGGCTCTTAACCCAATGATGGTTGATAACTTTGTTTCCCTCTTTAATTGCACGACGGTGGGTCGGTCCTCAGACTCAGCGACGGCTCCCTCCTCAATATGTTTCAGATGGTTGGTGCCTGTCTATCTATGTCTGTGGTCGTGGTCATCGTGGTCCGGTCTGTGTGTGTGTGTGTGTGTGTGTGTGTGTTTTCGGGCCCTTTGCTTTGTTTCATCACAGTTGTTTTGATTATATGTGTTACACTGTGATGAGGTAGAACCCTACAGATGAGGTAGAACCCTACGAAGACAGAAAATATATGTAATTTAAACTGCATCAAAATTAAGAGCGAGGTGTCGATCGAGTAGAACTAGTCTACACCCCCAATAGTTTTACAACTGACAGTTCCAATGCAGGTTACTCTATTGCAGTTCTTCTTTGTGCGTCTATGATTTCATATGTGACGTTTGTGGTGTCCTTATTTGTTCCTCATCTCTCCTTCCTTTGGTGCCTCTGGAGGGCTGCGCTTTGTGATTGTGGCATTTCCTACGTATCTTTACTTTTTATTCTTTTTTAAATAGATTTCATTTTAACAAAAAAAAAGCACAAGGTAAAAGTTGAAATAATTATGACAGATTCCAATAACGTTGTTGTTTACTTCAAATCTTTAGGCAAAAATGCCTGAGCAACAGGGTTTCGTCTTGGGTCGGCCTATTTACTTAATGTTGAAAAAGTAAGTACAGAGATAGCAAGTTCCCCGGGTTTTCTTTTTTTTTTTTTTTTTTTTCCTGCTCAGCTGAGCCTTGGGACTAGGATGGAATACTGTCATTCTAAGACTCGGGATAAGAACAGAATACGAAGACAACCTATAAAACGATACCCTATCGAAAACGAAACAGACTGATTAATATCTTATTTGCTAGTTTTGCTTATTGGATGTGCTTCAAGCTTCCAAAGGATTCCTCTTTGGCATACCGGATTTCTTCTGATTCCAGACAAAAAGTATCACGTATTCCGTCTCATATATGGGATGCACCAAGCGAAAATGTGTCGTCAAGCATGCGCAAAATGCTCAGATTCATCCCATGCATGTGCAAATAAACATAAAAAAGATTGCCTTTGGAAACAAAGAACACACTACGGATTAGAAAATAGGAGTCTCAGTTTAGTGAGACTCTTCATAAGCAGTTAAGAAGTTTGCAACACTGCTTATGTCCTCTAGCGTATACATGAGCGGAACTCCATTTGCAAATATACAATGGTCCCAATAGCCCCAAAGAAAATGAAATAGAATCTGCACTATGGTTATATACGGGGAGACGTTCTACCGCCACATCAGCTGCAGTGTAGTAAAATAAAAATAAAAAAGATTGCCTTTGGAAACAAAGAACACACTACCGATTAGAAAATGGGAGTCACGGTCGGTCTGATCAGGGCATTTACTCTCCATTGCCTGGGTTCATTTTTTCTAACTTGCTGGAAGCTGAAAGCAGTTCTGGATATTCTTGTTCCGTTCCCGTCTGGGACATTGAAAACCATCACTGGAAAACGGAAATCAAGCGACATAATCCAGTCTGCTTACGTGACTGCTATTCGCCCGGAGTTACCTTGCTTAGTCGATCAACTGATACAGAAGACCAGTATCATCGCCTGTCAATTATTGATTACATGCTCGGTAGTTTTCGCCACTGCCGATTGTCGGAAATACGAGATTTTCTTAAGAAAAAAGAACAATACCACTGATAGAAATGTCAAAAAAGGACCAAAATGTTTTTCTTTGATTTTATTGAAACAAAGACCAAAATTTCCAACAGGCTTTTCTGCATTACATGCCACTAGCAAAAATATTCCAAATTGTAATTTAAATGAACTATTTGTAAGTTAGAAATTCAAACAGCGAAAAAATTCGTCGTTACCAGTATTTTTTAATCATTTGAAGGGTGCCTTTAAAAAACCTGAAAAAGGACCAAAAAGTTTTCGTTTTAAAAATATGAAAAAAGTATCAGCGTATTCCTGAAAAAAATGGAATTAAAAGCTTCCAGCAAAAATATTGTATTATTTTCCATACTTTTAAAAACTGATGTATAATATTGCTTTCCTATATAAGTCTTTACATTTTACTGTAGCTGTTCGCACAGGTAAATCTTGGGCAGCGGGTTTTCAAAGTTGGCTATGCGTTCCGTTCACTAAAATTATCAATGTAGATAACTATAAATACTTTGCAGAACGGAACGTAACAAAGTGCATAAATGGCAAATCACAAACTATTTTTATTTTCGAAACAGTTTGATGTTCAAGAGAATAAACTCGTAATTGTTAAATAATCAAAATATTCTCAAAAACAGTTGACAAGAACAAATATTATAATTCTATATTTATTCCCCATCGTGTGCCCCTGAAGTTGTTCCGTTCCGTTTTGTTCCGTTCCGCAAAGTATAATTAGCTGATAATAATATTATATCTACACTCCAATCAGATTTTGTGCCTGGTAAATCTACAGTTAATCAGCTGGTTTACAGTTATAACGGATTCTGCAAAGCACTTGTCGAGGGCAAAGAAGTACGTGCCATATTCTACGACATAAGTAAAGCATTCGACACAGTCTGGCACAAGGGACTTCTTTATAAATTGGGCTCGGTTGGTATAAGCGGCACTCTACTACACTGGTTTGCTAACTATCTCGATAACAGGAAACAATGAGTTGTCTTACCTAGTGCTACATCTCGTGGGACTTTCACTAATGCAGAAGTCCCTCAGGCCTCCATCCTTGGTCCTCTTCTATTTCTTTTTTTTATATCAATGACATAGTTGAAAACATTAATTCTAAAATGAGACTATTTGCAGACGATACTAGTCTTTTTATTACAGTTGATAATTCTGTCGGTGCTGCTCGTAAACTTAATAGCGATCTGGAAACGATTCACCATTTGACAACTACATGGCTCGTAACTTCCAATCCTTCTAAAACTATATCTCTTCTTCAGTCTAGGAAAAATTACAGACCGCGTCATCCGGAAATCACCATGAACCAGCAACCTATCGCAGAAGTTAACTCGCACACACATTTAGCGATTACTTTAAACGGTGAATGTTCGTGGCATGAGCATATGTCAGAACTAAAATCTAAAGCGCGGAAGCGAATAAATATAATGCGCAAACTAAAATTCATCCTTGATAGACGGTCCCTCCAAATAATCTACTTTAAAATTTCTTTCATACGACCATTATTAAAATATGCATATGTAGTTTGGGATAACTGTACCCAGTATGAGGCAAACGAACTCGAAAAAAACAAATCAAACAGAGGCAGCATAAATCGTAAATGGGGCAACTAGATTAGTACCTATAGATTCTCCACGTACGAAAAACAGGATGGGAAACGTTAACCTCTCGAAGACAGACGCATAAATTATTATTATTCTTTAAGATGAAGTCTGAACTTTCTCCTTCTTATCTGCCATCACTTGTTCCTCTTTTAATTGGGGCAAATTCTGCATACAATTTGCGGAATGCAAATAACATTGAAACCGTACAAGCAAATGCTCAATTATACTACAATTCTTTTCTTCCATCGGTTATTCGAAGTTGAGACGAACTGCCGCAAGAAACACGAGACTCGTACAATATAGGTTCATTTAAAAGACATCTAAACGCTAATATCGTCCCCCCTCACCTGATTATTATAATGCAGGGAAACGACTCGGCCAACTTTACCACATATCCAGGGTCAAAGTTTTTGCGTCAAAGTTTATAAGACCATATTTTATAAAGACCCTTTAACGGATTGATGGTAGATATAGGTCTAAAGTTTTACTCAGTGCCTTGAGGTCAAGGTCACGGACTTAGAATTTTTATATAAAACTACAGTTTATATTGCTATCTTATCAAGACCTTTTAATAAATTTCATGTATATTTGGCATGATGAAAGATATAGGTCTAGAGTTTTAATCAGCACGATCCCCACCCCGGGATGTGATCTTGAGGTAAAAGTCACAGGCTTAGAATTTTCGGTATCCGGACAATATCCCCTCCGGACAAAATCCCCTCTGCTAGAATAAATTTAAAAGGTTCATTTTTGTATATAATCTATACATTTTTTCTTTGAATGGTGTTTTATCCAAAACCATTTTAAAACAGACCGTTTCTAAATATATGGTTAATGTGGATTTGTTAAGGATTCTGGGCTTCAAGTTTCCCTGGTTTTTGAAGAAATCAAATATTTGAAGTATCCTCTATACCTTTATGTATGCGATTCTACTTTTAATTTTTATTCTTCTTTATAGCTTCGTATTTCTTCATAGTAATTGCTGCCCATTATCTTCAACGGGAATGATATGATGCTGAGAATTAAAACAATGAATATTTTCTATGATTTATTAAGCTATTCCATCCAATAAATTTATATACATGAAAGGTGTAGCAAATATACAACAATGATCCTAAGTGTAATTAATAGTGCAGACCCTGATCAGATCTGGTCAGGATCTTCACTGTTTGCTATTTCATCTACATTGGATTACTGCAATGTGAAATTACTCTTTTTTAATATTCTGAAATAATTACAGTGGCTGTTTGGATCTGTCTGAAATTTTAGGATTTTTAAGTTATTAAATTTATTTATCAGTGATTTTGAAGTTTGTATGATGGTACAGGTAATCAAACATTTTTTTTGATAATTAGCATATTCAATCATTTAATAACTATAAAAGAGTAATTACATATTTTTATCACTTGAAGTGAAATTAATCAGTTTGTTTTCAAACATAATTATCAAGTGCAGTCCTTAATTTGAAAATTTATTGAGCATATGCACATTTAATTCAATTACATGTGATTAAAGGGAATAAAAGATCAAAGCATGAAAGAGAAATGCAAACATTGCAGTCAATTAAATAATTCAAAAAGCACATTCTTTGTAATGAACACCCCTGGGCATGAGTTACCTTTACCTTTAGTAATCCAATGTAGATGAAATAGCAAACAGTGAAGATCCTGATCAGATCTGATCAGGGTCTGCACTGTTAATTACACTTAGGATCATTGTTGTATATTTGTTACACCTTTCATGTATATAAATTTATTCGATGGAATAGCTTAATAAATCATAGAAAATATTCGTTGTTTTAATTCTCAGCATCATATCATTCCTGTTGAAGATAATGGGCATCAATTACTGGTTTATGAAGAAATACGTAGGTATAAAGAAGAATAAAAATTAAAAGTAGAATCGCATACATAAAGGTATGGAGGATACTGCAAATATTTGATTTCTTCAAAAACCAGGGAAATTTGAAGCCCATAATCCTTAACAAATCCACATTAACCATAAATTTAGAAACGGTCTGTTTTAAAATGGTTTTGGATAAAACACGATTCAAAGAAAAAATGTATAGACTATATACAAAAATGAACATTTTAAATTTATTCTATCAGTCTTCAATCTTCAGGGAACAGAGTGTATGACTGATGGACACAGTCTCATCTACCATTCGAGTACCATTCCTATAGCAGTAATCAGCAAGGGGAATTTGTTCCGAAGGGGATTTTGTCCATCTTATGGAGGGGATTTTGTCCACCTTGTAAAAATCACAAGGGGGATTATGTCCATCCTGTAAAAAGTTTCAAAGGGGATTATGTCCACCTTGTAAAAAAACATGAAGGGGATTTCGTCCACCTATGCAAAAATGAGCAGAGGGGATTTTGTCCGAGGGGGATTTTGTCCTACACTCAGAATTTTCATATAGAAGTCAAAATGTTTGCATTTAAGTTTATACAGCTATATCATCAAGACCTTTTGATGAATTTCATTTATATTTGGCACGATGGTAGATATAGGTATAAAGTTTTACTCAGAGAAATTCCCGTCCCGGTGTCACGGACTTAGATTGTTTAACCCACTGGGCCGAAGGCTCCAGAGAAGCTTATAGGATAGTGGTCCGTCCGTGGTCCGTAAGCACCTTTTGACCAGTTATATCTCTGGAGTCTGCAAACCGGTCTCAATCATTTCTCACCTGTAGCCTACCTCTGATAGGGGATTGATGACATAGGCTTTTCATGGAAATCTAATGAAAACTTTGGTTGCTATGAGAACGAAAAGGTCCCATTGACTTACAATGGGAAAATGCTCGTCATCACTCTTACTCTTTCAATTTTGATTGGATGGTCCTAAAACTTGCAAATAAGATTGACATGGCTAAAATCTCGGATAAATTCAAAAACTGGCCAGATCGAATCATTTGTCATACAGTTACGTCCCTTTGATTGCTGAAAAAGCCTCAGTTCGATTTTGTCATCAGCATAAGACATTCATTTTAAAAACAAATCTTCCTGAAACTTGCTGATAAGGTGTACATGGATAAAATCTCGGGAAACTTCAAATAAACAGGCTCGATCGGATCATCAGTTTTGGAGTTACATCCTTTTTATTGCTGAAAAGCCTCTGTTTGACATTTTCAGCAGCACAACTCATTCAGTTTTGATCGGATGTTAATGAAACTTTCAGATAGAGTGGACATGGATACAATCTCAGACAAGTTCGAAAACTGGCTAGATCGAATCATTTATCTTGAAGTTCCTGCCCTTGATTGCTTAAAAAGCTTCTGTTTGACTGTCGTCAGGGTAACTTGTTCAGTTTAGATCGGCTGTTCCAGAAACTTGCAGATAAGGTGGACATGGATTAAATCTAGGACAGTTTGAAAGCTGGTCAGCTCGGATCATCAATATTAGAGTTGCTTAAAAAATTCGTTGTTTGATTTTGTCATCAGCATAAGTCATTCATTTTGGTCAGATTTTCCTACAGCTTGCAGATAAGGTGGACATGGATGAAATCTCGGATAGGTTAGGGAACTGGCCAGATGGGATCATTAATCTTAGAGTTACGTCCCCCCACCCCCTGATTGTGTAACTCGTTCAATTTTGATCGGATGTTCCTGAAACTTGCAGATATAGTGGACATGGATAAAATCTCAGACGTTAGAAAAGTGGCCAGATAAGATCATTAATCTTAGAGCTACGTCCCTTGATTGCTGAAAAAACCTCTGTTTGACTTTGTCATAAGCATAAGTCATTCATTTTGGTCAGATTTTCTTACAGCTTGCAGATAAGTGGACATGGATGAAATCTCGGATAGGTTCGGGAACTGGCCAGATGGGATCATTAATCTTAGAGTTTCGTCCCCCACCCCACTGATTGTGTAACTCGTTCAATTTTGATCGGATGTTCCTGAAACTTGCAGATTTAGTGGACATAGATAAAATCTCAGACGTTGGAAAAGTGGCTAGATAAGATCATTAATCTTAGAGCTACGTCCCTTGATTGCTGAAAAAGCCTCTGTTTGACTTTGTCATCAGCACAAGTCAATTGGTTTGATTCAGGTTTTCCTTAAACTTGCAGCTTTTTGGTTTATTCTACGAGGCGATTTGTTGTATGTCTTTCCGTGTGTCATTTTGTTCTTGTGTTTTTCAGTCCTTTTAGTATTGCGATTACCTCGCTTGGGGAAGAGAGAGCTAATCTTAGTGCTTTTCGTACGTTTGTTCGGTTTGTGCTTGTTTGGATTTGTCTGTTTCCTCTTCCTCTTGGGGTCTGGGAAGGGCTGCGGTTTGTGATTGTGGCACTACCTGGAATTGTCTCTTACCTTTTTTTGCAGATAAGGTGGACATGGAGGAAATCTCGGGCAAGTTAAAAATATGACCAGATTGGATCATTAGAGCTACTTTCCCTTGATTACTGAAAAAGCCTGTGTTATACTTTGACACCGCCATAAATCATTTAGTTTTGGGCATAATTTCTTGAATTTTGCAGCTAAGGTAGACATGGATAAAAAAAGTTTGAAAACAAGCTAGATTTGATTATTTATTTGCTCACTAGGGCTGAAGGCTCCAGGGGAGCTTATAGGACGGTAGGCAATCCGTCGTCGCTCGTTCGTCCGTCCAGACATTTGACCAGTTATGTCTCCACAGTCTACAAGCTGATCTATATCAGTTCTCATCTATAGCATGCCCTTGGTAGGGCATCTATGATATAAGCTGTTCATGGAAATTCAATGAAAACTTTGCGTTGCTATGGCAACCACAAGGTCCCATTGACTTACAATGGGAAGATGCTTGTCATCACCATAACTCCTTCAGTTTTGACAGAATGTTCCTGAAACTTGCAGATAAGGTGAACATGGACAAAAGATCGAACGAGTTAAAAACTGGCCAGATCGGATCATTTATCTTAGAGTTGCGTTCATTTTATTGCTGAAAAGCCTCTTTTTGACTTTGCAACTTGTTCAGATTTGATCGGACTTTCCTGAAGATTGCAGATAAGGCTGATATGGATGTCTTCTCAGATGCAATAGACTTTAAGCTAATCTTAGTGCTTTTCGTATGTTTGTTCGATTTGCGCGTGTTTGATTTGGTCTGTTTCCTCTTCCTCTTTGTGTCTGGGAAGGGCTGCGGCTTGTAATTGTGGCACTCCCTGGACTTTTCTCTTACCTTTTTTCGTACATTAAAATAAAGATGACTGAGCTTTGTATTTAACATTTTATTTTACCATCTACAATGACAAATGATCATTCTAATACCTGAGTTATTAATAAATATAGCAAAGTATATACGGGCCGGCGGCTGAGAAAAGGGACCTTAGAACAAAAGCTAACAGTAAAGATCCTGACCAGCCTGCGCACCCGCACTGTCTAGTCAGGAGCTTTCCTGTTCCCTACACAATAAAATGTCTTTGTAGAAGATATAGGACTAACTGCGAGGACCTCTTGACCCAACAAGTGGCTGCGCAATCTGGTCTGGAGCGTCGCCATTCGTATTTGCCCTAAAAGCCAATCTGTCAGCCGGCTGCCAATTTTTACCGGAGGGGCTGATATACTATTTACCGTATTCGACCTAATTACCGCACAGTGCGCTTAGGTTTTTCAAAATATGACTCTACTTACTAAGGATACCCTTAAAACAAATATCAGCAAAGGCCTTATTTGGTGTTTATGCGAGTTTTTTTTCTTCTGATTTTCTTTATTAAAACATATGTTGTGGGTACTCATTTGAATTGCATCGACAAGTCGATGCAATTCAAATGGATACCCACAACATATGCCTTTATAAAGAAGTAGACACAAAGTACACTGACTATAATTTGAAGACTGTGGAATTGCTTGACTGTGCGCTTATAGGAGTATGTGCGGTAATTAGGTCGAATATGGTATACCTACACTGTATTTACTTTCAAAATAGAAAGCAGCCGTTTGGCATATGAGACTAGCGCAGACTCAGATCTGCTTGAACATCTGCCGACATTAATCGCTAACACAATGTACATTGTGTCTACTGGCTGTTCAATGGCGGTTCATCTGTTGCAATTTTTCTTCGTTTCTGTGTCGGGGATTGCAACTGTGCTGTTGAGTCTCTTCATTGTTTCGTTACGAAAACTCGCTTATTCAAATATATAGAAAATTTTACCTCAAATATTGAAAATTTTCAGATTAAAAAAAAAAAAAAAAAAAAAAAACGAAAAAAAAAAATCTGATATGTTTTATATTTCTGCTCAAAAAATAAATTGTGGTACTCGTTAGAACCGCCTCGGCGAGGCGGTTCTAACGAGTACCCACAATATATGTTTTCGAGCAAAACTAAGAAAAATAATGTATACCCCTGTAATCCCAGTTTTACTATAAAAAAGTGGGGTTTAAGGGTGTCAAAATTATATAGGTATGTTTTCGTGATGGTTCCTAACATTTTCTTTCGGTTCCTTAGGAAGGCTCTGACTCGTGGGTTGGCCTTTCCTTGGTAACTTTTTTTATATTTTCAGTCGGACTGTGCGGAACGGCAGACTAATCTGAGTCTGCGATGATCGTATTAACCGAAGGGCCGTTTTTATTTAATCTGTGTAAATGGACTCCGTTTACGTACATAATATCGACCGCTTCATGCAAAATGCTGTCTTCTGGTCCGATGGAAAATACAAACGGTTACTATAACCTCCTCATCCACACCGACTTGTCGAAGTTATTAAGTGTATATTGACATTTTCAGCGAAGGCCTTATCAGAATGTGTGGATGGATAGGCTGAAGTGAGTATTGGTTGTCTGCATTTCTCCTGGACATATTTTGGACGATGCGGCGAATATACTGAGATTGTATTACGTACATATATATAATGAATACCGAATATCATTCATCCTATCAGCCCATGCACACCAAAGCGAATACTTTGCAAACAAAGTAACTAAAAACGGGACAGCTCCTAACATCTGTCTCATTAGGACCTATACTATTTGCCGTTCTGCTTTTAGTTTTTGACAGGCATCTCATTTGACAACTATGTACGGGTACGTGTCTAAATACAAAGAGGGACGAGTCCAGTTCGGAACTCTGGGATGAAAGAATTGCTGTGCTTTTGACATCTTTCAAAAAGTCGTGTTTTTTTTTTTTATTATTATTATTATTTTGCTTGGCGCTTTACACAGAAGAAGTAAATTTGCAAACTTTGTAAATTTGTTAAACATCAATAATTCAAATTCGTATAGAAAAGTAAAAAAAAAATATTTTTTTAGATAAAAATTCCAAAAAAATCACTTTACTATAAAATTGCATAGGCCAGACCAATTTTTGGCGATAAATTTAAATTTAGGGTACATATTTGAGAACAAAACACAGAAACAAAAAAGACAAATGGTTTCTGATAAGATATGGTCTATCAGAACAAAATAGTTTCATTTAAGATAAAACGCCAAGCAAAACACTTCTTTCCGAGAGAAGATGTCGAAAGGACAGTAGACAGCGCACAACTGTATATTCGAAACGGATGTTTTTTGTAGAACAAATGCAAAAATAATGCTTAACCTTTGTCCTGCTGAATCCGGATATACCCTGCCTTTGCAAACAGTGTAGATCCAGATCAGTTGGTCTCTTCAGAAGCCAAATGATCTTGATCTTCACTGTTTATCATCAAGTATTTAAATTTGTATGAACAACTTGAATCAAGTAATCTAACTTGCTGAAATATTCAAGGGGGCGTGACATCCTTATTCATTCAGCATGACAAGGGTTAAGATAACTGGATAACTGAGACGTTTGACCGTGATTCTGTGACAGCATGTTTGCTGTCGTGAACTTAAAGCCTCTTCTGAAAAATGATCTGCTTTAAAAAAATACTACTACTAATAAATATTTGCTCCCGAACCATTTGCTTTCAAAGAAAGCAAATCGTTCCTGTTAATAAAGACTCCTCTTCAGAAGAAAGGCAAAAGAATTTTGCGACTTTTCTCCCCTGACGGTGTATCCAATCTCCTTTAAGCCTAAGGTAAAAGCCAGCATGTGCATCCGGACAGACTAATCAGCATCCTAGCTGTTCGTGTACTTAGGGGTTTGGAGTAAGCCTGTGATTGCATAACAACGAATGTACTCAGCATATGTATTTTGCAGAATAAGCTAGGCATTGCTCTGACAACGATAAGTTTTGTGTCATTTGTTGCGTGTTCGATTTAAATTTATGTGAATGACTGTTACATGCATGATCCACTGTGATCCACATCACACAAAGATTTATCATCCTCTGGGAAACTTAAGCTGACGACAGTATTCATATTTTCCCTTAAAGTAGGCTTTGCGATTTCATGTGTTAATTGTCCTCTTAGGAGACAATTTGCATGACCTATCAAAGCCCATTTTCTGCACAAGAAAAGCAAAAAAACATATTTCAAAATATCGTCTGCTGAAATATGTCTCCACCATGCTAAGCATTAAGATATGAATTTCATATACCCTCGTCTGTAATATATTTAAAGGCCGGGACGACAACCAATAACACCAGTGTCGAAAATATTGTCAATAACAGAAATAGCCAGAAAAATAATCTATCAACGACTAAGGCCACTTGTTTCCATTCGTCCACTATATCAGTTTCATCGTCTTCAGCGTCACTCTTTTGCATCATAAACTTGAGGTATTTCAATATTTCGCCCATAACATTTGAGCCGTTTTCTCTATTTGTGGTAACATGGGAATCTACATCAGCACATGAGCTCCGGTTTGACAATGTTCCGTCTTTGAAATTGAGATTTATCTTGCTGTCGCTTACGTTGTTAATTATGCTGCTTGTGCGATTGTAATTATTTTTAAAGGAACCTGAAATCGTGTCAATCTTTAAATGATTACGTGTCAGCGACTCTACTTCATTCAGAAGCTTAGTACTTGCTTCTGAATCAGCCACACCGTTGTCTTTTGTTTTCTTTCTCACCTTCCGCGCATGAATATATTGTATTCTTGCAGACACACAGCTGCAACGAACAAATCGAGCAAGAAATCCTAGAACGTAGTGACGTACCCAGCTTGGAACTCGTTTTTGATTCGGAGCACAGTGGTGAAGTTTTAGTACGAGGACTGTCAGAATGACAGAAACTGACGCAACAGCCATTGAAACTGTTAGATATATTCCTGTAAAAGAAATAAAACATGTCATTTCCAGTACGTTTTTGGGTTGACAGACCAAATAGTGTAGATCCAGATCAGACGTCTAATCATGGTGTTTTGTGGCGTCCGATCATGGTCTACACTGTTCAACAGTAACATTTCAAGCATTGAATATATTTTAGCCTCTCAATGAGAATATATCTTTTTAACCCAATTTAGACTCAACAAGAAATGTCAATAAGCAGTGCTTATTAGATACCCCACCCCTTTCCCCGCATACAATACATCACAGGAAACGATTTTACATGAAACGTAATTTTCTTTACAGATATTGAGGGGAAACGAAATTTTTGACGATAACAAGGGCCATAGCTGTGTTTTAAATTTGCTATAATTGACGCGTAACAATCCGAATCTAGATCTGACCAACATCAATGTATATGCAAAACTTGTTCAAATTCCATCAATCTTTTCCCAATATATTGAGCGGAAACGGAAGTTCGACAATAACCAAGGGCCATAACTGTGTTTTCATTTGCGAAAATTGACGTATAACAATGCCAACGTAAATCTGGTCAGTATTAATGCATATGCCAAATTTGGTCTTATTCCATCAATTCGTTCCTAAGATAGTGAACGGAAACTAAATATTGACGATATTCAAGGACCATAATTTTGTTATAAATATGCGAAAACTGACGAGTAACAATCCAAACGTAGATCTGGTTATGGTCAATGCAAATGTAAAATTTGATCAAATCCCGTTGATTTGTTCACAACATATTGTACGAAACGAAATTTCTGACAACCATGGGTCATCACCTTGTTGTAAATTTGCGAAAATTAAAGCGTAACAATTCGAGCGTAGACCTGGTCACGGTGAATGCATATGTACAGTTTCGTCCAATTCCATCAATTTGTTCTCAAGATATTGAGCAGAAACAAACTTCTGACGATAATCAAGCACCAGTACTCTGTTGAAAATTTATAAAATCTGACGTGTAACAACCAAAGCCTAAATCTGGTTAAAGCTAATACATATGCCAAATTTGATCAAATTCCATAAATTCGTTCACAAGATATTGAGCGCAAAATAAACTGACAATAGCCAAGGGTCATAACTTTGTTGTAAATTTGCAAAAACTGACCTGTAACAATCCCAACCTAGAGCTGGTTAAATTCGATGCTTATGCAGAATTTGATATTTTGACAAATTCCATCAATTTAATCACAAGATATTGAGCGGAAACGAAATTCTGACAACAACCAAGTCATAACTATGGCGCAAATTTTCGAAACTTGACGCGTAACAATCCAAATGTAGGTCTGGTCAACATCAATGCTTTTAAAAAAATGATCTAATTCCATCAATTCGTTCCCAAAATATTGAGCGAAAACGAACTTACGATAATCCAAGGCCATAAACCTGTGGTAAATTTGCGGAAATGGACGTCTAACCATTCCAACCCAGATCTTGTTAAGGTCAATGCTTATACAAAAATTGATCAAATTCCATCAAATTGTTCACAAGACATCTGGACAATTTAAAGATAAAAATCAGTTATATTACATATACACTTTGCACCTTTGATACATGTACCATTCAAGTTTAAACCGGAAACGATTCGAAAGGACAAATGCATAAACAACTTTTCTGTACATACAGAAAATCATCAAGAGCAAATATGTATGTTCTGCAAAATCGAACGATAACTGACTTCAAAGCATCAAATACATTGAACCCAGGTCCTTTCAATTTCTCAGACTCTATGATTCACTTTTGAAACAGCGGTCGAAGTGCACGAAGCTGTCAATAAAACAATACATTTTCCATACCAATGCACTGGAGAATACCAGTCTAATATCCTAAGTCATTTAATGAAACGTTTCTCACAGACACACAATAAGGCTGTTTCGCTGTTTGCTTACAGATACGAACAATGAATAAAATAGTCCTCTCCTTAACCTTGTAATCATCCCCACGTTCATATGTTTTATTAGTAGATTATATTAGATTTATTATATTTTATTGTATGTTAAACGAAGGGATTGGACACAAGTTATAACAACATTAGATAGTCCTCTCCCTGCAGCATGAAATACATTCGTTTAAAGATTCAATGGTGCAAACAAGCATTTCACATAACAAAACAATAATACATGTGAGTGCTGCCATTAATTTTCGCGGTTATTTCTTCCGCCGTAAGATACATGTACTACGGAAGTTGGCGTACCATTATAACATACTGGAAAGACACATATGTCGCTTAAACGATTTATTCTTACCAATTAAAGGCACAAATTCCGATGTTGGAGGCATACTCTCTGCTACCAGTAACATGAACACAGAATACGACAGAAGAACTGTAATACTGAGGGTTATCTTCTCCCCGGCATCAGGTGGCAGACAGAATGTAAGGACACTTAGAATATTTAACCAAAAACAAGGAAACAAAATATTCAAAACGTAATACAGAATACGCCGTTGGATCACGAGAATTACTGTGACGTCAGGGTAAATTGCTGAACTGATTGGATAAACGACTTCGTTTCTTTCAATTGTATATCTAATCAACATCCATTCACCGTTTGTTACATAACCTGATACATCCACTAAGTATGTTTTATTAACCATATCTACTTGGGCTTTGTCGTACGTCCATGAACCAAACTTCAGTTTGCATATCTGAAAATGTACACAGATGTATTATTCATTAACCCATTTATGCCTGGCGTCCAATAAAAGGGGCATTAGGAAACGGTGAAGCGGCGTCTGATCTGATCAGGGTCTACAGTGTTTGTGTTAAGGATATGAACTTCTATAATAAATCTTTTAATCAAAAGGCACCCCTTAAAATTGGGAATGGTCTTGTCTAAAGAGAGAGATAGACGATTCCACGAGACATAAATGGGTTAATGTTATACTGAATATTATTTCTTTTCTAATGGTTGAATAATAGAGTTGCACAAGGGTGCATACTATGTAAAAAAAATATATGCCTTGGACAGCTTTAGAAAAATACGGGGTGAAGTTTCAAAGGTACATGAAGGGGATTGAATACATTTTCAAGGAGAAAAAAAAAAAAGAAAAATGAGTTAGGTTCTCTTCTAAAAAGGGTGAGAGCAAACTCTGTTTGTTTAGAGGTCTACTTTAGAGGGTTAAAGATTGTTCACCATGTAGCAAATTCTTTCCCTGTAGAGTAGATTCCTTTTCAGAAGGGACTTGGTGTGCAGGAAAGCAAACAGGATTTCGCAAAAGTTTTCTCCCTTGTATGAAATGGCGGCAACTCTGTCAAGTGTATCCAGTCCTCTTACCAAGATAATATATGCCGTCTCAAGCGAAAACGTGCCTTCGAACATGCACAAAATGCGCAGAATCAAATCATCCTTTGCATGCTCCAAGTATCACCTGGGCCTTAACTCTCCATTCATACATTCTTAGTATCCAATGATTCAGATCATCCCGTGCATGCACAAAGTATCATCTAGGCCTTTGTTCTCCATTCCTATATTCTGTAGTATCCAATTATTCTCTAAGCGGACAATAAAGGCCCTGATCAGACTGCGCAGCGCAGATGATTGAAGACACGTTTTTTCATGGTATGGCCCATATACATAGAAAACATTTTCATTACGAAAACATACCTATTCAAATATATAGAAGATTTCACCTCCAAAAAACTAAAAAAAATTTCAGATAAAAACCCCGATATTTTTTCATATTTCTGCTCAAAACATAGATTGTGGGTACTCGTTAGAACCGCCTCTGCGAGGCGGTGGGTACTCGTTAGAACCGCCTCTGCGAGGCGGTTCTAACGAGTACCCACAATCTATGTTTAGAGCAGAATTAAGAAAATTAATGTAATTAATAGTTTTACTATATAAAAGTGGGGTTTAAGGGGGTCAAAATTATATAGGCGTGTTCTCGTGATGTACATCCCTTTTGCTTATAAACCTAAAGGGTATAAATCTGAGTATGTTAGTTGGTAGTTGCATGTATTTGGAGTAACCTGGGCCAATGTGTCATTGTATTGTGGGTATTCAGATAATTTTGGTTCAACTGTTCGACTGTGGTTTTGATATATACCTGCAGCATGACTGAAAAAGGGTGTGTGTTTAGTTTGAATCATTATTAAATGAGATAAGCGGCTGAATCGTTTTGTAAATTGTATTTAATTTACTTATTTTATTTATTTCTTTATTTATTGACTTATTTTATAGAAGGAGTTTCTTGGAATATATCGACAGGAAGTGCGCAATTGATAGACTGATCTGTTTTATAATTTCCCATATGTACGATATTTCAGTTATTTGTACTTCTTTTATCCAGATTACATTATTAGCAGCAATATAACCACCTTAAAGCACATTTCACCCGTTGTTGAAATCCGGTGTCCTTTTCTCTCACAATATTAAATGGGCGTTTTCACACAATACCTTAAGAGTTTAGAAATCTATTGATGTAATTCAGTCGCGGTCAACTGCATTTGCTCACATTAGATTACAATCTGGTCAAGTCACATTTACTTTGATTTCGTTTAAAAGAATATTGTCTAAAGAATGTCTATGATAGATAAAGGACATATGCGTTCAGTCAGACAAGTATTGACAGCAGTGTATACCTCTGATCGAGTACTTAAAAGACACATTCTCAGGGAGTAAAATTGATTTTTGGTCGAATGTTTATAATCGAGCCATAGTATATAACTGTCAAAATTTCCTTAAGGTAGTTGTCCAAGTGATTATCATTGACCAATGTAATCAAACCGCGCGTTAGACGAAAATCTAGACAACGTTATTTACAGTCACGCTACTCTTGTCGCTATGACGTCAGAGCGCTGTTGATATTATCTGAAAAACCTGGACTAGGACATTTGGGGCATTGGCAAACAGTGCAGACCCTTATCAGACGCCGCAGGACTAGGGCTCTGATCAGGGTCTCAATCTTTTGCCTAAATTACGGGAAATTAAGGGTTAAATGAAACAGTCTTAAGTCACCGTTTTAGGACTATTTTTCCAGCCAACACTCAGAGACAATCGATGTCAGTGCTTTCATTTGAAATATTAGGGGCATTTTTCAAGGGGATATGTTGTCTGAATATTTAGATCAAATATAGAAATCGCACATATGGGGAACGAGACCCAGATCAGTTACCTTAGTTACTATCTTACAAGGTTATTGGATACTATAGAATATATCGACAAATAGAAATCACCTTGTGGGGCAGTGTCAACTGGTATATAGTATATTTCCTAATCGTATTGCTGTAGACAATAATTCAGTCGCATTGTGTGCAGTTCGCATATACAGTATGTAACCAAAATATGGGCTCTTGTCAAGCGAAAATATGTCTTCGAACATGTGCAAAATACACAGATTCTGATTCATCCCACGCGTGCATAAAGTCTCGTCCCGAAGACACAGTTTCGCATGGCGCGCCCAATATCTAACATTCTTATAATAATTATCCTTAAATTTACACCAGGTCATTTGACTACCTGTCCATCAGTCTAAAATCTGGTGCAGGAGTGGTTGAACACAGATGATGTCGTGGTGAGGTTCTCTGTTATAATTGAAGTAAAAGTCTTTTAAAACAAAGAAAACAAAATAGCAAAAAAGACTCGGTTTTATACAGTCAGCATGTGCAGCTATGTAGTTTGCGAGACTGTGTATGCAACCTAGTTTAGGCTTAAGTAGAATTCAATTTTCAAAGTAACCAGAATGGGCTCTATGATCCCAAAGGAAATAAAAATATAATCTGCACTATGGTGAAGTACAAAGAGACGTTTTAAGGCCGCCACATGGCAGTCAGCACCAGCTGTTCTGATGTTCAATACAAGTCTAAAACTTTGAAACTACAAACCTGGTGATCAAAAGGAAAGTACGTTATGTCCACTTTACAGGAGCTTTTAAAGCGGACTGGCGGACCCCAGGATATTGTTCCATCATGGTGCACCATTGCATTGACCTTCATAAACCCAGATGTGTAGTCGTCAGCACTGTAAATAAAGTTGAAATCAGATAAATGCACCTTTCGAGAAGTGTAACCCGAATTGTCAATCTCAAATAAAGATAACTGATCCATAAATAGATTCTAAAAGGACTGCCTTGTGAGAACTATGACCATATTCGCACAAATAAAACAACAAACAAACAAACAAACAAACAAACAAACAAAAAATCAAACAAAAAAAAAAAAAAAAACAAACACGAAAACATTTAAAGTGTTAAGTTTTCTTGGCCAGACAACTAGTTTCGGCCAATTAGACCGCATCAGGAACAACGATTTACAGAGTTCCAGAATTGGGCGCAGTGATCACAAAGGACAAGCAAATATAAACTATACAATAGTGAAGTATAGGGTTAGGTTCTATGGCTGACTATCACATAAATCGATTCTAAAAGGAATTTACCTTGACAGTAGATAATCATCTGTACAAAAATAAAAAGATACACCTGGTGTCAAGTTTTATGGACCAGACTAACTAGTTTCGGCCATATAGGCATCATCAGTGACCCTCATTAATTTTCGAAAATCCCGAAATGGGTTCAGTGATCACATAAGATCAGCACATAAAACTACTCTGTAGTTAGGTACGAGAGACGTTTTATGGCCCTTACAGCAGATATAGTAAAGATAAGTAGATTCTTACAGGAATGATCCTTGATAGCAATAAACAGGCATTCGCATAAATCGAACATACTTGAAAAGCAAAGTTTTCTTGGCCAGACTAGCAGGTCTCGCTCAATTAAGCCTCATCTTTGACCCTCATAATGTTTCAAAAACTCTCGGAAAGGGCTCAATGATCACATAAAAAAGAAACTACAAACTACACTAGAGTGAAGTATATGCTTACTTGTTATATAGAACAATGTCTGGAAGCCACAGCTTGAGCGCTGGAAGTCTCACAACTTCTAAACCATTATAGTTATCTTTGTCCCACTGTATACGTTCATCCTTCCAGATCTTGAAAATGAAACTAAAGCGTTTTGGTACAAAACTTTTTGTAGTATAATTATATGAATAAAAATGACTAAAATTATATTTTTCGGATGCACAGCTGGCACGTTTTAAAACATCCAGTATATCGTTGCCGAGTGTGTCTCGAGACAAAGAAGAGTTGTATCTTGAATTTAAAGACTTGCATCTTGCATGTAAGATATCGCCCACAGTGGCCTGATCAGTACAGTATTTGACTAGGCAGTGTGTTTTAAAACACTATGTTTCAAACCTGCAACCTGCAGTAACCCAGCTATTACCAAATGGACTTTGAAGACATGAAGGGGAATTGACCTACAATAATTACTTTGCTTCCTTCTGAAAAAGGGGTCTGCTCTAAAAGGAAAACATTTGCTCCCGTTGGGAGCAAATTCTTGCCTTTTAGAGTAGACACCTTTTCAGAAGGGACAGCTGTGCTCAGAAAAACAAACATGAGATCAGAGAAGTTGGGTTTTTTGTACAAATGAAAAAAATCTACCAACTGCATCCGGTCTGTTTAACATTAACAGGTCTTTTAATACAGTAAATAGGCAACGTACGAAACAACGATCCTCAATATGGGCCACTCCAAGCAAAAATATATCTTCGAGCATGCGTAAAATGCACAGATTCAGACTCATACCGCGCATGTGCAGTCTCGCTCGGGTTTTTACTCTCCACTGATACATTTTATAATATCCAGTGCTTCTGTTAGCGGACAGCGAAGGCTGATCTGGGCCTTTGCTATCCGCATATATGCCCAAAGGTACGTTTTCGCATGGGGCTGCCCATATAGCCAGAAAATACCAAAATCATGGAAAGCAGCCTTTCCAAGGCACTAAATATATGTTTAATTACATATGCTTTCAAAACAAATCAACACTCTATCGAAAACAGAATGAATAAATTACACGAGAACAGATAAACTGAGGATTAACTTCAAGAGAAGTTTCCATAGGAACGGCGAACAGTAAACATTGTATAGAAGATGTCTAGAAATAGCCACAATCACAGATACATGTAATAGCCTACCAATGACACCAAGTGGAAGAGCAAACAAGCCATGACAGACAGTACACAAGCTACATGCCAATACAACACGCTCCCTCTTTCCCAACAAGGTAATTACAATGCTAGACAGGATCCGCAAAACAATAAGACAACGAACATGCAAAACATGTCCTGAAGCAATCAGTCCCAAGGCCACACAAAGAACAGCCAATACCGGAACCACCGTCTCAGAACGGGTTTTATTAAAGCCTACCAGGGGCGGGCGATATGTGGTTTAATCGATTTTACTGGTACCAAATTTTCACACTAGGTTTAAATCTTGAAGAATATAAAACGAATGTTCCCTTCGCATAAAAGTTCCTAACTCAATCAGTGCAACATAAAGAAAAAAAAAAAAAACGTGTCAAATTGAATCATTGTGAATAAACACGGATCAGGGCTCGTGGCAATCACTCCAGACACTGAAAGCCAGAGCCAAAGAAGTCCGCTAGCTGAACCACGAAGGGCCCAAATAAAGACTTTACATTAAGCATAAACTTTCTAATAAGTTTAGATCGACTCCTCCATAGTCTGAGACTTGACACACCGTTGTGCAATTAAAGAGGAAAGCATAGATATCAAACATGATCGTAAACTGAGCATGCAGTCTGTCGCATAATACCGATGTTATCATGTTATAGCCCCTTCTTTATAACGGGTAATATTGTTTTTGAATTTGTCTAAAGGATTGGATTTACCAGCAATTTTCCTAAACTTATAAACTAGATAACCGTAAAATTCTACTTCCGATATTCTTTGCTGCAAAAGCAGTTTGAGCTAATTTTATATTTATGAATCCATTCATAGAGTCGCTGGTAAATATTTGAAAAGGCTTAATCAAGTTTATGATATCTATAGCCTTGTGTAAGGAGTGTAGCAGTTAGGGACTTTATTCCGATTATTAAAAAAAACAACTTTTACATGAGAAGACGCCATAGCAAAACAAAATGACATATGCATTCTCCATACGAGGGAGACCGTGGAATAGCACCATCTATAAAAGAAAAATTAACAATGTAACAATCAAAATCATCACGTTTGTCGTCATGTTTTGAAGAAACTTTACCATTAAATAGCGATAAACTCAACCCCAAAAGAGGCATCGCTAGCTTTATTTAACTGAAGTTCGGTAGGATCCATCTGGTCATCTGCTCATAAGAAAAATTGTCAATATTAAGCAGGTTATCCAGGTATCTAGAAGTAGAATTGAAACCTTCAACACCGCTGAAGGCTTAATTCTAATTTTACGGATATCCAGCCTCACCCGTAATCCAGATACTGGTCCAGCTATATCTAATTGCTCGATTAGCAAAGGGGTTATCTTATTCATAAGTGGCTCAACACAGAACAAGACTATTTAATAAAGTTCTCAACACAATGATATAACCTATTGGAGGGTTTGACTACATGGCGAAAATCAGAGCAAAAGAAACGCAAAATTCTATCGAGAATGCTATTCTTGAACGTTTGTTAGAAACCCATTCAGCATTCTACGTAAATCTATATCGGGCCGTCATCGGCCCGTCAGGGTAGCTGACGGGCCGATGACGGCCCGATATAGACTTACGTAGAATGCTAACTGGGAAGGTATCTCCAGATACCACTACTTACCATTTCAAGCCATACGTTTGTTACCAAAACCTGATTCTTTTCATCCTGCAACGACAAAGAATGGAATGAAAAGTCATTAACGTTCATGAATTCTGACACCAGCTTTAATATTGATGAAAATGTAAATGAATACCTTTACATTACGAAAACACGCCTTTTCAAATACACTGAAAATTTTACCACCAAAAAAATGGCAATTTTTCAGATAAAAAATTCTGATATTTTTCATTTTTGCTCAAAACATAGATTGTGGGTACTCGTTAGAACCGCCTCGTCGAGGCGGTTCTAACGAGTACCCACAATCTATGTTGTTGAGCAGAAATAACAAAAATAATGTATACCCCTGTAAACCCCAGTTTTACTATATAAAAGTGGGGTTTAAGGGGTCAAAATTATATAGGTATGTATTCGTGATGGAAATAAAGAACGCGTAAAACAACGAAAATCGAAGACTCCGTTTTATAAAGTCTTTTCATAAACAGCAGTGTAACACGGCTGCTTATCTGCACACGCGCAACACCGAGTTGTAAAGAGATCTTCCGGAGGTGGTTGTGGAGAGTCAGTTTAGATAGCGTTGAAGGAGGGTGTCAGTTGAAACAAGGCTGACATTTTTGCACGATTACCGATATCCAAAATCGTGCGATGCAATTCAACCTCTTATTTAGTCTCCCATATCATCAGACCGGAATTATAATCCTTTACGCGAATACGGAACAAAAGTCCTTTTTCTCCTGATGCAAGGGTGGTCAGATTTTGCCGTTTGGGTGATAGGCAGGCATGTGAAATTCCAGTTCTTGAAGAGATTACAAATCTCTGGTTAATACATCACTGTGGCAATGACGGTTTAACATGTTACTGTGTAGTTCAAACGAAAATATATTACATTCTTTTCCCATTGTACAGAAACTAGGCATTTTACTGGTGGGTAGTGCGTACTGAGAGAGGTGGCGAGTAAAGGGATAGTGGTGATTCAGAAGACCATGGTTTTTCAACATCGTATTTTATACTACCGGTCGCGTTTTACGTATGATTTCTGATCCGGTTACGGCAAATGTGTTCCTGAAGCCTACTTTTCAATCCTAATGCCATTAATACCATTTTTCTTTCTTTTTTTTTTCTTTTTTTTTTTTTTTTTTTCCTTTCTTTTTTTATTTATTTTTTTATTATTATTTTTTTTTCTTGTCGAAACAGCATGGTCTTCTTAATCACCGCCTATCTCTTTACTCGACACCGCTCTCCTTACACACCAGTCGTCAATAAAATGCCTAATTTCTGTACAATGGCAAAAGAATGCGATATATTTTCTTTTGAACTACACAGTTACATGTTAAACTTTCGCTGAATAGGTGAAATGGTATTTAACCAGAGATTTGTAATCTCTCTCAGAACTGGAGTTTTACATGCCTGTCTGTCACCAAAACGGCATAATCTGACAACCCTTGCATCGTGAGAAAAAGACTTATGTTCCGTATGGGCTTCAAGGACTGCAATCCCGGTCTGATTGTATGGGAGACTAAATAAGAGGTTGAATTACATGGCACGATTTAGGATGTCGGCGAGCGTACCAAAGTTTCAGCATTATTTCAACTGACACCCACCTTCAATGCTACTTAAACTTACTCTCCGCAACCACCTCCGGAAGATCGCCTTACGTTTTTCTTTTCACAACACGGTGTTGCCCGTGTGGAGATGAGCAGCCGTAGTAAGTACGCACCCAATTCCCTAGCATTAAGCGGTATTCAATTTTCAAAGTAACAAGAATGGACTCAATGATCCCGAAAGAAATCAAAATATTATCTGCACTGGAGACGGTTTACGATCGTGTCTGTGTAAAGAATGTTTGTCACAGAATAGTGTATAAGGTTTTGTTTAAGATTTCTCTCATATTTAGAAAGTGTAGCAAAAAGTTGCTTAATGGGTAAACTCGCTTTGAGTTCCGAATATATTAATGTACTGTCTCAAATATGATTTATTTCTCGTAGTGGTGTATCTTCTTTATTTCATGGAATACATTAGTCTCTAAAGCAGACAGGTAGTATTTTTTGAGATGCACAGTCTACTTCCCTTTATGATGTTTGATATTTTTCATTCAAGCTAGTGCATACGATTTCTGTCTCATCAAAAGTGATCATAGCGCGTAATTTTACGAAAACTAAACCTCAGATCAGTGTATTTTCTTCTGTTTGAGTTGCGGTTTTAAGGCCCAGTCAAAACATTAGGTTCATGTCTAGCCGGTCAGTTTACCTAAAAACACTTTTCCTGGGCAGGCTTAATCCTCTAAGTAATTAAGCAGTATTTGTGCCCATTCTTTCGCAAGAAACTGACAAGTGCCCTTCTTGAATCAGTGGAAGGAAGAGAATGACCATAGAAAATATAATGTTGCTGGATCCCGGCAGGGAACAAGCCCGCGACCTCCTAATGACCAGGATGCACTTTTGACTGAGCCACCGAGACATGACCTCAGATCAGTCTGCTTATATACACAATCCGATCAAGAGCTCCGCTCTTTATCAATAGATTATAATGTATACCGGTTATTTGTAAGAAAATGTTCTTGGGAGTACAGTGCCAGATAAAGTGCTTTCTTTAGCCATAAAGGGCTTTCTTTAGCCTTAAATGTTCGAAACATTGTATTTATCTTTTTTCTCCACAAAAAAAAACAACAAAAAAACATGTTGTGGAACTCATTAGAAGCGCCTCGCGGGGCGCTTCTAATGAGTACCCACAACAAGTTTTCGTGAAAAAAAAATGAAAAAAATGTTATGTGGATATCCCCTCATATCTGGAGCTATGCTAATGAGACTGAAAAAATTCGCAGGATGATCTGAAATCCTTTTTTGCCTGACACGGCACATATATTCTGGTCACGCGTGAACTCTCAACAGCTTCGTTTAATCTCTCCACAAAACTGAACAGGCGTGAAAAAGTTAATAACGTCTAGGACAAAGTGAATAATGCGCTCCTTCTCCCCAGCGACTCGATATTTGTAAACATAGCCAACGAGGTGAAAAATCTAATGCAAATACGCAATTGGTTTACAGACTTATATACATGTATTTATTCTAATCGTTGTCACTCAGCCGCCGCCGGAATACAAGTTATTGAAGTAAACACATGCAGGTTTCGGACATGCTTTGAATACAAATATCAAATACGATATGAGTCAGCGAACGACAAAAGGATAAAATGAGTGTCCTTTAAAATCCATGAACAAATTCATAAGGAGTAAAGTGGGCCATACCACATGGTTTCGGAAAATCAAGCCTCGTCAGTTACCCTATATTATGATTCGACAATGAAAGTTAGAGTTGAAATAGAAAGGATGGCGATGATCAGGAAAATTCAGATAAAACTTTATAAGGAACAGTCTCTTGAAAAAAAAACTGCTATATTCCTAAATAAGTCCTAAATGTATAAACAAAAACTCTATTTAGCAATGTGAGTCTAAACAAATTGTACATTTCAAAGTCCTGAGAATTCACACAGTGTCTCAAAGGACCAAAACAAAAATATAAGCGACCAGCGAAGACTCAAATCAGCCTGCGCATCCGTGCAGTCTGATCAGCGTCTTCGCTGATCGCGTGTGCCTTTTAAAGCCTCCAGGTTATTCAAAGAGAAATAAACATAAACGTGAACTCTCGCCTTATTTGGTGGATGCAAAGGCTGATCGAGAATTTGCTGGTCTCGCAGATCTTATTGTAGGTTTTGTCTTGCGCTGCCTCATATGTGCTTTAGCAATGAGAAGTGAAATCTTAAAAAAGGTGAGTGGGGCCGTGTATTCCCCCATAAATTTGGATAGACATGCTAGAACAAAACGTTCAAAAACATGTCAAAACCTGATTAGGTTCTCCCTTGCATGTCGTTTACCTAGACATTATGTTTCCACGCCTATGTGAAGTGTGTATTCATAGCAATCGCACTACAAAAGGCACTTTTTTATCATAACTTATGGATATATTTTTTTCTGTTTGCATGAAAACAAACGTTGTTAGTACGCATTTGAAGCGCCTGACTAAGGTGCTCCTAATAAGTACCTACAACGTATGTTTTCATGCAGAAATAAGACAAGTTACCCTGGTACCCCGCTTATACAGAGATAAGTAAGCCATAGCATTTATCTTTCTTTTTTCATTTATATCACATGATGAAAACACCCCGATTCAATTATTTTGAAAATTTCACCTCTAAAAACTGAAAATTTCCGGATAAAAACTCTGATGGTTTTCTTATTTCTGCTCAAAACACAGATTGTGGGTACTCGTTAGAACCGCCTCGGCGAGGCGGTTCTAACGAGTAGCCACAATCTATGTTTTTGAGCAGAAATAAGAAAAATTATGTATACCCCTGTAAACCCCAGTTTTACTGTATAAAAGTGGGGTTTAAGGGGGTCAAATTGTATAGGTATGTTTTCGTGATGTCTTTCTATTCACCAGGATCCCATCTCATTTCGGGATGTTATTGTTCGATGTAGTACATGTAAGCTACTTTTCTTGAATTCTATGAGTATCAATACTCAGCTGGAACACGGCACGATATAACCCAGCCCTGAGTCTCGTATATAAACCACATATGCCCAGACAAAGCTGCCGCCCGTCAGAGCAAGCTTTAACCTATTTAAGCCGAGTGGTCTCTCCACCTTATCTCTTTGGGCAGATTATTTTCAAACTAAGTGCAGAACGCAGCGTCTGATCTGGGTCTACTCTGTTTGCAAATTTCCCTTTTATGGAACTCTAGGCATAAATGGGCTTATAGTATTTTACTTCTCAATGATGTTATAAACACTCGTTGATTGTACACTACATCAGGCATTTGCATTACAACCTTATTGGCCTTTTTATAAAGATATTTGCATTTGGATCTAAGTTAACGCAGCGTGTTTCTAAGTTAAAAAGAATAAATAAGCCAGCATACGACAAACCTACAATAAGATTTGTGCGACGATCGAAGATTCAGATCAGCCTGCGCATCCGCGCAGTCTGATCGGAGTCTTCGGTGGTCGCATTTGCCCTCTACAGCATCCAGGCTATCAAAAGATGGATAAACGAGAATCCTTGCCATTCTGGGTGATTGTACAGGTTGATCTGAGTCTTTGCTGGTCACACAGGTCTTACAGTAGGTGTTGTCGTGCGCTAGCTAAAAGTTTACTTAAATTTTGATAACAATACCACATCTTCCTTTTAAGTTGCAGGAAATGCACGATAGTGCCAATAAAATGTATCCATTTATCAATTACAACATTGTCGTCATCAACTACTTTTACTGCAGTTATATATGAGCCGTAACGCCAGGAAACGTACCTTCTGACGTGTGCGACCAGAGAAGATTCAGATCAGCCAGCGCTTTCGTGCAGTCTGATTAGAATCTTCATTAGGAAATTTTCGGATAGCTAAGGAAGCATGGATTATTCATGCATACAACGACGACGCTGACAGACTGCGCTGATGAGCAGGCTTATTTGAGTCGTCGTCGGGAGCACATATCACAAGGTACGTTTTCTCACGGTGTGGCTCACTTGATTTGCGCATAAAATGATGACGGTGCATTTGCGTGTTACATAGTTTCAAAGACCGTTCTCTCAAGTGATCTATATTTGTAAGGAAGAGCAAACGGACCGACAGCCATACAATTATACCCTCTTTTCTATTTTTTCTACTTTAGAAAACTGATTTTTTCAATATAAAATGGATTCTAGCCAGTCCATTGCTACCCATCCCTCACTACATTTGAAAGGAAAAGAGACACCTCCATGGGCAAAACTTTGCTATGGAAACATGTACCTCCCTTCTCATTCAGAGCAACTCTTAATCCATTTTAGAGTAAATAAACTACACCCACATTATATACTTGAAGGGTCAAATTTGATTTTAGGTGTGTCGGGGCGCGAGTATGTTATTTAGATGTTCCTAGATACAAATGGCTAAACGTCTTGCAACCAGAGGAGATCAGATACGAGGAATGTGTCGTTCTGATTTTTCTGTACAATACAAAAAGGTTCCGATCCTTACAAAAGGTTGGGTTTCATCATGACAGTTATCGGCAAGCTAACATCACGAAAACATGCCTATATAATTCTGACCCCCTTAAACCCCACTTTTATATAGTAAAACTGGGGTTTAGAGGGGTAAGCATTATGTTTTCTTATTTCTGCTCAAAAACATAGATTGTGGATACTCGTTAGAACCGCCTCGCCGAGGCGGTTCTAATGAGTACCCACAATCTATGTTTTAAGCAGAAATATGAAAACTATCAGGATTTTTTTATCTGAAAATTTTCATTTTTTGGTGGTAAAATTTTCATTATATTTGAATAGGCATGTTTTCGAAATGAAATGCATGATTTTTAACCAAAGTATGGTTGATAACCGCTTCCCTCTTAAATCGCATGAAGGTTAGTCGGTCCTTAATCAATCTGTTGAAGAAGTTTGACTCCTGAGTATTGATGGCTGTTGTCGGGCCCGTCGTGGTCCGACGTCGTTTTCTTTTGTTCTGGCTTAACATTGTCATTAAGCCTTCAAGTCTGTTTCATTTCAGTTTTGAGATTATTCACCCCTTACAACCTACGTCATAACAATAATGAGGGCACTTATTTTCGCTAGTAACTAGTTTTTCAGAATTGTTAAATGAACTATGATTTTATGAAATTGATAAAATTCATTTAGGACACCAAATTTACTGTTATATGGACTGTCTGTCTTTCGAAAAATCGGGCTTCTGAAACGCACTGGATATCCAGACACTTTGACGATCTATTTTTATTTTTTGTAACACATATAGGAAAGATGGTCGAAGTATCTACAATAATCTAAATGCATTTGTGTTGGGAGATGGACATGTTTTGTGCACAGATCGATTTTTCGGTGCATTTTGCAATTTTCATAATTTTGCCATAAATTCGAACATATGATACAGTCGCCGCTGTGTACGTATCACCTTGTTGATGACGTAGGTTGTTGACCCTGTTATTAGTGTTTTACTGTTATGTTTCACTAATGGGATAGATGACTTTACGCGGACCGACGCATATTTGTAAGTTTGAGCTGCGTCAGAATTACGAGCGAGGTTTCGATCAAGTAATGCTAGTTTAAGCGTCCCGTTAGTTGTTTCTGTTGACCGTTCCATAGACTTGCTCCAGTCGCCTGTGACTAAATATGTATTCTTATAATCCTGTTTGATAACAAAAAATAAACCAAATTACATGTAATATCATGACTACAAAGGCTGGTCACTAGTGATCAGCCTTTATAGTTATGATATTACATGTATTTGGGTTTTATCTTGGTGGATTATCAAACAGGATTATAAGAATAAACATTTAGTCACTGGAGACTGGAGCCAGTCTAATTTTTCTAAGGCGGTTTCTCTGCTGCAATTCTTCTTTGTTTATATGTCGTTTAAATTGCAACAACTGTACGGTTGCGTCTTGTCATTGTTTGTTACTTACGCGGGAAAGTTATGTTTCGTGATTATGGCCTATCCTGGACAACTCATTAAATCTTTTACTTGGATGTTTTGTAAATATTTCTCAAACCTTCTGAATCAGAATTAGGCAATAACCGTCATTCGCCTTCTATACCGTTTGCAACTTATCCATCAGTGTGTAAATACACCTATGCCTAGTGACATGGGCACCTTTTAGTCTACACCGTTCAGAATAGACCTCTTTTTAGTTAGAAAGCATAATGATTTTGACAGAATTACCTCCCATGAGAGTGTACCTATTGCTCTTAAATGAAAACCACCAAGATACATACGATAGTCTACTTAATTGCCGCACACAGCCCTATAAGCGCACATTTCAAGCAGTTCCATAGTCTTCAGATTACAGCCAGTGTACTTATATCGACTTCTTTATAAAGGCATATGTTGCGGATACCCATTTGAATTGCATCGACTTATCGATGCAATTCAAATGAGCACCCATAACATATGTTTTTACAAACAAAATCAGAGAAGAAAAAACAAAAACATCGCACAAGCATCATTTGATAAGTCCTTCGTTGATCTTTTTTAAAGTGTACTCTCAGTAGGTAGATACAAATTTTTACCACACGTTTTCCGAGTATTTTTTAAAACAATCTGAGCGCACAGAGCGGTTATTAGGTCTAATATGGTAGATCAACTTTTCCTATGCAAACAGCGAGGAAACATCAGATTGTGTTATCCGTTCTGTCTAATCTGGGACATAGCTACTTGTCGATATAGTCTACAGTATCCAATGAGCGGTCAACGAACGGACGCGCAGGCTGATCTAGGCACTCGTAAAAGCCATATTCTCATTACATGGCTTAGTCGGATAGCGCGAATGCGCATGCGTTGGAATGGACATGTGCACTGAAACTAATTAAGCAGTGACCTGACTCGGTTAACTCACCATATCCATTATCTGTATGAGGGTAAACCCAAAACTAACAACCACGTTTTTAGAGGAGTTGAACACCGGTCTAACACTACTGTCGTAAGATTGACCATCGAAGATTTTAAGAAGCAGGTCATGTTCGTCGGGCAATACTTCCTCAGAGAGAACCAGGGGGAGTATGCACAGCCATAAACCAGTTCTTAGCATCATCAGCACACACCCTCTGGTTATTGGTAACTTGGAATAGCCTGAAAGGAAGAAAACAAAAGTGAGGTATGCAAGGACTAATTCTTAATTTACAGGCTAACAGCGAAATCACTGACCAGTCTGTCTCTAGAACAGGCTGGAGGGGAACCGCTGTTTGCTTAAAAATAATTTGATATTGTAAATTCTGCTCACACTGATACACTTTCAAGGATCAAATTCTGTCAGTTCTTTTTTCGAAATGGTTCTACCATACCAGGAAAGTTGGGAGAAAATGATTTCTTTATAGAAAGGAGTTTTAGTTCAGAAGAGGCTTGGCGTGCAAAAAAGCAAACAGGAAGTCGAAACAGTTGCCTCCGTTGTGAAACAATCGCGCTGATGATGCTCAGAGTGAACTTTGCACTTCATACACTTTGTTGATTTCGTCACTTCCACCAAAGGAGACACATTTTCAGAAGGAGACAAATAATTTGACAAGGTTGCCTCCCCTGAAAGCGTATCAATTCCCCTTAAGGAAAGTTGTGCTCCTGATAGTACGCGGGATGACATCGTACACACATTTAACCGTAGTCCTGCTGAACGCGGATATAGTCTGCCTTTGCAACTGATCTGGATCTGCACTGTTCGTCATTACGTATATGAATTAATAATCAACACTCTGGATCAAGTAATCTGATTGGCTGAAAATTAGAAGTAGGCGTGGCATTTTAAGTTATTCAGCATGACTAGGATTAGGTAAACGGATACAACTGAAAATGTTTGCAGCCATTTTGCAAAGGGATAAAACTTTTGCAGACATCAAGTAGTGTCCGTGGTGTTTAAAACCTTTCCCTACAATAGGCTAATCTTTAAGAAACAAATTTGCTCTCAGAGAGAGAGAAAATGTTGCTTTAATAGCAGTCATTAGTGAGAGGGGAGATATTTATCCCACGTCAGAGTTATTTACCTTCAAATTGTATCTGTTTTTTCTTAAGAACCCATTTTACAGGACATGGCTTCTTGTACTGAAATAGTCAAAGTCATACGCTTTGTTTACTTTTATAGAAATAACTTAGTTAATTGCATTACACTCAAGAATATAACCCCAACATCCAAGAAATTTTCTGAAAACTGACCACTCCATGTGATAATTTTTTTTAACTGTATCTGTATCTCCTAGTAATTGGTAAAATTCTTGGGGAAGACCCAAGGAGGAAGGAAGTTTATAAGTACATTTCAAATGTGAGAAGATCATTTTTACCAACTGATAAAACTGATAACCAATGGTAAATTTTTCATTCCAAAATAGAGAGATTTTGGTTTTAGAACTTTCGGTCTTGGCAGTATATACAATGTTTATATTACATTTGAAGTGTTTGAGAGAGAAAGTGGACACATTATCAGCTATGCTAGAGAGAGTTGTTTTGATAAAGATTAATAACGTGATAAGCCAAGGCAGTTGGCTGAACAAATTTTGTTCAAATCCATGGCGTTGTATGACAGACTGATTACATGGAGTTCAACCGACGACAAACATTAACATTAAAACATCCAAACAGCACATGGACTTATAGATGCATGTAAAAACCAGTGCGGATTAAATAAAGGATTACTTACCTTACATTAATAAATAATTCCGTAACAATCTCAAACAGTCATGTTATTTTGATTCTAAAAAAATTAGATCATCGCTGTACTATTCTATCCACTTTAACTAAAGTCCGCACCCACAACGCTGTTTATACCTCTATGTGAAACAGTTTGGTAAAAACAAATAAACGCATCAAGGAAGAATAATCTTCTGTTTAAGGGGTCTTGGTATACACTGGTAGATTTTCCGACGCTTGTACACGGGAGATATTACACTGTACATCAAGCCCCTTTTGAAAAGGGGTCTTCTCTAAAAAAATTAATTTGCTCCTTTTCTGAAATGGCGTCTCCGAAGGGGAGCAAATTCTTTCCTTTTAGAGTACTCAGAAAGGAGACAACACTTTTGAAAGAGTTACCTCACCCGACCCCCCCCCCACCCCCACCCTACCCCCACTCATCCACGAAAGTGTATCACTTCCCCTCAATACTTGTGGAGAGAGATATCGAACCAGCCTCCTGCTCTTGACATTTGCCGTATATTTAGACACCCAGTCATTACATAGAACTAATATATCGCGGAATGAAAACGGTTCCGAACTGACAGCCCAGATACCTTGCCCTCTGCTATATATATATATATATATATATATATATATATATATATATATATATATATATATATATATATATATATATTTTTTTTTTTTTTTTTTTTTTTTTTTTTGAGAGAATATTACCGTCCAACTGAACTAAACAAAAAGTTGACTACTAATTTACTCAACTTCAACCAGTACCATTTAGTTATACACATTATATGAACCTCAACGTAAGAAAATGTACCTTCTGACATGTGCACCCAACGAAGACTTAAATCAGCCTGCGCATGCGCGCAGTGACCAGACTCTTCCTTGTGACCATGAAGAAACTTTCTGTCTTTGGCTATCCAAAATGCGACCAGTGAAGATTCTTACCAGACTGCGCGAATTTGCAGACTAATCTGAATCTCCGCTGGGCTCACATGTCCGAAGGTACGTTTTCTGACGTTCCGGCTCAAATATTGAACGGTTCAAAGCGAAAAGGTGTCTTTGAGTACATACGTACAGCAAGCACACAGATCAGACTGCGCATGCGCAGTCTGGTCTGAGTCCCCGTAATCCACTTACAAAATCAGTAAGTACTGTAGAATGTGTACACGATGTCAAATATATCCTACTGGTACTAAACCGATGCGCAGGTTTACCTGGATCTGCGAATCTGTGCGATCGCATAAGCGCAAATAGACCTTTTTGCGTTTGACGCGCAATTAAATTAAAATTTATCTTTCGAGTTTTTCCTTGTTAAATTCGACATTATAATTATATACGACTATCGTAGACAAAGATCAGTCTCGCCACCTTTATATCTGTGATCAGGGCCTGCGCTATTGCCTTCCAAGAACCTGATATTTTGCCTACGAAGAGAACAGATCTTGGTCACGCGGCGCAGTTTCACAGGTTGATCTGGTCTACGTTGGTCGCGTACGCAAGGCGGTCAGTTTTAATGAGAAATGACTCTCTTACACTTACATGCAAGAACTCATCCACCAGACAGATTAAATTTTAAATTTGAATTATAAAGATAAGTACACCGAATATTTATGTAGATTGCGACATGCGAAAACGTGTCTTCGGTCACATATGGACAGCGAAGGCCCAGGTCAGCCTGCGCATCCGTGCAGTCTGATCAGAGCCTTCGCTGTCCGCTAACAAAATCATCGGATACAATAGAATGTACCAATTGAGAGCAAATGCACGAATGAGTCATTGCGCATGCGTGGGATGAATCTGAATATGTGCATTTTGCGCATGCTCGAAGACACGTTTCCGCTTGGCGCGGCCCATATAGTGTTGAAAACATAAGGCTGTTGTTACTGTATTTGCCCCAAATATTTGGACAGATATTCGGATAGGTTTGGGGAGCAGGGGCTGATCAAACAGTGTAGACTCATATGCTTCTATTGACCCATCATCAGGTAGTCAAGTGGTCTTGTTCAATGTTTAGCGAGAGTGTTTTACCCAGCAGGCAGTCAGTGTTGAAACAACGTCGATTTAACATCAAGACGTTTAACCGCAGTTGAATCAACATTGAATTGACGTTGCTTCAACGTTGTGTGCCAGCTGGGTTTAAGAGTCTATGTGTTCTAATATTTAGGGTAATTACGGTACGAATGAAACACGAAAAAATAGACAACAACTTTAAACTACCAAGCATCGTGATAAAACCTGTCTTTCGGCCTACACAATATTCGTCTGTATTTGAATCTTGAAACGATACCTCCTAAATTATCTGCCCCTCTTCTGATATGGGCTTATCTTAAAGAAACGAATTTAATCCAATAGGGAGCAAATTCTTTCCTTTGAGAATAGTCTCCCAGTTTTTGAAAGAAAGTTTTCAGCATTTTCATCCACCCAGCATTCTACATAAATCTATAGCGGGCCGTTATCGGCCCGTCAGGGTAGCTGACGGGCCGATAACGGCCCGCTATAGATTTATGTAGAATGCTTACTGGGCATCTATTCCATTCCTTTGATAATATATGTCTACAAATATTGCCTCTCTTTTCAAAGTTGTAGTAAAAATCTTCAGCTGTATCAGATTAATTTAACAAGAACTGCGCACGCCCAAATCAAATTGTTCATATACGCAGCCTAGATTGTGTACGCGCATTTGACAATGTATCCAAAAGTAGATTTATTTTTATGACGTATCTTCAATAACACTTAATCCTTATCATATGAAATACGTGCTTAAGTATATGTGAAATCTGCAAATACAGAATATTCATCATCCTGTCTCAACAGGGCATTTGCTCATCGTTGTTACGACACACTACCAATGCATATTGTCAGAGGATGACAAAGGCTCTCAGAAGATGCGTGAATACACACATAGATCTCGACCTTCGCTGGCTACGGAAGCGAGTGAGGACTCAGTTTTACTTGACTCGGAGCTTTTTATAATGTCTTCCAACAAATGCAATATAATCATAAATCTCAGAGTGATCATTATCATCTGTTGCTTTGTGCCGATAATTCTAGAATATTTATAGTTTACATCTATCGTAAATTATCTATATTGTGAGCATTCGCATCGATCCGATTCACTCAATTTGCAAACACTTGTATATATATATATGAACGGTGTCCACGCATTTTTTTTCTCTGATAGTTGTATCCTATTTTTTATATTAAGTGCATTAAGTGTTCCACGTACTGATTTAGTGCAAAGTTTGTCTGGAAAGAAGACCCATTAGAATAGTTATACAGGTATACATACATCTTCAGAATTATAGAATTAAATATAATGAGATTATCTTTGAAAATGCTTAGAAAGATCTAACTAGTTCAAGACTTTTAGAAATTTAGTTTGGTTTTTATTCTGCAGTTTACAGCCATTGTTGAATGTTCTGTGTACTTCATTAATATTCATGAGGAATTTATAAAATCATAAAGGGATTAAAAATTTATTAAAAAAATAATTGTAAAATGGGCCGGCGGCTAAGAAAAGGGTATCTTAAAATCTATGCGAACAGCGAAGATCCAGACCAGCCTGCGCATCCGCGCAGTCTGGTCAGGATCTTTGCTGTTCACCTACATAATATAAGGACCATGTTGAAGATATAGGACTAATAGCGAAAATCTTGACCCGACGTGTGGCTGCGAAAAATTGTCTGGGTCATTCGTATACGCCATAAGGGCCTTTTGTCAGCCGGTGGCCCAATTATAAACTCCTTATGGACATTTTAGGTATAATAATTGTTTATTTTTTGTTCATTTATTCCTTGAAGAGTGATTGAGAAGATCTGTCACCAAAAAGTTTTTTTTCCTTACAATTGGCAAATTTAAACTTCATATGATTTTTAAAATAAATGTGGAATTGCCCAGTTTAATTTTATTTCTTCGATTTTTTTTTATCTGACACCTTACAGAGTGTAAAAAGTGAAATGTTTCAGAAGTAATTTGATAATGTGATTTAAATTATTGTAAAATATAATAAAATCTAGATTTATAGTTTGAAAGTATTTTTATTTCAATGTCATATATGCAAAACTACATATTTTCACAAATGCGAACCACAATAGCGATACAGTAACCGCACTGTTAAGGGTACTGAAATAAACTACAGTCGACTCTCGTTATCTCGAATTCCAAGGGACTCTCTGAAATAGTTCGAGATATCCATAGTTCGACATATCAGGTTTGCAGAATTGAGGAAAAAATAATTTGATTAACCACATTTAACAAACTGATAGGTAATTGGACTTTTGAAGTTAGAGATATATTGAAAATATTGTTGAAAAGAGGAGAAATTGCTCCTTAGGAGCAATTTCTCCTCTTTTCTACAATATTTTCCATCTGTTATTAGGTTTTCATGTTTAGGCAGGGACCAGATTTTCACTTCGAGATAGGCGGTTATTCGAGATAAGCGAGTTCGAGATAACGAGAGTCAACTGTATTATTAAGATATATATACTTAAAATATTGAATACAAATTTTAAGTCCCATTTGAGATCACAGTAAAGTGCATTGAGGGAATAGAAATCTGTTCAAAGTACACGTAGCACTGAGTTTGTTTTTTTTTTTTTTTTTTGTTGTTTTTTTTTTTACGTAAAAATTGGACATAGTTATGGGATACACTAAAAGTGCACTGAATCTGCCATAATCTTTGATAAGTTTAATATGTTTTAATGCATTTTCGATCTTTATTTTCAACAGACTGCTCTGTTTCATATCAGCCAGGCCAAAGCATTTCCTCCAAGATTGCATGTGCGCCAAGCGAAGACTCAGATCAGCCTGCGCATCCACACAGTCTGATCAGAGTGTTCGCAGGGCACTGTGGATAGCTTAAGACACAATGCTCTTCAAGCGGACAGCGCAGACTTTGATCAGCACGTGCGAATGTGCAGGCTGATCTAAGTCTTCGCTCGGCGCAAATGTAGTTTTCTAGAGAATGCTGTGCACCGGCTCATATTTTATCAACTTAATTTGAACCAGCACACGGCAAGACCTACAATAAGACCTGTGTGACCAGCAGACTCAGATCAGCCTGTACATCCACCCAGTATCGCAAGGGTTCTGGTTTATCCATCTTTGGATAGCCTAGAGGCTGTAAAAGGCACGAGCGATCAGCCGAGACTTTGAGCAGACTGCGCGGATGAGTCCTCGCTGGTCGCACAAGTCTTATTGTAGGTTTTGTCGTGCGCAGGTTCATTTATCATTCTTGGAGCACTTTAATTTCGGAAGTTATATTAGCTTTCTTTAAAGACTGGTTCGCCAACTTTAAAGTTTTTACAGACGAGGCTGCTGAAACACAAGCCTTTCTTGTCAAATGTAGTTGGCATCATGACAAAGTCTCTTGTTTAAAAGAGAGGAGTTGGGTGAGGGCGCCAGACATAAATGGCTTCAACATGACGTTTCTTAATAATCAGGAAATACCAAAATCATGAAATCAGCTGTTTTCGTGATTTTGGCATTTCCTGAGTATTAAGAAACAGGGCACTAGGACAAAACTAACGCCACACATGAAACCAAAGACGCACACACAAAGATGAACTCCAACAGAGAAACTGCCTTGGAACAGTCAGTAGGAAAACTACTGGAGGCTTAAAAATCGACTTAAACATTTTTTGAGAGTGCAAGGAGATTAGAAATTTCATTTAGCGAACACGGACATACAAGTAGTTCACCTAATCATGATCCGTGGGTAGAATGGGCAAAGGTAGATTGTATATAAATGCACATAGTAATTGACGGGTAAATGTATTTGACGGGTGTTTCCTACAGATAACGCAGAGTGGGTATCAAGACATGTCTTTCCGTTTTGTTTATTTGTTTGTGTTGAGGTTTTACGGCCCAATCAACGGCACAGTCAACCCAGTGGGGTCATGTCGAGCGCGGTCAGTTTACCTAACCACACGTTTACTGGGCAGGCTTAGTCCTCTAAGCGGTTAACCAGTATTGTGCACATCCTTTCGCCAGAAACTGACAACTGCCCTTCTTGAATCAGCGGAAGGGAGAGGATGACCGTAGAAAATATTTCATGATCAATCTCCACGAAAGAATGTTGCCGACCTCGGCGGGGGTTGAACCCGCGACCTCCTGGTCTCCAGTAGGACGGCGCATCCAACTGAGCCACCGAGGCCGTCACATGTCTTTCGTCAACATTGTTTTCTTATCGTTTATCGTTTCGGTGTTTCCGTCTGTCAATATATATATATATATATATATATATATATATATATATATATATATATATATATATATATATATATATATATATATATATATATGAATCATTAAATACAATTGTTTTTTTGCATAATTTCTGATTAAGTATAACCACTTCTTAAGCAAATTTCCGATTCCTGCCACATATCGGATTTTGTCATTGTTTTAAGTATCGATATGAAAACAAATGTTAGGGATATTTTAGGGATTTTTTTCATATTTAATCATCGAGATTCTAATGAGTACACTCAGCATACCATTATTTTGTAGAAGATCGAAAAAGCACGACTGAATCATCCCATTTGAATCCTGACATTACGAAAACAAGCCTATTCAAACATATTGACAATTTTACCACAAAAAAAAAGGAAAATTTTCGTATAAAAATTCGGATATTTTTCAAATTTCTATTCAAAAGATAGATTGTGGGTACTCGTTAAGACCGCTTTTGTGAGGCGGTTCAACGAGTACCCATCATCTATGTTTTGATCAGAAATATGACCAATCACGTATACCCCTGGAAACTCCAGTTTTACTATATAAAAATGTTTTTTAGCAAAATAAGAAAAATACTGTTTACCTCTGTAAACCCCAGTTTCCTATATAAAAGTTGGGTTAAAGTGGCTCTAAATTATATAGGCATGTTTTCGTGTTGACAAACAGGAATTTCTATAAACATAATAATGATAAAAACAAAACAGACATCCTGCTTTTGGAAATAGACCGGTCCAAAGAGTTGCGGTAGAAGAGGCCACTCGCCGTTAATGGGTTAAGATGTTCTGATCTGTCATGGTGATATTATTTCTACAATTATGTACTAGATAACATAGATATCACATATTAAGGGGTCTGCATATACTTGGTACATTTTCTGCCATGTTTTGCTAGTTGGGGGTGGGAGGATATATATATATATATATTTTTGTTTGTTTTTTTTTTTGTTTTTTTTTTTTGTTTTTTGTTATATCCTACTTGCTTTCCTACATACCTCTCTCCTTCCGGAAAGGGGTCTATTCTAAAAGGAGCAAATGAAGCAAATTAATTTTCTTTCCTTTCAGAGTAGACATCTTACTAGTAGGGAGCTGAAAACCGTTTCGCAGAGTCATCTCCCTTGAAAGTATATCAGACATAGCTAAATGAGATCAAAAGTAGTGGCACTCATTAATACTTCTTTGTCCCTACCTAGGCGCTATGCAAGAGAGACCAAAGGTTTGTCAAAAAGGGGTGATATGTGATTATGAGATCACAAGAGGGTGGGGGTGATAAAGAGGCCTTTCGAGAGTCAGAAATATTTTGGAGGGGATATAACCATGTATCAGATAAATAAGCCAGTACTCAGTTCCCCTATAGGGCCTCTGTCTGTCTGTTGTTTACAGACAGTATACTAGGTTTGGTTATACCCAGTCTCAGTGAGAGGACTAATGGTCGAGACACATATTATTTTATTTTAAGGCATATGATGCACAACGCGAGACAAAGGCCCCTATATGATAAAGGGTAACACATGGCAGGATCAGCCGTTGACAGCTGACATAATAAGTGGATATGTGGTGCATGTATACATTCAATCCTCTTTATACCGACACTCGATACAACGACACAATTCGTTATAACGACAATTTGTCTGTCACGAAACCTTCGTCTAAGCGGTAACAACTAGTCACAAATTATGCAAGAATATTGTGTTTAATACCTTAAAGAAACATATGTTTTGGAAATTTGTTAGAATCGCCTCGATGAGGCGATTCTAACAAATATCCAAAACATATGTTCTATAGGGAAATAAGAACAAAACAAGACATTTATTACATATCAATCTGCTCATTTAGTATCCTGTACAACAGCCAATTCGTTTTCATGGCGAAGTCTTTAGGAACAAATGCTGTCGATATAACGAGGGGTCACTGTATTTAGAAGATCACGCTGATAAGAAATAATGAGGCGTCATTGCTGTACGCGCATGCTTGACTAAAATACGTGGAGCGAAACACTGGAACAGTATCACTTCTGTGACAATAGACCGTGAAAATTCTGTGGAAATTCTGTGAAAGGTCTGTGAATTTTATGTCTGTGAAAACTTCGTGACTTTCGACCGTGGCATTTTGGATTAATATTGCTAGCCGACCCCGTGAAAAAACGAAATGCCGTGAAAATTTCCTGCAAAAAGTACCTGTTAATTTCACAGGACCATTAAGTTGTGAACAGTTCATGTTTCAGTGATTTTTCACTGCCTTACTGAGATATCAAAATTGTGATATCAAACAGTATCTCGAAAACCATAAGAACAAATTTAACAAGGACGCGAAATAACTTAATTTCTACCATTTGATGGTGTGCTAACCACATTAATTGTATAAAGAATTCCAATATGCTACAGCATCCACAACACTTCCCCCGCCCCCAGATATGCATCCGCAAAACACAGAGAGAGAGAGAGAGAGAGAGAGAGAGTGGTATACAGTACATTAATAATGACTATAGTTCTGAAATTCACAGTATTTTCATGGCAGACATTCAAGGCTTTTTCACAGATTTGTCACCAGGTTTTCACAGATTTGTCACCAGGTTTTCAGGTGACACCTCTTAACGGCTTTTTTAGTAATTAATTTTATCACATATTTTCATGGTTTCATGTTCATTCATTTTAAAGGCCTATTACATCTTTCCAGTGAAAATTTCTGTGAAAGCTACTCAAAATTTCGTTAAGATTTTCTCAACCTTTTTCTGACGACTTTCTCCAGTTGTGTACAAATGTGTATAGATCACTTACCACAAATAGAATAACGGTCCCCTACTGCAACGTTTCCACTCTAATTCGCCGTAATTTCCGAAAAGTTCAGGACCGAAGTATTACATGTAGAATAATACAAACAAAACTTATACGATCATATGTTTTACCGAATTGTGTCCTTATCTCGTTACGTCTGAATTTAAACTGATAATCCCTTTAGAAGTATCCTAGAACATTTTAATTAATTTGTTTCAACTGAAAAGTTCAGAGTTTTGTCTTCCCATTTGCATTAATTTTAAACTATGACTCAAGCTATATTTTCTATAGACTGTTTATTAGAGAGAATTGCACCGCCATATGGGCTGCTTCAAGCAAAAAGGTGGAATCGAACATGCGCAAAAATGCGCAGATTCACATAATCATTCTGCGCGTGCGCAAAGTATCATCCGGGCCTTCATGTTTCATCCATAATTTTTGTTGTAGTATCCAATGATTCTGTTAGCGGGCAGTGAAGGCCATGATCAGACTGCGCGGATGCGCAGTCTGATCTGGGCCTTCGCTGTCCGCATATGCCCGAAAACAATTTTCGCATGGCACGGCCAATAAATGTGCAAGTGTATTATACGTGTTCTTTTATGAGACATGTCTCAGTCCGTCTCCTTAGAACGAAATATTCCGATCCTTAACCGCCAACTGCTGGGAGTATATACAAATTATCAATTTGAATTTTAATTTCACAGAAATTTATGCGTTAAAAACTGTATAGGTTATTAGGAACGGTTTCTTTTGAACGTATGAATTGAATCGGCATAATCAAAGTTTATCGCAGTGACACAGCCATCAAATCACATTTCGCTGGAATGAATTTGAAGAAAATTATAATGAAAGGAAGCAGTCATAGCTGCTTCTTAGGCTTGATCTATCACAGGAGTTTATTTTTTATTGATTTTATCGATGTGTAAACTTCGGCGAATACCTCACAAACGGAATAAAGCAGCTCGAAGTGCTTTATAGTACTTTTGTGGGTAATTATCGGCGGTTGCACATCGATGATTCAAAATAATAATAATAATACTAACTATTTTCTTTAATTCCAACTTTGTCATCAAAATGTTACAAATGTTGCCAAAAATTGTCAGTCTTTTTAGGCGACGGAAGTCCTGCTCTGGGCATTATTGAAATGTAAAAGTTTTCCTTCAATCAATCAAAATGCGTGAAACGTGTGTAAAGATGAAGTGTTAGAATTCCTTCAGGAGAAGTCTGATCATGGTCTGTTTGTATATCCCATTTTGTCAGACACGTTCATGTACGAAATTTTAGAATATTTACCGTAATCTATCAACTCCTTAGATTGATAGATAAGTCTACAGCCATTTCAAGAAATTAGTCGCCGTCCTATTTAATGCAATATATCAATCTTGTAAAATCAGAATACGAAAGAGCAAATGACCGCAGTGTCAGGCGTGGAACCATATTTGCAGACGTGGTTGTTTCTAAGCATTACTGTAGCTACATGTAATTTGTAGTCTATATTACGTTATTTTATGATAGTTTTATACGACGAATTTCATAAAGGCAGCGTATATGGAATCTTTGTCTTAATACAGTGGCATGTTTAGACATACACTTTTTTCACCAGAGTAAAGATCTGGAATGATCAACTTGATCAACTTATCGAGAGCTCGGTTTATTGTCTCGAGCGTTCGACCAAGTATCTAGAACGTTTGAAATATTATTATTATTCGAGCGCTAGACTTATTATCTCGAGCGCTCAACAAACTAACCCGTACGTTCCACATATTTTCTTCATCGCATCACGAAAACATACCTATGTAATTTTGACCCCATTAAACCCCACTTTTATATAGTAAAACTGGGGTTTACAGGGTATGCATTATTTTTCTTACTTCTGCTCAAAAACATAGATTGTGTGTACTCGTTAGAACCGCCTCGCCGAGTTTTTTTATCTGAAAGTTTTCGTGGTTTTTATGGTAAAATTTTCAGTATATTTGAATAGGCATGTTTTCGTAATGGTCGACATATCATCACATACATTCCAAATACAGTCGATTCTCGTCATCCCGACTTCGCTTATCTCGGATAACCGCTCATCTCGAAGTAAAAATCCCGTCCTTCTTTTAACATTGAAATCTAACAACGCCTAACAAAATATTGTGGAAAAGAGGAGAAAAGGCTCCTAAGATGAGCCATTTCTCCTCTTTTCCACAATACTTATCCCCACGCTTTTAAAAAAAATATGTTAATGCCTCCATCCGTCCGTCCGTCACGCTATTTCCTCCTAAACCACTGGGTGGAATTCTACCAAACTTGCTACATCACTTTTCCTCATGGTAAGGGTGTGCAAGAGCAGCATTATTTTTCTGTGCGTCCGTCCATCCGTCAGACTATATCCTCCTAAAACACTGGGCGGAATTCAACCAAACTTGCTACATCACTTCCCCTCATAGTTAGGGTGTTCGAGAGCAATATTATTTTTCCGTCTGTCCGTCGTCCGTCCCTCTGTCTGTCATGCTATCTCCTCCTAAACCACTGGGCGGAATTCATCCAAACTTGTTACATCACTACCCCTCATGGTAAGGATGTGCGAGAGCAACATTTTTTCCGTGCGTCCGTCGTCCGTCCATCTGTCTGTCATGCTATCTCCTCCTAAACCACTGGGCGGAATGCAACCAAACTTGCTACATCACTTCCCCTCATGGTAAGGGTGTGCGAGAGCCACATTAATTTTCTGTTCGTCCAGCTGGCGTCTGTCCATATGTCCATCACGCTACCTCCTCCTAAACCAAAGGGCGGAATTTAACTAAACTTGCTACATGATCTTCCCTCATGATAAGGGTGTGAGAGAGCAAGTTCATCCGTCGGTCATGTTTTTAGCAACATTACCAACGAGCGTGGGGATTTGCGATGGCGCGCCATCGACTGCGCATTCTAGTTTTGATATATTTCTAACTTCAAATTACATATTCATTAAATTTTGTGAAATGTGACTGTTCGATTTATTGTTTGCAAATCTGATATGTCGAGGTACAGATATCTCGAAGTATTCAGAGAGTCCTTTCGAGATAACGACAGTTGACTGTATTTTCTTGAGTGTTTGACATATTATTTCCAGTGCTCAATGTCTCAAGCGCTCATCATATAATCTAGAACATATCATATTTTCTGCAGTTTTCAACATATTACTTCGAACGCTCGACATATCATTTCGAGCGCTCGGCATAACATCACAAACGCTCGACATTTAATATATATCACTCGAGCATGTGACTAGGTCATCTTATATCTCTCGGCCTTTGCACTGCTAAATGTTCATAAACTTTCTTTGACGGAGACCAATATTTTACCCACAGCGCTAAGAGTTAGAAAGCTCGGCTTCTCTGCTTATGGAATGAGCCTAGACATGATGTTTACATGTAATACAACAGCTCGCTAACAGTTTTCGGCTCGCATATTTGTAAAATGTTGTTCTAATTACATATAAAAATCCACAGTTGCCATGACGTAGTCCCCAAAACAGCATTTTCATTTCTCGTAGCGCTCTGTCTCGCAGACAGATAGAGCAAAGAACAAGTTTTCTACTGTGCTTTCGACATCTTTCAGAAAGTCGTTTTTTGCTTGACGATATACACAGAAGAAGTAAAATTGCAGATTTTTGTCATGATTTAATGCAAAACTATTTGTCGTAACTACCTATGCACGAAAAGTTTTATTCTAGTCATCGATTTAAAAAAACAAATAAATAAAATATTTTCTCATTTTCCCATAGTCAAAATGCATGCAATTTATGCTGAACTCTGTATGGTAGGTAACTTGAATGCAGATTTTCAACAAAGTCCGCTTGTTTGAAGTTTCTGAAATTTTCACAGTATTGTTCAAATTAAGCAAAGAAAAATAAAAAAAAATCTTAGACAAAAATTCCAAAAAAAAAAGTACTTTTCTATAGAAATTGCATATGTCAAATGTTTGGCCGTAAATTTAATTTTTGGGTAAGTATTTGAGAACAAAACACAGAAAGAGAAAAGACAAATGGTTTCTGATAAGAAATGGTCAATTTAAACAAAATATTTTCATTTAGAATAAAAACGTCAAGTAAAGAAACATCTTTCCAAGTGATGTCGAAAGGACAGTAGCCTTTATCTCTATTACACATATGGCTAAATGTATATTTCATAATTAACCTATTTATTCCTAGCGTTCCATAAAAGAGACATTGGCAAGCAGTGTAGACGTGAAAGCGGCGTCTGATTAAGATATACACTGTTTGCATCAAATGCAGGAATTTTTGCTGTATAAAACATGGTAATAATAAAAAGTAACCAGACACCCCTTATATTGGAAATGGAACATTCGGTATAAATGGTTTCACCATGAAGTTCTGTAGTTCTATAAAGCTGCTCTAAGATAGGTATTTTTGCGTGCATCTTTGTGAAAAACGTTGCACGAATTACATCATACGTTTCCACAGCTGCCATGACGTAGACTATAAAACATCACCTCTGTAGATAGACATAGCCAAGAACAAGCCAGCGACATTGTCTTCTACTCTTTGATTTCGTCTTAGGTATTACGGTTTAAATCAAACATATGTTTCAAGAGTAATTGTTAACCTGCAGCTGTGGCATCTAGAACAGACGATGTCTAAAGATATGTACCCGTTTCACTGATACGGCATGAGGGAGACAATTTAACCCTGTCAAAACCACAGGCCAGATAATAAAAATATAAATAGTGTTCGAGCCGTCTCATCAGGATCTGCACCGTTTGCCTTTCTCTAGTTTGTAACTGTCATTTTATTTTCGACTTTTGTCTTCGCGACATCCCTTATTTAGATAATGGACAAATTCAATTACATAGACGGAAGATTCTATTTCCGAATCTCAGGGGTAAGAGGGTTAAAATATCAATTTCAATTTTGCCATAAGTTTAGTTGGGATTATGTCATTAGATATTGGTAGATTTAAATCTAGAAACGGTGCTTAGGTATCAGGTTTATTAGTTTGTCGACGAAGTCCGATAAAATCCTGCGCTGACCCATGAAGTTAAATATCTGTACGGAAAAAAAAGTATATGTCGTGAGATATTCATGTTTTGCGTAAAACTTTATTTTTTATATTATTGAAATCGACTTTCTTTACTAAGTGTGGTGTTTTGGGATGTTTGATATCTATTTATTTTTTAATTTATCGCTGTAAATTGTATTAAAATATGAAGCAGAACTGCAGAGGAAAGAACTAAATGTTTGGTAAAATTCACTTTTTCCCATATTTTCGATTGTACTACATGTGCTCCCGTAAATACTGCGTCCGAAAGAAAAGTTAAACAAGGTTAGTTTTGTTAAAAAAAAAACTAAAGAAAACAGAAACAAGGTTAGCTTTTTAAACCAGAGGGCCATTTCTCGTAAAGCGCTCAGCTAAGTGCTGAGTGTATATTGAAATAAATTTTGAGGTCTTGATAGAATGTTCCATGTATATATGAAAAATGTTTGTAAGGTGTCCTAGATTTTTACCTCCAGACCATCCAAGGAATGCTCCACATAAAATTTGACCAGTCGGCCTAGTGGTTTCAGAGGAGATGTTTGAAAATGTTGACAGACAGACTACAGACGACGACAACGGAGCCTACTCATATTATAAGCTTAATAGTGAGCCAAAAGCTCGAGTGAGCTTAAACTCCACTGTTTGGCTTTTTGTTTTTCCACACAAAAGCCAAAGTGACCGAATTTAACCATGATGTAAAATAGGTCAAGGTCAACCAATGGTCATCGTCTTAACTTACTTGGTAGTGCCCCATTCCCAATGCTGCATACCAAGTTTCAAGGACATCTGTCATTCAGTTCCTGATAAGTTTTTCAATAGGTTTTTTTACCATATATGGGCATGGTGGTTATCTTGGTCATGTGACCAAGGTCCCATGAACAAAGTTTCCATACAGGCTCCACATGTAATTTGGTTTTAATCAGCCCAGTAGTTTAAGAGGGGTAGAATTTAGCAATTCTCCGTCTAAGGCAAACGGAATAACGGTCTGCGAATGACCCTGACCTTTGGTATCTGTAAAAGTTCATTTAGCTGTTTGCATATATCAACCTTGATGTCGCAGGCCACAATAGAATCGAATTATCCAGTGTTAGGCCTTTTTTCCATACAAAAGCCTCTATGACCGAACTTGACCTTGACGTTAAACAAATCAAGGTCAACCAAGGGACTTCATTTAAACAAACTTGGTAGGACCCGAGTCCCCAATGCTGCATGCCAATATTCAAGGTCATCAGCCGTTCTGTTTCGGTGAAGAAGATTAATATGTTTTTTTTATAATATATGGACATGACGGCCATGAAATTTGGCTTCAATTTCCTCAGCTGTTTCTTTAAAAAAAAAATAACAAAAAGTTTTAATTTTGATATCTGAGTGACCGTGCACCAAAGTATACGAGTTCCTTGACCTTTGGTACCCATGCAGCTTCATTTCCTTATTTAGCTGATTGCATATACCTTTAGGTTCACAGTGAACAATAGTTTTCGAAAATTGATAATTTCTACTTTTTCCCATACAAAAGTATAAGTGACCAAATTTTACCTTGACTTAAAATAAGTCAAGGTCAACCCAGTCATCATTTGAACAAATTGTAATGGGCCTATGTCAACAATGTTACTTACCAAGTTTCAATGCAAACGGCTCACAGAAGATTTTTGAAGGTTTTTTTTTTTTTTTTTTTTTTTTTTTTTTTTTTATCATATATGGTCATGGTGGCCGTCTTGGTCATATGACTAGGACCATTTAAACAAACTGTCGTTCCCCTATCCCAGGGAGTCACCACATGAAAGTTGATTTCCATCGACCCAGCGGTTTCAGAGGTGAAGATGTTTGAAAATGTTGACAGATGACAGACTACAGACTACGTACAGACAACAGACGACAGATGACGACAACGGATCCTATTCATACTATAAGCTCACGAGTGAGCAAAAGGCTCAGGTGAGCTAAAAACGTAGCAATTTCCACTTTTTTTCCATACAAGAGCATATGCGACCACATTTGACCTTGACGTTAGTTGGGTCAAGGTCAAGCCAGTCATCATCTGAATAAAGTACGATGGGCCCCGTACCCCTAATACTACATACCAAGTTTCAAGGCAATCGGTCCGTTGGTTCTGAAGAAAAATGTTTTTAAATGGTTTTTTTACCATATACGGGCATGACAGCCGTATTTGTCATGTGACCATACACGTATTAATTAATTTTCATTTCCTTGTTGCTAAAAGCCATTCTATATAATTTGGTTATAATGGCCAAGTATTTTTGAAAAAAAAAAAAAAAAAAAAAAAAAAAAAAAAAAAAAAACGTTTTAACATTCATATCTAAATGACCTTGGGCTAAGGTCAGGGAATAACCTTGACTTTGGATACTCATTTAGTTTCATTTACTTATTAAGTTACCTGCATCTATAAATTTTCAGATCACAGGCTGCAATAGTTTTTGAAAAATACACAGTTTTGACTTTTTCCCATACAAAAGCCTATGAGACCAAAGTTGACATTGGCCTAAAATAGGTCAAGGCCATCCAGGGGTCATCATTTGAATAAGCTATGATTGGCTTGAGTCCGCAATTCTACATACCAAGTTCATAATAATCAGCCTACTTGTTCCTGAAAGAAGATTTTTAAAGAGTTTAGACTTTATAAGGGCATGACGGCCATACTGGTCATGTGACCAAACTCACATTAATTGATTTTCATTTTTTTTTTGTGTGTGTGTGTGTGTGTGTGTGTGTGTGTGTGTGTGTGTGTGTGTGTGTTCCTAAAACCTTTAATATGAAATTTGGTTACAAATGACCCAGTAGTTCTGAGAAAAAAACAAGTTTTAATTTTCATATCATAATGACCTTGGCCCAAGCTAAAGGAATGACCTTGACTTTGAATACTCATGTAGTTTCATTTACTCATTTAGCTCACTGAATCTAACAATTTTCAGACCACAGGCTGCAATAGATTCTGAAAATTCAAGGTATTCATTTTTCCCATACAATATTTTATGCGCGCAAGTTTGACATTGGCCTTAAATATGTCGAGGCCATCCAAGTGTCATCACTTGAACAAACTATAATTAGCTTGAGTCCTCAATGCTACATACCAAATATTATGGCAATCGGCCAACTGGTTCGGAAGAAGAAGATTTTTAAAGGTTTTTACCTTATATGGGAATGGTGGTCATCTCCGTCGTGTGACCTGGATACTGCGAACAAACTTTCGTTCCCCATATCCCATGGATACTCCACATGAAATCTGACTTCAAACGGCCCAGTGGTTTTAGAGGAGAAGATGTTTGAAAATGTTGACAGACGACAGACAATGACAACAGAGGCTAGTCATACTATAAGCTCACCAGTGAGCCAAAGGCTCAGGTGAGCTAAAAAGGATAGTAAATCATATTTTGTGTGATTAAATAATGCAGTGGAATGTAATGATGTTTCAAAGAGCTAAACCATAGTACACTTCCCGTCATTTATCTTTGTTTAACATAAATAATCGGAATGAAGTCGGTGGCTTTGTAGGTTGTCAAGGGTATGTTTGTGTTCATTGGGTGTTTAGACGCACCATACTTCAGGAATTTCATGTTACCTCTTCTAATTCATCCATGGTTCCTTATCCCACATTATCAACCCCAACCATCTATCAAACTGCAAAATTATCTCCTTTTCTTTGTCGCTTATCTTCTTGTTTTTGAAAATGTTTCTGTATTTACCTGAAACATGTTTAAAGTTATTGGTATCTACATGTAACCCATTAAAGGCTGGAGACCCCTAAACAGGTAACTGGCAAACAGTGCAGATCCAGATCAGACGCCGCAGAAAGCGCTGTCTAATCAGGATCTCCACTGGTTGCAAATAAATCAACCATTGTTCTCTAGGAATATCTACATCATATATTCTGACATACCTCAACTCGAAAATGGACTCTTCCAATCTATAGTGTGGGAGAGTTTATTCAGTCTTTAATGGGCTAATTGGTAATTGGTGTTGGTACTGGATGAACAGTTAGTCTTGATACTGTTTCAGACCAAATGTTACGGCCACAGACTTACAAAGATTTAGCAATCACTTCACAGTTTGGTATTAAGTTCAAAAATCAAATTCATAGACATTTTAGACATATTATTTTCTTTTAAAGTGTCAAAGGCCTACACTGGCCCGATTTTCTTGGGAAACATTGGAAAAAAACATTTCATCAATTTATCGTCTGTTGGTTTAGCTTAGATACCACAAGGAGTAACAAGATATCTTGGTAGAGAAATGAGACAAAAAAAATAAAATAAATAAATAAATAAAAATAAAATCAAAAATGAAAATCAAAAAGAAATTAAGAGCTGTCGCAGGACAGCGTAGCTCGTCTGAATCGCGCTTTGCATCTAAATGTTTTTACCCATTATGTCAAAAGGAATCTTTTACCTTAACTCTTTGCACCGATCCATTTCAATATTAGGAGTGTCTGGTTAGTTTTATTGTTACCATGTTTTATAGAAATTCCTTTCCTAAGTACAAACATTGTTGACCTAGACCAGCCGCAACATTGTGTACGTCTAAACATTAACAAGGCCTATTTTGAATCGAATCTGTCACTGATCTCTCATGGACAGACCCAATAAAACTGAGTCTTGTATATCAACTTCTAGCTTCTACATGACTACCTTTAAATAATTTATTGATTTTCACTGCAGCTGATGTTTAGTGCTGTTTGGCGGCCCTTCAAGCCTCCCTGTTTTCATCGCAGTATAGATTAAATTTACTGGTCCTTTGGATTAGCTGAAATCGTGCATTTTTTCAGTGTTTCTTCCTGTAATTCTGTAATTCTTTTAGTGCCTTGGGGGGAGGGGGGGGGGGGGGAATTTTCAGATAAAAATTCTGATATTTTTTATATTTCTGCTGAAAACATAGATTGTGGGTACTCGTTAGAACCGCCTCAGCGAGGCGGTTCTAACAAGTACCCACAATCTATGTTTTTGAGCAGAAATAAGAAAAATAATGTATACCACTGTTAACCCCAGTTTTACTATAGAAAAGAGGGGTTTAAGGGGGTCAACATTATATAGGTATGTTTTCGTGATGATCAGTACCGATAGCACAATGTGTGTATGCAGAGAGATCAGAAAACTATTATCATGATAACCCTCTTACTTAGACCTGTTTAAATCATGATATGTTCATCATCCCCACCCCCCCCCCCCCGCCCCCCCCTCCCGTCCCCCACACACCCCCACACCCACGCAGAACAACAGACGGCTACTAGCGCATCGGGTCTTTGTCGTACATCGATATATACTACAATGCCCAAGGATTCACAACGACACTCCTGAGCAGACTGTGAATGCATGTATTGATTTTGCCATTCACTGTCCGTTTTCGCATGAAAGTACAGTTTTCATTTTGTCTTATAGAATGGACAAACCATAGCGATTTGCTGAATATGAAAGAATTGTCACGTATAATTAATATAATCTCAAGAACACGCTGTCATAAAATGAAAGACAGCTGTTTTATAGCCTGCCTTAATCACTGGGATTTATTCAATTTGTTAACATATTTACATACCCAGTGCAATTACATATGCCACGCAACGCACGAAAAGGGCACTTAATCAATTAGCGGACAACGAGGGCCCAGATCAGCCTGCGCATTCGCGCAGGCTGATCTGAGCCTTGTTGTCCGCTAACAGAATCAGCGCAGTAAATGTCGACGAACAGAGAATGCCCAGACCAGACTGCACAGATGCGCATGCTCATCTGGACTGTCGCTGTTCGCATATGACATTAGGGCCATTTTCCCAGGTTCTGCATCATATATTGGAAATTGTCGGACAGTTACGCCTGAAAAAAAAGTGAAAACCTAGCGCAGAATGCGGCTTTTGATGGCAATCTACATGTACACCATTTGCCTTTCACTGAGCACTTGCTTTGACACATGAACACATACTATTAATGGGATGTACAACTTGAAAGACAAGTCGAGACGAACCTTAATGGCTCTTACATCTTTGGGGCCATGGAAATTTGTTTTGAATGTGGGTAGTTCGAGCCACTGGGGGTTAATTATAGCGCTGGATTAGGAGATAAATAGAATAATGTATTATGTATATTTTTCGATCTCTTATAAAATAATGGTATGCTGAGTGCACTCATTAGAATCGCCTCGATGAGGCGATGATTCTTATGACTACACACAACATACATTCTCATGATAAAGTATAAAAAACATCCAAAAATATCCCAAATATTTGTGTTCTTGAGTTGTCGGAAGAAATTCCTCTGAACCTAAAACACGAGTTCGAATTAGCCACGGTAAACGAGTCATCGGTATTCGAGTCATTGTGATTTTACTGCACATGTACGGTTAAAATTAAGGGTGTGCAAATATTCTGGATAAATACGGTAACTCTTTTTTTTCTTCAGACATCAAATTTTGGCATAAGATCTTATACGACTGCAAAGGTCTTGATACAAAGCTTATTTGATTCCAAAAGTATTGATATTTTTCTTATTTCTCCCTGAAAACATATGTTGAGGGTACTCTACCTACAAGGTATGCTTTTGAGGAGAAATAAGAAAATTATTTACCCGATGCCCGCTCTTATCTAGGCCTATGAGTGTGTCTGAAAATCACAGCAACCTAACTTCAACACTGGTTGACAGACATTCTGTTCTATGTAAATCCATTTATCATGTTAATTCAATCATGCAAAAGAATGTACCAGGAAATATAAGCTGCACTAAGTGACGTACGAAGAAACGCTAAATACGGCAAACAAACATCAATTAACACCACTTATAGTAAAGACAAACAAACTGGGCCCAGTTCTTCAAAGCATTAGCTTAACGAGCTCGTTAATGATCAAATTGTTAACTGTTCTAGTTCGTACAATATCTAATTCACAGGTATTTTTGCTGAAAAATAAGTGAGTAGCTTTTGCAAATGCAAAAGCTACTCATATTTTTCAGCAAAAATATTAGCGTACATGCCATATTTGATGAGCAAAGTTTTAACGGTACGTTACCTAACAACATCGTTAGTTTTGAACAACTAGGCCCTGGTGTACAAGTCTTAGAGTATTTCAAGTACAGTCAAATTTCAATGGCTAGAACATACCTGGGACTACGGAAATGTTTTCTAGACATAGCTACTTCGAGTCACTGAAGTTAATCATAGCGCCAGGTCAGGAGGCAAAGAGGGATCATTAAGGGAAGTTTTTTTCGACCTTCTTTATAATAATGGTGTGTTTAGTGTACATATTAAATTCTGTTAGCGAACATCTAAGGCTCTGATCAGACTGTGCAGATGCGCATGCTGATCTTGGCCTTTGCTGTTCGCATATGTCCGAAGACACGTTTTTGCATAGCTAAATACACCTGGACAAAAGTAAGCAACCCGCAAGAAATTTCAGCGCAGATTTGTAAAACGTCTTTAAAATAGCTCAAAATTCAGATCAGAAAATACCGTACCAGTAAACATCTGGCAAAAGAACATAACAAAAAGATGGAAAACTTACATATTAATGGTGGTATTGCGCTACAATCAAAGACCCTTGAAAATTAAAAATATGAACGCTCTTGTATTCGGAAATAGCGAATGGTGATATTTCATCGTAAAAATGCTATTTATTGTCTCTAGATTACATGTGCAAGTCAATAACTTAAGTTCCAAGTATAGTCGCCTCGCGCCTGAATGAAAGCTTCCACACTACGCCTCACCACTTCAGTCAAGGGTCTTACTTCCTGAGGCAATTCACGCCAGATGTTTACTGTCAACAGCGTCACGAATGACTGGTCATAATTCTATGGAGCACCATTTACGGAATGGATATTTTCAACGGAGGGAACCTTGTCAAAACTGCCTTGCCTCCCTCCTGCTATATATCAGGTCATAGCTAGCTATCCTTGTTCAAAATGACAAGGAAATGAAGCGTATCTTTCATTTTCATGCCTACGACATTACGCGTAGACGGTTATTGCGTAAAGAAAGCATGCAATCGCGTTTGTTTTTATATCAAAACATAGTAAAAGAGGCTTCAGCAAACCGCGCGTGTCCGGAACAAAATGCTCTGTGAAGATTTGCGCAAGTCACTTTACTTGTTTCTCCGTAAAACGAATGTTAGAAACTCTACCAAAACGTCTAGTTCCCTTAAAAATATGTTAACTCTATTGATTACACCTGTATGATTCAACTGAAACTGAACCATTAAAATATACTACCTTTGCACCACCGAATTATGCATGCTGCCAATATTGTAACAGACGTTTCAAACTGGTTTTGATTTAATAGCGCTGTAAGATAGTATCAAACGCGACTGGTGTTAATAAACTTTCTATTTATTTTCAGATCCAATAATATCTGGGCGATTATTTCTGGCACTTACCCCACCAAGTTACCGTAAGATTGGATTTTATGGCATATACAAAAAAAATAAATACAGATTTTCAGGGAATTCCACAATCAGAAAGCACAGCTTTCCCGACGCAACAAAAGAAGAAGAGATGAAGAAAAAAGCAATGACAAAGAAAGCGTCAAAAATGAAACCAAAGAGACACGAACATAGAACATCACCAAAACATGCCTATATAATTTTGACCCCCTTAAACCCCACTTTTATATAGTAAAATTGGGGTTTACAGGGGTAAACATTGTTTTTCTTATTTCTGCTAAAAACGTAGATTGTTGGTACTCGTTAGAACCGCCTTGTCGAGGCGGTTCTAACGAGTATCCATAATTTATTTTTAGAGCAGAAATAGGAATAAAATATCAGAATTTTTTATCTGTAAATTTTCATTTTTTGGTTGTAAAATTTACAGTATATTTGAATAGGCATGTTTTCGTAATGAGAACTCCAGCAGTGGAACCGCTTTGAAATGGTCAGCAGAAGAATATACTGGGGCTTAAACCAGTTTAACTCGCGCGAAACCCCATCCTTAATTCTGATGCGGTTTCAAATTACAAGAGTATAATCCTGTGCACGATAAAACCTACAATAAGACCAGTGTGACCAGCAAAGCTTCAGATCAGCCTGTACAACCACCCAGTACGGCAAGGGTACTTGTTCATCCCGCTTTGGATAGCCTGGAGGCTGTAGAAGGCACACGCTATCATCAAAGACTGATCCGACTGCGCGAATGCACAGGCTGATCTGAGTCTATATATGGGGCCATATATGGGGCCAGGTGCCGCCCTATGCCCGAGAGCATGTTTTCGCATGGCGCATTCCCAATAAGAAAAAAGACGTACAACATTAAATCTGCATCATCTGGGAAAACTTTAACGCCTTTCTGTTACCGTGCATGGAAATCAAAATATAAATTTGGAAACGATTAGCTTGTAAATTTGCCAATATTACGCTTAAAGAGCCTTCTGCTATGGCATAATCGACCGTTTCCAGCCATTTGTCAAAGTTTACAATATTTTACGTAAGTATTCAGACGCAAGCATACAGTGCAGACCCTGATCTACACTGTTTGCCACTCATCCAAAACAATTCTGATACATTGACAGGGATTAAAATACACTCGTCCGTTTTAGGACCAATGTATACATACAAAGGTAACCGAATATGTAGGGTAAAACAGTATTTGGTATTCGCATATATTGCACAACCTGAGAAAAAGGCCCTTATGCCAAATGCGAACAGCGAAGGCCAGATAAGCATGCGCATCCTCACAGTCTTATTTGGACAGTCTCTGTTCGACGCATCACGAAAACATGCCTATATAATTTTGACCCCCTTAAATCCCACTTTTATATAGTAAAACTGGAGTTTACAGGGGTATACATTATTTTTCTTATTTCTGCTCAAAACGATAGATTATGGGTACTCGTTAGAACCGCCTCGCTGAGGCGGTTCGAACGAGTACCCACAATCTATATTTTGAGCAGAAATATGAAAAATATCAGAATGTTTTATCTGAAATTTGTCATTTTGTGGTGGTAAAATTTTCAGTGTATTTGAATAGGCGTGTTTTCGTAATGGACATATATTACAACATTCACTGATTCTGTACGTTGACAACAAAAGCCCTGCTCAATCTGCGCGGATTGCGCAGGCTGATCATGACATGCGTTGTCTGTATATTGCATAAGGTTCCTTCCCGTGCCTTACACATTATATGTTGGTGCAGACGGACTAGGACATTCACTGTTCCCATACAGATTCATAACCAGTGAAATGTCAATTAGCTACAACTGGAGGGAAGGTACTTTATGACATGTTTGCACAGCCGAGACTCACATCGGTATGCGCATGCGCGCAGTCTCGTCAATCCTCGCTGTTCGCTTCATGAAGCCTGAGATGCTTAGCTATCCACAGAGCGATTGAAGATTCTAATCCGACTACCTGGATGCGCAGGCTACTGCGTTTCGTCACTGTGCGCAAGTGTCTTATCGTATAGGATCCAGTATTGGACGTGGATATTCAGACAGCTCGTCCCTCAAGTTAAGGTCGACTTTAACTTTGATGATCGAGATTTGCAAAGCACATTTTGCGCGGGTTTTCAACGATGAAATTAATAAATACGGTGTAATTTCATCTACTAAACCTACACAAAACTATTCATTTTAGTTGCTTTTAAATATATTATGTAATATCTTAAATTTTCGGTCCTTAAGAAAAGACAGACCGTAACTCTAAGGAATGATTGTAAACCTGTGCCCTTATCTTCCAACAACACTTGCATTATAACTACATGACCTGCCGATGTGTTTTAAACTGCTACATGTACATGTGCGGCAAACAGTTTAGACGTTGATCAAACGCCATTTTTTTTGTGGCGTCTGAGCCGGGTCTATACTGTTTGCTCTGGCGTATTCATTAGAATATTTAGGGTAAATAAGATAAACCAGTCTGTTTTTTTATTGAATGTTGATTTTTCCCTCGCTGCGCCTAATATATATGCCAATTATCGTTTAACATCACATAAAAGCGATTCAGCGGCGCCATGTGATTCAATTGACAGCGATTGGTTATTCAGAAAAAACACAACCTATAAGTCCAAATAATTTAGGCATTGACAATGAGCGTTAAGAGACTTATTTACTTATTTCTGACGCTGAGTAGACATACATAAGGCAAACGAATTTTCTTAATTTGATATGTAAAGATAAACAAAATAATTTAAATTAGGTTATGGTCAAAATTTATTATTAAACGTTAGCTATTGACTTGATTTTTGTCAGACATTTTAGCGTCTGCTTTCAAATTCTAACGAGTATCTTTAGATAACGCTCCCATTTGTAGGGATGGGGACGACGCTTGCTGTTCAGCTTGTAACAGGATACAAGCTTACAACAAGGTAACAGGATACAAGCTTGCAATAAAATAACAGAATACAAGCTTTTAACAAAGTAACAGGATAAAAAAAATATTTTTTTTTAATGCTGGACAGTGCGCATCCTTAAAATAACAGAAAGATTCCACAGTAGCAGCTAAAAGAACCAGTTTTAATTTTTTTTCTAAAACATTCAGTTGTAGGAAATTCAATCTGATGGACAGTAAAGAGGATATCGGTGTACATTTGGAGTACATCCATAGGTCTAGATAAGACTGGGTATCAGGTAAATGTTTTTCTTATTTCTCCACGAAAACATATGTTGTGGGTACTCATTAGAAGCGACGCCGAGGCGCTTCTAATGAGTACCACCAACATTTGTTTTCATTGAGAAATAGGAAAAATATCAATACTTTTGGATTTAAAAAAGGCATCTTATCAAGAGTTATGGTACATCGTTTCGGGTATGCTTCACTGGCAATAAACACTTCGTTCAAGCAGCGGCGGCTCGCCGTCCAGCAAACGTTCTCCCGAGATACATGTGATCCAGATGTCCCGGAATGAATTCCTACTGGGGGGGGGGGGGGGGGGAGGGAGTGGAGGGGGGCTAAATTTAGCTCATGACTGTACGGCCTTTCTTTCTACAGACCCTTTCATTAGAGCCCTTAGATTGACTCGATATAACTGAAATCCGGTAAAACTCAAATCTATAATCGCATATTTTTATTATAATCCGAAAGTGGTGGAGTTCGCCAACAAATATTGGTTACTGTTACTCTTCCAGACAGTTGAACTACTGTTACTCTTCTAGACAGTTGAACATAATTTTGCCAAGCAGCCAGTGATGACATAACAATGGACTGGGGTACAGAATTTCCAACAAAAGTGCATGAGCACGTAACAAACTCAGCTCAACCTGTGTAGCCGCAGTAGGCTGCTCCGTCTTTGGTGTCCGTCTGAAGACGAATTGGGTCCTTGGCTACACAGTGTGCCAGGCGAAACCTCTGATCAGTCATCGTGTGTAATTTTGTAGGAAATATTGTGCCCCGGGTCAATTATAGAAGTCTGAAACGCGGGAACAATGTACCTATTTAATTACAGTTTAACCAGACCTAAGTGATGAAAAGCACTTTGTGAATCTATTCCACTGGGCAATAAAAACTGTGTTGCCTGCAAATTCATGGCCCCTACAACTATAAAACATTAAAGCCAGGCTAAGTACAAGTCCGTAAATGTGACATATCTGGGCCCGGTAGTTCAAAGCGTCGTTAGCTTAACGAGATCTTTAAGGGTCATTTCGTTAACTGTTTGAGCGGATTCAATACATAATATTCTGATATTTTTGCTAAAAAAATGTGAGTAGCTTTGCAAAAGCTACTCACATTTTTTCAGCAAATAATTTCAGCCTATTTGCGTATCACTCGATGTAAATTTTAACGAATCGTTAACTAACGACATCGTTAGCGTTAAACAACTGGGCCCTGATCACCAGCATCAAAATGTATTAAGCGAGCAGTATTTGGGAGAAACAAGACGTGCCCTTCATGAATGTGTGACAGGTCGTCGCTCGGATTGGACGAAAGGTGGTTTTCCTAGTTCATATGATGCCGAACACTTTCATCTACCTAGACAGGATTTCAATTTTTTTGTCCCCTTTGGTGCACCGCTCATGATATCAAATGGTAAACCAGGAAGTCATACGAAAACTTTTGGTATTGACCCATTGCTTGTATTGGTATGCGATTTGGGGCGGTATTTTTATCAAACAATTGAACGTAATTGTGCTGGTTTATTGATATGTTTAAGACATTGCTATTTCGAAAAACGTGTTTATAAATATTATAATTATTAAGACGTTTATTATAATCCATATGGACCGCGTGAAGGGAAAAATTGTTTTCGGGCATGCGCAAAATACACATATTCAGATCACGCTGCGCATGTGCAAAAGTATCGTCCGGGCCTTTGCTCTCCATTTACACATTCTATGTGTCCAGTGATAATGTTAGCGGAAGGGCCTGGTCAGACTGTGCGGGTGTACAGGTGATATGGGTTTCGCTGTCCGCGTATGCCCAAAGTCAGGTTTTCGCATGGCGCGGCCCATATTGCTACCCAGAAGCATTCTACATAACGGTAGCTGACGGGCCGATAAAGGCCCGCTATAGATTTATGTAGAATGCTAGCTGGGTAAGGGGCTTGATTTTTGGCTCGCCTGTACGAAAAGTATGTAATAACTACCGTAGTACCACTGGTATCAGGGTTGGCGTAGGCGTTGATGTCCAGAAATTTTACAGTTTTATGTTAAAGTTTTCAAAGATCTATATCACCCTCCCGGACGTCTAAATGATTTTAGTTCATATTAAAATAGTATCAATAGTTGTAAGACACTGGCCCAAAGGTTTTATACAGTATAGACACTACCCACGATGATCTTTAGTCAAGGTATCTTCGCATTCGAAAAGTTAGTTACAAGTATTTAAAGAACTGTTTTTCGCATTTCGTTTTTTGACACACACACAAAGGTGCATGCGCGCGCACACACACACACACACACACACACACACACACACACACACACACACACACACACCAGAATTCAATTATGTGTCAAAAAGCTCATAGTATGACCAGACTGCATGGAGGAGCTTATATTTATCTTTGATGAGACATTGGTACAAACAGTTAAAAAATGTTTATGTAAGCTTTAGAAGCTTGTTCTCTCATGAATCGTTAGCTCATACCATGATCAGACTGCACGTAAGAACTTATGTTTAAGCATGATGTGACATTGATACAGGCAGTTTAACAATGTTTATGTAAGCTTTACACTCTTGTTCTCTCGTGAATCGTAATATAAACGCAGTGTATAATACATGCGTTCCATAATATTTATTACGACTCTCTGACGGCAGTATTCAGACAAGACATTCTAAGACATCTATATGTGATTTGTTATTCATATCGTCGTAACATTCATCTTGTGGTTTCACCATTAAAACCATGAGTTTATGGTTTCACCAAAATCTTGGTCTATGCTTCGCACAAAATAAATGTTCAAGCCGGTTATAAATAATATTGGGTTCTTTACATGCAAGTCTTGGCTAAATCCGCTGACTTCCAAAAAGCTATGGATGAATTGAAGAGGTCTAAATGATATATCGTCTACATTATAATGACCCTAGTGCACAATAGAATGTAAAATTACAGCTAGTTTCACATTGCTTTTAGGCTTATCTCATCAAGACTTAAATGAGTAGTTACGATAATATTAGTTTTGTCACGCTGTCCCGGGAATGCTTTTAATTGCGCTTGGCAGTAACAATGTACCCCAGCAGGCACACAACATCAAAATGACGTCGTATCAACGTCGATGCGACGTGATCACGTTGCATCGTCGTTGATACGACGTCATTTTAAAGTTGTGTGCCCACTGGGACGTATCATCCCAGTTTTAGTGATATTGTCAAGACTAATGTATATCCCATAAACTTTGATAAAGTGCTGCTATGGTAACCTTTTAGAATATCTACATAAGTGCAGTGTGTCGAAGAAAGTGCGCGCGAATTTAGAACACCTCGGTGTTCCAACACTTGAAATACTATTCTATATATCTAGTCCAGGTTTTTACTTGTAAACAACACGCATAAGGTCAATGGTGCATTGTGGGTCAACCATTAAATCACTTGTCCGAACCAAAACGTATATTCAGGTCCCAGTTGTTCACAACTTAACGAAGTTCTTAGCTAAGTTGACGTTATTTTATATTTTTTTCTTGAAATATGGTAAATACATTTAATTTTTTTAAAGCTATCCACATTTTTGCAGCAAAAATATCAATGTATGTGAGTTTGTCCTTAACGAGCTCGTTTAGCTAACGATACTTTATTTAAATGGGCACAGATTTAGTTTACTTAACCCATTGAGGAATGCCGACCAAAACATATACCTCTCAATCTGTCTCTTGTAATTAATTGAAATCCCTATTTTCAAATAGCTGTGTACAAATTCATAGAAGGGGGAAAACAGAATTTAACCCATTTATTCCGAGTGGATCTTCTGTCTTAACTTTTTGGACTGCTCCATTTACAACATGGAGTCTCTAATTAGTCTTTATTATTAGCATGTTTTATAGAAATTAATGTATTTAATGCAAACAGTACAGAACTAATCAGACGCCGCGTTCTGATCCGAGTCTATACTGTTTGTCGATGTCCCTTTTATGAACAGGCTTAGTCCTCTAACCGGTATTGTGCACATTCGTCCTCCAGAAACTGACAACTGCCCTTCTTGAATGGAATGAGAATGAGGAGAATGACCGTAGAAAATATTTCATGATCAATTTCCACGAAAAATTGTTGCCGACCCGGCGGGGTCGAACCCGCTACCTTTTGATCACCAGTCGGACGTGCATCCCACTGAGCCACCGAGGCCGGCTCCTGATCCAGAAATAGAAGATCCCACCATTGTTCATGGAACTCTTCGATATTTCACCCTTTTCGACCAGCAAATCGAAAAGATGTCTTTGCCAACAGTGTTGACCCTGATGCGATGGTTCATCTTGGCTCTACAGTGTTGACCATTTTGTAATGTTACTTGAACCACAATTTAAGTAAAGATTGATTCCCCTCATAATTACGTAGAAGTCTGATTTATTCCTTCCCATTTGTACATGTACAAGTCATAAATGCTGTCCTTCACATATTCAACCAAAATAATTTGTCTGTTTTAATCTTAAAATATATTATGGGGCGTGATTTGACTTCGGGCATACATGTATGTAGACAGCGAATGCCAGCGTGTCTGTGTATCCGCGCAGTCTGATCATGGCCTCACTGTCGACTTACAAATCATTGACTATGGTAGAATAAATCGATGTATAACAAATATTCCATTACGAAAATATATTTAAAAATTTCACTATCAAAGGATAAAAATTATGATATTTTTCATATTTCTGCTCAAAACATAGATTGTGGGTACTCGTTAGAACTGCCTCGGCGAGGCAGTTCTTACGAGTACCCACAATCTATGTTTTTGAGCAGAAACAAGAAAAATAATGTATACCATGTAAACCCCAGTTTTACTATATAAAAGTGGGGTTTAAGGGGGTCAAAATTATATTGGCATGTTTTCGTGATGTCTTGTTTGACTGTGCAACCTTTCTTGCTGATCTGGATTTTTACTGTTTGCATATGCCCGTAGGGCCCTTATTATCAAGATGCGGCTCAGTTATGTAAAATAGATATTTGTATGTTCTTACCTTATTCTGAAACAAAGAATCGCAAAACAACACGCGGTATCCTTTTCCAAATAAAAATTTATACAGTTTTAACTAAACAATATTTATAGCTTCCTTACAATGCTGCTTGCATAAATCCTAACGATAAAAGTATTTTTTGTTCGAGAAAACTAGCAGAAGAGTCATAAATATCGTCTGGCATTTTCTATGCAGCATCTTAAATTTTTTAATATCATGTCTGGAAATATTTTATAGTTTGTTTTAAAAGGTTTAAATTTTTATTTATTTTTTTATTTGTCTTGAGGAAAACAGTCTTCTGTTACATATTTTAAGCGCGGTAATTCTTAGTCTTATCACTTGCACGTGTATTTCGATCGAAACCAGTTCACTCATAAGCATGAAATAAATATTATATTAAGTACTGTTTTTGTGGTATAATTTTAGAAGAAATGTAAGTTCAAAAATAAACACAAGCCAGAGATCAATCATTACTGCTGTGGAGAAGACACACAACAGATGCACTGGACAACAAGAAGTGGCTGATATTAGGGAGACTGGCTACACTTGCCTGTTTTCCACCATTGTCCGAGTTTTCCATCATCAAAAAAAAAAAAAAAAAAAAAAAAAAAAAACAGGCACATATAATTTTGACCCCCTTAAACTCCACTTTTATATAGTAAAATCGGGGTTTACAGGGGTATACATTATTTTCTTATTTCTGCACAAAAACATAGATTGTGGGTGCTCGTTAGAACCGCCTCGCCGAGGAAAGCCAAGTTCTGCTTACGGATGGTTAGGTGGTTTTTCCCCGGCTTCTCCGGTTTTCACCCATTTTCGATGAACGATCGGCTCGATGTAAGCGAAATAGTCTTGAAAGAGCCGTAAAACCCAAATAAAAAAATCTCAATTTGGATCGGTTGTTAACAATGGAGTCTACATTTACAGACACCAAAAGTTTCTTAAGGTTGTCGTCCACGTGATTATCATTGACCAGTGAAATCAAGCCGCGCGTTTGTACGAATCTACGTAACCATTATTTATAGCCGCGTTTTTCTTGTCCCTGACGTCAGAGTGCAACCTGTAAAACCTGGACTGGGACATTGGCAAACAGTGCAGATTCAGATCAGACGCCGAAGAACGCGGCGCCTGATCAGGGTCTGCAATATTCCTCTATATAGTTATGCAAACACTTCGTGTGTTTGCTATTAATATATTACGGAAAAAAATATAAGAAAATAGCAAACCATGATTGTTTTGTAGTATGTTAGTAAGTCTTCGAAACATAACATGTAATGAAGTAAAGAATTGTAAGTCAAAATAAAGAACAGCAGGCTTTTGACATATATTATATATAGTGTGTTATACGGCCGTCATTGATTTGTACCCGTGAGACTTACCTGTATGTAGAGCGATGACGTCATGCCATTTTTTTTTCCAATAATCCCAATTTTTGTTAATGTTTGTCATGTCATCACTATTTAGTCATCACTATTTCGTCTACCTAAAGACATATATTCCTTACACTGTAAAGAATGAGTACAATCGGCGAATATGTCTGTAATCAGAGAAGTATACAAGTCTTACTAAACGTATGTGTGTCTGGTTAAAAGGATTACTCTCCAGGCTGTTGTCGCTCACAAAAAATAAATTTCGATTGAATATCTTCTTCAAAGTAGTCTTTATCATAAATAAAACATATTATAGAAGATGTCTAGAAATAGTAATATGGCGTGTCGTTTTGTAGATATCTATAATTCGATTTATGGATATCCATACTTCGAATTAGTGTGATCAATAATTCATTTATTACTATCACTAATTCAAATTATGGATATGCATATTCAAATTATGGATATCGCTTAAAGAATTGTGGATATCAATAATTTAGCCCGATTTATGCATATCACTAGTTCGAATTATTGGTATCACTGATTCGAATTATAAATATCCATAATTCGAATTACGGATATCAATAAATGAGCTAAATTACTGATATCACTGATTCGAAATGGATATCAATAATTCGAATAAGTGATATCAATGAATTGGTCTTAATTATTGATATCGATAATTCGAATTAGTGATATCCGTAATTGACCAGAGAGGCTGTAGAATTTAAGCTTATTATTTGTAAAGACAAACTATTCATATCCATAATTCGAATTAGTGATACAATAAGCGGCCGAATTATTGGATATCCACGATTCGAATTATTATTACCACTTATTTGAATTATGGATATCCAATAATCTAACTGGTTAGGGATATCACTAAACGAATTATGGATTTCATTTATTCGAAATAGTGATATCCATAACTGGAATTAGTGAAATCAATAAATGGGCTGAATAAGTGATATCAATAATTCGAATAAGTGATCTCAATTAATCCAATTAGTGATATTGATAAGTCGAATTAGTGATACAAAGTATTCATAAATCATTTAGTCACAGATACAGCAAATAGCCTACCGATGACACTGAGAGGCTACAACACTTCAAAATTATAATACTGGTAATATCGGTCGAGGCTACTGCACTGCAAAATTGTAAGACTGATCATGCCGGGCGTTGCTTCTACACTGCAAAATTGTAATACTTGGTGAGCTTACTAAACTGCAAAATTTTAAGACTGGTCATGCTGGATGGGACTACAACACTGCTATGCAAAATTGTGAGACTGGTCATGCTAAGCGAGGCAGCTACATGCAAAATTGTAATACTGGTAATGGTAATGCTGGGAAAGGCTACCGCACTGCAAAATTGTAATACCTGTAATTCCGGGCGAGGCTACTACACTGCATAATTGTAATATAGTTCAAGGTTGATGCACTGCAAAACTGTAATATCTGGTCATGCTGATCGAGGCTACTACATTGCGAAATTATTATACTTGTAAGCTGCGAAATTGCAAACTTGTAATACTGGTAATACTCGGCTAGGCAACTAAACTGCAAAATTGTAATAATGGTCGAGGCTACTACACTGCAAAACTGTAATGCTTGGCGAGGCCACTACACTGCACAATTGTAATACTGGTAATACTAATTGCAAAATTGTAATTTGGTCGAGGCTACTACACTGCAAAATTGTAATACTGGTCGAGGCTACTATACTGCAAAATTGGAAAACTGGTAATTCTGGTCGAGGCTATTGCACTGCAATACTGTAATACTGGTAATGTTGGTCGAAGCTACTACATTGCAAGATTGTAATACTGGTAATGCAGGGCAAGGTTACTAAATTGCAAAATTGTAAGTTTTGGACCAAGTGCAATAGGTAACGGCTTTACAGGTTTTAAGAAGAGCTTATGCTGTCCGCATCATACGATAAAACGTATGAAGAGGATAACATGAACACTAATTAACCCTTTCGGTGCCCAGATTAAGCTAAGTTACCGTTTGATGTAATGACTACAAACACACGATCTAATCGGACTCGTATATCATATGGCACATCCGCACAGTGTTCTGAGTGTTTACTACGAGCGTATTGCAATGTTGTTTTTACAGAATATACGAATGCGGAGGTCCTGAACATTCTGTATGGGATACATATACATACGCTGACCTGGTCGGATTTGTATAAAACGTTTGACTTTTGTTTAATATTACGTTATGTTACAAAATTGTGCGTTCATATTAACCATGAAACAAATAGATAAAGATAACATACCGTACAGTATAGACGTAAATATTCGGTAATCTTCACCCTTGTCGTGTTGAACCCTGAAATACCCTGCCTTTGCAAACAGTGTAGATCCAGATCAGTTGGCTTCTGAAGCAGCCAACTGACCTGGATCTGCTCTGTTTGTCATTAAGTATGTGCATTTATAGCAACAATCTGTATCAAGTAATCTGATTGGCTGAAAATTAGAAGTGTGTGCGGCATCTTAATTTATTTAGCAGGGCAAGGGTTAACTCCTTACTATACTCGCTCTAAATTTGCACATGTCCGTATGTCCGTACTACTACCAGTAACCTGTTTATGTGTGTAAATATTTGCTAACATTAAGCGTATACCGTATTCTGACTACTTTATTTGCTCAGGGCTACCAGTTCGACTACTTAAATTCATTACTTTAGATATTTTAATGTTCTAATCTCACCTGGGTACAAAGAATCACAAAACAAGAGACCGTATCCCCTTCATAACAGACAGTTTGAATTCGCAGAATTAGCAAACCCGTATGAGTTAAACAAGTGTATTTTTTTATACTTATATTGCTGTACTTATTCAAACACTTTCACCAATCAGCTTCCAGTGAAACAGTGTGTGATTTATAAAATGTTCCTTCTGTATGAGACATTTTGAAGTTCATGGGTCAACCATTCCAGCTGTGAAACAAACAGCTGTCAATTGCAGTCAGTTTTACTTCCTGCCTACATATACATGGATACACTTGCAAGAGAAACAAGGCATCGCAGGCAATACAAATCCCCTCACACAAGACTACTAGGTGTTGGCAAACCCTGAGATGGGGGATTTCATGACATATAATTCTTATGTGAATGAAGTAACAAAAAGCCTGCGATCTTAATGTAAATGTCCTATATGACCTTGACATTAAGGTACAGTATTGTAAATATTCAGATTTTCATGTTGGGAGGGATTAGATCTCACATGATAGAAAATATTTCAGTCATGTTAACCTTGACCTTCAGCCCCGGACCCTATAAGTCGAACTTGCTCGAGATAATATGATACCCACAAATGTGTGAGGATATTTTAAAATCCATTGATAAATGCAGGGGCTATAGCGATGGCAATGTTGTTGTTGTTTTGTTTGTTTGTTTTTTTTTCTAAAACTAGCCACAGTTACCTTGACCTTGAGGCTCAGCAACCCAAAAGTTGAACTTGTTCGATATATGAGATATTATAATACCCAGTAACTGTGTGAAAAAAATAAAATAAAATCCATTGATAAATGCAGGGGCTAGATCGGTGGCAAAGTGTGTTTTCTAAAAATGCCGCAGTTACCTTGACCATGAGCCCAGCAACCTAAAGGTTTAATTTGCTCGTGATATTATAATACTCGACAATTGTGTTAAGATATTTTAAAATCCATTGACAAATGCAGGGGCTAGCGCGATGACAAACTGTTGTTTATTTGTTTGTTTGTTTGTTTTCTGAAAATAACCACATTTACCTTGATCTTTTAGCCCAGCATCCTGAACGTTGAGCTTGCTCGAGATATTATCAAACCCAACATTTATGCGAAGTTATACTTAAATTTTTCTACAAAAAAAAGCCACAGTGACCTTGACCTTAAGCTAGGACCCGGAAAGTCATATTTGCTGGAGATATTATTATACCCAACATTTGTGTGAAGTTATATTAAATGTTGGAGCTCGAGCGATGACATATTTTTTTCTGAAAAAAAAAAAAGCCACAGTGACCTTAACCTTGGGCCCAGGACCGTGAAAGTCGAACTTGCTCGAGATATTATCGTACCAAACATTTGTGTGGTTATATTAAAGTCCATCAATAAATGTAGGCACTAGAACCACAAGAATTGTTTTCCTAAAAATAGCCAGAATGATCTTAATTTTATGCCCAGCACCCTGAAAGTAAATCTTGCTCGAGATATTATAATATCTAACAATTGTGTGTTGTTATATTAAATGTAAATAAATGTTGATAAATGTAGGGGCTAGAGCGATGACATTTCTAGAATAACCACTGTGACGTTGACCTTGAGCCCAGGACACTGAAAGTTGAACTTGCTCGAGATATTATCATACCCAACATTTAAACTTGCTCGAGATATTGTCATACTCAACATTTGTGTGAATCTATATTAAAATCAATTGATAAATGTAGATGCTAGAACGATAATATTTGTTTTCTAAAAATAGCCACAGTGACATTGACCTTAAGCCCAGGACCCTGAACAAGGCATCGCAGGCAATACGAACTGGCTCTCATTTGTGTGAAGTTATAATAAACCCATCAATGAAAGTAGTTGCTAGAGCGATGAAAATATTTTCTGTATATATAAAAAAAAAAACAGTAACCTTGACCTCAGGACCCTGAAAATCGAATTTGCTCGAGATATTATCATACCCAACATTTGTGTGGTTATATCATAATCCATTAATACGTGTTGGCGCTCGAGCGATGACGAAAGGTGAACATACGTACGAGACAAACCCTATATCCTCTCGCCACTTCGTTGTGCGCATGGGGATATAAACTCAAACATGGAAATAATAAAGTGGCAACGACGGAATACTTACCTTTGAATATGAGCGCCCAGTGCAGATTTAAAACCGCCTGCGCATTCGCGCAATCTGATCAGAATCTTCACTGGGCATATTCTGATAGCCAAGGATGCAAACTTTCTTTTTGCAGGCTGATTTGAGTCTTCGTTAGGCACATATGTCGGATAGTACTTTTTCCCCAAGTTGAGGTACAATAAGCTTCCCTTTCCACTGGAGGCTAGACTTAAAGGGAGAATTTTCTCTCTCTGGTGGTACGTTATATCCTTATCGAGTAACTCGGTGTTTCAAACTTCCAGTCTCCATAAGTTGTCTCCATTTGAAAACTAGTGGCCAAATCGTTTAGCAGTATCCATTTATCTTAACCCATTTATGCCGAGTGGACTCTTCTGCCTTAATTCTTTGGACTAGTCTAATTCCTATAAAAGGGGTCTCTGGTTACTTTTGATTATTCCCATGCGTGTATCATAGATATTCTTGTACTTAATGCAAACTGTGTAGACCCTGATCAGAGTCTACACTGTTTTGCCAATGTCCCTTTTAAGGGACGCTAGGCATAAATGGGTAAAAGGGACAAGGTAAACATGATAGACTGTCCGCCATTATTTACAATGGATGCAACTTTCCAATCCTGTAAACCAGTCCTCTCGAATAGGGAATGACTCTAAAAGAAATAATGTGCTCTCAAGTGGAACAAATTCTTGCCTATTATACAATGTAGTAAACTTCTTTTAGGAAGGGAGACAAAACAATTTCGACAGTTTCTCCTCTCCGTTCACCTTAACAAAATACTAAAATTTTATTTGCATTATATTTGTCTTTTACGATGTTGTTTGAACGCAAATTACACGACATTTATTCAACAAACAAATGAAAGAACAGTTCAAAGCAGTTTTGGCATTTTCTGTGCAACGTCATAAAAACTTTTATGTATTAAATGTATGCCATCAGAACCGATTAAGTCACGAGAAAGCATCTTCTCTACTTTCGGTGCCTCGGGAAGTCTGTGTTTCGTGAATGTAATTTTAATGTATATCATCTTTTACACCTTGTCATAATTTTGGGTAGATACATGTACAGTCAGGTTACAAGTACTTGACCGAGAGTGATATAAATGTGAAAAATGTCAAAATAGCTCAATCATTTCATAAATTTGGTTGAACAGCGTTTCTATTACGTTGGCATTCTCACTGTTATCAAATTCGAAATGAATGATTACGCCTGGTAGACGCAGTTGTTTGTACATTTTGTATATGAATTAATCACAGATGTGTCTGCCATTCTTCATCGCCGAACTCGACCATATAGCTTAACCCCGCTTAAACAAGTATTATCTTCTTCCTTATAGGTTGGACAGAGTCATGTCTGATTTTAGGGGGTGTCTGTAGTTTATTTATTCTCTGTTTGTCAGAAATGCCTTATTTCATGAACCAGTGTAGGTCCTGGTCAAGCGTTTAAGGTCCTTTTTCAGCCCCTGTCGCAGAAGTCGGACTCATGACCACTCAGTTCTGAGTCTGACATTAGAACTATCAATTACACAACCAAACATAATAATAAAGAAAGGACGAACAAACGAAGGAATAACAAAATGTTTGAGGGGTATAGTGCGTTTGAGTCGTTCGTCCATTCGTTCGACACACTTTGCATAGAGATAGGATCTTAAATTTTTGTGTGTGGAATCAGGATATAAAATGTAAAGGAAGAAGGAAAACGAAGCGCAGTAGGAAATCTCAAAACTGTTTGTTGTGCGTTCATCAAGCAATGCGCATAAGACCTTTGTCAGTCAGACATGTTTGACTCAATTTCAAGGAGTGTTTGTTAGAGATGAGCAAGTGATTATAATCTAAATACCGATTTTAAAAATGTATGCAACAAAGGGAAGTACATAATTAAACTCCTCCCGGTCAAGAAGATAACCAATTTAGTATACAAGCGCATGTATTCATGTGAGCAATTTAGTATACAAGCGCATGTATTCATGTGAGCATGTTTACTGCAATACTTTGATGTACATATACAGTAAACCTTCATTGACTTGAACACCGATGTCTCTTTTACCCTAGCTGATTCGAACTCGCGTTTGGATCCCTATGAAATTCTGCCGATACTTCAAAAACAAAATTGTTGGGATGTTTTAGCGAAAGTTTCTCATTATATCGAAAAATTTGGATGTTGTGTGTACTCATTTAAAATTGCTCATAGAGGCGATTGTAATGAGGTCACTCTGTAATGAGTACACTCAACGTACCATTAGTTTATAGAAGATCGAAACGACATCAATAAATTATCTTTATTTGCTTCCTAGCCTGGCGCTGTTATTATCCCTCAGTGGCTCGAATTACCTGTTCTAGAACTAATTTCTATGGTCCTAAAGTGGTACGAGCTTTTGAAGTTCGACTGTATTTAACAAAAGACAAATAAAATACTACGAAAGAAAACAATCTGCCTCTTATGTCCATCATAGATATTAACCTGGGATGTTTGCGCCAACAAATAAATACATAACATATAAACCTCACCAAACACAAATAGCCCTTATTATCACGAAAACATACCTATATAATTTTGACCCCCTGAAACCCCACTTTTATACAGGGTGAAGTTAGCTAGGGTAAAAGTGCTTTAACCCCCCCGCCACCCCCCATCCCCCCCCCCCCCCCCCACCGGTGGTTTACTCTACTGACCGTTCTAAGTGGTCCCGGTGTTAGTCTTACTCTTTGTTGCTTTGTGGTTTATTCTACGAGGCGATTTGTTGTTTGTCTTTCGTGTGTCATTTTGTTCGTGTTTTTCAGTCCTTTTAGTATTGCGATTACCTCGCTTGGGGAAGAGAGGGCTATTCTTAGTGCTTTTCGTACGTTTGTTCGATTTGTGCTTGTTTGGATTTGTCGGTTTCCTCTTCCTCTTGGGGTCTGGGAATGGCTGCGGTTTGTGATTGTGGCACTCCCTGGACTTTTCTCTTACCTTTTTTTATATGGTCCTTTCGTATTCACAAATGTGGTAAGAAGAACATTTTGTCATCGTTCTGTTTTACCTTAATTAGTAACCTACTCATATTCTTTATTTTCAAATACGTTCTGGTCACATTAATTTTGTAAAGAACAGTAGGCCGCTGCTTGAGGTAAAAGGTTACGGTGTCATAAAAACGAAGACAAAAATCAGCCTGTGCATCGCCCAGTCCGGTCTTCGACATAAAGTTAGTTTATATGTTCCCTATTACATTCCGAAATATCAGACTATCAAAGGGAAAATAGATTCCAAAAGAAATTACCCATGAGAACCATGAACACAAAAGGAACGACACCTGGGAGATACTTACAAACCTTAAACCATACATACAAACCTGAAAACATGTCAAGTCTGTTTGTACTAGCCAATCTTGGGTTATTGAGGTGTTTGGAAATTAAGCATTTTAGATTTGTTCTTTCTGTTTTTAAAAATCAATTTTAACCACACAAACCCACATTATGTAGCAAGGTTATTCAAGACTCCCATACGAGGTTTTTCACATCCGCAAAAAATGTTATTGACCCCATTATATTAATACACTGAAGCAGAAATTTGGCAGCACTTTAACGTATATTCATACATTCAATGCTGAGAAGTCATTTGTAGATGAGCAAACCATTCATACTGCCAAATTTGCAATTGTTATGATGTGAAGCGCAACAGACATCCTTAGTTGAAACAGTTTCATCAAAGGCTATATATATAAATCATGTTTGATCTCAAGTTCATGCAATTTTTTATTTTTTTCTATTAATTTTATATGGGCTGATCTATCTATAAGTTCAAACACAAATGAAATAATATGATGCAATTAATATTGCAATGCAGTTCTATTCATTGTCTGCTTCTATACTGTTTGGTTTTAATTTGATTTGATATTTTTATTCAAAACGTTAGCGATTATAATATGACCCAGCGCATGAAAAAAAAACAACAAAATAGCATGTGTGCCCAGCGAAGACTCAGATCAGATTGGGCTGATAAGAGTCTTTGCTGTGCGCTCAATGGGTAGCTAAGGACCAAAGCTTTCTTCATGTGGATAGCGAAGACTGATCAGACTGGGAGGATGCACAGGCTGATCTGAGTCTTTGCTGGGTGCACATGCCATTTTGTAAGTTTTGTCGTGCGCCGGCTCAAGTCCGGTTACAAAGTATAAACTTACTGACTCACAGAAAGCAGAAAAGATTATGAATAAACAATGAAAGTACGCAACGGCACAGAACGGCATAGTTGTAATAATCGTTTTACAGACAAAAACGAACTGCACTAAATGAAACACATTTGAAAGGTTAGCAGAAAGAAATACTGGGAGGTGGAAGTTAGACTACAGTCTCACCTCAACAGCTCAAACACTGATGGCTCATTAACCAAGGCTAACTCGAACGCTTCAGAGTCCCTAGAAAATTCTTCCGATAGTTCAAGAAACAACTATTTAGGGATATTTAGGTATTTTTTCTGTTTTATCATCAAAATGTATGTTGTGTGTATTCAGTAGAATTGCCTCATTGAGGCAATTCTAATTAGTACACTCAACATACAATTATCTTATGGACGATCGAAAAGACATCTACACATTGTTCCCATTTGGCCACTAGCCTAGCGCTATGTTTAATCCTCAATGGCTCAAACTACCCATATCAAATTTCCATGGTCCATCAAAGAACAAATTTCCATGGTCCCAAACATGTTCGAGTCATTGATGCTTGACTGCACTTTTATTCGATCGTTACCTCGCCTTTAATTCTGATGCAGCTCAAAATTACATAGATATGTTTGGTCCGCGTAGAGTCTTCTATTGTATTCAAGAAACATCACAGTTAAATACAAATTGCCAAAAAATTGCGATGAACCAAAGTAAAGGCCCCAACAACAGTCTGACTCCAGAGCAAACAAAAACGACTAGTTGGACCACGACGGGCTGGACCACAGCAATAGTAAACCTTTTTAAGCGAATTGAGGAAGAGGCTATCATACATTCTCAGATCTGACTACTGTCGTACAATTAAAGAAGGAAACAAACTTATCAGCCATAATTGAGTTAACAACTATTCGTGGCATTCGCCACATATTGTTTATGTTGAAACCTATGGTTATGTAATAGTTCCCGATCGTTCTTAATCGATCCGAAAATCAGTATTATCCATACTCTTTATGTCACCTTACAATTTGGGGTTTGATATACCTTCTTGCAAAATATTTTTTATATTATTTACCGAAAACTCCATATGCATGTATAAAACCGTACAATCTTGAAATAACTTTACCTCTAAAACCACAGTGCCAATTTACATTTTACATTGTTAAGTTTTCTGTCCAAGGGGTGTCAGAGGTGGGCTATTCTATGACTGTGGCTTTTCCTGGACATCTACTGTTTTTGAGAATTTGCTTTGTGATCACGCTCCAGTGACTGTAGTGGCTCTGAGTTTCGTAAACAATAAACATTTAAATCATAAACAAGAGATGTCCAGGAAGAGCCACAATCAGAGAATATAACCTCCCCATCACGAAAACTTACCCATATAATGTTGACCCCCTTAAACCCCATTTTTAGATAGTAAAACTGAGGTTTACAGGGGTTTATATTATGTTTCTTATTTCTGCTCAAAAACATAGATTGAAGGTACCCGTTATAACCGCCTCTGCAAGAGCGGTTCTAACGAGTACTCACAATCTTTGTTTGAGCAGAAATACGAAAACGTATCAGAATTTTTATCTGAAGACTTTCAGGTTTTGGTGATGAAATTTCCAATATATTTGAATAGGCGTGTTTTCGGAAGGAATGACGCCGAGAGTAAGAGCAATCAAACGGAGACAGACAGTACACAGTAAACCCTCACATCTTCAGAACAAAGAAAGTTTTTAGAATTTTAGACTGTGTCTTGGCATAGACCTTTTAGGATCGGTGGTCTACCGTGTTTGTTTAAATGACGATTCTTTGACTTTTATACACCTAGGTTATATGTACTTCCTTCACATTTCCATGCGGTAAATATTGGATAGGGGTTTAATAAAAATGTAGTTAGAACCTACAGAAATGACTTACATCTTGTAATGTAAGCAGCAAACGCCTTCAGTTACGATCAATTTTTCGTCAACTACGATCCCCAAGTATCGTGACTGCTTAACGACTTCTATGAAATTGAAGGACCATGTTTACCAAATTTCATATGAAGGTTCCTGTCAAAGAGGGTATGAAGGTTTGTCTAAATGCTTCACATCTGTTGATTAAGTGGCCCATAAATAACCCTTTGTAGTCGGGAGACCCGTAAAAGGGTAGTTGACAAACAGTGACACAGATCAGACGCCGCAAAATGTGACATCTGATCAGGGTCCCCACTGTTTCCAAATAGTTTGGCCTTTTTTGTCTTGGAATATCTAAATTACATAGCCTGACTTACCTAAAATTGAAATTTGACTCTTCCAATATATAGTGTGGGAGATTTCAGTATATAATGGTCATAATAGGGTTATAAACATCAAATCCAAATACATTTTCTATGAAGCTAACAACAAATGATTGAAGTGACTAGCATAACATTTACTCCACAAAGGTTTCAGCTGCATATATTGGTATATTTGAATTTGTAGATTGTTGATATAGCAATTACAGGTTATCTAATAATCTTCTTGTACTTACTGCGTCAGCACATAAGGAAGATAAATAATGGCATGGTACTGATGCAATCTGGAAATGTGGTCATAAGCCTATATGTAAATAACATAATACAATAAACTGCAGAATAGCAATTAAACATTACACAAATCAATAGAGCCGCATCGCGAGAAAAAAGATCTTCGATGTTGATTCAAACTTTCAATGCGCATCCCGACCTCTTATCCAAGCCACATATCTACTTCTTTAGCTGAAGTTTCCCCTTGGCATATCGCTTATTTGAGCAAACAGCATACGTTCTGGCGAGACTGCGCTTCCTGCTGTTCGTGTATGCTATAACGGTTCTTTTCCAAGATACGGCTCAGTGTTGCTGTTCGCGTATGCTATAACGGCTCTTTTCCAAGATACGGCTCAGTGTTAGCTTGGCTGCATCATTGGCAATAATGTGTTTGCTCTCACGTATGGAGGACGTAGTGTTTATTTCCGAAGATACAGATCTTATCTCTCTGGACAACCACTTTCACATTTTTTCCGTTAAATGTTTTTTTGTTTTTTGTTTTTAAATGATATTCATTGACTTATAAAACTCAAAGTATCGTAATTGAAATAAAGATATATGCTCTTTCAAATGTTAGTAAAATCAGCTTAGATTCTTCTCTCTCTGACGAGATAAGGTATTCGTTTAAGGTTTTATTGTGCTATTGGTTGGTTATATTAAGTGTAACGACCGATTTTTACTGCGTGTTGAAGGAACAAATTAGATTCGTCTCTAAAACATGTGTATTCAATCATTCTCTCTGTAGCATCAGCGCTTTTGCTTTTTAAAGGTAAAATTTTCATCAGCAAATTTTCACACCGGCTTAAAACATATGTATTCTGTCTAGCAAATGCCCAGGTTTACCCATATAATAATAATAATAATAATAATAATAACTTGGCACTCATTTGGGCCGGTCCAAACAGTAAAGTTAGACATCACGAAAACACGCCTATGTAATATTGACCTCCTCAAACCCCACTTTTATATAGTAAAAGTGGGGTTTACAGGGGTATACATTATTTTTCTTATTTTTGTTCGAAAACATAGATTGTGGGTACTCTTTAGAACCGCCTCGCCGAGGCGGTTCTAACGAGCACCCACAATCTATGTTTTGAGCAGAAATATAAAAGATATCTGAGTTTTTTTATCTGAAATTTTTTGTCTGTTTTTGGAGGTGAAATTTTCTATATATTTGAATAGGCGTGTTTTCGTAATGGACGAATACACTCAGGATATATGGATTAATGTCTTATTTCACATCGATAAAGCGGTGCTGTTGACCGCCTGTTGCATTTTCGGCTCATTTGTTAGTTCTGATTTTGATAAAAGGAAGTGGCGTTTTTTGACATCTTTTTATGTCATTTAAGCTTTAATTGACTTGGAAGTGCTGTGTTCCGTGACTGTGACCTTCTCGGGGTATCTGCAAATTTTCTTGTACAAAACACTATTGTCTGTTTAGAGATGCGCGATAGCTTAAGTGCACTAAGCCCCTTTCTTTTGCAACCAGCGCAATGCTGATTTCTTCCCTTGTACGCGTTGATAACTTGGTAATTTATTAGTATCATAACTCATCGTTATGGCCAAAACGTCAGCACACGTTATGCGAGCCGTGTGACGGAACGATTTTTATTCATTTAAGTAGGTATGCAAATGCTGCAATCCCAGACAAGGACATGCTTATCTGGATAGCCTACTCGCGTACGGCGTAGGTTCAGATCTGTATGTGCGTCCGTACATGTATATATAAATGTTGGAAAAGATCGTTTTTCGCAAGTGGAATATGCATTATCCAGGCTTTTTCAAAGCACTTATAGACGGCCTTAATCAGACTATGCAGCTGGAGAGGCTGCCAGGAGCCATCCTTTCTTATGTATCATTTTGCATGAAATGCCCGATTTGCATTTGTGCCTTTATAATTCATGTTTGCATCAGACATGTCAGCTCTTTCGCTGACAAAGCGATATTTAAGAGGCCATCGAATAAATACTGAACATGTCCCTTTATGAGGAAAGTGAACAAGATGACAGAAACAGTCTTCTGCGTGGCTAATGCAATTTTTCAAATTACAATGCTGTCATACGAAAAGTCTCAACACATTTGAGACTCTTGTGTGGTTCTTTTATGCACTGTAAAAAAAAATCCCGTAGATTTTACGGTAAATACAGGCGACTGGCTACCAGTAAATGTACCGTAAATTTTACGGGCATATGTAAATTATTTACAGTAATGATTGCGCATGGTAGGGCAGTGTAGGGCAACGTAGGTAACGTACAGGACATAGTAGGAATATGAGCAAACGCACCGTATTTTAAGCTTACACATTCTTACCCAATCCTACGAAGTAATTCCAGTTAAAGTTCTATGAGCCCTCGTAAAGATTTACGGTAAAGATACTGGCAGCCAGTTACCAGTATTTACCGAAAAACCTATCGAATTTGTTTTACAGTGTGTGTTCTTTGTTTCAAAAGGCCCCCATTAGAGAATTTATATGAATAGCTATATCTTCGGGTAATTACTATACAATTCCAAAATAAGCAAACGCAAGCTCTATTATTCCTCTACGAGGATAGGACTAATCTGTACACGGCCTTGGCATTAAATGCTCACATATTTCTTACTTCGGATTGCCCATACCCATTTAGCTGACGCGTGGGAGTGTAATGAGTTGCTGATATGTGTTAGGAGGAAATAAGATGTAACAGTCGAACCTCAATATTTTGAACTGAAAACCGATACCATTCCTAATTCGAATTCGTTTTTGAGTCCCTACGAAATTCTACCGATAGTTCAAGAAAACAAATATGTAGGAATTTTCTTATTTCATCATGAAATTGTGTGTACTCCTAAGCGGTTCTATGGAGTACACTCAATATACAATTATTGTGTAGAAGATCGAAAATCATTCCGTAAATTATCGTTATTTGCTTCCTGACCTTGCACCAAGGTTAACCCTCAGTCGCTCGAACTACCCATGTCTCAAACATTTTTTTTATGGTCCTAAAGATATTCCAGCTATTGCGGTTCTTCTATATATGCAAAGTCAACCAATGCATGTAAAAAGCAAACATATATGAGAAAGCCAAATGATTGATTGCTGAAGACATTTGCATGCTCACAACAGGTAAATTTCAATTTCTTTACCTGTAAAATGAACCTGAAAGAGTGGCTATTTATCGGGTTCATAGCTGTCAAGGATCATCCCTTTTAGAAATCTATTTATCTCAGACAAAGCAGCTATTTCGCTTGAACAATGGATGGTTATATGGTCATTAAACTCTTAAAGCGGTAATCACAACTGCAGCAGACGACATTTGAAATCTTATTATTACTTTTAACTGTGCAAAATAATAAGAATAATAGGCTGTCGTCTACTACAATTTTACTTGACATTTTAAGGGGAAGGAATGCTCAACATGTCCTTTATGAGAAAAGTAAACGTGATGTCAAGAACAGCCTTATTCGCGGATTACATATTATCTTCAAATATACATGTATATACAGTCGACTCTCGTTATCTCGAACTCGCTTATCTCGAATAACCGCTTATCTCGAAGTGAAAATCTGGTCCCTGTTTCAACACAGAGATCTACCAACAGGCAACAAAATATTGTGGGAAAGAGGAGAAATTGCTCCTAGGAGCAATTTCTCCTCTTTTCCACAATATTTTCACTATATCTCTAACTTAAGAGTCAAATTAAAGATTCATTCTGTTAAAGGTGGTTGTTCGATTAATTGTTTTCCGTAGTTCCGCAAATCTGATATGTCGAAGTACGGATATCTCGAAGTGTTTCATACAGTCCCTTGGATTTCGAGATAACGAGAGTCGACTGTATTCGGATATGCACATACAGCTTTGGATACATTAAGAAAACGCCTTTTTCAAATATATAGAAAGCTTCACCTCCAAAAACTGAATATTTTCAGTTTAAAAAAAAAAACTCTGACATTTTTCATATTCCTGCTCAAAACATAGATTGTGGGTACTCGTTAGAACCGCCTCGGTGAGGTTCTAACGAGTACCACAATTTATGTTTTTGAGCAGAAATAAGAAGAATAGTGTATACCCCTGTACCCCAGTTTTACTATATAAAAGTGGGATTTAAGGGGGTCAAAATTATATTGGCATGTTTTCGTGATGATACGTGCACATCGTCGGACATACATGTGCAGTTTCAGGCATACACGTACGTTTTTGGATAACCATGCAGAAATTTGGGTATACATGCACATGTAGATCTTAGGCCATACATGCAGACCTTATATACATTTTGCCAGTTTCCGAACACAATATGCTAAAACTGGCAGACAGGATTAGAATTCTGTACGAGAATGATACTGGAGTTCACTTTTCACTTATGCCAGATGGGTAATAAAGTCGACCAGACCTCCAGATAAATACGTTTATAGTTAATGATATTATTGTAAAGTTGGGATTAAATTAGCATAACAGTTTGTTTTTTTTTTTTCCTCCTTTTTTAAATTTGCGTTTCTAATTAGTTGATGGCATTATTTTATCATACAACCTATGCTTCTAAGCAGTCGCTCAAAATAAGAAATTGTCTTCAACACTACTGTAATGAGGTTTTCTTTTTTACTCCACGTAAATATATGTTGTGGGTACTCATTCGACGCGCCTCGCGGAGGTGCTTCTAATGAGTACCCACAGCATATGGCTTCGAGATTAAGAAAAATAATGTATATAGATATCCGTCCTATCTATACATTGTAGCTATGTACGAGTCCCCGTAAACCATGACATTTTTTTTTATATTATATCCGAGGAATTGTTAAGCGCATCACGAAAACACGCTTATTCAATATATAGAAAATTTCGCCTTCAAAAACGGAACTTTTTCAGATAAAAACTTTGATATTTTTCATATTTCTGCTCAAAACGTAGATTGTGGGTACTCGTTAGATCCGCCTTGGCAAGGCGGTTCTAACGAGCACCACAATCTGTGTTTTTGAGCCAAAAATAAGAAATATTATGTAAACCCCAGTTTTACTATATAAAAATGGGGTTTAAGGGGGTCAATATTATATAGGCGTGCTTTCGTGATTGGAGGAGTATTTGGTGATAATTCTGGGACATTTTTTCTTATTTCTCCATAAAACATATGTTGTTGGTACTCATTAGAAGCGCCTTAGCGAGACGCTTCTAATGAGTACCTAAAACATGTTTTATAAAGGACTGGAGAAAATTATCCCATATATATCACCAAATACTCATCCTTAACAATCCCTCTGTTATATGCAGAAAAGGAGGAATATGTGGTTACTGAGTTTTTTAGACAAATTCATGCAGTGTAGAAAGTGAAATTCAAGATAAAATTTTATGCTGGATTAAAATTATATATCAAAAGGCAATTAAATTATTTTCAAAGAATTAAAATTATATATTAAAAGGCAATTGAATTATTTTCAAAAAGTTCTGGATGAATACTGTCTAAACCAAATTATTTTCATATGGTTTTAACGCAACAACCTTATTAAACAAAATTCCAGAATATACAAATAAGTGTGTGACTAATACCCGTCTGTAATTGAAGCACATTAGAAGGTATAACGATAACTGTTAATAAAAGTCAACAAAATTCATTAGTATTTTTAGTGTGCCCTCTTTTAGCCACTGTTGCCGCCCTTATTCTCCTCCATAACGAAAACACGCCTATATAATTTCGACCCCCTTAAACCCCACTTTTATATAGTAAAACTGGGGTTTACAGGGGTATACATTATTTTTATTATTTCTGCTCAAAAACATAGATTGTGGGTACTCGTTAGAACCGCCTCGGCGATGGGGACTCGTTATAACCGCCTCGCCGAGGCGGTTCTAACGAGTACCCACAATCTATGTTTTGAGCAGAAATATGAAAAATATCAGTGTTTTTTTTTATCTGAAAATGTTCAGTTTTTGGAGGTGAAAATTTCTATATATTTGAATAGGCGTGTTTTCGTAATGTCTGCATGGAGTCTTTTAATGTACCGATCCTCCGCATTGAAATGTGGAAACATTCTTCTATCAATGCATTTCTCAACTGGGCGACAGTTATGGGGATATTCCGGCGCCTCCGTGCCGGTCTGTTCAGTTCGTCCACAGATGCTCAATCGGGGACAACTCTGGAATGTATGGTACATGTAACCAGTCGAGTGGATAATGCCATGGTTAGCCAAAAAGATACAAAGTCTAGCTACTTGGGCCGGGCTTTATCTTGCTGGAAATTATTTGATATTGTTGCACAAGAAGGACTGCAATTGGGCGGAGGACTACATCTCTGTACCTTATCGATGTTAAATTGTCCGCTATCACAACCATCTGTGCCTGTCTAGACCATAACTGAACCGCCCCAAAATATATCCCTCTCAAAAATGCAACCGTTGACGAAGCGTTCCCCACGACATCGGTAAAGGATGTCGCCATCTGGGCGAAAACGCTTGAAACGCGACTCGTCAATAAAAAAGATCCGTCTCCACTGCCTCATCCGAAAGTTTCTTTTGGGTTTGTGTCGTCAACCATGTCATACGACACATGCGACGTGCCTGCGTCAGGGGCGAACTGACATACGGACGTCGTGCACGAATACAAGCCCCGCGCAATCAATTGTTCGCATTTCAGGGGTGAGGGGGACGTTTACGAGTACAAGCTGTAGTAAGGGCAGGTTCTGTGACAAATTGCCAATTCCGCATGTGCAAAAGACGAATAGCTCTGTCCTGACGTCGGGACGTCATGCGTAGACGTCCTGACCGCGGTCTGTCGGCAACACGCCCTGTCTCCCTTAAACGTCTAACAAGACGTTCAATAGTGAACACATCTTATAAATTGCTTAAAATCAGAACAAAACTTCATCCTGTGTTTCTTTTTCATTTTAGTAGTAACAAAAATAGCAAAACAAATTTAAGTGTTAATTGCTCTTAAAGCTTATTGCTTTAGGAATCGTCTTAAAAACTGAAAAAAATTCTCAAATTTAGTCTATAATCTATACCCCTATATTTGCCTATTTTCGCTATAAATTATGAAGGGGAGGGGGAATAAAGGGGTATTTGTTACATAGGCATGTTAATGTAATGCTATTTGTTTCATGTTGAAGTAAGAAAATTACATGTGTGTATTGATTACCACTGTCATATGAAGCATTGCTATTTTTCTCTCAGTTAAGCTACGGACTGATTCAGTTCGCCTGATCAGCATTTAAATTGAATCCTTATCTTCGTGGTAAAGAAGGATTTGTGTAAGTGACAAATACAGAATGAGACTCTAACTTCGTTATGTTTTGACATGTAGCGCAGCGAAATGCAATATCTGAGACTCTGGTAGAAACATTATTCACATACAAAATAATGAAGATCCGGACTAGCTATGCACTGAATGCGAGACTGGTCTAGACAATTAGATTTTCGCAAGAGCACTAAAACATTACAGATTGTTCTTGTGGCAATCTGCACAAAGTATATGAGTGGAAAACGTGCCTTTTGACACGTGCGCCCAACGAAGACTCAAATCAGCCTGTGCATCCGCACAGTCTGATCAGATTCTTTGATTTCTGCTTGAAGAAACCTTGCATCCTTGGCTATCCAAAATGCGCCCAGTGAAGATTCTGATCAGACTGCGCAAATGCGCAGTCTGATCTGAATCTTCGCTGTGCGCATGTCTGAAGGTACGTTTTCTGACGTTGAGGCTCACATGTCAATCATATTATCATAAAACGTGAATTTCATATGTCCTGATTAGAGTGCACACGTTCCTAGTTTTTTCCAGACATTTTTAGACATTAGTGATTTTAAGTGAATAAGATACACTTGGTAGACTTTGCAATACAGTCGACTCTCATTACATGTATCTGCACTTATCTCGAATAACCGCTTATCTCGAAGTGAAAAATCTGGCCCCTGTTTAAACATGAAAATCTAACAAGAGGTAACAAAATATTGTGGAAAGGAGGAGAAATTGCTCCTAAGGAGCAATTTCTCCTCTTTTTCACAATATTTTCAATATATCTCTAACTTCAGGAGTCAAGTTCCATACTTATTTGTGAAATGTGTTTGTTCGATTTATTTTTTCCTCAATTCGGCAAATCTGCTATGACGAGGTACGGATGTCACGAAGTATTTCAGAGATTCCCTTTGACTTCAAGATAACGAGATTCGACTGTATTTGTTACGACCTTCGTGACTGCCTATTTGCTTTGCAGCACACCAAACTCCTTCTGAGGAGGGATCTTAGAGACCTCTTTTCAAAAGGAAGTCAAACAATATAGACACCCAGATCAGAAGCCACAAAACAGGACTTTCTATAAAGGATTTTAATCATAAAAATTAACATTTAGACAGTTTCCTCCCTCTTAACCTTCTTATACTTAGCGTCCCATAAAAAAGACATGGGCAAACAGTGTAGACCCAGACCAGAAGCCAAAAATCGCGGCGTCTAATCTGGGTCTACGCTGTTTGCATTAAATACGAGACTTTCTATAAAACATTTTAATCATAAAAACTAACCAGACACATCTTCTGTTTGAAATGGACCTGTCTAAATAATGGAGATAGAAGAGTTCATTTGGCGTAAATGGGTCAGAGTAATCCGTTTCACTTAGTAAGCGAAATGTGGCTGCACATCACGAAACCATGCCTATATAATATCGACCCCCTTAAACCCCACTTTTATATAGTAAAACTGGGGTTTACAGGGGTATACATTATTTTTCTTATTTCTGCTCAAAAACATAGATTGTGGGTACTCGTTAGAACCGCCTCGCCGAGGCGGTTCTAACGAGTACCTACAATCTATGTTTTGAGCAGAAGTATGAAAAATATCGGAGTTTTTTATCTGAAAATTTTCAGATTTTTTGGGATGATTTTTTCTATATATTTGAATAGGCGTGTTTTCGTAATGATTTGTGAGACATATACATATTCTTTATCTGTACATTCTGACCTGAGCATGCGTGCATATACTCTGACGCAAAGTGTCTCCTGACCCGGGCAGCTGGGTAAATGAGTTTTTTTACAAGCGATACACGATCGGTCACATGGTGCCTGTATTCAGGCTCTGAGACGAGCGACACTTAACCATTTGTCTTTGACTGTGTACGCCGTTTTATTATCATTTTTTATTATTTTTATTTATTGTTTTTATTTTACTTTGTCATGCGCTTATTATCTCTAATAAAAGTAATTCAACATGCAGACTAATTGTTGGAGCTAATGAAACTACAAAAAGCAGATAAATCACACGTTTTGAATTTCACGCAAACTCTTGAGACAACAGGTCTGATAGTGCATGCAAACATCTCGATTGTGTTTTTCTGAAATACCTTTGGAAAAGAAAACAAAACTTCACGAAAATATAGGCCGCGCAATGCGATAAATCTGCCCGGGCATATGCGGACTGCGAAGGCCTTCATCAGCCTGCGCATACACGCAGTCTGATCAGGGCCCTGACTGTCCGCTGACAGAACCATTGGCTGCCACAGAATGTCCGGATTTTACCTTGTGCTTGCGCAAAATGATCAAAATCTGCGTATTTTGCGCATATTCGAAGGATCTTTTTTTTCGCTTGACGCGGTCCATTGCTTTGCATCTTTACTGATGTACTTGGTGTAAATGTATACATATAGACAAAAATGTGCAGTCGCGCTGTCTGACCAGGTTCCATTTGTGCACATTCACTTTAAAAAATATTCTTATTTGTACATGCAAACAAATATTGATAAACAATAAATTTCGTAATTAAAACGAAAGCATACCCAGCAGGCACACAACGTTGAAACAACGTCGATTCAACGATTCAACGTCAAGACGTTGAATTAACGTTGAATCGACGTTGTTCGAACGTTGTGCGTCTACTGGGTATTAGTATGTCCACAACAGACCATAACGGTACATAAAAAGGCAAAACAGCCACAAAGCTACAAAATATATCTTCGGACGTGTATCCAGCGAAGACTCAGATCAGCCCGAGCATCGGCGCAGTCTAATCGATATCTGTCCGCATGAAGACAACTTGGTTCCTTTTCTATCCAAAATGTTCCCAGCTAATACTATGGACAGATTGTGCGAAAGAGCAGGTTGATCTGAATCTTTGTTGGACGCACATATGCCTACAATAGCCTGCGTTATACGCGAAAACTGATAACGTTCTAGTTTCAGACAATATTTGAATTCTACATGTATAGGTGGGATAGCGCAGATGCACAAGCTGAGCTGATCCCCTGATGTTAGTATTTGACATATCCAATTGTTTGAGGTGACTCATCTTATTTAGTTTTTATTTGTGACACATAAATGAGTATATGACAATTGATTGAATAATTTCTTCGGGATATAGTCATATATTGATCTAACGCATGTCTTTACTATATTAACCAGCTCCGAGAGATTTTGGGATCAAATGAGGTCTATGGGAAATTTGCGTCATGACCATTTCCTGATAGCCTTATAATCTTGAGATGCATATTTGAAATTTTATCCCGATAGGTGGTAGTATTTTTGAAAAAAATAAAATAAAAAACACTGAAATGACCTAACAATTGATATTTCCCTTTTAAAATACTGTTCCATGCCATATTTAAATCATGCATGCATAATAACTTAGACTACACTGTGTGAACTAAAATGAAATTGTCTTCAGCCTTTCTCTTGGAGAAACAGATGGATTTTGTCCAAACTTGCACAGCTATATTGTTGGAACACGGACAAAAACTGATTATATTTTGGTGACCTTTATCTTATTTTCAAGGTCATACACGGTCTTAGAATGTTGGAAAACGGCTTGTCTGCACCCTATCTCCTTAAGGAATGGGTGGATTTTGTTTGGACATGCACAAGAACTGATTAGATTTGGGTAGTCGACATTTGACTTAAAACAGATGGGGGATCCTCAGTTTTGTTTCATAAACATCTTTGAAACGGACCATAGCAAAGCCATCATTATGGCTAGTGTGAGTATTGAAAGGCACACACTAGACTGCGCACCCGCCTAATCTGGTCAGAATATTCTTTCTTTGCCCTGTGGGTCGATTTCCCATGGTCTGAATATTCTTCCTAAAGAAACGCCAAGACTGTCAGATTGCGCCCTGTGGGGTGTGTGTTGGGGATCTCAGTGCAAGTCGATTTACTGGTATTGTAAGACTCAGTTTTGTAAGAACGGTTAATTTGTATTTTACTGACCACCATTTAAACCGCGTCATAGGAAAAGAGTCATAGCATGTGCGAACAGCAACCTTTCATGCGAGTCTATGTTGTCCGCTCACGCAAGTGTTAGGCCAAGGGAAAACTTCAGCCAAAGAACTATATACCGTATTCGACCTAATTACCGCACTGTGCGCTTAGGTATTTCAAAAATACTGAAAACAAACTGTGGTAAAATATGTACCTACCTATACCAAGGGTTCATTTAAGAAAAAAAAATCAGCAAAGGACTTATCAAATGATGCTTATGCTATGTTTATTTTATTTTATTTATTTTTTTTATTTATTTATCTTTTTTTATTTATTTATTTTTTTTTATTTTTTTTTTTTATAAAAAAGCATATGTTATAGGTACCCATTTGAATTGCATCGACTTGTCGCGACAAGTCGATGCAATTCAAATGGGTACCCATAACATATGCCTTTATAAAGTAGACAAAAATACACTGGCTGTAATCTAAAGACTACGGAATCGCTTGACTGTGCGCTTAAGGGGATATGTGCGGTAATTAGGTCGAATACGGTATATGACCTCGCTGAGGATCGGGGTATATGCACTGAAAAAATGATTTGACGGAAAGTCTGAAAAGCCTTTTTGTCACACAAAAATGCTCATTTGCCGAAATGTTCCAAAAAATGTTCGGTCCTCCTCCTTAATCTGTTTCAGATGGCTGGTGCCTGACTATCATTTCTATGATCGGGCCTGTTTTTTTTTTTTTTTTTTTTTTTTTTTTTTTTTTTTTGTGTGTGTGTTCTGGCTTCAAATCGCTAATCGACCCCTTTGTTTTGTTTTGTTTTATCGTAGTGCTTTTGATTATATGTGTTTCACTGTGATATTTTGCAGATGAGGTAGAGCACCCCTATGCGGACCGAACATATATTTGTAATTTGGAACTGCGTCAGAATTACAGGTGAGGTTTCGCGCGAAAAAAAAAACTGGTATTATCCCAAGATAGTTTTCCTACTTGCCGTTCCAATGCGGTTCTTCTGTTGCAGTTCGTCTTTGTTTGTGCGTCTGTGTTTTTTTTGTGTTGTCCTTCTATGTTCCTCATCTCTCCTTCTTTTGGTGCCTTGGGAGGTCAGGCCCCGAGGTTATAAAACTTTTTTTCATGTTACATGAGCATGAAATTTGTCCTGCTAATAAATTTCAAATTAGTGATAAGTGTACTTTTTTCTTGCTAAACATAGCTGAGCATGAAACATTTTCTTCTAATAAATATGAAAATGCCAACTATTGTTGGCATTTTCATATTTATTAGCAGAAAAAATTTCATGCTCAGTTCAGTTGAGCATGAAAAAAGTTTTATAACCTCGGGACCTGTTCTCCGTGATTGTGGTATATCCTGTATATCTTCACATAATTTCCGTTCCAAGATTTCGAGACTGCTATATTGACAAGGTGTTTATGTGACAATTAGACCACTGTCTTCCCAAGTTATGAATACTGTGTTTGTTTAATAATTTGCAATGACAAGTTACTAGGACTTTATACTTGTACTGTTTGTGACCGAATCGTCAACGTCATTTTTCTTTCACAGAATAACGTCAATGCATACTATATACTAAATGCGACAATTTTTTGCAAATTTTTCGGTAAGACTTTTAAATAGATCACTATAAAAATGCAAGAACAGAAACCAAACGTGTTTGTTTTATTGTATTAACATTTGACGCGTCCCCCGAAGAATATTTGAACACTCGGCGTGCGGCTTCATTACATATTCAAACAGCTTCTTTGGAATCCAGCAAATGTTAAAAAACCAAGAAAACATGTGTGATCCCTATAATGTGATTAACAATAACCACAGGGGACACAATGCTCACCAGAGTAAACTGCTGTAAAAGACAATATTTTAAACTGTTTTGCAGAGTGCTAGCTTTACCCTCCTTATAGCTTCTGATGAGTTATTTTTTATTTTTATTTTTTCGCAAATTTTGGTTTTATAGCAACCAATCAAATTCAACCACCTGGGCAGAATTCATAAGTTTCAAAGAGGACTACTCAAGGAACGTTTCTGTAAATTTTTTGTCAAAGTATCTCTAGTAAGATAGAAAAAAAATAGCCAACTTTCACTTTTCCCATTATACGACTAACGAAAATTTAAGTAGCCATAGCGACGATAGTACACTAGCAATGGCAATACATAATACTATTTTTGTAGATTCAAATAAAATGAACATTTCTGTAAAGCATTAACTTCATCGTCCTAATGGGTTCTAAGGAGATGATGTTTTAATCAGTTTTTTTTTTCTAGTTTTGGTTGCCATGGCAACCAGTCTAGTTCAGCTACGTAAAAAGAATTCATATGTTTGGTAGAGATCTAATCGATGGACATTTCTCAAACTTTTGTCAAAATTTACTTTCTCGTTTCCCATTATTAGTTCATTTAAACTTTAAGTTGTCATAAAGACAAAAAGCAATCGAAACAGAAAAGATATTTTTGTAGCAGCTAATGTTATGAACAGTTCTTGCAAGTTTCAGCTGAATCCTCTGTATGGTTTCTGAGGAGAAGAGTTTGGAATATTGCTTGCAAATTTACAGTTTAACTTGCCATGGCAATCAATCAAAATCAGCAGTTTGGACAAAATTCATATGTAACATAGCAAACTACTCAAGGCACATATCTGTAAAACCTTTGTCACAATATATCCAATGAAATATGAGTTGCCAGAGCGACGAGCACGCGAGCAATTTAATAAAAACAAATGTAGAAGTTAATGTAATATTTCTTGACAGTTTCAGCTTCATCCACTTTATAGGTTCTGAGGAGAAGATTTTTAAATATTTTTCAAAATAAATCTTACCTTTCAGTTGCCATGGCAACTAATTAAATTCAGCGGTTTGGACAAAACTCATATGTAATGTAGAGGATAACTCAAGAAACAGTTCTGTAAAACTGTTGTCAACTTTAATAAATAAACACAAAATTTGTAGAGGCTGATGTAATGCACATTTCTTGAAAGTTTCATCACGAAAACACGCCTATATAATTTTGACCCCCTTAAACCCCACTTTTATATAGTAAAACTGGGGTTTACAGGGGTATACATTATTTTTCTTATTTCTGCTCGCCGAGGCGGTTCTAACGAGTACCTACAATCTATGTTTTGAGCAGAAATATGAAAAATATCAGACTTTTTTTATGTGAAAATTTTCAGTTTTTGGAGGTGAAATTTTCTATATATTTGTATAGGCGTGTTTTCGTAATGGAAAGTATCAGCTGCGTCCACCCTTATGGCTTCTAAGGAGAAGATTCTGATTGTTTTTTTGTTGTTGTTGTTTTTTTGTTGTTTTTTTTTTGTTGTTGTTGTTGTTGGTTTTTTTGTTGTTTTTTTTTTTGTTTTTTTTGGTTTTTTTTTTTTTTTATTTGTTTGTTTTTGTTTTGTTTTGTTGTTTTTTTTTGGCAAAATGAACATTTTGGTTGCCATTGCAACTGATCAGAAATAGCAATTTGGGCAAAAATCATATGTAATGTAGAGGCCAACTCAAGAAACAGTTCTGTAAAATTTGGTCAAAATATCTGCAGTGAGACAGCAATAAATGACACTCTCCGCTTGTGCCATATTAAGTCGGTGGCAACTATAAGTTGCTTTAGCTGATTGAAACCAAAAATAATTTTTCGTCCCCTCACACTCCCCTCCCCCTTCCCCGCCACCCCCGCCCCCGACTCCCCCCCCCCCCCCCGCCCCACCCCCCAGCCCTTCCCTGCCTGTAGATGCTGTATATTAAATGTGGTATGAATCGGCTTCATGACTTTAAAGGAAAAGCCGTTTGAAAATGTAGACGGACGGACGACTTATCCATGTCTTTATATGCTCAGCTATTTATTTATTTATTTATCTTTTTTTTTATTTATTTACTTTTCAACGTCTGCATGTAAACATTAAACAAGGATTAACAAAAAAACGAATATTTAGTCACTAGAGTCTGGTGCCAATCTAGGTATAATTACGCATATTTAAAAACTCATATTTAGTCACTAGAAACTGGTGGCATTCTAGGTCATAAATCGAATATGTAGTCACCGGAGACTGGTCCCAGGCTAAGTATTAAAACAAATGTTTATTGACAAGAGACAGGTGCCAGTCTATGTCATAAAATTGGATATGTCATAAAACTGAATATGTTATACTTGTCCCAGTCTATGTCACAGCAGCGTATAATAGCAAAAAGCCTAGCTCTAATGAATATGTATAAGTTAAGACGGTATTCAAACGTTCTCAAAATGGTTTGATGTAAAAGACGGTCACTATTCAGCATATGTTGCAAGCAATTAATTGTCTGATTCATTCATGTAAATATAAATCAGATCTTATTATATCATATTTACCATAAATATTGGGACACATTAGCTCCCCACCATACTTGTCCTAAAAGTTGAATTAAGTTCACTTTACTATTTGTCTATGAATCTTAAATGGCTGTATGAGTGGCAAACGCTGTAGAAGTCTGCAGCGTGTGATTTGAGTTTACACTGTTTCCTCAGGTCTGTCTGTCCAAATACTTAGGGGCATTATGGTACATTCATACCTTGGAGTTCTTTATATTTGCAGACGTTCTTGTTATCGATTGCTTTTAACACCATCTTTCTACAGCCTCCTTGATTAGGACTAAGATTCTAAAAGATAGGAATCAAAGGCATAAGTTCCATTAACCAACAGAATAGAAGCATAAAAAGCCATTTCATAATATGCAGGATTGCTGTCAGAAATATATGAAAACGCCACGCTAAAACTCTAAGAATACAAATTGTTGGTACACATTATAGGACCGCAGGACAACGTGTGCTACGTACTCAACAGATCCCAAAACTAGTATTCCTTAAGAGCAATGAACTCATTCATAAACTGTAAACAGCTAAAGTGTCAAATTTTCTGGCCAGTCTAGACGGTTTTGGCCAATTAGAACACGTCAGCAACCATCATACAGTCTCCAAACTCCCTGAATCGACTCAATGTTTACAAAGACCAGAACATATAACCAATACTGATAGAGTAATCATAAAACTACTTCATAGTTGGCAGCTGTTTATTTCAAAACGATCATCATGAAAACACGCCTATATAGTTTTGACCCCTGTAAACCCCACTTTTATATAGCAAAACTGGGGTTTACAGGGGTATACATTATTTTTTTTATTTCTGCTCAAAACATAGATTGTGGGTACTCGTCAGAACCGCCTCGGCGAGGCGGTTCTAACGAGTACCCACAATCTATGTTTTGTGCAGGAATATGAAAAATATCTGAGTTTTTTATCTGAAAATTTTCAGTTTTTGGAGATAAAATTTTCTACATATTTGAATAGGCGTGTTTTCGTAATGTACACAAACTTTGTGTTTTAGAAAAGCCATGCAATAAGCAGACCCAAAACATAAAGCCATGGCGTTACCGACTGTTTAACCCTTGTCCTGCTGAATAAATTAAGATGCCACGCCCACTTCTAATTTTGAGCCAATCAGATTACTTGATCCAGAATTTTGCTATAAATTCACATACTTAATGGCAGACAGTGCAGATCCAGATCAGTTGGCTTCTTAGAAGCCAGCTGATCTGGATCTACACTGTATGCAAAGACGGGGTATATCCGGGTTCAGCAGGACAAGGGTTAAGAAATACGAACATTGTATGTTGGAGATCAAAGGAAGCAACATAAGATTATGATTGGTAAACGAAACAAAACAATAAAGTGATAATGGTGATAAAATAAATAACACGATAAATGCATTAATGTAATGTTTGAGCGGGTGAAAACATGATACTGCTAAAAACGACAAATGCAAAAAAAAGATGAAGTGCAAATGGGAAAGGCTTAAACCCGAGGAGAATATGCCAAACATTTTGCTTAGTTAAACAGATAAATGTGTATAATAAGGTTTGGACTAAAACAACAACAATAATAATACCAATAACAATATCAACAACAACAAACAAAACATGGTTTACTGCTGAATAAGCACGGTATATGTATACAGAGGAGTACACTGTACAATGTCATAGTAATATATTGCACAATATTTGACCAAGCAAAGTATTGATAAGTGGGGAAGACAGTGGTCTACATGTTACATAAATACTATGTCAATAAAGCCTTTTGAAAATGGAACATTATTTGGAACAATTCAGCAAATGAGCATTGTCGCAAGAGAAAAGAGCTCCTCGGACTTTTTGTCAAATCAGTCTTTCAGTGCACATGCCCGGTTCCCTAACAGGGCCACATGCTGAAGTTTGCCCTTGGCCTACAGCATACGTGAGCGAAAAGCAGAGGTTCCTGTGAGACCGCGCGTATGCGTAGGCTCGCCTGAACTCTTAATGCTCACATATGCTATCATAGCTTGTTTCCCATGGCGCACCTCAAATAGTGGTCAGTAACGTACAAATTAACTGTTCTTACAAAATAGATCCAGGTCATAGCAAAGCCAGCAATTTGGATTGAACGGAGACCCCTTAACACACCCTTATCGGGCACAATCTGATTAAGTATTGGTTTTCTTCACTAAACGATTGAAAATCAACCCACCTGACAACGAACGAAGATTCTAATCAGAGACGGCAGGTGTTCAGACTAGTCTGTGCCACTTCATATCCACACTAGCCATAATAAAGGCTTTCCTATTGTCCGTCTTGTACTTTGTGTTCGAAGCAAAAAACGGAGATAATTGTAATATATGGTACAAAGATGGGAGGATTTCAGCCAGGAAAAAAAAAACACCCTTGGTTAAATACCAGAAGATGGTAGCCTGGCTGCTTGTCCGTACAGTTCTCTTCAGATTTCGAAATGTTTTACAGTCTTCAACGCATACCACGGATAGTAGATTGATTACAACCCTTACCAACAGGCATTCATCTATACGTATATAAGGTGGCTAAAAATCTGAATTTCGTGAAGCCAAAACTGCAACACTCCCTTATAATGTATCCTAATTAACAATTTCATGTTAAATTGTTTTATTCCCTAGACTGGCACTTGTCTATAATGATTTATTATGGATTAAATATGCGGTTTTATAACCTAGACTGGCACCAGCCTCAAGTGACAAAATATTCGTTTTTAATCATTGTTCATATATTAACTGAAGTAAAAACAAGTCGAAAATTGAATTTTCGGGAAAATTTGGCAGTTGATGTGTAGGCGTTAGAGTATGCTAACTATTTGCTGATACTTCTGCATAACAAGTAAAATATAAATGAAGATAAACAGGAAGTGCCACAATCACGAAGCACAACCTTCCCCTCACCAAAAGAAGGAGGGATGAGGAACAAATAAATCATCACGAAAACATGCCTATATAATTTTGACCCCCTAAAACTCCACTTTTATATAGTAAAACTGGGGTTTACAGGGGTATACATTATTTTTCTTATTTCTGCTCAAACACATAGATTGTGGGTACTCGTTAGAACCGCCTTGCCGAGGCGGTTCTAACGAGTACCCACAATCTATGTTTTGAGCAGAAACATCAAAAATATCATAGTTTTTATCTGAAAATTTTCAGTTTTTGGAGGTGAAATTTTCTGTATATTTGAAATAGGCATGTTCTCGTAATGTACAGAACAAACGCCACATATGAAACCACAGACGCACAACAAAGAACTGCAACAGAAGAACCGCCATGGAACTATCAGCAGGAAAACCACTTGGGGGCTTAAACCAGTTTTTTCGCTTGAAACATTACCCTTAATTCTGATGCAGCTCCAAATTACAAATATGTTCGGTCCATATTGGGATTATCTACCTCGTCTGTGAAACATCACAGTGAAAAATACTGTGATGAAGAAAGCGAAGAGCTCAAACGCGATCTGAAGAAGTTTCTTCCAAAAAGCTGGGCCCAGTTTTTCAAAGCATCGTTATCTTAACGAGCTCGTTAGTGGTCAAAATAATAACTGTTCTAATAAGTACAATATCTATTACACAGGTATTTTTGCTGAAATAATGTGAGTAGCTTTTGCAAATGCAAAAGCTACTCACATTTTTTCAGCAAAACTATTAGCATATATGCCATATTTAATGATCAAAGTTTTAATGATACGTTAACTAACGACATCGTTAGTTTTGAACGACTGGGCCCTGGAGTTTAGAGATTTCTAAGAACCTAATTACAGAAACCAGAATTGTGCGTGTGTCCAATACAGGATTATGTTTATATTTTAAGGAGGTCCTTAAATATAGTCACGCACATATAGCAAATCAACTTCACAGATGAGATATGTGAGGAGATGTGAAAATAGCCGTTATAGGTAGCATATGCGAAGTCCAATGGCGTAGGCTTGCCAGAATCTATGCTGTTCGCTCACATTATGTACAACTAGCCTCACTAAAGGGCCGGGCATGCGCATTGAGTGATTCGCGAAATTGGGAAGAGCTCTTGCCTCTTGGCGCGGCTGATGTCCATGATAGTTATCATTGTTGCTTTGACTTATCAAAAACAAACTCTGGCAATGTTATACACGTGTGTATTGATAGCTTTCCAAACGCCTAAATTATTGTTTGTGTTTTTTATCAGCTATTTGCATTACGAAAATATATATGTTAGTGAGCGTATTTTCCATTAATTTTCTGCATTTCTCCTATTTGGGCTGTGCCATGTGAAATTTGTCTTCGGGAATATGCGGACAGCGAAGGTCCAGATCAGCCTGCAGTCTCATCAGGGCCTCCACTGTCCGCTAACAGAATCGTTGGATACTGCAGTATGCATGAATGGAGAGCAAATGCTCTGATGATACTTTGCGCTTGCGCAGTATTATCAGAATCTGTGCATTTTGAGCATGGTGGAAGGCACATTCTTATAGTGAATGATTTATTGTTGTTGTTGCTGCTATTGTCTTTTAATTTAATTATTTTATTTTAGTCCTTTTTTTAACAAGCAAAACTTTTATTTGAATACTCCTTTTATCTAGGGCTCTGAAGTATACAAGAACCCGTCGTTAAGTGCGTAGAGTATTTCTTCTACCTTAGTAGATATGCATTATAGGAGATCTGAATAAACTAGTTAATATAATGAAAATGAAGTAATTAGCAAATGCCATTAGACAAAATACATAGTTTGGCCTCATTTCAACACAACAGCAATTTGCAAATGGACAAATAAACAGTTACACAGCGAAGAGAGTCCTCTATAAATAACATATAAGCCGGGCCACATATGTCTTCCAGCGAAGACTCAGATCAACTTGCGCATCCGCACCTACAGATCAAAGTCTTCGCTGTCCGCCTGAAGACGCGCTTTGGATATTTGACTACCCACAGAGGGCCCTGCAAAGACTCAGATCAGCCCGCATGGACGCACAGTCTGATCAGAGTCTTCGCTGGGTGCACATGCAATCTTGTAGGAAATTATGTACCACGGCTCAGATTCAAAATATTTACCACGCCAATTTATATGAAATGCACTATACAACACTACTTCCAAAATGTTTGAAAGAAAATAGATAATAAACAGGTGTCGGGCAACATCCCCCATCATGCATTTACGGGTTCAATAAATTATCTACTTATCAATGATTGCATTCTAAATGACTAGATTTTGCAAATAAATATCTATACAATGCTTTACAAGTGGAATTGTTTCAGAATAACATATATGCGAAAACGTGTGATTTTGAATGTCTTCCTAGTTAACATGCACCGGGTTTTAAAATAGATATTATACGAAGAACCTTTATCTCATGTTTATTAACAGTTAAGCTTTACCATCTTGAGATTTCAAGTTATTGATTCATTATTATTTGTATTTTGGATTAAATGAAACATCATTTTTGATAAACCATACAATGTTTATATTTGATAGGCGCATAATATTGGGTTACGTTTTAATTTCCCAATCCCCTTCTAGTCAGTTAAACCTGCAAAGAGACACCGCCCCCGCTCCTCCCCTCCCCGCCCCCCCCCCACCCGCCCCTCGAAAGCACACGAAACGGTGACCAAAACGACACATACGCATAGGCAAATAGCTCATCACTTCATTGAAGCTATCTTATTTATAAGCAAACCTCTTATAAAGTAAACTCAAAACAGGCTTTATGTCCAAATGGACAGTCCATGTCGTTTCATTTCAGCACATTAGCTAATATAGTCATCAACATGTGGCCGAGATTTTACTGTACCAAGTTTTATACAGTTAATCCCCAAACACAGAAGAATGATTCTAAACTTTACCATTTATGATGGGCTCTAAACTTGTAGAATGCTAGAATGCACTCCCAGCGGGTACACAACATTAAAACAACATCAATTCAATGTTGATGCTGGGCTTTAATCCATTTACGCATTACTTACCAAAACGGAGAGTATGTGTGTGTTGGGGGGGGGGGGGGGTAGGGGGGATGGGGGAGCGGCGGGGGAGCGGTTAGGAGGGCACCGGCAAGCAGTGTTCGTACATAAATGATACAAACATGATATTCAAAATGAATTGTATAATGTCACCTTATCTGGGAAAATTTACATTGACAGATGGACTCATACATTTTATTATCTAAATAATACAAGACAACAGCCCATGTCTATTCCAAATTTGATTGAAAAGCAGCATCGGTAATCTGTATCTGCGGAGGTATTTCTCAGTACAACCCTGACCGAGCAAACAACCAAAACATCCGTGTACATTTTGTTTAAAGGGAGTCATCTCGACTAGCAAAGCAGTGAGATACAGCGTCCGATCAGCATGTACACTGTTTTCAAAAAATATTAAAAATAAAAAAAAATAAAAAAAATAATAAAAATAAAATAAAGAAGCAATTACGACAATTTCTATACAATGCCCTTTTAAATGTATAATGGATCATTCCGACATTCTCATTGGAAGAGTTTAGTAAAGATACTTAAGCAAATGTTCACCGCTATAATTATTTTATTATTACTACATATACATTTCATTATAAGATTAATAGATTGGACTTGTTTGTTTGTTTTGAGGTTTTACGATTTATATGGCGTTTGATTTGGGTCTACACTCTTTTTACAGACATATCTGTCTGAATAACTAGAGTAAATACAGTCGACTCCCGATATCTCAAGTTCGCCTATCTCGAATAACCGCTTATCTCGAAATGAAAATCTGGTCCCTGTTTTAACATGGAAATCTAACAACAGGTAACAAAATATTGTGGAAAAAGAGGAGAATTGCCCCTAAGGAGCAATTTCTCCTCTTTTCCATAATATTTTCAATATATCTCTAACTTCAGAAGTCAAATTACATATTCATTTGTTAAATGTGGTTGTTCGATTTATTTTTTCACAAACCTGCAAATCTGATATGTCGAGGTACGGATATCTCGTAGTATTTCAGTTCCTTGGACGTCGAGACAACATGAGTCGATTGTACGAACTGCATGTACATGCCTAATTTGTTATTCAATGATTCAACGAGAGCAGAATGTCTATCTTCCATCACGAAAACATACCTACATAATTTTGACCCCCTTAAACCCCACTTTTATATAGTAAAACTGGGGTTTGCAGGGGTATACATTATTTTTCGTATTTCTGCTTAAAACATTGATTGTGGGTACTCGTTAGAACCGCCTCGTTAAGGCGGTTCTAACGAGTACCCACAATCTATGTTTTTGAGGAGAAATACGAAAATTATCAGAATTTTTTATTTGAAAAAATTTATTCTATGGTGGTAAAGTTTTCTGAATATTTGAATAGGCATGTTTTCGTAATGCTGTGCCTCAAAATAAGTATTCAATGTATATTTCTCTTATGTTTTGTTTTTACTGAGTAAACGGATATAATCATCATCGTTTCAATAACGTCATAACAGACTGACCCTGGTCTACGCTGCTCGCATTGTGCTCTAAAGACTGTTCATGACGTAGTCCTAAATTGTTTCAGAATAAATATATATTTCCAATACTAAATTATAAAACAAACCTGGCAACTGTACGTATTATCCAATATTGCGATAAACCTCCACACTATTTCCCAGTTCCCCCGACTGACAAATGTGATAGTTCTATTGACAATTTAGTGATCTATCTAAAGAAAATGGTCTGTCTGACAATTTAAAGCATCCCTGACAAATTACGTCTCTTATCCTAAACGCCTCGGAATTGATGCGGAAGCTACTTCATAACGTTTATAGCATACTGCAACCAAACCAAATACGCCCAACGGGAATAGCGGTCTTATGTCATTTGAGCCGTGACATGAGAAAAGTTGTCTTTAGGGTAAATGTGAACAGCAAAGATCCTGACCAGCCAGCGGAAATACATGTAAAAAACGGATTAGGAACTTTTCTATGCTTCGTTATGTTCTACAGTATTCAATGGTTCTACATGCGGGCAGGGAGGGTCCTGATCAGACTGCGCGGATGCGCAGGCTGATCAGGGCCCCCGTTGCTGTCCGCATATGCCCGAAAATACGTTTATGCATGGTGCAGCTTGGGGGAAACGTCCCTTATGTCATATGTGAACAGAGAAGGTTCATATGAGCGTGCGCATCAATGCAGTGTCATCTGAGCATTCTCCAATCGTCTGATCAGAGTCCCCCTTGCTGTCCCCATATGCCCGAAAATACGTTTATGCATAGTGCAGCTTGGGGAAAAAGTCCCTTATGTCATATGTCAACAGCGAAGGTTCATATGAGCGTGCGCATCAATGCAGTGTCATCTGAGCATTCTCCAATCGTCTACATATATTACAGTATCCAGTTATTCTGACGGCGGGCAAAAAGCCCCTGATCAGCCTGTGCCAATGAGCAGGTTGATCAGTGCCTGCGTTGTCCTTAAATTGCATAAGGGTCCTTTTCGTGCGTTGCACATCATACGCAAACAGTATAGGCTCAGATTGCATTGTGTATCCACACAGTCCGATCATGATGTTCGCGGTCCACTTCACATCACGAAAACATGCCTATATAATACTGACCCCCTTAAACCCCACTTTTATATAGTAGATATGGCGTTTACAGGAGTATACATTATTTTTTCTTATTTCTGCTTAAAACATAGATTGTGGGTACTCGTTGGAACCGCCTCGCTGAGGCGATTCTAACGAGTGCCCACAATCTATGTGTTGAACAGAAATATGAAAAATATCAAGAGTTTTTCTATCTGAAAATTGTCAGTTTTTGTAAGTGAAATTTTTAATATTCAACTGTATTTGAATAGGCCTGTTTTTGTAATGAGCAGAATCTGGCGAAGGCTAGCCTAAAGGCGGATAAGTCTGCGCTTCGGAACAGATTGTGCGAATACGCATTCTGGGCTGGGCCACCACAGATCATTTACAAATATCTTTATGACCTAGAAGGACTCATAATCTGTAACCGGTGCAATATTGTATTTATGCTAAGCATTAGAACAGAAAGGATTTAGCAAACAGTGTAGAGCCTGATTAGAGGCCGCAGAACGCGGCGTATGATCAGACTCTAAACTGTTTGGCACTCGTCCAACAGTTTAGCTGCAACAACAGGCGGTCAAATTGATCTTTGCAAAGTTCTGTATTCATATGTTAAGGTGTTAAGAACTCCCAATTTTGGGAATTGCATGTTTTTTTTGTTTGTTTGTTTTGTTCTTTTTTTTTTTTTTTTTTTTGCAAACAGTACAAATCCAGATCAGATGCCGCAGAACGGGTGTCTGATTAGGCTCCACACTCGTTGCCACTCGTCCAACACATTTAGATACATCGACTGTTCAAAAGTTTGGAGACGTATGATCAGGTATTAAGGTGTCCAATTTTTCGGAATTCCATGGTAGTTTCTTTACAATAAATTGGCCAGTGTTTGGAACGACGGGGGCTTTACATACATATTGTTGGGGGCTGGCCTCGGTCTTTATCTGTGCCCACTTAGTCAGTCGGCACTGGGAATAACAGCCGCTCTCTTCTCTAGGCCGATAGACAGCAGACCGGTGGTGCAAAATGATAAAGAAACAAAAGCGGACTCCAACGAAAAATGACTTTTTTCTGATGTAAAGATGCTCTAATGAGAGCTAATTATGACCTTAAAAGGATGTGAAAACAAGACAAAAGAACGACGATGTAAGTTTGCACTAATTTGTGTACTTTATTTTATTTGACTAGAAACAGTACTCACAGTACTTTGATTAATGTGCAAACTGTAACAACTGTTTAACAAAGCATAGAAAACATGTTAAAAATGGCTTTAAAACAACATGATTTAAGTTAAAATGGTAGCATGGGGTTTGAATTGATAATGAACATGGCTTCAATGACAAAAGATGTAAAAATCACTTGCACTCAATGCTGTGTCAGCGTCAACTAAGGTGTAAACGAATACAAGTTAAAGCTTACGGAAGAGAAAAATCTAGTGATGAAAATAACTGTTTTCTCTTTTTTTTTTATGACAAATGTCAATAAAACGTGCCAAAAGATGAAAGCGTTTGCTTAATTATTTATTTCCTATCATTTTTGTGCTTTTGTATTTAAAATAAACCAAGAAATAAAGCTAAAATCGAAATAAATCGAAGCGAGACCTGAAAACGCGTCTGCTTTGAATGTGATCGAAATTCGGAGTCCTCGATTGCCCCTACGCGATTTCTTATATTTTCTACGCGATTCTACGTTCTACAGTCTACATTCTACATGAATTTAGCGTGTGTGCATGCAACGCCTACAGCGAAACACGGCGTAGAGTCACGTGACTCTACAGCCATAACCGACGTAAGATGCCGTAGACTGTAGGAAAACTACAAGAAAACCGCCATTACACACCGAAAATTCCACCGTCGGAAATGAAAAATCACAAAATAAACAGCGTAAATAATTTTTGCTGACGATAAAATGGTAGCGAAACGAAAGAAGAAAGATTTTTCTAAATGACCCTTACAATGATTTGATGGAGAAAAATTGGGATCTATGTTTAATTGCGTGTTAAAGATGAAAATTCTGAATTGACAGTCGCACTCGTTGACACGGCAGACGACAGATACACAGCCTCAATCACGCATACACAAAAGCTATTTACACACAGCATGACACACATTACGGACAGTCAACATAAAAGTGAAAGTGGACGTTTTCCGATAAAAACACAAGTCAAATTGCTATTACAAGCATATCTATCGTGCATAAATGTTAAAAAGAAACTGATTCAAGCATTCGATATAACGGATTTACACGACAGATGAAAATTACAAATTTACAAAGTGGAAACATCCCGACAGGTAATAAAAATGTACATGTGATTCGTGATGGTCCATATAGTCGGACGGACTGACTTGTACGGGGCATAACACTACCCCCCTCCCAGCTCGTTTAAGTTCCAACAAACGAGCTAGGAAACAGGATGGTGTCGAGACCCTAAAGAAATAAAACACAAAAGGACAGTATGGCACAACACGAATCGCATAAGTACCACAAATTACAATATGTATCCAATCTTTACTCAACATGGTGTCAGAAGTGGGATACAACTAATAATGAAATTATCATGAGACTTATACATCAATAATGAAATGGCAAAGTTGAATCTGGATTGATGATTAATATGGTGAGTACATTTTACAAATTCATAAATGAAAATCTAATGATGTTGGATAAATGGTGTGTAAAGTATATGAATTTGACCCAGTGCTGCTTGACTGTACAAATGGTGTATACATAGTTTTCTCATTATATAGCCTATTGAGCAATTTGGAATGTACATAGTTTACATAAATTAAATATTACAGAATAAGTTGAAGTGTTGATCACAGTTTTGCTTTCAATTTACAAGAACATTTATATGGCACCTAGAGGTAAGTATACTTTGATTTCAATACTGTTTTGACTTGGACTATATGTCCTCATAGATTTCAGGTACATGACTTTGACAATAAATTGATTAAACAAACGCTAGTTAACTTTTTCTTACACCCCCTGGCTTACACACACCTCACTCATACCCATCCTTCTTAAAATCCTTAACTTAAACCTCAAATCCATAACGCTCTCTCTCTCTCTCTCTCTCTCTCTCTCTTTTTAATTGCCCATGCTACCCATTAAATTGTCTATGTTTCTTTTTTCTATGTTAATGTTTCCTGTCCCTCTGCTCGTCCTTCTTCTCCTTGCTGCTCCCCTCCGAGATGGTGTTCTTCGTGTAAATTCGTCCCAACACTGACTTTGGCCGACTGTCATTCTCCTTCCCCTCCGATTTCCGCTCAGACTTCCGCTCCTCCTGGTTCTTCTTCTCCTCCCGCGCTTTCCTCTCCTCACGTTCCCTCGCCTCCATATCACGTCTCCTGCTCTCCCATCTCCGCTCCTCGTCCCTTAACCTGCCTAAAGCCTTCCTCCACTCATCCTCCCTCCTTCTTTCCATTTCGATCCTCCTCTCCTCTCTCCGGCGTTCCTCCCTGTCATGGCTCTCAATCGCTTTTGTCAGGCGATTTATCGCATCTGTGAACTTGCTGATTACACAGGTATTGTCAATAATCGCCTTTACACTTCTTTCTGACAGTCCCATGCTCCTTTCGTTAGCCTTCAGCGACCTTTCTACTATTTCCAACATAGTTTTATTACTGAGATCCACAATATCTACGTCAAGTTCACACCTAGGCTTCTTTGATTTTGTCTCGTCTTCCTTCTCCGCACATGTTTCTATTTCTCGCTCCCTTTTCCCTGTTGAGATGGCCATATCATCATCTTGCAAAGATAAAACATCATCCTCAGGAACAACGCTTCTGCACTCAGCTGTCTCATCCTCCCCTGTCTGGTCCATAACCTCCTCCTGATCCTGACCGTCTGTATTTCCGTCTCCTGCATTTAGATGACCCTCCTCCTCCGCATCATTCTTCGGTACTGGACCCTCTAGTTTGACCTCTGTCTGACCACTGCCTTCCTGTTCCCTCGCCTCAGTGACACTGTCCCTGGCATTCTCCTGGACCTTACATACTTCCCCGTCATTCCCCATAGCCTGCTCCGTTGCCTTGGAAGCAACTTCACCAGAGTTCTCCATAACCCGGTGGGTAGTGTCCGAAACAGCCTCACCAGCCTTCTCCATTGTCTGCCCACTTGCCTCAGAAACTGCTGGCTCCTCCTCGTCCCGCACACTCAGGGGTTCAATGACTCCTTCCCTGAGGGGTTCCGCTGTTAAGAACACAAGCTGTGGATCTGTTTGGTCATTCACGGGCTGCAGGTTAGGAAATGTCACATTCATTTGGAAAGACTGACCCAGCACCGGGGATCCTAGAGTGGAGGAGGGCCCAGTAACCCGGTTGATGAGGGCCGTCAGCTGCTCTCCAATACTCAGTGATGGTTCCGATATCCCAGTTGAGTTGCTCTCTGTAACGGCTACCGCAGCAGGAGGTGGGGTCACCTGTGGTATCAACGGCGACAAGTGTGGCGCCACAGACATTACCGGCCACATTGGATCAGCCTGTCGTAAGGTTGCTGGCAACGACATCCCGAAGGGTAGAGAGGATGTTGGTTGTGACCCCGTTGTTGGAACTGGTGTCGCCTGCCATGTTGGTCCCTGCTGTCCCGAAGCTGGCACTGGGCTCCCCTTGGGTCCTGGCGTTGCTGCTGGGAAGGCTGTCGTCATAACCGGCTGCTTTATTTCTGGCAGACTGGTGGCCAACGGTCCAGCCTTCTCCCCTGTTGGTCCATGACCTGCAGTATCCATAGGTCCGGGGGTCGGTTCCTCCCCATCTTCACTGCTCTGGGTCTCTTCTCCCTGGCCTTCTGTGGCTGAGGCCTGCCCAAAAATTCCCAAGAAATGCAGGAGGCTGGCCTCAGGATTATAAGCAAGGTAGTCCTGGGCTGTAAACACATGTGGACTTGGGTTTATCCACAGGAATGGCCGATGGTCTAGTACTTTCCTCTTGGCCGCTTGCAACACATGTTTCGCATTGTCCCTGGTATGACTCTCCAGCTTCATAAATGACATGCAGACGTACCCGCACAACAGACAGCGGAAGGGCATTTCCTCCTTCTCTAGGTGTGTCTTTGTTATATGCTCCTCCATTCTGCACTTGATGTTGACTTGCTTCGTTCCCTTCAGGTTATAGCACCAAAGGCATTGGTATGCGATCCCTCGCCTTCTCGCCTTGTCTATTCTCTCTCGGCTGATCCCTGAGGCTACCAGATTGGCTATCAGCTGTTCCATCTCTCCTGAAGTTAGATATGTAAAATACATTAAGCATCTTATAAATGTCGCTAACCGAGGCTGACCAGTGCAAGTAATTTTCCTGTTACTTAACCTCACATATCAAGAGAAGCCATGTTTAACTAGATCACATCAAGGATTGGTTTACCTCTCTTACCCCGACTTGTTTAAAACAGTGACACACACCAAACTCTTCTCTTCTCCACTTTAGACTGTTCTTCCGCCTGGCAAGACCTCTCCTGCTAACACCACCTTTTCATTCCTCTAAGCGCTTTCCCGCCACCCACTCTTAGTCATCTGCCCAAAATACCCGAACTGCTACTTTCACCATCGCAAAAATCGCCGTTCTAGTACGCGTTGTTCCTATAAACCCGTTCAACCCCTTCGCAATGAAACCTCTCACCTTATCTCATGGGCTTATCTGTTTGGCATCTCCAATCGATGTTAGCCTCTCTCTTGCCCTCTCCTAGGCTACCAATCTTCCTCGTGGAATCAGAGTTTTTTCTGTCACTGCTTTATCTATTGGGCCCCTTCTTACCTCCTGACTTACTTTCTCTCACGAGCTGTTAGTACTGACATTGGATCTACTGGATTTTTTTTTTTTTTTTTTTTTTTTTTTTTTTTTTTTGTAAGTTAAAGTCCACCCCCTGGATTAGTACCGGTAGTTACTAAAAAGAAAAACTAACATCATTCCATATGCTCTTTCACCCAACTGTTTAAAGTGCCCTTTTCTTACTACATTGTGTTGGGCTCATCTTATTACTGTGTATTTACCTGGTAGTTTGCTCTCCTTCTCAAGAGCTGTTTTCTGACTTTCTCCACCCATCTTGGGGCATTGTCTCCCTCATAAGGTTTCAACTTGTTGTGGTGGACTGATTTTTCCACCCCATCTCTGTCCAACTGAATAATGTAGTCCAACTCAGACAACTTCTTTATGACTACAAATGGCCCTTCAAACCCGACTTCCAGCTTGGGTGAGATTCCAACCTTTTTAGTCTCCATTAGACACCATACTATGTCCCCCACACTATATCTATGAAAAGCTAACTTTGAGTCATAGAGCTCTTTGCTTCTCTTAGCTGTGGCGGACATGTACTTACGTGCCACCTCATGAGCATGCTGCATTCTTGCCCTGAGGATGTCTACGTAGTCTCCATATGTGGTAATGTCCTCGCCGTCATAGCCATTTGTGCTTCCAAATATCAGTTCGCCAGGCAACCTCACCTCCCGACCCATTGTTAGCAAGTTTGGCGTCATCTTGGTGAACTCATTCGGTGTTGCCCGATATGCCCCTGCTAGGCATCCGAGGTGCAGGTCCCAATCCTGCTGTTCACCTGCCAAATATGCTCTTATCATACGGAGCAAGGTTCTGTTGAACCGTTCGGCCTGACCGTTACCACGAGGATTCCTGACACTTGTCCTGGTCTTTCTGACCTCAAGCATTCGGCACAACTCTTTAAATATTTTACTTTCATAGGTCCTACCTTGGTCGCTGTGTATTTGCAGCGGACATCCCCACCTGGATATGACCTCATTCAGCAGTTTGTCAGCACAGACCTCAGCTGTCATGTCAGCCACCGGAATAATCTCAACATTTTTGGAAAAATGGTCCGTGAACAAGAGAATGTACCTGTTACCTCTATCTGTGACTGGGAGTGGTCCGAGATAGTCGGTTGAGACACAGTCGCCTGGAGCACCTACCTGTAGACTACCCATTGGAGCTCGTGGAATCTTTGTTGGCTTCTTGTCAGCTGCGCACGTGTCACACTTCTTGATGTATAAACCTATGTCATCCTTTAGACCATACCAGTAGAAGCGCTGCAATGTTTTTGCTTTTGTCTTCTTACAGCCAAGGTGACCCGAAAGCAATGAGTCATGCATCTGAAAAAGGACATCCCTTTTCAGAGCTCTAGGCACAATGAACTGTGTATACTCTCCAGTTCCATCTTTCTTGATGAACTTTTTGCAAAGGAGCCCATCCTGGAGGACTAGAGAATCCCAAAGGATCCAATAATGCCTGGCTGCTGGACTCTTTATGGCCATATCTTGGCTACTTGGCTTATTGTTACCAGCCTTACCTGTAAGGACTGGCTCAATGTCTGGATCATCTTCTTGCAACTTTTTCAACTCAGCTGTAGTCTTGCTTTGGAACCAAGGTGTACCAGGGATTGTTGTACTTGCCTCAAGTCTGCCTGATTCTGTAGAAGTGCCCGGGATGGCATCCTCCTGGATTGAATGTCTTACTGCTTGTACCACCTCAGTCTGCTCACTGGGCTCAATACTTTTGTGCCCCTTTGAAACCATATCTTGATAGTGCTGTTCGTGCATCATGTCTTGGGCTCGTCTGATGCACTTTCTGCATGGGCCACACTTCAAAGGTTCTGATGTGTCTTGTTCTGGACAGTCACAAGACCAAGGGTTTTCACACCGAGAAAGGGCATCGCAATGACCTTGATGTTTCCCAGGTCGGTACTGTACTGCAAAGTCGTATTGGCTCAGGATCTCTATCCACCTTGCTATCTTACCTCTTGGTTCTTTGAGTCTGAAAAGCCACACTAGGCTCTGATGATCACTTCTAACAAGGAATCTTCTTCCTAGCAGATACTGCCGGAAATATTCAATAAAATATCTGACTGCAAGTAATTCCTTCTCCGTTATGCAGTAATTGGATTCAGCTTTGTTTAGAGCCCTGCTTGCATAGGCTATAACTCTTTCTTGGCCCTCCTGAACCTGGTGAAGCACTGCACCTATGCCAATATCCGATGCATCCACGTCAAGAATGAATTCACCAGCATCATTGAGAGGGTAGCCCATGATGTCTGACCCAGTAAGTGCTTCCTTAAGTCTGCTGAATGCTTCATCACAGGCTGCATCCCATACAAACCTTTTTGTCTTCTTGGTTAGCTCAACCATTGGCCTGACCATAGAGGCAAAGCCTCTGATGTACCTTCTATAGTAAGACCCCATTGCCACGAATTGTCTTACCTGTTTGGGAGTTTTCGGCTTCGGCCAATCAACAATCTTGGCAATGTTGACTGGGCTAGGTTTGACTCCCTCACCTGAGACTACATGGCCCAAGAAAAGGACTTCTTTCTGCAGCAAATGGCTCTTATCGGGCCTCAGTTTCAGGCCTGCTGCTTGGATTCGGCTAAGGACTTCCTCCACTCTTTGCACGTGTTGCTCAAAGTCCTTTCCATAGACTATGACGTCATCAATATATATAAGACAGGTCACCCATTGCAGCCCCTGGAGCGCCACTTCCATGGTCCTCTGAAAAGTCGAGGCAGCATTATTTAGACCAAAGGGCATTCTAGTCATTTCATAGTGGCCATACTTACAAACGAATGCTGTCTTCGGTATATCTGCCTCTTTGACACGAATCTGAAAATAGCCACTTAATAAATCAAACGTACTGAATAAACTAGAGCCTGCAACTGCATCTAAACAGTCTTGAATTCTAGGCAGTGGAAAACCATCAGGTTTTACAAGCTGATTGACCCGTCTGTAATCCACACATGGCCTTACCCCACCATCTTTGCGTGCCACTAGGACTATTGGGCTCGCCCAAGGAGAAAGACTCTCTCTAATGACTCCCTTGGCCTTCAGATCCTCTATGGCTGTCTTCTCTGCCTCAGCATGAGCAAGGGGGACGCGCCTTGGTGGTTGCTTTACAGGAGTTGCGTCCCCTGTTGGGATTGTGTGCTCTGCTATATCAGTCAGCCCAATGTCCCATTCATCTCGGGAAAAGGTGTCTTGGAACTTGGTGAGAAGGCCAGCTATTTGGTCCTTTTCCGCTGGACTAAGTCCCCTACAGGTCCTCTGAAATAAATCCGTAAGGTGTGCAGGCACCTGCTCTGTCTCTGCCCTACCTGTCACTCTGACTGCATGCAATTTAGCATTTTCATCATGCAGACTGGCTTTACTTTTGAATGTTAGGCGTCTTACCCTATGGAAGTTATTAGTTTCTTCACGGTTTTCTTCAGGCACTAATACTTTTGGCTCACCTTCTATGGGCTCTGCTCTTCCCACTACAGCGTCTTGCTTGATGGACACTGCCATTGGAAATGGGTTTAACAGCCTTACCTTGCTAGTACATGATCTGCCTATGTTTGCTAGAGACGGGGCCATTTGCAATGGATAAGTCTCTTTAAAATGATCTGTAGGTTCTATGATGTAATCTTGTTCTGATGAAAAATCATCATATTCTTGCCTTTCCACAAAAACATCCACTATCGCCTCACTTTGGGCAGGTATAACAAAGTGATCTGCAGCCGTCACCTTCCGGACTCTATTGCTGACACCTACCTGTATAATAGGTACTTCCTTATCATCTATCTTCAATATCCCCTTACTCAACAAGAGGTCAGTGGGCCCATTTTTTCTACTTTGAAGAACATCCATCCCTATCAAACCATCATCGTCTATCTCCGCGACGACTGCTTCCACCCTCAGGTCCACAGCGCCTAGCTGTATTTTAAACTCACCTTTTCCTAACTCACTAATTAAAGTACCCCCTGCTCCTATCAATTTTGATGACTTTCCAAGCTTTGGCTTATCTTCGGGTCTCATTGCCTCATATACTCTCTTTGAAATGACTGTTTTAGTTGCTCCAGTATCAGCTGTAAGTAGTACAGGGTAGCCCTGCACAGATCCTCTAATATAAACACCATCGTGCAGCTTTCTTACCTGTTTAATGGACTTAACAATTTCTCTTTGTATTTCTGTATTTATACACTGGCCATTAGTATTAGACAAGGCGTCTCTGCGGCCATCAGAGACAGCCTTTTCTAGTTTAAAGGATTTTCTCTTCTGCCACCCCTACTATCTGTCCTACCTTGGTTGGGTGGTTGGCCACTTCCCGTGCCACTCGTGCTCTGGACTCGCCGTTTATCAGGGCAGTTTCTCGCGATGTGACCCCTCTGGTTGCAAGCATAGCATAAGACTCCACTACCGCCATTACCTGCTGCTGTTGCCTGTTGCTGCTGGTTAGTTACCTGGGTGTTTCTTTTCTGCAGCTCCTCCACTTTGTCTGTCAAGGCTTTCATCATGTTCTTTAACTCTATCATGGAGCTAGCCTCTGCACTTGACTTGGACAAGGTAGTGTCCGCCTTCTTGCCACTTACCTGTGATTTCTTTTGGTAGGAGTCTCCTTTTGTGGGAACCCTCATAACATACTCACAGTCACTGGTGTCATCTTGAGGCTCTACCTCGCTCTCTTCTGTGTCACTATCATGGCTGGTTCTTCTTATAAACCTCTTACCTTTTCTGTCTGCATAAGAATCTGTGTGGTTTCTTCTTCTGGTCTGGATAAAATTCACCACATGGTAAACGGCCTCATCTATGTCCTCAGGTTCTTTATGGTACTCAACTTCGAATCTAGCTTCATGATCTTTCAAACCATCCAGGAACCGTCGGACCAAATCTTCTTGCCTAGTTTTACTGTCTCTAGATTTGTATGCCTTTGAATACAACCTTTTGAGTTCAGCAGCATACTCTTCGGCAGTCTCATCATGCTTTTGCATTCGCTGAGAGAATTTTGCGGCAAAGGTCTTCTCTGTCTCTATTGTATGAAATCTACTGGTAAGTTCTTTTACCAAAGTTGAATAGCAGGAGATTTCCTCTTCAGACAACTGATTGAATACAAAGTCCCCAGCCCTACCTTGTAGTCTTGGTAATAAATAATCTAATTTGGTGTCATTGTCCCAGTTTCTCCTTTTTGCTACAGACTCAAACCTATTAATCCATACCTTCCACTCTTCCTTTCCATTAAATGGAGGTAATTTTACTTCTGAGTATGGATAATTACTTGCCTGGTTTACCTGCTGCCGTCGGCGAAATTGTCTATCTCTGAAGGTGTGAGGCAAGGGGCGATCCTCTGACCACCTTTGTTCTTCATATTCTTCAAAACTTCGTGGCTGGCGCAAATTTCGCGTTTCGGCTTCGCCTCTTTGCAAATGGTCAGCGGGGTTTGACAAGGTTCCCCTATCAGCCCACTCATATTGCTGTGTTACATTGTTTCTGCCATTCGGTTGCAAATTACCAGCATCACCCTGCCCATACGGACTCCTAGCTCTATTTTGGGATCTTTGCTCTCTGGGCTCTTGAAATGTGCTGTTTTCATACCCTACTGGGTTTGTGCAATAATCAGTACTGTGGCTTGCCTGCACTTGCCCATTACCTAGGGAGGAATTTTGAGCATTGACGTTTTGGGGCTGTGGGCCCGTACGGATATCTTGTATGATAGTAGTAAGATTACCCAAGGCATTGGCCATAAATGCTTGCTGTTGCTGCATTGATGTAATTGTGGTGCTCAAGCTTGAAATTGTGTCTCGTACACTTGCATCAGAGTGGCACAACATAGTATTAGCAGAGGGAAAGGCAATATTTCCATGGGACCAGGACTGTTGTTGGATCTGAGTGTGGGGTCTATTTTGCAGCTGTCTCGTATTGTCATAAAAATTGGTCATGCTAGGGGCACGGCTCATACTAGTGTTTTCATTTGAGGATCTTCCTACACCAAATGACTGGTTATCATTCTGATTTTGGCCATGCAGCTGTACCAAAGCAGATGCTGCAAGGGAATCTCTCGCAAGGTTATCTACTTGACCATCTTGCATCTGGGAAGAATTATGGCTATCTGCCATGGTTGTTTGACTCGTCAAGTTTCTTAATGTAGTGTCAGCCTGGGTCTGGTTTATGCTACCATCTGTGTCTATCGTATCATGGGACTCAAAACAGCCAGTGCCATCTCCAGTTAGCCCCCTTTCCATCTCTAGGTTCGATCACTGGACCTGCTATATGTATTAAAGCAGATCCCACCGCTGCCACCACAAAAGTGTGTTGGGGGCTGGCCTCGGTCTTTATCTGTGCCCACTTAGTCAGTCGGCACTGGGAATAACAGCCGCTCTCTTCTCTAGGCCGATAGACAGCAGACCGGTGGTGCAAAATGATAAAGAAACAAAAGCGGACTCCAACGAAAAATGACTTTTTTCTGATGTAAAGATGCTTTAATGAGAGCTAATTATGACCTTAAAAGTGTGTGAAAACAAGACAAAAGAACGACGATGTAAGTTTGCACTAATTTGTGTACTTTATTTTATTTGACTAGAAACAGTACTCACAGTACTTTGATTAATGTGCAAACTGTAACAACTGTTTAACAAAGCATAGAAAACATGTTAAAAATGGCTTTACAACAACATGATTTAAGTTAAAATGGTAGCATGGGGTTTGAATTGATAATGAACATGGCTTCAATGACAAAAGATGTAAAAATCACTTGCACTCAATGCTGTGTCAGCGTCAACTAAGGTGTAAACGAATACAAGTTAAAGCTTACGGAAGAGAAAAATCTAGTGATGAAAATAACTGTTTTCTCTTTTTTTTTTATGACAAATGTCAATAAAACGTGCCAAAAGATGAAAGCGTTTGCTTAATTATTTATTTCCTATCATTTTTGTGCCTTTGTATTTAAAATAAACCAAGAAATAAAGCTAAAATCGAAATAAATCGAAGCGAGACCTGAAAACGCGTCTGCTTTGAATGTGATCGAAATTCGGAGTCCTCGATTGCCCCTACGCGATTTCTTATATTTTCTACGCGATTCTACGTTCTACAGTCTACATTCTACATGAATTTAGCGTGTGTGCATGCAACGCCTACAGCGAAACACGGCGTAGAGTCACGTGACTCTACAGCCATAACCGACGTAAGATGCCGTAGACTGTAGGAAAGCTACAAGAAAACCGCCATTACACACCGAAAATTCCACCGTCGGAAATGAAAAATCACAAAATAAACAGCGTAAATAATTTTTGCTGACGATAAAATGGTAGCGAAACGAAAGAAGAAAGATTTTTCTAAATGACCCTTACAATGATTTGATGGAGAAAAATTGGGATCTATGTTTAATTGCGTGTTAAAGATGAAAATTCTGAATTGACAGTCGCACTCGTTGACACGGCAGACGACAGATACACAGCCTCAATCACGCATACACAAAAGCTATTTACACACAGCATGACACACATTACGGACAGTCAACATAAAAGTGAAAGTGGACGTTTTCCGATAAAAACACAAGTCAAATTGCTATTACAAGCATATCTATCGTGCATAAATGTTAAAAAGAAACTGATTCAAGCATTCGATATAACGGATTTACACGACAGATGAAAATTACAAATTTACAAAGTGGAAACATCCCGACAGGTAATAAAAATGTACATGTGATTCGTGATGGTCCATATAGTCGGACGGACTGACTTGTACGGGGCATAACAATATTTTATGCAAACAGCGATGGTCTAGATTAACTTGCAGTCCACTTATTTTGCAAAAAGTAGACCAGCAGTGTCACAACGCAGACTGTACGTAGAAGTTTAGACATTTTCTACCTGTACAGTCGAACCTCAGTAGCTCGAACACCGATGCTCGTTTACCATGGCTAATTCGAACTCCTTTTTAAGTCCCCTACGAAATTTTTCCGATAGCTCAAGCAAACACCTAATTCGGAAATGTTGTTTTTCATTATGAAATTGTATGTTGTGTGTATTCATTAGAATCGCCTCATCGAGGCGATTCTAATGAGTACACTCAACATACCATTATTGTCTAGAAGATCGAAAATATTTCCCTAAATTAATATCATTTTTTGCTTCCTGATTTGGCGCCATGATTAACCCTCAGTGGCTCGAATTACCCATATGTCCCCAAAGATGTTCGAGGCATTAAGGTTTTACTGTACATTCTGCTTCAGCTTCAATACAAGTTAGATTTTTACGCTAATATTTTGCATCGATATCTCGAAATGATTTTATTGTATCTCTGAATTAATGTTGGCAACATTTATTCAGAGATACGATAAAAACTCATTTCATTTTTTATCCAGTTCAAGAACGAGAGTGTAAATTAAATTTTTTACAGGCTCTAAGATGCCACATAATACCATGTGTCAATGTATTTAACATTTCTTGGATAATAAAATTTCTATTATTGAGGACAATGGAGCCTTTAATAAGGGAGACCTATTTTTGTTTGTTTCCCGGCATACTAATCCCCTTGTGAAAAAGGGTTTACTCTTAAAGGACAAAAACGTTTCTAAGGGGAACAAATGCTATGATCTATTTAGAAAAGACACCTGTACAGAAAGGGGCAACAAGAAATGTCGACAAGCAGTGCTTATTAAATACGCCCTGCGCAGAAATCAAAACGTAACGTACGGATGGAAGGACGGACATTCTAACCAAAGGGTATTTATATGGTTACCCAGAGTCAGTTTGATACTAATGTGACTATTCTCTAGCCCCACAAAAAGTCGATTTGTAGCCACACAATTCAAGTCTTTTATATGTCTACGGAATAAATCCCATTTAAAGACATCGAAACTCTCCGTCAGATCTAGCCACCTAAGTACTCATTAGTGTATACGGACGGACAACGTGAAAACATTATACTCCCCCACAGTTTGCGGGGGTTAAAAAGAAATTTTGGTAAAGTTCCACTACGAAAACACGCCTATTCAAATATATAGAAAATTTCACCTCCCAAAACTGAAAATTTTCAGAATCAAAAACTCTGATATTTTTCATATTTCTGCTCTAAACATAGATTGTGGGTACTCGTTAGAACCGCCTCGGCGAGGCGGTTCTAACGAGTACCCACAATCTATGTTTTTATCAGAAATAACAAAAATAATGTACACCCCTGCAAACCCCAGTTTTACTATATAAAAGTGGGGTTTAAGGGGGTCAAAATTATATAGGCGTGTTTTCGTGATGCACTCCCGTGAAGTTGTCTCGATTCTCCTTAAACAAATACGTGTTTATTCACTACTCTAGCAGCCCAGTATGCGATTGATTCAACTCCGCTGATCAGCATTTAAATTGAATCCTTATCTTCTCTAGTAGTTAGAGGGATATTTCATACAAGTCAAGAGAAAGAAGGCCGCGTCAAGCGAAAAAGAACCTTCGAACATGCGCAAAATGCGCAGATTCAGATCAGTCTCCGTATGCGCAAACTATCATTCGGGCCTTTGCTCTCCATTCATTAATTCTGTGGTACAGGTATGCAATGATCCTGTTAGCGGACAGTGAAGGCCCTGATCAGGCAGTGCGAATGCGCAGGCTGATCTGGGCCTTAGCTGTCCGCATATGCCAAAAGACACGTTTTCGCAGGGCGCGGTCCAAAGAATTCTTATTGCACATGCGAACAGCGAATGTTCCTCCTAGAATCACTTGCCGATCAATGTCAGCAGATCCCTTTATACCGACACTCGGTACAACGACAAAAGTTGTTATAATGATAATTTGACTTGCACGAAACCATCTCTCAAAAGGTGACATTAATCAGATATTATGCGAGTGCATCGTATTAACTACTTCAAGAAACATACGTTTTGGATATTTGTTAGAATCACCTCACTGATGCAGTTTAACAAATTACTAAAACCTTTGTTCTAAGAGAAAAAAAAGTAAAACAAAGGCTTTTCTTACATATAATGCTGCTCACTAAGGATTCCTTACAACAACAAATTCGTTTTAATGTCAAGATCTTTAGGAACAAATGCGATCGCTACCGTATAACGAGGGTTCACTGTATATTCTGTTGTATTCAAGGGTTCTGTTAGTGAGCAGCAAAGACCCTATTAAGACTTTGCTGATGTAGGTCTTTGTTGTTTGCATACATCATAAGGACCCTTTCGTTAAGCACGAGCCATTTAATGCGCAACGTACGAAAACGACCCTTGTGCAATTTTTGGACAACGCAAGCCCATGATCTGGGCCTCCATTGTCCGCTCACAGAATCAATGTATCACGAATACATGCCTATATAATGTTGACCCCCTTAAACCCCATTTCTATATAGTAAAACTGGGGTTTATAGGGTAAACATTATTTTTCTTATTTCTGCTCAAAAACATAGATTGTGGGTACTCGTTAGAACCGCCTTGGAAAGGCGGTTCTAACGAGTACCCATAATTTATGTTTTGAGCAGAAATATGAAAAATATCAGCATTTTTTACCTGAAAATTTTCATTTTTTGGAGGTAAAATGATGGTTATGCAGTCGTAAGTCAAAGCACTGAGATTGTTGATGGGGCAGTGGCTTCACCACCGGTGGTTTACTCTACTGACCGTCCTAAGGCGGTGGTCCCGGTGTTAGTCTAACTCTTTGTTGCTTTGTGGTTTATTCTACGAGGCGATTTGTTTTATGTCTTACCTTGTGTCATTTTATTCTTGTGTTTTTTCCAGATTTGATTGGGATTTATGCTGTAATTTGAAAAGCCACACATAAACAGAATACAAGTTTATTTATAAAATGTAATCTGAGAGCAAAAAGTCAGGTATATTAATGCAAGTGTCTTCGGTACTTGATATCTCTTTTCAGTGTCAAAAGTCTTATGTGAGTTGTAATATCATATTTATAAAGTACTTTTCGACGCTATGATTAACCGCCAGTGGAGCCAACTACCCATGTTTAAAAGAAATTTCTATGATCTAAAAGACGTTCGAGCCACTGAAGTTCAACTATGCATATGCACAAATGGAAATAGAGCTTGGTGAGTCCATTAAGCTTGCCAATATCTGCCATTTCCTTTTTCCAATCATCCGTCGATTCAGAATAGGCAATAGGAATGCACATTACGAAAACACGCCTATTGAAATATATAGAAAATTTCACCTCCAACAAACGGAAAATTTTCAAGTAATAATTCTGATATTTTTCATATTTCTGCTCAAAACATAGATTGGGGTACTCGTTAGAACCGCCTCGGCGAGGCGGTCCTAACGAGTACCCACAATCCATGTTTTTGAGCAGAAGTAAGAAAAATAATGTATACCCCTGTAAACCCCAGTTTTACTGTATAAAAGTGGGGTTTAAGGGGGTCAAAATCATATAGGCATGTTTTCGTGATGAGTATAAATACGTTTGAACAAATTGATAATTCTAACCAACCAGAGATCATAAATTGTTCGAATGGAGTTTTAATAGGTAGGAACAACTGATTACATGCTGGACAAGCGCTCTTATAAAATTAAGTGGGGTTACCCAACCTCTTGGCTAGAGATGGTGGTATGATAAGGGTTTTGAGGCTTCCCGCTGATAACATGTGGTTTTTATTCTTTTCATCGAGTTCTTGCTCTGCAACATGTTGTAGTGGCCAGCTGCCTGGTCATTAATTTGTAATCAGATACCTCTCTTTTCTGCCGCGACATCACAGTATATATTTAAGTCTTTCTTTTTTCACATTAAAAGTCAGTTTAAATGGTATAGGTAGAAAGAGGGGAAAAAGTTAATTCATGATAACAATGCATTGAACTATGGAAGTGAATCATGTATTCGTTGGAATTCGTTCCAAGTATTTTCTTTTTATCCGCTCGAATGATTTATTTATTATTAGGGCCAACAACCTACAACGCCAACTTTGTGATATGTACATAGCCGTGACTGTAACATGTGTTCGGATTTATGACAAAATCACGAACAGTACTTAATGCAGCATCAAATTACCGAGGGCACAAAACATGTCTATTTCAGTACTGCCTTTCACCAAAAGAGCATACTCTACATATATTCTGGTTATTTTAAATACTACGACCAATTATGCTTAAATTATTAGTGCTATTGAATGTCTATATTGATGGTCGAAGTGTCTGACTATCCACTGCGCTTCAGAAGCCCGAATTTACAAAAAAAACAGACAGTCCATATCAAAGCGAATCGGGTGCACTAAATGAATATTCGGAATTTCATAAAACCCTAGTTAGTTCAGCTAGATTCCGTTAAACTATTACTGACAAAAATAGATGTCTACATCGTCGTTATGACGTAAATTGTTAGGGGTAATTATTTTCATGTGCAGTAGTGTTTATATGACGCTGCATGCGCTCTCTAACTTCATCTTTGGGCAGAACTGTTTCTTGCAGAGCTGCAATGGGCTAAATGGTCAACTTTTGCATTAAAATGGTGTTTGTGTAGAGTCTCTGCTGCCATTTGGGAGTGTCAAAACTCTGACACAGATCTATCTGATCTAAGCACATAGCATTAGTCGGATGTACTAAGCCAAAAAGGTGCGGACTCTGTTGGCATTTTGTTTTAGCATTAATTTACTTATTAATATTCCCTTCAATGTAGACACGTAAAAATTGCAGTTGTTACTTATTAACACAGTAATGGAAATACATATGGAATTGGTATGGAACAGAAGTAATAAATGTGCCGCAATGAAAGAACGAGTTACTTTGGACATGAGCGCCCGGCGAAGATTCTGATCAGCCTGTGCATTCGCGCAGTCTGATCAGAATCTTCACATGGCACATTTTGTACATGAATACAAGATTTATTTATGCGGACAACGAAGACTCTGATGCATAGGCTGACTGGCGTCTTCGTTGGCAGCACATGTGGGAAGGTCAGTTTTGCACGTTGCAGCTGTGATGATCCAGCGTAAGTCATGCATATTAAACGGAAACAAAATGACATAATGAATAGCACACGGATACACTAGCTTGGCGAGTCGTTTAGATATACGTTTTGTCTGTGGTTGTTTCTGTTCCTCGGATGTAAAAGGTGACCTGTGATTGTGGCACGTCCTGAAAGTCATCATTATCCTTTACGGACGGGTTTTATTTTTTATTTTTTATTTTTTTTTTTTTCCAAAAATCCGTCCTTTAAAATAGCGATGTCCGGGCAGGCGGGCATTAGGTGGGCGTGCAGGCAACGGGCGAGAGTCGGGCTTTGGTCGTCGTCCGAGGTTTACCTTCTGGTTAACCGTTTTTGAAAAACCCGTCCATAATGCCCTTAGGCGTTTTTCTTGTTTTTCTGTTGTCAAGGCGGAACAGCTATATCAGATCAGGTTCTCCTCTGTTCGTCAGGCAATGAGTCTGTAAGGGGAGACGCAGGCTAATCTGATGACTCTTCTGATCGCTCATGTCATACATAAGGTATATTTTCTCACGTTGCGACAAAATATTTAATAAAAAGTAGATATTTCAGATTGGTGCCTGATGCTCTGACTCTGGTCGAGCCCACCAGAGTCCAACTGTTGGTTTTCTTTTGCTTCAGCATTTCAGTTATTTCTTGCTGTCGAGTCCTCATCGTTGTTTCATCTCTGTATTTGTTTGATTTTAAGTTCTCGGAGATGTTGCACTGATGACTTAGAAACCCTTCATGCAGAATGAACAAGTCTTGTGTATATACCACGGCAGAACTAAGGACGAGGGTTGTGGCTAGGTAAAATCGATTTAAGCCCCCGAGTAAAATTTTTCACTGACCGTTCCAAGGCGGTGCTTCTGCTGTGGTTTACTATTTCTGTCATTGTATGTCTTTGCATGTATGTCCTGGTGAACTTTTTATTTTGGATAGTCTTTTGGCCAGTTTTGGGGAAGAAACTGTCCTTTTGGCTTTCTGCTTGTAGTGTTTTGATTGTGATGCCGTTGCTTTAAGTGCGTCCTTCTTTCCCTTTGGTATCTTGAACGGAAGGTGTTAGGTAATGAGCATTGCCTTCCTTTCTATTTTCAGAGTATCCACAAAGAATCAAATGATACCTTAGTCCTACAATGCACACTCACTTCTCTAAGTAATATACTTAAACCTCTTGTATAAGAAACACCGAAGTCAAAAACACATTTTTCATGCTGCGGCAAAATAATAAAAAGTTTAGATATCAGAGTATCAACAAGGAACCAACATCACGAAAATACACATGTGTAATTTTGATCCCCCCTAAACCACTTTTATACGGTAAAACTGGAGTTTACAGGGGTACATGTATACATTATTTTTCTTATTTTGCTAAAAACATAGATTGTGGGTACTCGTTAGAACCACTTCGCCGAGGCGAAGATTCAAATCAGCCTGTGCATATGCGCAGTCTGAGCAGAATCTTCATTAGGTGCGTCTTGGATAGCCAAAGTTGCAACGTTTCTTCATGTGGACAACGAAGGAAGACTCCGTTCAGACCGCGAGGATGCGCAGGGTGATTTGAGTGTTCGTTGGGCGCATATGTCAGACGGTATGTTTTCTCACGTCTGCGGCCCATTTGCCTAGATGATGATGTCTGCAACTCTATTTTCTTATGCACTTCCCGATATCAAAATATTTCCGAAGCTAGCTGCGTTAGAGTTGTTACAGGCAGCATCTTATCAGATTTAAACATTTTCAACATGGAAAGTCTATCGAAATTATCTTGAAGTTTGTATCTGTTGTAAATTTAATGATAGCGAGAGTCTTGTGTGAGAAGTTTAGCAGTTATCAATTCTTAAGGGATGTAATAATCACAATCTATTACAATAAACTTTCCAATAAGTATTTGAGAATTCGCTCCAAGAACCTGGCTAGAAAGCCAAATTTGAGGACTGGACTGCCAGATTCATACTAAAAATGTAGCTAGCGATCTGTATTCAAATTAGTATTTTCTAATTGTGTCCATAACCGAATAGCTGCTGACTACTGTTCTATATTCGGAAATTCGATGTATCGACATTAACTGTACTTTTCGTTTATGCTAAATCTCAACAACGCTTTTGAATTATTACTTCTTAGGTTTTCGCGCTATATCCAATTACAGTGTATGGAATCCTCGTGACCAAAATGAATAGGTACACGGAGTTTGTTTCTTTTTTTTTTTTTCGCTCCGCATAAGGTAGGACGTTTTAGAATACCTCTATTTATTTCTTATAGAATTTGTTCAAATAAAGTGCAAGGTATGCGGACAATCATGCTCTTTCTGGTGGTGAAAGAGCTCTTCTGAGATCTGCTATGATTCTCGAAAACATTCGGCGAATGTTCTTATTTAAATTTTGTGGACATTGTTCCGGTAGCTCAGAATGAGAGCGCAAACGTTCTCCAAATGTTCTCACGAATCAGACCAGATCTCAGAATAGCGCATACACCACCAGAAAGACACTGATTTTCCGTATAATTTATACTTTATTTGAACATATTCCATAAAGTATAAATTGAGTCATACCTTTTGCGAAACTAAATATAGAAACAGACTCCGTATACCTAATCATTTGGTTACATGGATTCGCAGCATGTTGGTGTGTTTGCTAATGTACGTCACATTGTTCTAAGTTACACCAGGTTACGCTGACCGGCCTCTTTTATGCGAATATGGCTGAATCTTAGTTAGCGTATGGGTTAGAAAAGATTCTCATGTAATATACGAAAGTGTCTTTCAATAAAGACATGATGTTACTTTTCCATATCCGATAATTGATGCGTATATGTCATTTTTTCAGTATTGATCCAACGACCAGTTAGGGATGGACTGCGCCAGGTGAAAACATGTCTTCGGGCATATGCGGACAGCGAAGGCCCAGATCAGACTGCGCATTCGCGCAGTCTGATCAGGACCTTCACTGTCCGATATTGAATCATTTGGTACTTTAGAACATGATATTAAATTTATAATTCAGGCTATATGTCTCTGCTAGCTGATCTGGATCTTTTTTGTTCGCATTGACCTCGAAGACATCTTTTCACATATAGCAGCCCAGATATAGGCAGAACTTTGTCAGGATTCAGCATGAGTTTGAATAGCCTTAGAACTAGGTTTACATCCCTTAAAGGTTTACTCTTTATTGTGTCAAGGCGTTTGCAGTTCGTCCCTGTTGTCTCTTCTGACTTCAGTTTATCCGTTTTGATGAAATATTGTTTCCTGCAGTCATGGAATGCTTAACCTGTGACTTGGGAAGGCTGTCTACCGTGAGTGTGGCCTTTTCTCTTTTCTGGAGAAGGATCATCTCCATATTTATTGTGTGTATGTGTGTGTCCTTTTGCATGTGTGTGTGTTTATCTAAAATGTGTGTGTGTGTGTGTGTGTGTGTGTGTGTGTGTGTGTGTGTGTGTTAGACAGATATAAATAAATGTACTTTTTCTAAACAAATGTTCAGAAAAAATAGCAATAATGTTCAATTTAAAATCTTGATCACCATAAATTCAGGATCCTATTTACCAAGCCATTCATAATGCGCACACATAATTATCTCGACTGCACCATGCGAAAACGTGCCTTTCGACATATTCATTGAGCGAAGACCCAGATCAGCCTGCGCATCCGCGCAGTCTGATAAGGCCCTACCCTGTCCGCTAACAGAGCTGCTGGATACTACAGAATGTATGATTCAGGCCGGGAGAGCAGTGAGCCGTATAATACTTTGCGCGTGCGCAGGATGATCTGATTTTTGCATGATGCGACCCATTTGCCATGATTTTCAATCTTCCATCACGAATACATACCTATATAATTTTGACCCCCTTAAACCCCACTTTTATATAGTAAAACTGGGGTTTACAGTGGTATACATTATTATTCTTATTTCTGCTCAAAAACATAGATTGTTGGTACTCGTTAGAACCGCCTCGCCGAGGCGGTTCTAACGAGTACTCACAATCTATGTTTTGAGCAGAAATGTGAAAAAATAACAGAGTTTTTATCTGAAAATTTTCAGTTTTTGGAGGTGAAATTTTCAATATATTTGAATAGGCGTGTTTTCGTAATGGCTAGATTTTGTACCCATTTGCTTATGCAGTTTATCACTAAGCCACCCTGGTTCTGTTTGGTGTGAATTTAGAAGGGGAAGTGTTGGCGATAAATTTCCAAGCAATTATTTATATAATTCTACAACTGGACACTCATTAACGGAACAACTTCACTTTATTGGCAATTACTTTTTCAGGTAAAGAAGATCTTTTAATTTGGCAATGTCTTTAGTTAGTCTCTCGACTTTCTCGGCGTTGAATATACTGTTGGCCTGAAAGGTATAAACAGCTTGTTAAAAACGTAAAGTAAATAAGTGAACTCAGGAACTGTTATAATCCGATCCACATCAAGTTCTCAACATTAAAGGGAAAGACAGACAAATACAACTCAACAGCCACACAAAGAATAGATGGCAAGCAGAGTTGGCAACCCTTTTCAAAAAGGTGGCAACTCCGTTACACAAGCTTAACTGATATTTTAAATTTACATAATTGTTAAAAAGAAAAACACTACAAACACTACGCTACAGAACATGTAATAAAAAGTAGCACAACGAAAGTACAGCTTTGAAAAGTACTGCCTTGGAAAGTTCAATATATCTTAATAAAAGCTATTGGAAAGATGGACAGACAGACTGGATTTAAAGATTGTTTTCGTTCATCATTACAATATACAAACAAATTAATATGAAAAAGACATTGGAACTTTCATTGTGTGATCGATCCCCCAACCCCCCTAAAATATATCAAACAAGGAAATCTACAAATGTATATCTTTTGAGGTATTACGTATAAAGTTCTTGTATAATTTAAGATTAAGTGTAACATTTTGAGTGAAGATTTCGTTCCAGTCAAATTATCATTATAACGAATTTTGACGTGGTATCGACTGTCGGTAAAACGAGGGTTGGCTGCAGTTTTTGGCATTCAAGCATATACCACAAATGAAACATACAGTTTATATCACTTTTGCGCCTCTTTCAAACCATAAGTTCATTGTATACATGACATGCGGTCTTGTTTTCCTTTCTTAACCCATTTATGCATAGTGGATTCTACCTCATCTCTTTGGACAGATTAATTCACGGGATGTCTTATTAGTTTTACTTTTAACATCTTTAATAGGAATCTATGTATTGTTTTGCAAACAGTGTAGACTCTGATTTGGGTCTATTCTGCTTGCAAAAGTCCCATTTATTGGATGCTAGGAATAACTGAGTCACGTATGGCTTTCTCTTACCATTCGTTCGTTGATGACACTATTATAATCAGGGTTGTATACTCTTTGACCACCTGAACGCTGTACGTGATCTGGAATATCACGTGTTCCATGAAGAATCAGATTTACAGATTTTATCACACCGGAGTTATTCTTTCCAGCCTGCAAAACAATATCAAAAGATAACTATTAGTTTCGAGAAGACGTCAACCTGTACGTTTGCAATGAATGCATTTTCACAAAGTTTGTTAGCATTAATTATAGCCGGTGTTAAGCGTCATGTGGCGGCCGTTAAACGTCTCTCTCCCTCTCTCTCTCTCTCTCTCTCTCTCTCTCTCTCTCTCTCTCTCTCTCTCTCTCTCTGTCCGCTATACTGTCCTGGTCGTTGTCTTAATATTGTGCTTAATGGCTTCTGTCTATCATTGTGATCGACTTGTTCAGGAAGAGGGAGCTTGTTATTTGGATTGTCTTCGGTTTGTGGCTTATGCACTCTCTGTCTCTCTTTCTCTTTCTCTTGCTGAAGGTGTCCTTGGTAGGCTATGTTCTTTGATTGTGCCTAATCCTGGACGTCTTTATGCTATTTTGTGAGTGTGTCATATACTGTATATCTTCATTTATATTATTTTATATGGGCCTCGGCAGACAAAATGAGGTTAATGCATATCCTTATAGAAAGCCCATGATCAAACTGCACAGTCTCACAATAAGACAGAATGCTTCTATGTTTGTGAGTAGATTTATGTGTAAAAAAATCCATAACATAATAGCGTTGACCGCTTAGTCATATCGGCCAAATGTGCTGCCTGAATTAGATCTTTCCTGCTCGTCGATAAATCATCGCTCAGTGGACAGCTAAGGACCCAAGCTTTCTTCATGTGGACAGTGAATACTCTGATTAGACTGGGCGGATTCTTAGGCTCATCTGAGTCTTCGCTGGGCGCACATGCAATGTTGTTGGTTTTGTCATACGCTGGCTCATTTTTGATGCACTATCAATCTTCTCCTTTCCAGTAGAACTTAAACTCACAAAAAGAGATAAACGATTGTCTCATGATAATGTTACTATCTTTCCATGAAAGCAGACAGACAACTATCATAAATGCTTTAGTCATCTATGATGACCAGACCGGATCGGATCAAAGACGTCCCGTGATGATATGGATCTGAGTTTTGCAATTTTAGTGACAGACATATTTTTCTTTCCTGAATACTTTAACGCTGGTGTAAATGCCCAACATCAGTCCTGTAATGGACTGTCAAGATCAGTGAATGTCATAAAGCGGAACTAGAAAGGTCCTAAATATGCCCGTATGATCAAAAAGCTATATCATCGTGTTAACCGAAACGAAAAAAAATTTTTTTTTCGTTCCGGTTAACACGATGATATAGCTTTTTCGGTTAACACGATGATATAGCTCAGGAAAACATGAACCTAGGCTCCATTTATATGTATATGTTTTCAAAGGGGAAGTTACCTCTTATGCAGTGTAAAGAGAAAACAAAATGGAATCAGAAATTACAAGTATTGCTATAACTCACCGCCACCAGCTGAGAGGAAACCCTACGACTATAATCTTTCGACCTATTTAGCGACTGGGTAGATCATTGCCAGGGTTTTGCAGCTTGAAATAATTGGCACTACAAGAGCATTTGTTTTGCGCGTACAGTCTATTTAGTTTGTTATTCATGCTGCCATTTGCAAGAAACAAGGAGATTGTACAAATGAATACAGATCGTTTGTGGTTTTGAGAACACATATTTGGAACATTATGAAGAAAGAGGACAGTCGTGGTACTTTTCGAAATCTGCATGTTTTATCCCTAATGAGTAGCCCAGTCAAGTTGAGTAGGTTATGTTATTTTCTGTTTGTGATTTGTACTGCATTTCCAAAAAAAAGTAAGAGAAAAGTCCAGGGAGTGCCACAATCACAAACCGCAGCCCTTCCAAGACACCAAAAGGAACAAGAGGAAGAGGAAACAGACAAAACCAAACAAGCGCAAATCGAACAAACGTACGAAAAGCACTAAGATTAGTTCCAAAGTTTCCGCCCTCTTCCATCCCATATACCTGCGTCCACGCACCTTCCATTATTTGGCGATTGCAGACCGTGTCTTTCAGAGTTTGTAAAAGCGTACAGCGACACCCTGTACTTCACTATAGTTACTTTAGATTTTCTTGACCTTTGTGATCATAATGCCCATTCCAGGAGTGTTGAAATGTTTTATGAGGGTCGCTGAAGAGGCCTTACTGGCCGAAACTAGCTAGTGTGGCCGAGAAAACATAGATGCTTGAATTTTAGTTCTGCGTTTGTGTTCACTGCCCTAAATTGGATATTCTTTTTTCTCATGATCAGACTATTATATCGGACCTGCAATATGTATATAGTTGATATGTTTTACATTGCGTTCCACTAAAAAGGTATGTCTCTAACATATAAGGGTCTCTCTGAAATTTACACAATGTAGTTTACTACAAAAGAATACTTTTCCCAACACTATGAGTCCTAACCAGTCATGGGTATATTCCCCTCACGTTTCTCATAATTCATCATATATTTGTTTTCAAGGGATTTGTTATAATAGCTGGAATGACTGAATGTGTATTGAAAGTGATTTTACCTTATCCCTGATGTTCATTTTCCATGTGCCCCGAGGATCCTCGCCCCAGTTGTGAACGGACATAAATGTCCAGTTTTTGAAACCTTCCATGGAGGAATCCATTGGCCTTTCGGATAGAAGAACCGTTTCGGTACCTGGAAGGAACACACTGCATCAACGTTGGCATACACGCTAGTATTTTTGCTGAAAAAAAATGTGAGTACCTTTTGCATTTGCAAAAGCTACTCACTTTTTTCAGCTAAAGTACCTGTAAATTAAATAGTGTACGTACTAGAAAAGTTAACATTTTGACCACTAATGAGCTCGTTAAGATAACGATGCTTTGAACAACTGGGCCAAGAAAACAAACAGAAAGTCATTACAGATGTCTGCCTTATAAGATATGGTGAGAAATATACAAGTCCTCTTAATAGAATATCTTTATCCATCTCTGTAGTCGGGCCCACGATGTCCTGTCTGTGATTTCTTTTTTTCAGATCCTCATTGAGCCCTTTGCTTTTTTTCATCACAGTGTTTTGCTTATATGTGGGTCACTGTGATGTTTCATAGAATAGATAGAGGACCCCTTTGTGGACTAAACATATATTTGTAATTTGGAGCTGCGTCAGAATTGGGGATGAGACTTATTACCCAGCGGTTCCAATATTGTAGTTCGTTTTTGTTTGTACGTCTCTGGTTTCATATGTGTCTTTCGTTTGGTGTCCCGGAAGGGCTGCGCTTCGTGATTGTTGCTATTACTTGGTATCATCAGTTATTGTATTAATAAACGTTGTACATAGCCGCACATACATTGTAAAATGTCATAGCTGATCTTTGCCAACTTACCCATTGCAGATTTAATGTCTATAGAAAGATCTCCTCTTTTGGTATAGTCCATATTTAGTTCTATCTCTACATGTTCAAGATAGTTAATTTCATTTTCTTGACCATCACATCCGTGAGATAGTATATCTATAGTTATTTCCTGATTACTGTTTAAATTACTGTAAAAGACATGACATGAGATGTAGATGCGTTAAGCAAAGCAAAGCAAAGATTATGGCTTTTATAATATGCTTACAGCAGTAGATGCCGGTAAAAGCGAACTACAGTCGAATTTAAATGGCTCGTACGAAACAAATCATTGGGACCATGGAACTTTGTTCTAGATACTGGTAATTCGAACCACTGATGGTTAATTATAGCGCCAGTCAGGGGACAAATTGGCGTAATTTAGGGATGTCTTTTAGATCTTCTATAAAATAATGCTATGCTTAGTGTATTTATTAGAATCGCCCCGACGATGCGACACTAATGAGTACACAAAACAAACATTTTCCTGATAAAATAAGCAATTCCCTAAATTATCCCTGAATATTTTTTCTTAAGAATTTCCTAGAGTTCAAAAATAAGCTAGAATCAGCCACGGTAAACATAACATCGGTGTTTGAGTCATTGAGGTTTTAATGTGAATGATTTGAGATCAGTTTTGTATAAAACACGTTAATTTATGGTGAAAGAAATTCAGTTTACCATTTCACCATGAAAATAAATTGGTACTGTTTAAATAAGGTGATGCCATTGTTGTATCACCATATCAACAGGGATGTTCAGAATTGTTAAATGGCGTGCCTCTCTGAGATTGCGAAAGAGAACACATCCTGAACCTTTAAGTTTCTATTTTATCGGAAAGTTGACGTCTCCCATATTCGCATGGCAATATTGCGTATAGCTTTTCCTAATGTAACGGCAATATCAAATCCATGCATTAAAATAGAGTTTATTCACAAATCATTTAATTCATTTTTTGTTGAATACTTAAGCATACAGCAAATATCATAATAAGATGGTATGATTATGCATTTTGATTATGAATGATTTAAATCATCTCTAAGGCCTCTATCTTCACTTAGGACATACGGGTAGCGACATGCGAAAATGTATCCGAGCATTGTATGATATGCGTATAATCAAGATATCTGGTTTGGTATTCGCCTTTTACATAGGCCATAAGGTATTTTTCTGTTTCTAATCGTCAGCACGTAACAAAACATTTCATGAACAGACCCAATAAAATACGTTCTTGTTATTTAGTTTATTTGATGTGTTCCCTGCTTCCCAGTGCTCCTTCTTTCAAGTATTTATTGTAAAGTAATTTATGAATTATTATTTTCATAAAACTTAAAACAAAAATAATCTTTATGCTGTCATTTCCAGTCCGCAACAAAGCTATAGACAGTACTTAAACTAACTGAACTATTCGCCTTATTACTAGGCTGATTAGCTGACTGTTCAAAATATGGCATTATCGGCACTATCAGGTCGACCAAATCGGTCAAAACTATACAAAGCATGTATAACATTTTCAGGCCTATATTGCCTACATTTGCAAACAGTGTAGATCCAGATGAGACGGCCTGTAACTATTCTGTCATTAATTTTTGACTGAAACACCTATTTGCAACAATAGATGTGTCTAAATTCAAAGATGGAATCATGCATCTCAGAAACTCATGGGTGAAAGGGTTAATACATTGTTGTACTTACATTGGCATTCTAGAATTGGAAGACGTTACTACTTTACATATGGATTTCTCTGGGACAGATACCCAAGTCCTTGGGTTGGCAACTTCCACCATTTTAGCAGCATTCATTAAACCAAAACCAAAGGCGGAGTTTACCCAAAATCCTGCGCCATTCTGCATCCAACCTTTATAAGTGTACAAGGTTTACATTACTAAATACTACGGCCTTACATCACCGATACTATATGCAGGGATTATACATAGAAAGTTTTTTTTTGTTTACAGAGATGAAACGTTTTAAAATATTTCACCATATATGGGCATGGTGGTCATCCTGGTCGACGGATTCCGACCTATTTAGAAACGTTTCGTTCTCCCACGACCCAAGAAGGCCCCATATGAAATTTGATAAAATAAAATTGGCCAGGTGACTTCAGAGGATAAGTCATTTATATATGTGAACGAAAGACGATGGACTGCAGACCGACAAATGAAGGAAAAGGATCACTTTACCTCAACCCCAGCCTTCGGCTCTAGTAGAATGGTTGAATTATTCCTGCATGTATTTTAAGCTAATTTTGAACATGTGATTTTAATACCGTCTGATCTCGGACAGTTCACAGAGTGTTTTTTTTTTTAAATTACAACAGCCACTCGAACTTACGGTTGGAAGAACTATTAGTAATATAAGACCAGTTGTTGTTTAGAAAGTGTATATAGGTGATTCAAGTGACAAGAAAACACTACAGAGATTACGACAATTGTTCACACGAATTATAAATAATATCTCTTAGTCAGCTTTTAAGAAATACAACTTTTTACATAAGTAGCAAAAGCCACAGATTCCAATTAAAGTACAGATCAACCATTATGAATCCAGTTTTATAGCTTTTAAAATAGGGTTCTGATTAAGATGCTGCTGGAATATCTGAATGGTGTTACATTTGTAGGCTATGTTCTGTTATTGTGGCTCTTTCTAGCGACCTTCTCTACTTTGTTTCATTGTCTCGCATGAACAACCTGTAGAATACAAATCTGATTTTTCTATCGTTTGGTTTGACGCAATTATCCTTAGTATGTTTGTTTTCTGTTCTGCAATTGTTCTGCATTCCTCAAAGAACCCAGTTTCAAATTATTTTGTGAGCGCAGTAGCTTTCGTAAAGGGTTTGTATGGAGTCCGTAAAAATTCATCCCCTGCTTCGATATCGTTATGGTCGTTATGGTATTATTAAATTTACAGGTCGTTTGGGACTACTGAGCTTATATATTACGTGTTCCGCTTAAAGCGCTGCTATGGTGCACGTGAGATGCTGTAGGTTTTTATGATCTCTCATGACCGGGCTCAGTAAAGCTGAATCTCTTCCTTTGATCAAAAATCTGAAGGATTCCTACTTTCAGCTAATTTTGTGCAACATTTCATTCAGCAAAATGAAAGTTACCTTTGTTATCCTTCAAAGATGAATACTCGGCTGTCCAAGTAACAATGTGCTGCATGTCTCTCCAGGTCAAGTCGGGGCTGTAAAAACAGGGCAATACCTATATAAGTCTACATGATCCCGGCAGAAATAAGATCGCTTTCAATATCCTGAATGTTGTAAGACCTGCAGATTAAACTAGAATTGTGTCAGTATGACACAGATGTTCTAGCCTAGGGACCATCCTTAGCCATAAACAAGCATTTTGCACAAAATAAAATTGAAAAAGGGCTATTTTAAAGACCCTAAGAATTCGTCGATTTTAGCTTAATTCGAATGACCTATATGTATGATTATATACCTGTATGAATCCAATACACTAATCTTATCAAAAGATATCGCACAGAAACCGTGTTTCGTAGTTGAAAAAGGACCATAACTCCCCAAAATATTGGTGGATTTTACTCTTAATCGTACTTGACTATGATTATATACCTTTGCATATAATATATATCCAATACACTATTTTTTTTCAAAAGATATCGAACGGAAACCATTTTGCTAAGTTTAAAAAATGCCATAACTCTTATAATAAATGGCGGATTTTACCTTAAATTGAACTTGACCTATATTTTATGATAACTGTGTATAAGATTTGAATCCTATACACTGATCATTTCAAAAGACAGCAAACGGAATACTGATGAAGTTGAAAAAGGGCCATAACTACCAAAATAATCGGTGGATATTACCCTAATTTCAACGACTTACTTTTTATGATTATGTACCTGTGTATAAAATATGAATTCAATCCACTAATCTTTTCAAAAGATATCGGAAAAAAAATGTAAGAGAAAAGCCCAGAGAGTGCCACAATCACAAGCCGTAGCCCTTCCCAGACACCAAGAGGAAGAGAGAACAGACAAAACCAAACACACGCAAATCAAACAAACGTACGAAAAGCACTAAGATTAGCTCTCTCTTCTCCAAGCGAGGTAATCACAATACTAAAGGACTGAAAAACACAAGAACAAATAACACAAGGCAAGGCTTAAAACAAATCGCCTGGTAGAATAAACCATAAAGCAACAAAGAATAAGAACCATTTATTGTACGTACGTACGGACGCACAGACGAACAGTAGTAATACTTTATCTCCTGCACTGAAAATGACGAGGGCATAAAAAAACGATACATTTGCAAACAGTATAGATCCAGATCAGACGGCTCGTAGCGAGTCGTCTCACCAGGATCTACTCCGTTCGCAATTTTGTTTTCACTTTTGACGGTATCCCAAATTTGCCAAAATGGGCATGTACGAATTCAACGACAGAAGAGTCGACATCAGAATCTCAAGATGAAAGGATAAATAATAGGTCCTGATCATTGCTTGCATATGACATAACGTTCGTTGTTAACACTATCCTTTATCCTCTGTTTTTGCAACACATTTGAACATGGGCTTCACAGTTGGTACATATGTAAAAAAAAAAGTGAAAATAAAATGCAAAATAGGTCATAATCAGACTGAATTTATGCTGTTCAAGTAAACTTAACGCTTCTTCAGACTGAGAAGGCATTTGCGCCATCATATGTTTAGTCTAGTGTGTAGCCTTTATGTTTGTTTTGTACATTTACTGAGCTTTACAAAATGTGTGAACTATTTAGGAGAATGCACAGATTGTTCTGAGCCTTTGAGTTTTTTTATATGACATAACAGATGTTGTCTTGGGTTTGATCAAATGTCTTGTAGACGTGCTGACAAAATAAAAAAGCAAGATTAGGCACTGGAACGGTTAATACCATATATAACGAATATAGACAAAGAATGTGTTTATGTTAGCATGTTGAGGGAAAACATGCTGTCTTGCGCTTATGAGTAGATTCCTTAGACACATTGTATATGCAAGACACCCGCTGTATCATGAAGAAAGGCTCCTTTTTATATATTGGAGTAGTGGTGACATACATCAGACTATTATGTATCCGCATAGTCTGATGAAGGTCTTAGATGTTCGATTACAGCATCATTGGATCTCTGGAATGTGTCAACGGACAGTGAATGTACTGATTTGCGCAGTCAGTTATGGTATTGATGTCCTGATAAATGTGTGCGATAATAAACAATTATGCATGCACGAGTTAAGCGCTAATAAAAATGCAAGAACAACAGTATTCCTTTGCTTTGACCTCTGTAAAGTACAATTAATTATGCAGAATATTAAATACAAAAAAAAACGAACCCTCTTGTAGCGATAACAAACAGTAGTAAAAGTCAATTATATCATGTTTATGAAACCAATAATTAATTTTTTAACTAATTCATTCAAAAGTATGGCATTCGAGTTGAATGCCCGATATCCTTGGCCGCAAACATGTAAACTTTTTCTTCATAGGTTGTTACAAAAAAAAGTTCTGTATTGACTCTTGACAAATATTTGCTAATTTAGTTCTTTTATGTAAGCATCAAGCACGGAACGACTTTCTGAAAGATGTCAAAAGCAGAGTGATTGCTTGTTCATTATGTCTATTCAAATGAATTGAAAATTTCACCACCAAAATCTGAAAGTTTTCAGATAAAAATGTGATATTTTTTATATTTCTGCTCCAAACATAGATTTGTTTGTGTTGAAGTTTTACGGCCCAGTCAACCCAATGGGGTCATGTCGAGCGCGGTCAGTTTACCCAACCACATGTTTACTGGGCAGGCTTAGTCCTCTAAGCGGTTAACCAGTATTGTGCACATTCTTTCGCCAGAAACTGACAACTGCCCTTCTTGAATCAGCGGAAGGGAGAGAATGACCGTAGAAAATATTTCATGATCAATCTCCACGAAAGAATGTTGCCGACCTCGGCGGGGGTTGAACCCACGATCTCCTGGTCTCCAGTCGGACGGCGCATCCAACTGAGCCACCGAGGACACGGATTGTGGATACACGTTAGAACCGCCTCGACGAGGCGGTTCTAACGGGTACCCACTATCTATGTTTTTTGAGCAGAAATAAGAACAATAACGTATATACCCTGTAAACCCCAGTTTTACTATATAAAAGTGGGGATTAAGAGGGGGTAAAAATAATATAGGTATGTTTTCGTGATGTGTATTCTAGTCTGATGGAAACATCGGTGTGTGTTTGTAAACAAATACTAAGCATACAGCTGATGACCTAACTGAAGACATGGGGTTGTAATGCTGGCCTTAAAAGTTCGTACTTTACTGGCCACACAAAGAACTCTTTATCACAAGCACGTAATTTCTACTTAACGTTATGAGACGCGCCATGGCATAATGTGTCTTCGAGGCATATGTGAACACTCATTTGGACGCACTCTGACAAAAAGGACATTATGGCAAATTTTGATTATTTGTAACTTTTATATATTCTGACGAATCCATCTACATAAAATCATTTCTGAAGCTTCAATCATATGTCATAAAACATTACAGAGATATGTGTTTTAAGTTGTTAGAGGGTGTCAAGTCTAAAAACCAAATTTAAAAACGTCAGCTAACGTTATGATATCATAGTAGATTCTTACGTTTAGTTTAAAGAGAAAGGAAATGACGTGACTGTCCACACACATAACTTTAATGTGTAGATTGTTAAATGTTTCCTGTATAAGTATGGTTAATCATTTCTATAATTGGAACACAAGTTTTTGCCATGAAGCGTTGTTTTTATGGCAACAAAAGGATTTTATGAAGATGGGTATAACAGCAATATGATTCCCATGACAACAACCACGTGACTTTTGAACATAATGTCTCTAAATTAAGAAGATTGGATATGCTACTATGCAATGTTCATATGCAGAACAAAGTTGAAGACGATAAAAACAATGTTTTTTAACATTGTAAACATATATTGTTCAAAACACTGCAGAATGTTGTAAGGTCCTTTTGTCAGCCGGGGAATTAAGTATCCAAATCAGTCTGCGAAGCAAAACATTATGATAAGGATATTTTCTGTATATCAATATATTGTCCTGTATCCATTGATTCTGTAAGTAGACAGCGAAGGATCTGATCAGAAGACTGAGCTGTTTGGGCCTTCACTGTCAACATAGGTTCCGAGTTCCGAAGGCATATATATATATATATATATATATATATATATATATACATGTATATATATATATATATACATGTATATATATATATATATACATGTATATATATATATATATACATGTATATATATATATATATATATATATATATATATATATATATATATATATATATCCATACGTCCCTCATTAATAAAACTTATAATACACAACTATTTGAATGGTAATATGTTGTATTTCCCTGGGCCGTGCAGACGGCAGAGTATTCCAGTAAGCTCCAGTACTCGTACATTACCTCGTGGCAATACAAAGCAAACAAAAAGCCGACAAGGAACATAGGCTTCACACAATAAATTGCTGTAGAAAATTTCCTTGACTTGAAAAATATGGGTCGCGCGATGTGAAAACGTGTCTTTGGGCATATCCGGACAAGGAAAACATGGATCAGACTGCACGGGTACACTGTCTGATATGTGCCTCCGTTGTCTGCTTACAGAAGCATTTGATATAGAAGATTATATCAAGAAGCACTAAAGAACCTGGCAAAACAGAGCGGATGTACAGGCTGATTTGAGGCTACGTTGCTACACATTGCCCAGAAGACACTTTTTCTCATTGAGCGGCGGTAATAATTACTTGACTTCAAGTACTAGAGCAGCTATCCCAGCCGCCAGAGGGGCTGCTGCCGACGTTCCGGTGTGATGTTGGGTACATCTGTTGTGGAGATCTGCGCTGGCCTGCAGTTAAACAAATAGATTTCAATATTACCGCGTCATGCGAAAACGTGTCTTCGGCCATATGCGGACAACGAAGGCCCTGATCAGACTGCGCAGTCTGACCAGGGCTTTCACTACCGCTAACAGAATTGGTAGATACTACAAAATGTATAAATAAAGAGTAAACGTGCGAATGCTTCTTTGAGCATGCGCATGGTTATCTGAATCTGTGTATTTTGCTCATGTTCGAAAACACGTTTTTGCATGGTGTGGCCAAAATTGTCAGTACTTTAAACTGTTGGAAGGCTGAGATTTGTTTGTGGAGATAATTTTGATGCTTTCTAGCACATTTGGTAACGTAATGTTCAAGCTTGAAATGAAAACTACCAGTAGACCATGTTATGTTTTAATGTGCCTTTAGAGGAAGATATATATATGCATATGCATTTATAATAATAATCCAAAATCCTACAGATCAAAAATAATAATAATAATAAACAAATAAATAAAATAACGAGTAGATAAATTAAACACTAAGGGAGCGGCCTTATAATTATATATGGAAAGTATATGAATGAACAAGGGAATCATTTTCGTTTATCTCAATTAGATGAATAAAGTGTTATATTTCGAATGAAACAATAAATACAATGGCATTATGTCAAATCTAGTACGAAGTTTAGTCCCAAACATATGTGAAGATACCAAGTAAATGCCTCAGTTACGAAGCACAGATTTCCGAGACACCAGATGAAGAAGAGACGAGGAACAAACAATAACAAAACAAACGCCACATATAAAATCAACGATGCACGAACAGAGACGAACAAAAGAACTGCAACAGAGTAACCGCCAGTACAGAAAAACAGTTTTATTCGCTTTATTGGCGCAAAACATCACCCTTAAATCTGTTGTAGCTCCAAATTATAAAGATATATTCGGTCCGCATAGGATCTTCTACCTCATCAGCGAAACATCGCAGTGAAACACAAGACCGATGCCAGTCCCTCCCCATAATAACATTAGTCATGTATATCAATCGTATTATACAATAAAACTTCAATGATTCGAACACCGATAGCTCGTTTACCGTGGCTGATTCGAACTCGTTTTTGAGTCCGTAGGAAAGTCTCCCGACAGCTCAAGAAACCAATATTTAGAGACATACTTTAGGGACATTTTCTTATTTTATCATTAACGTGTATGTTGTGACTACTCTTTGAGGCGATTCTAACGAGTACACTCAGATACCATTACTTTATATGTTCGAAAAGACATCCTTGAATTATCTACATTTGTCTCATGACCTGGCGCTATGATTGACCCACCGTGACTCGAACTACCCGTACCTAGAACAAATTTCCAAGGTCCTAAAGTTGTTCGAGCTATTAGGGTTAGACTGTATAGCACATTTAGATTAGTCCTGAACAAAGTAGAATATAAACGTAAAAAACAGTCAATAAATACAGCCATCCCGATTCACCAAAAAACGTAAAACGCCGAGAACATAGCAAAAACACTCTTTTCATATACACCATAACACATCCCACATAGAACTTAGAATGACCACCTAGACAAAATAACATTAGAGAATTTAAGAACGCAAAATAGAGCCGACAGAATAGTTGGACGCATGGCTACTAGAGGTAGAAACGGGCTTCAGTTCCGGCATATACAGGTGACAAACCTCACCCTATCTAAGATACAGTTTGGATCATAATTAACCCATTAATGCCTGATTCCTCTCAGGATTCCTAAAACGGAGATATTAGCAAACAGTGTAGATGCGGATCAGATGTCGCTGAATACAGCGTTTGATCAAGGTCTGCACGGTTTGCATTCAATACAAGAATTTTTGTAAAGCATGGTAATACTGAAAACTAACCAGGCACTTAAAAGGACATGTCCAAACAGTCGGGGGAACATATCCACTCAGCAAGCATGGGTTAATGTATCTATCAGATTAGGAATCTTACAGATAAATCAACTCTATACCATACAGTCCAGAAAACTACACCACAAAGCCAAAGCGATACGCAAAATTATTGTTTGTGTAGGAATATCAATTTTGTAAATACAGTCAATCAACGAACTTCTGCGCAGATGGATTTCCCCCAGTACGTAGCTAGGTAGCAAAATAAGTTCTAACGTCTGTTATCTTAGCTTAACCCGATATTATCACTTGTACTTTTATGTAGATTTCATTGGTAATAAAGTCTGTTCTTAAGGCTATGTAGCGATAACACCCTGTCGCTACAAAGCAATAGTCTCTTCTGTAGCTAATGTGTTTGATTATGAAAGACAGGGCGAACATCTTCGATATATCGGTATACAATGTGTACTTTGGTATATAATACAAAGCTTTTATTATATACACAGTATGTAAATATAGATAAATATTAGCCAGTTTAATGCATATTTCAAACTCGTGATATTTTCACAAGTGAAATATAAAAAAAAGCGATATTTGCAGTTGTGAAATATAGCAGTGAGGAAATGCTTTTGTTTACATTTAATAGTCTAAGTTTTTAAAATTCCTTTCTGTTGTCATGGTTTTATAATGAATGTGCCTGAAAAATATATTGTTTTTAATATAATAAACAAAACCAAGCAGCATGAGTATTTTTGAGCTGTTATGCGGTTTGATAGTTCATTGTCAAAGGGGCAAAACTGCGCATCGGACTTTCTCTGACAGTAAGAAAAATTTGCATCTCTTTCTCTAAAGAGTAATATATTATGAAAAGAAAAAGAGTCGTTAATACGAATGTTGTTTCATCACGAAAAATGAAGAAAAAAAAAACAAACAAAAAAAAAAAAACAATGGGTATTTCATTCGTGACTTCGCTACTCATGGAATATGCAGTTGTTGATTTTTTTTTCACTTCACTTGAAGAAATAAGTCTTATTCGGGACAAAAAATGAATATCCTCTATATATTCACAAAATACGTACGATTCGTTGGTCATTATACGCTCCGCTCGAGTACGTTGTGGCCATTGTAGAGGCACATTTCTCGGCGTACCATGGCGTCTGTTGCTGCTGTGAAGCACTGCTGATTGACATGGTGTAAATACTTCCGGTATACCCGTCACAGTCACAGTTGTCATGGAGATGACCGCCATTACCGGAAGCCCAAACGTAAATAACTCCTTTGCCTCCACGACCCTGAATGTTAATATACCAAATTACCATACATATTCTTAACGGCAATCATTTAAGAAAGTTTGTCATATTCAACACTGAAATGGATTGCTCCCAAAATCCGTATCACAATGTTATGCGTACGAAAACTTCTGTTTAAGGAAAATGAATATATTTCAGCATCTACAGTTATGCTTTTAATGACCATGATTAACCTATATATTCGGACATCATAACTTCTTACTAACTTTGCACTAAAATCTGAACAAGTCCCTTTGAGTACCTGTTAATGTGTCTAAAAACTGCTGATTACCAAGCACCTGGTCTGGGTCTACCGTTTGCTCGTGCCTGGCTGTCCAAATGCACAGGGTAAACAGTAATAATGATTTCCAGTTTAAAGAAGATTGGATATATTTGGTAGAATTTTCGACTTTTTATACAATGAAAGTTTATGACTTCATCTGCTTTCCTGCATACCACATACTTGCCTCCCGTGAAGGTGAATTCATTCCCTTTATTTCAACTTCAGCGGTAGTTTTCAATCTCCTCTTAAACGTTCATTTAACCTTTATCACTCTCTGAGCTACTTCAACAGCTCTGGCTAATTCCAAATATGACAAACTGATATTTTCTTTTCAACAGAAAACAGGTTTTGACATTCCATGCATATTGTCTCTAGTGGAGAGGGTTTGCAAAAATGTCAAAACCTGTTTATGGGAATATTAAGAAAACTATTTCAGTATGTCTTCCGCTGCTTGTTTACCCAGCACGCAGAGTGTTAACCCTTGTCCTGCTGAACCCGGATATACCCTGCCTTTGCAAACAGTGTAGATCCAGATCAGTTGGCTTCTTCAGAAGCCAACTGATCTGGATCTGCACTGTTTGCTATTAAGTATGTGAATTTATAGCAACAATCCGGATCAAGTAATCTGATTGGCTGAAAATTAGAAGTAGGCGTGGCATCTTAATTTATTCAGCAGGACAAGGGTTAAATGTCGCATTGTGCTACAACATCATTAGATTCTGGTAAGTAATGGACCATGGTTAGTACAAGAAATGAACGGCATCTTTATTTCTAATATTATCTACTATGGCTTATTTATACATATATTAAAATAAGAAAATAAATACTTTTGCATTTTAAGAAGTTTGGTGAGGCTATAAGAGCTGTTCAAAAGTTCTCAGCCCTGTCATGTTCTGAACAGTTTAGAGGCCATTTGAACTACTGATTCTATGCAATGACCAATAATCACCAAATTTTCAGAATTCATCTTCAGTTTTAATTTGCTAAAACAACTTTTTTTACACTTACCCCCACTCCGCCATACTCTATAGTGTACATATTTACCCCCTCCCCCACCCTCCACACACTCCGCCATACTCTAAAGTGTACATTTTTGATCACCCACAACTTTTGTATAATCAAGTGTTTGCATTACAATTTTTGCCAGAGCATCTATGTAAGTGATGATATATTTACTGTAGTTTTAGATCATTCATTAAAATTTCTAGGCACAAATTTAAATGCCGAAAATAATTTCAATTTGTTTTAATAATTTCAATAGAGATTGCACACTACGAAATTATACCGTGAATGCCCATGAATTTACAATATCAAAGTCTTATGGCACAGGTTTTGTAAGATACTAATGTTTATCTGTGTAAGAACATTTTCTTAGGTTTATGCACTTAATTTTCAATTAACGCATAAAGATAACAATTATTTTTAAATTTCAAGGGTGCATAATCTAAGGGTTTACGGTAATGCTGATACATGTCAAACTACCTTTTTTTGTAATCAAACCGTTAGCAAATGAACAAGTTTACTTTTACAAGAAAATCAGAGCACAAAAATCATGCTATATATGAGAAATGAAATATCGAAGTGAAGCAAGACAATTGATTTAGATACACTTTTAAACCATCGACTACCCTTCCTGGTTTAATGGGAAATATGAAAAAATAAAAAATAAAGATTTTGGAACATTGTTTTTTCAGAAATATAGTGAAAACCTCCTTATTATATTTCTTATAAAGTTGGTATACACAGATCCACCAGAATTTGGTGGGGCCAGGAACTTTAGGAATGGCCCTCACTACAAACCCTGAGGGATTATTCGTGTGAGAATCTAACGTTTTTATTTAAAAGAAAACATGAATAAACGAAGTTACGCAGAAAAGGCCAAAATCACGAATAACGGACTTCCCATGGCACAGAAAGAAAAAGAGATATAGAACAGACAACGAGGATACCTAACGACACAGTTGCAAATACAGATATGTAAACACAAACGTATTGCAACAGAAGTACTGCTTTGACATGGGCAGCAGAAGCTCTGTCCAAACGTCCATATTTTGCCAGTGGTCATTTATTCCTTTTACAGAACAAGATTTAGAATTTCAGAACTTACCTTGTCTTAGAATGCTTTTTGTCTGTTGTACGACAATCTTCTTTAAATGTAACAGTCAAAGGGTCTGCCTACCTTTCACTTACAACAGTCAGTGGAACAGTGATGTTTTGCTATATCCGTGTATATATTTTAGGTACAGTCACTGATACGTAGTTGCAACCATGCATGCATTTCACACAGATTGTTGTTAAATAGTATCAATCCTATGTGCTTTTTTTTGTTTTTGTTTTTTTGTTTGTTTTTTTTTTTTTTTAATATGTCTTGTGTCTGAACGTTCTAGTCAAACAAATGAACATTTTGTTACCGACTATGTGTTTAATTCTATTATGAAATATTTTACAAACCCAAGCAAATGTTTAGAGCTGAAATAATTTGCAATCACCCTACCCGCAGTTCACCTTGAAGACTAGTCTCCAAGGTGGACTGCGGACAGGGGATTGCAAATTATTTAGTTTTACATTAAGCTCACTTGAAAAAGACCGTTATAGTGCATGAACGCGCACATGAAGTCGTCACAGCTGTCTCCCTTACACAAAGTGGCATAATACATAACAAGTATATCCAATTCCCTAAAATGATTTTCGGAATTGGTTCCCACGGCTGTCCAATTATCTGACCAAGTGAATCAAGTTGTCTAGATGAGCTGCAGTGCTTGAAAATATATATAATCATATAACGTACACCCATGTAATACTGAGTACTCTTCGCTCTCAGTCCTCCTCCTGCCCAGCAGAGAAGGTATAGATCAAACCGCGCGGGTGGGCAATGTAATGCTTTTTACATATATGCTAAAGCCAGTTTGTATGAAGGGGCTCTTTACGGAGTGCACGGAATTACACACATCATTAATACCTCTGTGATTCCTTTCAAAAACCCTCGTTTGGCGAGCTCACCCGGTCCTTCTACCGTCTTACCGTCGTCATTAGGACCCCAGCTAGCACTGTATATATCTATATATTTGTGGTTGAAAGCAATGGCATCACCTTCCAGTTCATCTGTCACAGTACCGTCTAACATACGTACACCTATAACGAACGATTTGCATTACACATGTACATAAACCCATTTATATCGAAGGGATTCTTCTACCTTTAAAGTTCAGGATTTTTGGACAGGTCTCTTTCCATTGAAGGGGTCTCCGGTTAGCTTTTACTGAAATTCCTGTATTTAATGCAAATAATGTAGACCTTGATCAGACGGTTCTGTAGCGTCTGATCTGGGTCTGCATTGTCACTGTCTTTTTCTCTTTTATGGGACGCTAGACATAAATATGTTAATGGGAAAAGGTACTTTTATTACAGGCAACACTATCAAATTGTTCACGCTTCGCTTCTGCAAAGGGTTTATAAATATTCGCTAGTCTATGGTAACACTTTCAAGGGAGGCAACTATATCAAAATTTTGTTTTTGCTTCCAATGTGAAAAAATGGTTTACTGAAAAAGGAAATTTGCTTCCATAAGACGGATCAAATCTAAAAGGGAAAACTTAGCTCCAAAGGAGGGGACGGGGAAGGGGGGCGGGCCAATTTTTTTCCTTTAGAAAATAAACGTCAAAACGATTGCCTTTGGAAACAAAGAACCCACTACGGATTAGACAATGGGAATCTCTGTACTGAGACTCTTCATAAGCAGTAATGAAGTTTGCAAACTGCTTACGACCTATTTTAGAAGGTGATTGGTGTGTAGGATTGCAAACAAAAAGTGACAAAGGTTATCTCTCTTGTAATACAAATGGTGGAATATATAAGTGTATCTATTCGCCGTAAACCCATTCACGTCGAGTGTACTCTTCTATCACAACTCTTGGACCCAATATACACTGGACTAGTAACTATGGTACAGGTATTGTATTTATTGGAAATATGTTGTCGTGGCTGAGTTTTCATAATTTTGTATGATGAAATTTAACGCTCATATTTCAGTTATTTTTCCAAATATCTCAGATTTGTTTTCAAAAAGCAATAGGTCAATATATTACCTGTAAGACTGCAGCATTATATTTAAGGAAAAACCAACAGTTTTTGTAAACATCAACGAGAAAACTAGGTACCCATTTTAGCTATTTTCGGCACTTTTAGCAGAAAATCATAGAAATTCACCCCAAATGATGTTATAACTTCAATCTAATTAATTGTGACTTAACATTTTTCAACTAAACCTATTAAAAATAATTTAGTACAACTTCAGTTATTATCCAAAATAATTTTTAATGACCATAGGGCTGTAAAATAGCGCTAAAATCAAGCCACGACAACATATTTTGGCAGTTCCGTTAGTGACAAGTCCTGGTATTATTAGGTCCGAGCACAACTCTTTTGACTGGTCCAATAGCAATGTGTCTGGTTAGTTATTTTTGTTTGATTATAAATATGTTTAAAGGAATTCCTGTATTTAGATCAAACAGCGTAGACCCTGATCAGTCGCCGCGTTCTGCGGCGTCTGATTTGGGTCTGCACTGTTTGCCTATCACTCTTTTCAGGGGTTCCGGACTAAAATGGTCAAAACAACATATGGAACAACGGTTATTTGAATGATCATTATAAAACATATCAAGAAAAAAATAAAATATGCTATAAATGATATACAGGTTAATGCACCAAGAGATTAAATTACTGGAAATTTTTTCCGAGATATTTTCAAAATTCCGATAAACAAACAAGTGCATAAGCAGAGTCCATTTATAAGATTTGCAAGTCGCGAGAGAAATAGTTCTGTGTTTTAAAATCCAGGTGTATTAACTAATATACCACATATCATAAAATGAGATTTTGCCTAGATTCTGTTTTACACTCTTGACGCTTTTTAAACAATTTTTGCGATGTCACGCGGCATGATAGCGTTCGAAAAGAATTATTTTTTGACTCTAGGAGATATTTCCTCCTAGGAATTATAATTTGTAATTCCCGCAGAAAATACTAAAAATAGCTTAAGTTGTATTATGTAATATACACCATTTCGTCTGACTTATATATCATAAATCGTTGCTTGAAGTTCGATGGAAAGATGATATATTCCGATACAAACCTTGCACCTAAGCAAACACTTTAATCATGACACACTAACGATACATCCATTCACAAACCAAACAAAACAAAACGTATTTACTTTATATATGTTAACACACCTACTTAAAATGCATATTTCCTATCCGTAGCTCTAGATAAGCCAGAGAACTAGATTGTATTGCTCATAAACTCTCAGTCATAAGCCAGTCAGATGACAGACAAATCGCACACAAACATGCTGTTGCCCTATACTAGGGAGCTTATTCATGTAGCCCCTCTAGAAGAATTATAAGCCTCTGGGGGGAGCGCATGTCGATACATTTACAAGGGAGGTAACGCTGTCAAACTTTTTTCTCTCACCTATACTAAATGAAGTCATGATGTTGTCCCCCTTTTAAAAATAGTGTCAAATCTACCACTTGGATCAAATCCCCTTTAACACAAAACATTATCTGACTGCCGTGTTAAATTTACACTATGTGTCCAGAGAGACAGGATTGAGAAAACCGTGCAGACCCAGATCAGAAGCCGCAAAAAATGGTTAGTAGGGAAATGCGTCACGGTGTTGTATATTGTGTGTGAAGAATGAATGCCCTGATCAGCCTCGATGGAAGACAAGGCTAGTACATGGCTACGCTGTTTAATGTCCATATTTTCTAGCCCTGTTAGACCTAATGTGCTACTATCGCTGCTTTCTGTACAAGGGAACAAATACCAATCATTATTAGACAACATATGTTCTGCAGTGACTTCCCTTCCTGGAATTTTCAATGATATTTCAGTTTTCATGCAGTGTTAACATGTGACATAACGATGACGCTTTAAAAAAAATGTGTTATGTTGCATTACGAATTGCTATTAATTAATACCGACATAAAAATTGGAACTTAAATTAAATGTGAAAAGTAAACACACATTTGTTTGGCATTTTGGCATTTACAGATCAAATCAATATGTAAGTGTTCCCGTCTTACATGTTACTACTAGTCCAGTTTCAAGTGCAACATCAATCGTTGGCAATGATATCAAAACTGCCATTAAAATGTCAAAACATATCACAGCTGTCTTAAAGTCATTTCATATTTTTGTACTGCATTGTAAAAGCATAATGAGGAAATTTACATCAAAATCGAAATTTGTATGGACAGGGCCAATCCTTAAACAGGGTATTAACCATTGCCATGATGAACGAATGAAAATGTCATGCCCACTTCTAATTTTAAGCCAATCCGATAACTTAATCCCGATTGCTGATACAAATTCACATACTTAATGACAAACAAAGCAGATCCAGATCAGCTGGCTTATTCAGAAGCCAGCTGATTTAGATCTACATTGTTTGCATTGGCAGAGCAGTTCGGGTGTTCATCAGGACCAGGGTTAAGTTTGATAAATTACTGTCCATTAAATTATCCTATTTTTGGATAAATGAATGCAGATAATGTCAGATTCTGTATTATGATCCTCATGTCGGTAAGTCTTTTTATAAAAGCAAACAGAAATCAACATTATTTTTGAGTTGTATATATTTGATATGACACTAAGCAATCAAGTTTCCATTGTCCATATAAGGCTGGTTGTTACACTTGATACTGGACTGGTAGTTATATGAAGAAAAACTATTGGTTTTTAATCAATTACCTGATTATTTGCCTATTTCTCAAAATTTGCAAGTTCTTCAAATCTAAGTTACTTTGTATTCAATGGGATTTTCACCACTGCACACGCAGACACATGTGCCTTTCCTTATATTTATTTAAAAGAGAAATTGAGGGAATCGCTATCGTTTATAAAACTAGAAAAACAAAATAATCATCCGTTTTGCCAAAATAGAGCGTAATGTGTTTGTCATTGCTGTTTGACAGTTTACTATGTAATACAGAATCATTCCTACCTCCAATCTTTGAGTTGTAGGCTACACCGACACCACAGTATTTATTGTTAGCTGACATAGCAATCTCTCCAGCACAGCGAGTACCATGCCTGTTTAGGAAACATATGAGATGACAAATATACTTAGATAGAAAAACATCATTTCATTGTTTCTTTGGTTTGTGTTTTTTGTTTGAGTTAATAACATTTTTTCAATGCCTATTTGTCTAGGCAGCAGTCATAGCGAACCTTTGCTGTATGTGACAGCTAACACCTAAACCAATAGCTTATTTTAAAATGCTTATCAGCTTCTTTGCTGTACTAGTTTATCAGAATAATAGGTACAAAAATATCAGTGATATTCAGGTTTACAAGGAGTATAAAGTTATGTGAAGAAATACCTTAGGCAAACGGTAACCTGAAGCCTATAAAACGAATGTTGTCCTAAGATGATGTTTACAGCAATCGATTTCTTATATAACACGGCTGTACATCAGTGTGTTTTTTCCAGGGCCTTTCGCCGTATAATTTATTTCAGACATAGTACTATACCGACGTACATTTGAATTAAACATCAAAATGATTGCCTTTGAAAACACAGAACACACTACGGATTAGAAAATGAAACCCTGCACTGACAATTTTCATACATAGTAGAGTCCCCGTCTTTTGAAATCAGAATTTAACACACAAAGTATTATCGCACTTATAGTTGCGTTTGCATTATTCGGCCTACATAAAGCTAATAGAACAAGGAATATTTCAGTGAAAACCTCAAAGAATTAGTCTGTCTGATTTCATAGCTAGCTGCAGGTTATATAGGTTGCATAAAACAAATGCTTGGGCTGATGCAAGGAATGGCGCGAATAAGGACGGATGGAATGACGGTGGAAAGGACGAATGACGGGACAAATAAACGAAACCTAACGTGCTATTACGATAAAATTCTTTCTCTACATACATCGCATAACGAAGAGTGTTCTTGTTGAGGAGGCTATACTGTAGCTATACACCTACTTGTTTTCGTCTGTGGGGTCGTATCTAGGGAAAGGATCATCGTCATTGTCATTTAGATCACTGCTTGCTTGTGGATCCTGAAAGAAAAGTATTCGGTGTCGCAGTTAATGTACTTTACAATCCTAGTACTTTATTCTGCATCTCTTCAGTGAAACAAACATCTTAACTGTATTTCGTTTTGATTATATAGTAGAGGTAAAATTGTAGCAGACACATTGTTTTTACGTTTTTAACGCATTTACATATATTTTATAAATACTAGTCAATTAAATACTCCATAGCATGTAAAGAAAACAAATGAAGAAGTTCAGCAAATCCCACAATCTCAAATCGTCACCTGCCTTCTATATCGAGTGGATCAGTGAACGAACAAAAAATTCCAATTAGAACATATAGCTAAACGACTAGCCATGCGACCAGCCACCTCTTCACAAGTGAGGTGATCGTTATGTTAGATAGGACAGAACAAACACAAGAACACTGCACAAAACATGATGAATGAAAAAAATAACCGCGGCCATAGGCCCTAAAGTAATAAACAAAAATGGAACAATTACAAAAACTCCGCCTTAGAACTGGAGGATTTAAACATTTAATCTCTGAACCTAATATGCACACATGGTTCCGGCATGATCAGTGTAATACACAGAATATCAAATGAATCACATCAAAATAATTGCAATGTTCAAAGATTAGGATCATGACAAAAAGTTTATACACTGACAGCCCGAGACAAAGAAAGAAAACTTCTAGTTGTCTGACGGTCGGCAGGCTAGGGATACATATCAGGTATGTATCCATTTGGATAAGATTTAGTTCGGACCGCCTTTGACCCACCGCCATGCTATTAAAGATGAAAGCATGACCATCGATCATAAAATATCGACCATCGATATAGAAAAATTCACCTCCAAAAACTGAAAATTTTCAGATAAAACCTTTGATATTTTTCATGTTTCTGCTCAAAACATAGATTGTGGGTACTCATTGGAACCGCCTCGGTGAGGCGGTTCTAATGAGTACCCACCCTCTATGATTTGAACAAAAATATGAAAAATAATGTATACCCCTGTAAACCGCAGGTTTACTATATACAAGTGGGGATTAAGGGGGTCAAAATTATATAGGCATGTTTTGTGATGTCCGTGATTGTGGTCTTTTCTGTGCGTATCCCATATTTATTTTTGTCACTCCGCGTACACAGGCGACTGACTTTGTAAATTCTATTACCTGAAAGCCAATGATTCTGATTATGCTACGAGAACATACAGCTAGTTTTTGCTCTGATTACATCACACGTCATAGGTATGACTGTGGTTCAGATAAATGGGCCGCTTCAAGCGAAAAGGTGGCTTCGAACATGCAACAAAATGCGTACATGCAGGTCATCCTGCGCTTGCGCAACGTATCAGCCAGGCTTTTGCTCTCCATTCATATATTCTGCTGTATCCATTGATTCTGTTAGCGGACAGTGAATTCTCTGATCAGATTGCGCGAAAACTGATCTGGGCATTCGCAGGCCGCATATGCCCAAAGAAATGCTTTTGCATGGCACGGCCCAATTTATGGTTTAGTACAAGTTAATCACCATTATCTAGCAGTGACAATACGGTTTAGCTCCACAGCTCAAACAAACAATACAAGTTAACGTTTACTAATACTAATTCCATGAAAATCTACAAAGAAGGAATTGAATGTTCCATTCAGGTTTGTACAAAAGTAAGGGAAACGCCGTGTTATGTTCAGTACATAATTTTCATCAAAAAGGCTAGATAAAGGGAACCAAAGACAGAGCGGTGGATAAATTCATTTCTGTCTCAAAGGGGATTTTCAAATTAGGCAAATTAGGCATTTTTATCCATTCTGCTTTTATAACTGTCAATGAGGTCTGCTCCTAAAATATCTCAACTTAATAATTTCGAAGAGTTCCAAACCAAGTTTATTAACCCATTTATGACTGGCGTCCCATAAAAGGGACATTGGCAAATAGTGTTGACCCAGCTAAGACTCCACGATTTGCGGCGTCTAATCAAGGTCTACATTGTTTGCGTTAGGACAGGAATTTCTACAACACACGTTGAAATTAAAACTAACCGGACACTCCCTTATATATTGAAACGTGTTGACAAACTTGTCCGAAGAATTAAAGTAGAGGAGTCCACTTGGCATAAATTGGTTAAATCAACAAAACAGTCAACTTACGTAGTTACTCCATATATCTGTGTGATTATGTTCCAGTCCTACAGAAAAGAGAGCATGAAAAGATTAAGAGTATAACATTCATTTTTAGTAATTATCGAAAATAGGCTATATCTGTGTGAACCAGCGATTATCTTGGAGTATTTTGTTTTACCAATGCATATAATTGGACCTCGCGATGCGAAAACGTGTCTTCGGGCATACGCGAACAGCTAAGGCCCAGGTCAAACAGGGCCTTTTCTGTCCGCTAACAGAATCATTAGCTACTATAGAATTTATGAATGGAGAGTAAAGGCCAAAATGATAGTTTGTGCATACGTAAGATGATCCGTATTTTGTGCATCTAAGGCAATTTGCCAGTGAGTCGTGACTCGTATTATGAGAAAAATACGACGTATTGCATAATCGGAGATATTCGGACATATTCGGACGGGGACACGTATCTGCGGTAAACGTAGCACCACTTAAGGTATCCGCTTAAAGATGTACTGGGGTGCTGTAGAATATGTCCACAAATTAGCCCACTCATGACAAAACAATAAAATGGGTATGCGCCCAGCGCAGACCCAGATCAGCCTGGGTATCCAAGATTTCTTCATGCAGACTCTGATCAGACTGGTCGTATGTCCAGGCTGATCTGAGTCTTCGCTGGATGCACAGTCATTTCGTTGGGGTTGTCATGTTTGGCTCAACTGTAGAATACCATGTTCAGAATGTGCGGATGCGCAGACTTATCTAGGGCTTCCTTGTTATCTGTTAGCATTTCACACAATAATGTTTTCTCAGATTCCGGCTTCCGTTGCTGTTATACTTTTTATTCACGTTGTAATGTACATAGGTGTCCCTCCTCAGCAGAGAAAATGTGTACTCGTATATATTCAAACGTGAATGAACGATTACCCAGTCAGCATTCTACGTAAATCTATATCGGGCCGTCATCGGCCCGTCAGGGTAGCTGACGGGCCGATGACGGCCCGATGTAGATTTACGTAGAATGCTAGCTGGGTACATACAGATGCAATAATTTGGACATGTCTGTGCAAACAGTTAAGACCGATATCAGACGCCGCAGAACGCGACATCTGACAAAGGTCTACATTGTTTGCCACTCATCCAGCATTTTCAGAAACATCACAAAGTTATAATTTAAACATTTTCAACTTTTAGGATAAGTTTAAAGAGGAGATGGGGTGTCCGAATTCTAAGGAAAAATACGGTACGTCTTAAAAATAAGATACATCCAGTCAAGGATATCATATTTCGTGCAAAGATTAGAATCATGACAAAACGTTTATATGACTGACGGTGGGCAGGCTATGAATACATATCAGGTACTTATCCATTTTGGATAAGACTGAGGTCGAGCCATCATTATCCGTACGTCACTTTTCAGCATGCATTCACTTGAACATTTCAAAGACTATTCAGACATATGTACACTGTTTATCAGAAACCTACCATCGTCGAGTACAGTTATCTTTACTCCATACCCGGTAATATTTTGAGCCCACACAGGAATAACGTTTAAGTCCAACTTCGGTAAGTCAGTATTCCCACCTCTTGTGTCTTTCTGAAACAGATAGACATTAACTGAAGCTGTGATTGCAGATTTCTAAATCGTATAAGGCGGTATCCAAACAAAATCTGAAATAAATTACACAATACGACGCTGTAGACCATGACTGTCTGTTTGTTTACCTTTAGATTGTGTAGAGAGAGCAGATTGCTTTGCTTCTCATTGTTTTTGGGTTGATTGTTTACAAATGAGCCACGGTATCCAATCGCCACCATTCCTTATGGTAGTTGTCTACGTGATTATCATTGACCAATGTAATCAAACCGCGCGTTAGACGAAATCCAGGTAACGGTTATTTATAGCCGTGCTATTTTTGTCGATGTGACGTCAGAGTGCAATGTAAAGTGGATTATCTGTACAACCTGGATGGGATATTGACAAACAGTGAAGATCCAGATCAGACGCCGCAGAATGCGGCGTCTGATCAGGGTCTGCACTGTAAGCTTAAATTTCAGGAAGGTAAGGATTAAACGAAACAGTCTTACGTCTCCGTTCAGGACCATTTTCCCAGTCTACGCGCACAGACAATCGACCCACAGTGCTGTCAGTGCTTTGATTCTTTATGTGTGTCATCCGCCATAGTTTGTAAAATTTCCTGTTGGTATTAGTTATAGTTTATGTTCTGTAGTTGTGGCACTTCCTAGACATATTCTGTACTATTTGGTACCCCGAATAAATGTAATGCTTATAACTAGCAATGATCGTAATTTAAAACAAATTCAATGCCAGAATATAGAAACAAATGCAACTTTGTGCATTGTTATCTGTCGCTGGGTACTCTACTCGCTTATAGCTCCATATTACAATGTAGTTTTACATTAAGTATCACTAAACTCTGCGATCTTTATAGCCCTTTACAGTACAGTTCTGGCAATATATAAGAGAAATAGATACACTCTTAACTTAAGAGATGTAACTTTGTCCTTTAATCTTCCTTTTGAAAAGGGTCTATTCTATAATACATGCTCCCTCCTTTAGGAGCCAATTCCAGTCTTTAATAATGATACATATAAGTGAAGATACCTAAGAAAAGATACAATAATGAGGCACAACCTATTCGAAGCATCAGAAGAAGAAAAGACTCGGTTTTATTAAGTCTATTCATAAACAGAAGGGGCTTGTTACGAACACAAGCAGGTAGGAAGTTACAAAAGTTGTCTCCCTTGAAACAAATGGCTGAACATTTAGTCAATGTATCCAATCCCCACAAGCGAGTCCAGTATTGTAAAATATTTCTAGCCAGTTGAATCTAACAGCTTACATCGATGATATTCATTATGAATTCTAACATATTACATGCCGTCAAACTGTGGGTTCAAATTATTCTTATATCTTTGGTTTTTTGAGTCATATCAACAAACAAATTAATAATCATTACTAACAGTCTTCTTATACTTCTCCAAACAAACCATGGAATTAAAATACAGGAGTTAGTAAACTTTGATTGCCACCTACGGACTAAATGTACTGATAGTTCTGGTTTTTGTCTTATATCTGTTACGAGCAATAACTTGTATTATAATAAAATAGAATAAAATTGTTATGGAAGACGATAAACCGACTCAGTATTAAAAAAATAGTTTATGTAAGCATGTAGTCATTTGCAAGAAAAGGAATAAGCTTGACTCAATACACTTTTAGATAATCGCACAGTTAAAGATTGTGCAAGAAGTAAAATTTGTAATTTAAAAATGGTTTGTTGATGTTCTTTGTTTCCCAAAGCAGCCGTTTATATAATTTATTTTACTTCATTGCAGCTGGTGTTAAGGGCTTTCTGGCTGCCGTAGAATGTCTCCCCATACTTCATCATAGTGCAGCTTATATATTTTTCTTTTGAGACTATTAAGCCTATAAATCGAATACCGCTTAAGTCGATGCTGGGGTGGGGGTGGGATGGGGAAGAGGAAGGAGGGAGGGTATACAGCTTTGCAAACTACACTGCTGTATATGAATATACTTAATAAAGACAAGTCTTTAATTTTGTTCTTTTATGTGTTCTTTATTTCCAAAGGTAACCTTTTAGATTTTTTTATGTCATTTGGACTAAGTGGTGACCACAGTAAGGAGAACGTAATTTCCTGCACGGGTATATTGCGAAGCTAGGAGAACCGTGTGCTGGTACACGTTAACCCTAGTCTTGCTGAACCCGGATATGTCCTGCCTTTGCAAACAGTGTAGATCCAGAACAGTTGGCTTCTGAAGAAGCCAACTGATCTGGATCTGCACTGTTTGCCGTAAAGCATGTGAATTTATATAAAAAAAATCTGGATCAAGTAAAATGGCTGAAAATTGAAAGTGAACGTGGCATTTTAATTTATTCAGAATGACAAGATATTAGGACAAACAGCATTTGATCCTAAAGTTTGTACATTATGCACAAACTACACTCCATTTTTTGGTATTGAATCAATTGATAACAGAAGATAAGGAGTGCATAAGAAAATTAAAATTAGTTGCTTAAACCGTTTTAATTTGCTGTTTGTCCAGTAGAATTTGTTTTCAAGGTGCGTAGTTTGTGTTTTACTGTTTCACAGATGAGGAAAAGGACCCCTATGCGGACTGGACATATAATTGTGGAGCTGAGCATAACTAAGTGTGCGGTTTCGCTTGAGTAAAACTAGTTTAGGCACCCAGTAGCTTTCTTTCTGACCGATCCATTGCGGTTCCTCTGAGGCCATTCTTCTTTGTTTGTGCGTTGGTGGTTTTATATGTGGCGTTTGTTGTGTCATTATTTGTTCCTCATCGTTCCTTCATTTGGTACCTGTGCTTCGTGACTGAGGCATTTCCTGGGTATCTTGACTTATATTTCAAGTCAAACAAACACGAAGAATTTAGTGACTCTTGTAAGAAAAAAAGTAGTCATCATCTACACATCTTACTGCCTACCTTGTGCGCTATACATTTTGTCGAACTGATTGCACTGTTCCGCTGTCCACGTATGTTGTGTAGGAATATTTGTATGACTTACCAGGTACCATTCCTGTTCCCAGTCAGGATCGTTAAAATTCAAACTTCTTGTTACTGGATGAGTGCGTGCGTCATAAATATCTCGTTTACTTCTACTTTTCGCTATCTGCTGTTCCGTCCAAGATACCTGTAATCAAAATATCACAAATACAGTTTGACTCTCGTTACTCCAAACACTGATAACTCAAACTACTGCTTAAGTCAAATAAAACGTTTGATAAATAATGGTTAGTTTTGCCTATGCTCTTTACTTTTCCCTCCTGTTACCTCAAACTACTGTTACCTCAAATAGAAACTTCTGACCCTTTGTGTTTGAGGAATGAGAGTCTACAGTAGAATTACGTAAACACGCCTATTTAAATATATTGAAAATTTCACCAGCAAAAACTGAAAGTTTTCAGATAAAAATTCTGATATGTTTTTTTCAAATTTCTGCTCATACCATACATTGTGGGTACTCGTTAGAACCGCCTCTATGAGGCGGTGAGGCGGTTCTAACGAGTACCCACAATCTATGTTTTTGATCAGAAATAAGAAAAAATAGTGTATACCTCTGTAAACCCGTTTTACTATATAAAAGTGGGGTTTGAGGGTGTTAAATGTATATAGCTACGTTTTCGTGATGCGGTAAAGAATGTCTGACCCGTTGGTGCCTTCTCTGGTCTGTCATACTAATTTCATTCCTACAGATCAATTACGCACTCTCATTATTCAGAATAAACCCGTCGTAACGTGAGAAAACGTACCGTCTGCCATGTGCGCCTAACGAAGACTCAAATCAGCCTCCGCATTCGTAAGCCTTAAAATTTGTTTTTCGCATGAAGCAACTTTATACTATGATCCCTGACTATCAGAAATGCGCACGGGCAAGATTCTGATCGTTTGCGCAGTCTGGTCTAAATCTTTACTTGGCGCATACGTTTTCCAACATTGTGGTTCAAATAAATCCCGTGGATTACGAATTAACGTTTTATTTGTACTTCATCATAGTTAGGGTTATATTTTTTTTTTTTCGCTTTCTTTGGGATCATAGAGCTCATTCTGGTTATTATGAAAACAGAATACCGCTTAAGCCGATGCTAAGGAGCGTATGGAGCCTAGTAAACCACATTGTTGCACATACAGAGACTTAATAAAACCGAGTCTCCGATTTTTGTCCTATGTCTGTTCTTTGTTTCCAAAGGCAACCTTGTAGATTTTTATTTATACACGCTCTTCTGAAAGGATGCAGAAAACGGCAGAATTTTCTTTACAAAATAGTCAGCTATTTCTGTAATGTTATATATTTTCATCCATTAGAACGTGGGGGCATTTCGTTATCCTTGGAAACAAATATTTCTTGGCGATCTAGGTGAGTCATTAAGGGACTAGATATGTCATGTTTTTACAAAAGAGACAACGTTTAGGACTTCCTATTTGTTTTGTAACACAGAAAGTCCTTTCTGAGATAAGGTCCACTCTAAAGGTAAATACTGCCACGGGAAAGACTTTCCTTATAGTGTAGACCCTTCTCAAAAGAAAGATAAATATTTGGATAGGTTTGGACCTGAAATTGTATCCGTGACATCGAACTACAGTGGACTCTCGTTATCCCAAACTCCAAGGGACCATAGTTCTTCAGTTATGATAACAGTAGTGAGATAACACGCGTTAAAATATAAAGACTATATAAAGCAAAACTAAACCAACATTATTAAAAGTCTAGTTTGACTTAAGCAGTAGTTTGAGAACAGTGCTGGAGATAGCGAGAGTCAAGTGAAATATTGTGAAATAAAAGGAGAAACCGCTCCTATTTTCCACTGGAAATTTTCTCCCCTTTTCCACAATATTTTGTTACCTGTTGTTAGATTTTCATGTTAAATAGGGACCAGATTTTTACTTTGAGTTAAGCGAATATTCGAAATAAGCGAGGTCGAGATAACGAGAGTCGACTCTAATAATCTGCGAAACTAAACTCAATTGCGTGCCAGAACGGAACTATTTATGCACACACGAGATCTGATCTGGGTCTGCACAGTTTGCCATTTATCCTTTTGGGGGTCTCCAGACTAAACTGGTTTAAATATGTAGTCGAAACTCGTTATCTCGAACTCGCTTATTTCGAATTACAGCTTATCTCGAAGTGGAAATCTAGTCCCTGTTTTAACATGAAACTACGAAAAACAGGTAACAAAATAATGTGGAAAAGAGGAGAAATTGCTCCTAAGGAGCAATTTCTCCCTCTTTTCCACATTATTTTATATATATATGTCCAACTTCAGGAGTCAAATTACATATTCATTTGTTAAATGTGGTTGTTCAATTTATTGTTTTTCTCACTCTCTCAACTCTGATATGTCGAGGTACGGATATCTCGAAGTGTTTCAGTGAGTCCCTTGGAATTCGAGATAACGAGAGTCGACTGTACAACTTGTTTCGACATTTACATATGGCGAATGTGTATGAAACATTTACTTGTAACTGGAAAAGACCAAACATCACGTAAATATGCCTATATAATTTTGACCTCCTTAAACCCCACTTTTATATAGTAAAACTGGGGTTTACAGGGGTATACATTATTTTTTCTTATTTCTGCTCAAAAAATAGATTGTGGGTACTCGTTAGAACCGCCTCATCGAGGCGATTCTAACGAGTACCCACAATCTATGGTTTGAGCAGAAATATGAAAACATATCAGAGTTTTTTTATCTGAAAATTTTCAGTTTTTGGAGGTAAAATTTTCTATATATCTGAATAGGCGTGTTTTCGTAATGTTTCAGAGACATTTGTATGCGGGAAACAAATAACATTTTAAAGCTATACGAGTCATACACCGGAACTATTTGATCAGCGTGGATTAACAAATAAAGCTCGAAATCGAATCATTTCCGATCTTTCCTGTGTTGTAATCCAAATTCATGCCATTTAAAGCGTCTGGTGTCAATCAAACTAAAGGATAGAATACACAATGAGGCTTTTTATTGAATTCTCAGTTTATTAGCTCATTTTTTTGTGATATTGGTACATGATACTGCAGGAAAGCTGATTACAGTATTTATTCTAATAATTGGCATATCTTAAAATCCTAACTATACAGTCAACCTTCCTTATACCGAACTCAGTACAGTGACAAAATTCGTTTTAATGATAATTTGATTGGCACGAAACCTTCGTTCAAGAGGTGACAGTTAATAAGAAATTATACAAGAATATTATATTTAATACTTCAAGAAATATACATTTTGGATATTTGTTAAAACTACTTCACTGAGGCGATTCTAACAGATATCAAAAATGTATGTTCCATGAGAAAATAAGAATAAAATTAACCCTTTCTTACATATTCTGCTGCGTTTATCGATTCTCTACAACAACAAATTCGTTTTAATGGTAAAATCTTTGGAAATATTCGCGCTGGCCGGCCGGCCGACCTGTTCTTTCCCTTAGGATAAATACGGTACTTGTGGGCTGTTGGTTGATAGCAGGTTTTATTTGTGGTTTATTGACACCTAAACTGCTAATTTATTGTTGTGAAAAGAGCAACAGATTTATCTTTTGATATTAGTTTTATTTGTTTCATACGTAGTGGGCGTTCACCCACTCTAAGTATCGGGCTGCCTTCAGTCAAAACTGACAGGTCTTTGTCAGATGTTCGTTTTCTTTGGTTTTTGATTCGCAGTGTTTTATTTCAATGAACAATTTCTATGAACAAGAAATACTTTTGCACTGTTGTCTTGGCATTTCTGTAATAACATTACATCAACAGATGTAACGCTTCATGTCCCTTATTAACGGGTATTATTGCATAAAAAGCAGTGTCGCACGTTATTAACAGCCATGCATTAACCGGCGAAAAGCCGTGCATTAACAAGGCAACTCACGCGCGCTGTTAATGCACGGCTACGCAACTTTCAATATGATCGTACCGGGGCCACAGATTGGCTGCCATTACGAGGTGTGTACTGCCCGGCCCTAGAACGAGCATAGTCCGTGGACATTGCGTTCGCGAGACATCGGTGAAAAGGCGAAACAAAAAGGTGCAGGAAATAACGCGAAATGTAGCAAATGTTTTCAGTTTTATGCAATAATAGCGATCGAACATAGTTTTTCAATGCATTAACATTCGCCAGGTCTCTTGGCAGGTGTTGAAAACCGCAGCCTTCGGCCTCGGTTTTCAAAACCTCCCACGGGACCTGGCGAATGTTAATGCATGAAAAACCATGTTTGATCACTATAATGGTTTGCGGTGGGTTGGCGCTAGGGCTGACTATCAGGCCAAAGTACGAGGATTACGATATTTTCACTATCAGAGAAACCCCTATCGTGATACATGTACTTATTACTATCATGGCTCTAATATCACGATGCATCACGATACTATCACCATATTCAAATCACACAGTATTTTAATGAATTTCGTTCATTTGATAAAGACCGGGCTATCTGTATACCTAACATTACTGCCCTCTCAAATATCATCTTCGTCACCATTTTAACAAACAGTTTTGCAAAGCAGAAGTCCTTTCTGTTCTCATACTTTGTTAGTTTAGACCAAACAAAGTTTCAGAATGGTACTATCTTATTACAGAAAGCAAATATGGAGCATTACAACCTATGTTTCAGCGCATTATAGCATCTCTCAAGGATCTACATCAGGGGAGACAGTGCAATAGCCTCTCAACAAGGACGTAGAGGATACTGCATGAATATCCAGTTCATAATGCGAGGGTATATTATATGTCAGTAGGTTTCAAACCTGGTGAGATAGAAAATTGTTTTATGGTAGGGAGAGTCTGTAAGATGACACTAGTTCTGACAACCATAAAGTAGTATAACCCAAGTAAATATAATGGTTGTTTATCAGATACTTCTTAACTAGACAAAGTGACCAGCGGGTCGCTTATACCCGGCCAGCATCAGTCCATCAACAGGCCTGATTCTCTCTTACACAGTACAACAAGTCATACTCAATATTTATACCAAATTTCAAAATCCTGAGTCTTTAACTCAAAATCCTAGGTCCAGTATTTCCTGCGTAATATTAAATAGAAAAAAGTCTAAACACACACGGCTCACTTTGTTACGGACAATACTAAAACTATATACATGTGTCCCCTATATACTTCGTATAAAAAGATATATTAAATTCATGTGCGAGAGGAGACTTCTGATTAAACCAGTTGTACTCGCGCGAAACCTGACCTTTAATTTTGATGCATCTTCGAATTACAAATATATGTTCGGTCCGCAGAGTCATCCTCTACCTCATCTGTGAAACATCACAGGGAAATACACATTGTGACGAAACAAAGCAAAGGGCTCAATGGCGATCTGAAGGCAAAACACAAGAAAACCTTGCGAATCCTGGCGAGTATAAAACACTAGTATTAGTGAACAAGTTTAATAAATGACATGAATGTAAGATTCTGTGCATCGTATGACCCAAAATAAGTATTTTCATTTTGTTAAGAAGGCTAGGTAATGCGTGCCTCATGTTCTCCCATAGTGAACCTTATTATAGGGATCAAAAATGTTTGACATGTTTTAACATTCGCCAGCTCCCGTGGGAGGTGTTGAAAACCGAGGCCGGAGGCCGGAGGCCGCGATTTTCAACACCTCCCAAGGGACCTGGCGAATGTTAATGCATTGATAAACCATGTTCGATCGCTATTATTGCATAAAAACTGAAAACATGTGCTATATTTTGCGTTATTTCTTGTGCTATTTTGTTTCGTCTTTTCACCGATGTCTCGCGAACGCAATTTCCACGGACTATACTCGTTCTAGAGCCGGGCAGTACACATCTCGTAACGGCAGCAAATGTGTGGCCCCGGTACGATCATATTGAAAGTTGCGTAGCCGTGCATTAACAGCGCGTGAATTGCCTTGTTTATACACGGCTTTTCGCCGGTTATTGCACGGCTGTTAATAACGTGCGACACTGATTTTTATGCAATAAAGATTGTTATTTTACTTCACTGCAGCTGCTATTAAGTGCCGTGTGGCGGCTGTAAAACGTCTCCGCGTACTTCACCATAGTGCAGATTATATATTATCTTTGGGATCATTGAGCCTATTCTTGTTGCTTTGAAAACCGAATGCCGCTTAAGCCAGTGGTGGTGGTGGGGTAGGGGTGTGGGGCATATACAGTCCTGCAAACTACATGATTGTATATGAAGGAACTTCATAAAACCGAGTCTCCGACTTTCGTTCTTTTGTGAGTGCTTTGTTATCAAGGCAACCTTTTAGATTTTTATTTCATTTCGTTAAGAAAACTATGTAATGTGTATTTCATATTAATTAATAGTGGATGGAAACAGGGACTTGAAGGGGTCTACAGTATTAGTGGGGTTATTCAGTTTTACATGTTTTTTTTTTTTTTTTTTTTTTTTTTTTTTTTGTATAAACCAGCTTTTTAATGTGTTTATTACTTCCAGTAACCCGTTTGACTGCATAAACTGCTTTAACCGTTATCACTTTCTGGGCTAATTCAGCAGACAAATTGTCGACATTTTTTTTCTTATTTTTCCAGAAAACAGGATCTGACATTTCGAGACAATTTGCATGACACGTCAAATCCTGTTTTCTGCGACAAATAAGAAAAATATTTCGAAATGACGTCTGCTGAGAATTTTACCTAGTATTAATGTGCTAAACAACAAAAGTCTTCCTTATGTCCTCTTGTTAATTAATTGAAACGATATGGCTTACAAAGCGTACATCGAGCATTTTTCCCATACTGCTCAATACTAATTCCACTCATTTTGGTGGTTAGGAATTCTTATCAAGGTATGGATTGGCTTCTAAACTTTGGTTTAATTTAAAGACCAGACTTAGCACAACAATATACATAAGGAAAACACCACCGACATAAACACTTTCTGTGACGTTTTGGGGGCTGAATGTGGCAACCCCTCATTGTCAGATATCAAATATTGAAATGTTTGAAATATGTTTAAATCGGCTTTTAACTCCAGCAGTTATATAATGAAAACGATATTGATTACAAAGCGTTCATGGAGCATTTTTCCTATACTACTCAATACTAATTCCACTCATTTTGGTGGTTAAGAATTCTTTTCAGGGTATGGCTTGGCTCCCAAACTTTGTTTTAATTTAAAGACCAGTCTTAGCACAGCAATATACATATGGATAAACACCATCGACACCAGCATTTTCTGCAACGTTTTGGGGGCTGAATGTAGCAAACCCTCATTGACAGATATCAAATATTGAAATGTTTGAGATATGTTTACTTCTTCTTTTTACTCAAACCAACACAAATAGAAACATTTATTTCATCAAAACAATCATGAAATCACACTCAAACCTCTTTTTCTTCAAATTAGATTAATATATTCCAATTCAACTTTTTTATTTATATGGCTACCTTAAAAAAATAACAACCCTTGCCTTTTTTGCACCAATCAGCAGTCTATGTGCCCTTCAGATAAATTACAAATTTTATCCCGTGCATAAGAACATTACTTTTGTTAGCCATTCTGGATATTTATATTCTTTGTTTCCATCTGTATTCAAAACAATAATTATACTCACATATATTCAGCCTACGGAAGTTTTAATGGCATACCATTTTGTACTGCAGTAATTTCCATTATATGATATCGTACTTACCAAAAGTACTCGGACAGAGAAATTTGGGCAAACAGTGTATCCCTAGATAAGATGCCCTAGAACGCGAGGTCAAAACAGGGTCTATACTGTTGGCTATTCAGCCACCAATTTTTAGGTACACAGGTACCCAAATGGGGTTCTTCAAATTTTGGAAGAAGTATCGAAAGGAGATCTGGTGTCCGAATATTTAGAAACAATACGGTATTTGATTCAGATAGGAGACAAACAAGGGAGATTTCGCTTTTGCGTATGAGGGAAACTCATATGTCGTGCGAGGCGAAAACGTGTCTTCGGGCATATGCGGAGAGCGAAGGCCCAGATCAGCCTGCGCGTCCGCGCAGGCTGATCAGGGCTTTCACTGTCCGCTTATAGAAGCATTGGTTAGTGTAAAATATAACAATGTATATCAGGTTGTACGTCTTCGCTGGCTGATCTAGATCTTTACTGTTCCCATATGCCCCGAAGACACATGTTTTCTTGGTGCGGTCCATGTGATAATCTGTTTGGACCAAAGTGACCTGTGTTAAGAAACCTCCCTCTAAAGCACCGAAACGTTCTGTATCCGAAAAACGGTAACCAACCATAACCCTTTCGCTCCTTGAGATCTGAAGTGGACTTTTCCATTTTTTTTAGTTTGGAGACTTCCTTTGTTGCAAATGGGGATACGAGTAAACTGAATCAGCAACAAAACAGCAATCAGTGTAGATCCAGATGACCCACATCCGGATCTATACTGTTTGCAAAGATATCTGTTTTGGTCTGCCAGGCTGGGTAATGAGGGAGCGGATGTGCGAATCTGTATGGGTATTTGCTGTAAAAGATGATTCCCTCACGGTGATAGTCAATAGCTTAGGTACACCGGAAATACCAAACATGTATCGTTAATGTACAAATATCACTGAAGCACGCGACGCTAAATGAGTCGTTACAGATTAAAAGGTGTCGTACGCACATAAGCAAATATTCGCAGACAAAGATCAGCGTTTGCATCACTTGTCTGACCAGGTTACGCACGTTTCACACTACCGGAATATGTCCGTTTAAGAGACTATATAGATGTCCGCGTCATACTGTGCGCACGGGCAGGTAAATCATGATCTTTTGCAATATGACACCAATAGCGCTTTTTATGATGCATTAAAATTGCTAACATTTATAAAACGGTTAGGTTAATGCTTGTTTCAGCACACATTGATGTTGTCATTGATAGTGGTATCAGATGGGCCGCGTAGCGTGGAAAGGGTTCTTCGGACTTTCCGTTGAATCAATCTTTTAATGCACATGCACGGCTCCTTAGCGAGGCGACACAGCTGACTCTTTGGCTGAAGTGTCTCCTTGACATAACACTTTTAAAAGCGAACGAACAGCATATGTTCTGGCGAGACTGTGCGGATGCGCAGGCTCGCCTGAATCTTTGCTGTTCGCAAATGCTATAACGGCCTTTTTCACATAAGGAGGCTCAGTTAATCAGAATTCGCTGTTTATCTTTTACCGCCGTATTATACACATTACGCTCGCTACATACTGAACGTTTATTGTTCATAGATGGACAATTTCATTTTGGTCAGGGACTGCTTAAATTTACAAAGTGTATTTTCCTGCTTTGACGCCAGAAATGGTCCATTTGTATAAACAAGGCAATTCTGTAGTAGATATAAGCAAGATTTATAGGTTTGGTGGTTGGTTTAAACGTATTTTGTTATATCGAAATCACAATATAGTCATACATACGCACAATACTCATTAGTGATTTGAACGAAAGCATACTGCTTCATCTCCTAATACATATAATATCTATTGTGGAAATTTATGGCCAAAACATATTTAAAGAGTAAGCAGGTGGTTATATAAGGGACGGAAATCATGAATAGTTACAATAGATTAGCATAAAATGCTATAAACAAAAGGCAAACTAGTAAAGTGGTACAAGACAGAAAAAAATGATTTATTAATGTAAAGAAAAAAAAACGAAAACATTTCATAGGCATAATCCATATAAACGGTGGAATGGGGGTGGGTGGAGAGTAATTTTTACCGAATCTATAGATGGTTAAGAGCATGGGTAAAGCGTACAAAGCCCGGGCAGCTGAGGGATTCTATGTTCAGTTTCAAGAGATTCTATATTATGTATACATATATATCTTTCCAAGAGTAATTAAAAAAAAGCATTATTTTCGAAGCCGATTCAAAATCATAATAATAAACAATAATAAATTATAAGTTATAAGTTAGGCTACAGTGACAGTGGACCTGTCTTAAAATCTTTTACTGTCTTTGATGTCTGTTTACACAGCCTCGAATATACGGACATTTGTTTGATATGATAAATCAGTGTTTCCACGTAACAAACAATCAGAAGTTACCCTACAAAACTGAGAAACAGCACGAATTAGTTCCGCTCATTGTTTTCTGTAAAAAAAGGCACTTCAAAAAGCAGTGTTCTGCGTTTTCTACCTCTCCGCATCGACATAACGGCGAAGCTCATCACGAAAACATGCCTATATAATTTTGACCCCCTTAAACCCCACTTTTATATAGTAAAACTGGGGTTTACATGGGTATACATTATTTTTCTTATTACTGCATAAAACATAGATTGTGGGTACTTGTTAGAACCGCCTCGCCTCACAATCTATGTTTTATGCAGTAATATGAAAAATATTAAAGTTTTTTATCTGAAAATTTTCAGTTTTTTTGGAGGTGAAATTTTCCATATATTTGAATAGGCGTGTTTTCGTTATGAATATATTGTTTTTATAAAAAAAAGGTCATAAAACACTATGTCTTAAGTGGGTATGCAAAACCTTTAGCTTTCTATGTACTATTTAAAATGTCTCGTTACAACTTTTTTATGAGGGCTCAAGTGGCATTTAAAAGAGTCAACCGTAGTAGCGTTTCTATGGTTATCTGGCAAAGAATTCCAATCACGGACCACAGAAAAATGGAAGAATTCATGGTATCGAATTGTCCTTGCATTAACTGTTTGAAGATCATACTCGTTTCTTAGGTCATAACGTGAGACAGAGTTCAGTACTGCTGATATAAGGGTCGAAATATAAGCTGATGAAAGACCATTTCACATTTTATAGAAAAGTATTATTTTTTGTTTCTTTCTGCGAACTTCTAAGGTTCCCCACCCTGTATCATTTTATAAAGCCTGAAATGAAACTAACCCGTAGCTGCACCTGTTCCAATCCTTGCCGCTTCAAACTGTATCTTTTTAAATTTCTTTTTTCTTGTAGAGTACAATTATCCCAAATTGCACTACTATATTCTACTAAAGGACGAATAAAAGAAGTATATATAACGTCTAGTGATTTACGGTCTAAATCAAATTTTAAAGGGGTGGGGTGCCATAAGCCTGTTTTCCTGGTACAAAGAGATTTCAATTTTTGTTGTTGTCAAGTAACTTAATCTAGGGGCCGCCTATTGCTGAAATTATTTGCTAATCGGAGCTCTGGTTCAGTGAGTATCACAACTGGTTCAGTGAGTATCACAACATAATGGTGGGTGGGGTAATCCCATACCTATCCTATTTTAGAAACTAAATGTGCAATCTCCCATCTTCTGTTAATAGACTGACTAAATGTTGTTGCATATAATAACTAGGCTAGGGACACATATAAAAGTGGCATGTGGCAATTACTTCTGAGGGCATGCTTTGCCAAACTGCAATGCGTTATTTGCACTTTGTAGATTTCATAAATTTTGCACCTACCATTTTTGCTAAAAACCGCAATATTTCTTTAATATGAATGTCTTTTCATGGTAATAGTTGTTGATGGCACGGTATTGCAAAATTATGGGTGTTTTGCTATATGCCATCTGAGAAATGAGTTATGTGCCTTGAATGTAGTAAACAGACACCAGTAAAATGAGCAAAATGCTGAGGTTTAATTGAAGTGTTTTATTGTGCCTACTATTTATTTTACAACTAATGGGGTTTGTCAGAGAGAAAGATTTATAGATGATCCTATATTGCTCATGAGCTAAAAGATTTAAATACTTAATATTGAAGTTTCACACAAGTAGATTGCTTTCAGATTTTTTTTATAAATTTTATGTTCAAGAGTGACATGATGATCATATACAAATGATCCCCTGGGATGGGGCCTAATTTGACTCCAGGGCTATAATTCAAATAATCGTGTAGGTCCGCAAGATAAAGATCCACGAGATGAAACTCAATACAAAATATCAAAGGCCTGAACCTTTTAGTTTCAGACAAGAATGTCTTAAAGTTTTTTTTTTTTTTTTCTCCTTATAAATCTATGTAAAATAAGTGACTCCCGGGGCAGTTTTTGACCCCAGGGCTATAATTTAAAAAATCTTCATAAAGGTCTATTAGATGAAGCTACATGCCTGATATCCAAGGCCTAGACCATCTAGGATCAGACGGAGATTTTAAATGTTTTCCCTATGTGAGTCTATGTAAAACAAGTGATCCCACTGGGCGGGGCCGTTTTCGACCATAGGGCTATAATTTTATTAGTCTTAGTATGAACATCATTTCATAATAGGTGTTGATTGAATGTTATTGCAAAATTATGGGTATGTTACTAAATGCCATCTGAGACATGAGTAATGTTCTTTTGAATGTAGCAAACAGATACCAGTAAATAAGAAAAATGTTGAAGTTGTATTGAAGTGTTTGAATTCATTAATGTGCAAATATAAGCTGAATTCTGGTATCTTCAACTCATAAATGTGACGGTATATTAGTATAAAAATGTCAGAATAACTCTAAAAACTATTCAGTAATAAACAATGTTTCCTAAACAAAGTTTAAAACAATGAACATTTAAGTTTTAGCAAGTGGAATATGACAACATCTAAGCACAGAGAAGTAGAATAAGATGCAGTGGCATCAAAATGAAGAGTCTTTGAAGCGAAATTAATAGACAACTTTTTCCTAAATAATATGAAACATTAAACAACCAGACTACAATAGACAGAATATGGAACCAGCTGAGTATAGATAAATAAATTCCTTTTCAAAAGAATGTAAGAATATTGTGCTCACTCACAGTCCAACGTCGTCATCGTCGTCCGTTTGTCCGTCTGTCTGTCCACAATTTCTTTAACATCTCCTCCTAAACCACTGAGCCAGTTTTAACCGAATTTCACAGAATTGATCACTGGGTGGTACTGACTGAAAATTGTTCGAAGATTTGGAATCCATGCCTTATTCTGGCAGCCATGGCAACCACAAGAAACAAATGGAGATCTTCTTGTCAAAAATCACAGAACGATCTCAGTATATTTTGGCATAAATGTGCCTATGGTAACCTTCTTCAAGGATTGTTCAAGCTGTCATGGTTCATAAAAAAACATCGTCGCCAGGGGTGGAGCTTATTTCCCTGTATAAAACTGAATACATAAGAAAACTTTATTGGGCCTATTTCAATATAAATTAGCAGAAATGTGTCTTTGATGACCATCTGCCAAGATTGATTGATCAGTTGTCAAAAACACGGCCGCCGGGGAATGTGGCTTATTTTTCCTATATATATATATATAATATATATATATATATATATATATATATATATATATATATATATATATATATATATATATATATATATATATATATATATATATATATATATCAAAAATCTTCTTCTCAGAAATCATTGGACCGATTTGACTTTAACTTAGCAGAAATGTTCCTTTGATGACCATCCACCAAGGTCAAGCTGTCGTAATTCGTTAAAAATAACTCCGCCTGGGTCTGGGGCTTATTTTCCTTTTATATCTATATAGAAAATTAAAAAAATCTTCTTATCAGAAACCATTCGACCAGTTCCTGTATAATTTGGCAGAAATGTTCCTTTGGTGACCCTCTATCAAGATTGTTCAGTCCATCATAATATGTCAGAAAGCACGGCCACCAAGAGGCGGGATCGACTTACTTTTCCTATATATCTGTATGGAAAATATTTTAAAAACCTTCTTGTCCGAAATCACTGGACGGATTTCAATATAATTTGGCAGAACTGTTCTTTTGGTCACCCTCTACCAAGATGGCTCAAGCCATCATGCCTTGTCAAAAGACATGGCCGCTAGGGGTTGGGGGCATGGTGAAGTGGGGGAGCGGGGGGGGGGGGGGGAGTGGTGCGTAGCTTTATTTGCTTGCTATCTAAGAAAATTAATAATCTAATCACCAGAAACAGCCCGACCAAGTTCAGTACAATTTGACAGAAATGTTTCTTTAGTGATATTAACGAAAGATTGTTGAAAAAGATGTAAAGCCTCTTCCTCTTATGATCGTGTATGGATGTTTTAAATAGACTCATATAGGCAAAACTTTAAAAAATAATGTATAAAACTAGAAACCAAGATTGTTGAAATTATAGCCCTATGGTTGAAAATGGCATCACCCGAAGAAAATCTTTTAAAATCTTGTCTGAACCTAGAAATTCAAGGCTTTGGATATTTGGCACGTTAGTTCATCTTATAGGCCTTTACCAAGAGTGTTCAACTTATAGCCCTGGATTAAAAAAACGGCACTGCCCCAGGAGTCACTTATTTTACAAACGCTAATATAAAAACTTTCAAATCAAGTCTTCCTGTCTGAAACTAAAAGGCCTAGGCCTTTGATATTTGGTGCATAGCTTCATCTTGTGGACCTACAAGCTCATTTGAATTTTTGTCCTGGGATCAAATTAGGTCCCATCCCAGAGGATCATTCGTATAGGACCATCGTGTCACTCTTGAACATAGAGTTTATACACAAATCTTAAAGCAATCTACTTGTGTGAAACTTCAATATTAAATAAAAACTCTGTTCTCAGGTGAGGGATATAGGACCATCATGGTCCTCTTGTTTATGTATTTGTAATGCAACTAAAAATTTCTCCCTGGCAAGCCCCATTAGTGGCAAAATAGATATCAGGCACAATAAAACACTTCAATTAAACCTCAGCATTTTTTTCTTATTTTACGGGTGTCTATTTGCTACATTCAAGGGCACATGTCTCAGACGGCATACAGCAAAACACCCATTATTTTGCAAGACCATCCCATCAACAACTACTATCATGAAAGGACATTGATTTCTGTTCAGGTTTAAAGAAATGTTGTGGTTTTTAGCAAAGACGGTAGATGCAAAATCTATATAAAAATCTATCAAGTGCAAATTATGCATTGTAGTTTAGCAAAGCAAGCCCTCAGAAATAACTGTCACATGCCGCTTTAATATGTGTCTATAGCCTAGTTATTATATGCCCTAACATTTAGTCAGTCTATTTAAAGAAGATAGGAGGTTGCATATTTAGTCTCTTAGACAAGACAGGTGTGGGATTACCCAACCCGCATTTATGTTATGCTACTCATTGAACCAAAGCTTCGATTAGCAAATAATTTCAGGAATAGAGGCCCTCATATAAGGCTACTTGACAACAAAAAATAATTGAAATCCCTTTGTACAAGGAAAACAGGCTTATGGCAATTCCCCCCGCCGCCTTTCCTCATTATATTAACCCTTGCCCAAGCTTTTTCTGAAACGTATTCAAGTTGCTTACGCCAGGAACAAACCTTTGAAAAATACAGAGCTAAATGCTTATAAGCGTCAACTTCTTTTACTGGTTGATCCTGCATGTTGACCAATGGATGCCAGGCTTGACAATGTTTTCGAGAAATAAGAAGAGATTCAGTTTTTAAATCGTTAAAAGTAACTAAACATCTTTCATCCCAAGCTTACACTTTCGCTAGATTAGTGTTAAAATATCTGCTGCAACTTCCGAATTTTCAAAATTAACGTATACTCGTTTTGGTGATTGCATTGAATATGAAAGTAGAACATATGAAAGTAGAACATCTTCGAGGGGGGATAATTTACCCTTACACGTGTCACCTCTTACAAGATCTGTGTCAGTGTCTAAAAAGAGCCGCAAGTTCGTAACATTCTGGTGCTTGTTTTGAAGATTTCAGAGGGACAGCAAGTAATGTACTGACCATTAGAACTAAAAGAAACAAATTATGGACTGTAGAACATTAATGTTTGCTAAAATGTACAAAATACATTAGGGAAATTGAATGGCATTCTAAAGCTTTTTAGCAAACATTTTTATGCACCGAAAATAAATCTATGAAAAACATTTCCCTACAGACGAAAATGACTTCGTCACTTAAACATGTGGGCTACCGTATTTACCCTAAATATTGAAAAAACCTTAATATCTTACCATGCATGTTTGAAGTGGTCGAGTCATACAATGCAGCATACTGAACAGTGTGTTTTCAGAATAGGAAAGCAAGCAAGTAGTTACTGTATCATTCATTAGATTGGCCCTCGTTCGATTGATCAGATTAGTTCAAAATACAATGCCACCTAAATAAACACTAAATAGTATATTCTTGCATAAAATTCTATGAACATAGCTGTTTGAAGCTATGCTTAAATGGGCTAGAAGTCGTGTTCAAACAACAAAACCCATGTGCAAATCATGAAATTCACATGCTGTTTGAACATGGGTTTTGATCTTTTGAAATCACAAGAGGGGCCTTGCTTTGTTCATGTTACGTTGAGGGACGTAACGTTGTTGCCCTGAACGTAGCATTGTAAGATTTTATGATTACGTCAGAACGTCTTTGCAACGTTCTAAACTAGCCGCCATCTTGGTTTTACGGTCGCACTGGAAGAGTTTATATGGAGTTTTGGGGCGTTTTTCGTCACCGTTCGCCGTTGGAATTGTAAGTTATGCAAGAATAAGATCATCCATGGTTATTTCATTGCAATAACATTTGCCGGGTCCCTCAGAAGATATTTGAACACTCGGCCTAGCAGTCTCGTGTTCAAACAGCTTCCTCGGGACCCGGCAAATGTTAGTGCATGAAAAACCATGGGTGATCCCTATAGATGATGTCAAGGTAGGTCCAAAATCACATAACATAGCTTACAAATAACACAAAAAGAAAGAGCAAACAAACCAAGACAGATAGTACACAGTCCACAAACCAAAGAAAAGCACAGCAACCAGCTCACTCTTATCCAACAAGGTGATTACAGTGCTAAACAGGATCCACTAAACACAGCAATAAGACAACAAACTGGACAAACACGAAAAAGCCCCCACAGCGAGTAACCACAAGGCCACACAAATAAAAATAACACCATCGCCTTAGAACGGTCAATAGTAAAACATACCGGGGGGGGGGGGGTCAATATAGGGATCAAACATGGTTTTTCATGCATTAACACTCACCAGGTCCCGTGGGAGGTGTTGAAAACCGAGGCCGGAAATCATGTTCGATCGCTATGTTTTGCATAAAAACTGAAAACATTTGCTACATTTCGCGCTGTTTCTTGCACTATTTTGTTTCACCTTTTCAACGATGTTCCGCAAAAGCAATTTTCACAGACTATGCTCGTTCTAGGGCAGGCAGTACACATCTCGTAACGGCAGCAAATCTGTGACCCCGGTACGATCATATTGAAAGTTGCGTAGCCTTGCATTAACAGCGCGTGAATTGTCTTGTTAATACAAGGTTTTTCGCCGGTTAATGCACGGCTGTTAATAACGTGCGACACTGCTTTTTATGCAATAATCGATTTTACTGGTGCTAAATCTCCAAAAATACAAAATGATTGTTCGGCTCGCATAGTGGCTCCCTAACTCAATCAATGAAACATCACAGAAAAAAAAGAAAGAAAAAAAAACGTGTTAACCAAATCAGAATACTGTGATGAAACAAACATGAGGTCTCGAGGTCTCGTGGTATTCACTTCAGAACAACGTTGACCGGCATCTCAATCGTTGTTCGCGAGCAACATTAAAAGTTGAAAACATTTGCTACATTTTGCGTTATATATTGCACTGTTTTGTTTCGCCTTTTCACTGATGTCTCGCGAACGTAATTTCCAAATTTCCACGGACTATGTTCGTTCTAGGGCCGGGCAGTACACGTCTCGTGGCGGTTTCAAATCTGTGGCCCCAGTATGAGCATATTGAAAGTTGCGTAGGCGTGCATTAACAGCGCGTGAATTGCCTTGTTAATACAAGGCTTTTCGCCGGTTAATGCACGGCTGTTTATAACGTGCGGCACTGTTTTTTATGCAATAATATTGAATACTGTCCAACCTCAATAACTCGAACATCTTTGTGACCATGTAAATTTGTTCGAGACATAGCTAGTTCGAGCCATTAAGGGTTAATCATAACGCCATGTCAGGAGGCAAAATGATATAATTTAGAAGTGTCTTTTCGATCTTCTATATAATAATGGTATACTGTTTGTACTCATTAGAATTGCCTTGATGAGGCGATTCTAATGAGTACACACAACATACACTTCATGATAAAAAAAAAGAAAATTTCCCAAAGATATCCATAAATATATGTTGTCTTGGACTATCAATAGAATTTCCAAGGGACCCCAAAACAAGTTCCAATTATCCATGGTAAATGAGCTACCTTTGTTCGAGTAATTGAGGTTTTACTGTCAGCTGTTCATGAAAAAGAAGCTGACTGTATTTGTTCCTTATCGGGCAGATTTATACTTGAGAAGTGATGCTATTTCTCAAAAGATCATATTAAAACCTTGCCAACAAGATATTTAAGCCAGGGTATTGACATTTTAAGGCAGCGTATTGACACTTGGTTTAGGTTTAATTAAACTGTCATAAGATCTTTTTCTCTTGTCAATTGTCTTTAGTTTCAGTAATCTGTCTTAAGTAGCGAGTATATTGTTAAAGGTGCAGTATTTCACAAATACATTTTCTGAACTTTCAATTTGTTTTTAACAGTTATATGTTATTAGTTTTGTGTGCAGATTTTGCACAACGTATCATACAAAAGTATGAACGAAGATACCTAGGAAATGGTACAATCACAAAGCGCAGCCTTACGGAGGCATCAAAAGAAGGAGAGACGAGGAACGATCAATGACAAAACAAACTTGGTAGATATGAAACCAAAGACGGTCGAACAAAGAGGAACTGCAGCTGTGGAATCGCCTTGAAACGGTCAGTAGAAAAACTACTGGCGGCTAAAACCGGTTCGTCACGAAAACATGGCTAAAAATATTGACCCTCTTTAAACCCCACTTTTAAATAGTAAAACGGGGGTGTACATTGGGTATGCATTATTTTTCTTATTTCTGCTCAAAAACAAAGATTGTGGGTACTCGTTAGAACCGCCTCGCCGAGGCGGTTATAACGTGTACCCACAATCTATGTTTTGAGCAGAAATATGAAAAATACCAGTTGTTTTTTTTTTTTTTTTTGTTTTTTTTTTTTGTTGTTGTTGTTTTTGTTTTGTTTTTTTTTTTATCTGAAAAATTTTCAGTTTTTGGAGGTGAAATTTTCTATATATTTGAATAGGCGTGTTTTTGTAATGTTACTCGCGCAAAACCTGGCCCTTAATACTGATGCAGTTCCAAATTACATATTGTGCGGTCCGCAAAAGGGTCTTCTTCCTCATCAGTGAAACATTACAGTGAAACACACATGATCGCAAACATTTTGATGAAACAAAGCAAAGTGATCAATGGCGATCTGAAGCCAAAACACAAGAAAACAACAAACTTCAACAACATATTTAGAAGGGAGACATATTCAGTACAGAGAAAAGCAATTTGAAAGTTATTAACCATAAATGGGTTAACAACCATGCACGCAGTTTGCTGCCAGCTCCCCATTCTTGTAGCGTGTAACCATCGTTTTGGATTGTTCCGAAAAATCAGGTTTGCCAACAACGATCTGAATTTAGAGACTCCGTCACCATTAAATTCAGATTCGACAGACTTTCTTCCAGTAGTTGTTTTGTTTTGTTTTTTTCAAACCAACATTATATTTGATCATAAATTCAGACTGTTGGCGATAAAACTTCTGATAACATTAGCCCTGCTTAGCAGGTTAGCAGTTTTGTTGTTGTTGTTGTTGTTGTTTTTTTTTTTTTTTTTTTTTTTTTTTTACTTTTTTTTTTCCATGATTAAAATCATCGACTTGACTACATGCTCCACCGAAACGAATTAACTGAGAAATATATATGTAGCATCTCTATCCAAGGCTCGAGGGACATCTCTATCCAAGAATAAAACATTTACAATATCAAAATCAAAGTCTTCCCGATTGTCATCAAATTCAGTACGGATTATGTCATTAGATATTGATAAACTTAAATCCAGAAACGGTTCTCGGGTATCAGAGGTATTAGTGAAGTTGTTTTGGTCTATAAAATTTTCTGATGTGGTTTTAAATCTAAATATTTCCGTGCATTCAGTTTGTCTTCATATGATTTTCCCACGCTTTGTACAAGCATAAACTGATTAAAGATATTGAGGACGGAGCCATCAAAGCAACTACTCAAACTAAACAGTTTGCTAATATCAACCAGCCTCGGTGGCTCAGTTGGATGCGCCGTCCGACAGGAGACCAGGAGGTCGCGGGTTCAACCCCCACCAAGGTCGGCAACATTCTTTCGAGGAGATTGATCATGAAATATTTTCTACGATCATTCTTTCCCTTCCGCTGATTCAAGAAGGGCAGTTGTCAGTTTCTGGCGAAAGAATGTGCACAATACTGGTGTATCGCTTAGAGGACTAATCCTGCCCAGTAAACGTGTGGTTAGGTAAACTGACCGCGATCGACATGACCCCATTGGGTTGACTGGGCCGTAAAACCTCAACACAAACAAAACAATATCAACCGCAGAATTGCCTGAATTATAACTTCTTATCAATTCTGACATCAAAGCAGGCAAAATGCACATCAGACAAAAGTCAAGAGTGGAACTATTTACAATGAAAACATATTCGTATGGAACCAACCCTGTGCTCTGTAAATTTTAGCAGTCAGTTGCATATATATGGAATTACAACACGGCGAATCGTGATACAAGGTCCGCAAAATGATCGATTGTTTTGGTGTTCGTATTACTGACAATTTCTAGGAACGCGTAGTTTTGTCTGCCATAAAGAGATACTGTTTTAACCCATTTATGCCAAGTCGGATCTTCTACCACAACACTTTTGACAGGTACTTTTCCAAAATAAGGGGTGTCTTTTTAGTTTTTATTATTACCACGGTTTACAGAAATTCGTGTATTTAATGCAAACAGTGCAGAACCTGATCAGACGCCGCGTTCTGACGCGTTTGATCTGAGTCTACACTGTTTGCTAATGTCCCTTTTATGGGACGCTAGGCATAAATAGGTTAAGAAGTTATTTACACCGACAATTAGGTTCAATTCATTTATGCCTGAAGTTCCATAAATGGGACATTGGCAAATAGTGAAGACACAGATCAGCCGCAGAAATCTACATTGTTTCCATTAATTACAGGCATTTCAATAAAATATGGTTATAATAATAACTGACAAGACACCCCTTAAACTGAAAATGGACTGGTCCAAAGAGTTCAGGTAGAAGAGTCCACTCAGCATAAATGGGTTAATATGCGTCATTACTCCTCAAATTGTCAGCTAATACTTCAAGATACTAATAATGAAAATGCTTAACCCTTAAAGTGTCAATCACAACTGCAGCAGACAACAATTTGATTATTTGTATTTTTATTTTTAAAATAATACTTGACATTTCAGTTCATGTGACTCGTCTGCCGAATTTCACGTGAAATTTCAAGACTTATTTTCCTCTGAAAAATAAACAAAAAAAAAAAAAATAGTATGTCGTCTGCTACAGAAATGGTTGGTATTACACGTAAGTGCTCTAAACAGTTACAACGGAATTTATACACAGAAAACAAATCACCTCATTAGAACAGATAATGTGTCCACATGCAAGGGAAATTGGTTATTGATAAGTGAGTCAGCAGACCGTAAAGATTTACAAATGGTGTTCACTCTATCAGACATAGACCTTTTAATTTCTAATGTTACAAATATTACACGAAATTCTGAGAATTATTAGGCGCGGCTAGGAAAGAAACGAAAAGAAACCCATAAGGCATCATTCCAGCTGCCCAGTCATGTACACACGGTGAATGTTTTCCGTTCCATATACAATTTAGCTCAAACATTCTGTAAGCAGAATCAGCAAATAAGAAGCACTGGTATTTGTCTTTCACAAAAAAAATTTGGCTCAACTTTTCATTCATAGGCAATTTGAATGACAAACCTTATTTTTCTGTGTTTGGAGGCAATTTAAATGAAACTTTATTATATGTGAAAAAAATATTTTCTTAATATGTCGTAACTTATAAAAATATATCGTACAGTATCTAATATTAATACTCTCTCTCTCTCTCTCTCTCTCTCAATTTTAATTATGAGTCGAGAGAAAATTTTGATCCGTTGTGTATGTATCACATATCGACTCTCCGTGGAAATAATGCCAACATTTTGCTATTTTTAGTCTCATTTATTTTGAGCGTGATTACTTAATCATGACACAAATTACATAACATAATTGGACACGTCTAATACACATTATTGTATATATTTTTTGTATTGTTTTCTATGTACTTTGGAGTTAAAATAATGAATTTAATTTGTTGTTTCAGAGCAGCTTGGGATAACCAAGAACACGAGTATAGAAGAAAATGAAAGCCATTACAGTGTATTCCCAGCAAACACATAAGGTCAGCACAACGTCATTACAACGTCGCTGCAACGTCACGTTACTGAGTTGTAAGTTATGATAAGGACCCTCTTTCCGCGTTGGAACCTAAAGTTCCACTATCAGAGTACCTGTTTCCAACATATATTAACACTTAAATCGTTTAGCGAAATTATAGCATACGACATTACGAAAACACGCCTTTTCAAATATACTGAAAATTTTACTACCAAACATTGAAAATTTTCAGTCGAGGCGGTTCTAACGGGTACCATAATCTATGTTTTGAGCAGAAATAAGAAAAAGAATGTTTACCCCTGTAAACCCCGTTTTACTATATAAAAGTGGGGTTTAATGGGGTCAAAATTATATAGGCATGTTTTCGTGATGATATTTTATTGTTATTATTATTATTATTATTATTATTATTAAGACTTGACATTCATATGAAGACGATTCACAATTATTATAAGACCTGGCATTCATACGAAGACGATTGACATAAAATACCAAGTCTTATATTCTCTGCAAAAATAAAAAAAGAAAATAAAACTGTTTGCTGCAGTTTAAATCAGAAATAAGCACCACTGTTATATTTAATGAAATTTTGTTCGAATTAGCACTTAGAGAAAATGAAGAAGAAAATGTTCTGGTTATATATATATATATATATATATATATATATATATATATATATATATATATATATATATATATATATATATATATATATATATATATATACTGGTTGACATTTCATAAACGTCAGTCGTGATCTTTCTCTGTTAGATAGTACTGGAGAGCAAATTCTTATCTGTGCGTCGTCTTTAGTGTGCCTGTTCACAGAGCAAGATAAGGCATATTTTTAACTAAGCTGTGATATATTGTGATATATTGATATTTTTATTTTTTTATATTTTTCTCCACGAAAATAATGTTATGGGTACTCATGAGAAGTGCCTTGCTGAGGTGCTTCTAATAACTCACACAATAAGTTGTTGTTTTTTTTTTTTTGTTTTTGTTTTTTCTGGAGTTGGGGTGCTGGCAGAGCGGGAAATGAGAAGATTATTTACCCAAAAGCCATTCTTATCTGATTCTATGGTGTATTTTGTTTAATAATGGTTGCCTATTCATAGCTCCAGATATGTTTTTTTTTTTTTTTTTTTTTTTTTGTTTGTTTTTTTTTTATCAAATGAAATATATCGACAATTTTCTTACATGTTGTTGGTACCTCAGGTTGGTACTAGCTAATGCGCTTCTAATGAGTACCACAACACATGTTTTCGTGGAGAAGTAAGAAAACTACAGTCGAACCTCAATGGCTCGAATACCGATGGCTCGTTTACCATGGCTAATTCGAACTGGTTTTTGAGTCCCAACGAAATTCTTCCGATAGCTCAAGAAAACAAATATTTAGGGAAATTTTCTTATTTCATCATGAAATTGTATGTTGTTTGTACCCATTAGAATTGCCCCATCAATGCGATTCTAATGAGTACACTCAACATACAATTATTGTGTTGAAAAGAAAAAAACATCCCTAAATTATCGCCATTTGCTTCCTGACTTGGCATCATAACCCTCAGTGGCTCGAACCACCCATGTCTCGAACAATTTTCTATGGTCCCAAAGATGTTCGAACCATTGAAGTTCGACTGTATTTACCTGATACCCACCTCTTCTTATCTGAATTTATGGTCTATTATTCTATTTTTAGGTTTCAAGGAGAGCCCTCAAAGAGTTACGTATGTGAATTTTACAACCCACTATATCATATCATTGTTACACGACAAATACGGAATAAACCAATATCGAGATGTTTGAATTACGATATTCTAATTATGGTAATCCCTCTATATTGCTAGCTCATCATTTGAAATCTGAAAACCAATAGGAAAACAATTTATGTATTAGAGAAGAGTTAATTGTCTTCCTGACACCTGATCGATGTTGGGCCTGAAGGAATATGAGCTTCTTGATGAGAAAACGACTCTTATGACATATACGAACAATAAAGGCCCAGATAAGGCTGCGTGTTCTGATGAACATTACGTGTTTCGTCCTATCTACATTTAAGCTTTAGCATTCTGGGCCCGGTTGTTCAAAGCGTCGTTAGCTTAACGAGCTCGTTAAGGGTCATTTCGTTAACTCTTTTAGCGGATTCAATACACAATATTCTGATATTTTTTGCTGAAAAAAATGTGAGTAGCTTTTGCACTGCAAAAGCTACTCACATTTTTTCAGCAAAAAATTTCTGCGATGTAAATTTTAACGAATCGTTAGCTAACGACATTGTTAGCTTTGAACAACTGGGCCCTGTAGGTTAAACTATGAAATTAGTCATACTTTCTTATTTTTCAAAGAACTATAGCTTGACATTAAATTCAAATTGTCTCGAATTGAGAGCTGACATTTCATTCATATCATTACCTTGGGAGACAATTTGAATGAAATGACAAGCCTTATTTTATATGAAAACAAATATTTCTTTTAAAAACTAACCAGATAGTAGATTCCACTTGACAAAAATGTAAGTAGAAGCACTGAAGTTAAAACATTTGGCTAGACCTGATTAGTAGGTTGTTATGAGTCTTCGATATACTCATGTGGTAAAATAGGGTTTTGAACATCTGGACTACAATCAGTAAAGCGAAACACTGGACTGGCGAGTGGTTTCAAAAACTTGTTTGCATCTTCCAAACGATTATCGCAAAGCTGTCTCGTGTGACCTCCCATTAGAGAGCAGCCGTTATAAAGGACTTGATGTTAGATCGAATAAATTACATCAACAAGTATTAATTTATATAGAATTTATAAATAATATCAACGCAGTAAACATATTTTCTTTATATCAAAAACAGGCATACATAAATTTCATTTGAATAGGCCGCCATCTTGATTGTGCCAAAAGAAAGCTTGCATCACGAAAATATGCCTATATAATATTAACCCCCTCAAACCCCACTTTTATATAGTAAAACTGGGGTTTACAGGGTATACATTATTTTTCTTATTTCTGCTCGAAAACATAGATTGTGGGTACTCGTTAGAAAGGTCCTCGGCAAGGCGGTTCTAACGAGTACCCACAATCTATGCTTTGAGCAGAAATGTGAAAAATATCAGAGTTTTTTATCTGAAAATGTTCAGTTTTTGGAGGTGAAATTTTCTATCTATTTGAATAGGCATGTTTTCGTAATGAGAATAGTTTGGGGATGATCGCTACCCTCCGCCGAAAACTGTCACAAACGAACGGACAATTTGCTTTTTGCTTTGCAAGTGACTGAAAACGTTTCATTTTACTGAACGCAACCCCTAATAACGTCATGTAGACCATGTCAAAGCAAAACATTACGAAAACACGCCTATTCAAATATATTGAAAATTTCACCACCAAAAACTGAAAGTTTTCAGATAAAAATTCTGATGTTTTTTTTTTTTTTTTGTTTTTTTTTTTTTTTTTTTCACATTTCTGTTCAAAACATAGCTTGTGGGTACTCGTTAGAACCGCCTCGCCGAAATAAGAAAAATAGTGTATGCCCCTGTAAACCCCAGTTTTACTATATAAAAGTGGGGTTTACGGGGTCAAAATTATATAGGTATGCTTTTGTGATGGGGGATTAGTGCAAATGTGTATTCACTCTGTGCAATTACGTACAGAAACGCAATATACTGTAAAATCTACAAGGGTAAAGCGAAGCTCTTCACCTGTCCTTGCGAGAAGGCCTCACCCATTTTAGACTGAATAAAGACCCATACACTGTATATTGGAAGAGTCCCATTTCAATTTTAGATATGTCTGGCAGGCTATATATGTGATCTAGATATTCCTAGAGAAAAATAGCTAAACTATTTATAAACAGTGGAGACCCTGATCAGACGGCGTCTGATCTGGGGCTACACTGTTTGTCAGTTACTCTTTTGAGGGGTTTCTAGACTAAAAAGGGTTAATGAATGCGCATTCACAAAATACAGAATAGACTAGAATAAAATTCACCCCTATGGACCACCTCGGACACACAGAATATCACAGTATTATACAATAAATAAAAGTAAGCATAATAACAATGACCAAATAAAAAAAATTAACCATATCAATTTAAAAAATAAAACTTTACACACATATACAGTCGGACTTCATTGGTTCGTACATCTTTGGGACCACAGAAATTTGTTTTAGACATGGGTTGTTTGAGCGACTTAGGGTTAATTACAGCGCAAAGTTAAGTGGCAAATATGGCATTTTCTAACTCTATTAAATAATGGTTTGTTGAATATACTCATTATAATCACTTTGATGAGGCTATTCTAACGAGTTGACACAACATACATTCCCATGATGAAATAAGAAAATTTCGCTAAAACATCCCTAAATATTTGTTTTCTTGAGCTATCGGACGAACTTTAGGGACTCGAAAACGAGTTCGAATCAACCATGGTAAACGTACATTGAAGTTTTACTCTATGTGTCAAAGTAGAATAAAGGCAAAAAAATATCATGGAAACGCTAATAGGAAAACCCCTTGTTGGCATCTTTATATATCAATATGTATTGAATTGTTGTGTGTTTTATGCAGAATTAACCATTTGTTGTTTAAATATTAACCTCAAAACAATTAAATAATCTTCGTCTGAATTCTAATATTCTGCATGATTTCCTCCACTATAAAACAAAAAGGGGTTTTCAGTGTTTCAAGTATGATAGAATGAAACGAAATTATAATTGTTTTTGTTCCGAATCGGACGGAATGAAACAAAATTATAGATCTATTTGCTCCGCATCGGACAGTTATTTCAGGAATGAATACAATAATGTATTCCTATAAATAAATCGAACATTGGGAGTGTTCTAGTAAGAGATTACGGTCAAATGCAATGTCGTGACAATACTGTGTTACCCAATACAACACAACAGACAAGATAAATGTCGATTTCTATTGATGTTCCGCTATCTCTATCTATGACGTCATCACTGTCCTTTGAAAGACTGGTACACATTGATACAGCAACAGTTACGCATCCACGTCATCAAAATGCATGGATAGTCCTGATCTGCGTTCAGAAGTGCAAGTTACTTTCGAGTGTTTTACCCTGGACCCATGCTCCTATTGGCGCTCGTCATTAGGTACAGGGATCCAGAGAAACCGTTCACTATCACTTTGCACAACTGAACGCAGCCCTGGCGATTTAGACATCATTCTAACGTGGAAGACAACTTTTGTGACTTCTTGTTTGTATAATTGCAGACAAATACACTTCTGAAAATGGGTGTGCTCTATAAGGAAATAATTTGCTCCTTCCTTATAGAGTACATAACTTTTCAGCAACAGGCAAAAACTATTTTGACAGAATGATTTACCCTGAAAGTGTGTCTATTTCCCGTAATAGCAACAATTTACATTCCTACCAATGTTGTTTGAGCCGGGTCATGGTAAATGGTGTCTTCGGTACAGGTGCGGATTGAAAATCCCTGATCCATCTCCTTTCCCACATTATCATTAATGGTATTTAGTGTTCATTAAGAGAATAAGTGAATATAAGCACAAGCTCCAACTGGATGGATGAATATGTCCCGAACACCCCACCAGCCCTACACTATGTAAAAAGCGCGGTTCATTTGTGTTTCAACCACTTTTAGTCTGGAGACCCCACCCCCTAAAGGGTTACTGGCAAACAGTGGAGACCCAGATCAGACGCCTCAGAATGCGGCGTCTGATCAGGGTCTTCACCATTTGGAAATGGTTTAGCGATTTGTTCTCTAGGGAATATCTAAATCACATAGCCTGACATATCTAGCATTGAAATTTGACTCTTCCAATATATAGTGTGGGGGAGTTTATTCAGTACCGGCTGTTGTTTCAGATACGCATAATAGAAAGTTAATTCTAACACAAAGACGCTAATGCTAATTGCGTTTCGGCAAACAATTGTAATTCTGATAGGAGGCTTTGTTGGTAGCTGTAAAGGTCAACCGCTTTAACTAATTGGTACTTGTAATGTGGACAATTTCAGTTTGTGACAGAATTTATTCTAAGCAATAAATGTGTCTATATATATATATATATATATATATATATATATATATATATATATATATATATATATATATATATATATATATATATATATATATTATTTTTTTATTTGGGTTTTACGGCCCTTTCAAGAATATTTCACTTATATCGAGCCGATCGTTCAACAAAGGTGGGCGAAAACCGGAGAACACGGGGAAAAACCACCTGACTATCCGTAAGCAGAACTTGGCTTTCCCACATGTGATCCGAGCGAGGCTCGAACCACAGCAGTGAGAAAACTAATGGGTTTAGAATCAACTCTCCTATCCACTAGGCTACGGGAGCCCGCACGATGTATCCATTTTGGGTTACATTCTATGATTTTAAGGAAGAGATGCCACCAAACATTCAGTTTCACAGACACCAATAAACAAATAAATAAATGTAGACAGACATATAATCATGTAATCATGTTTTGTCAATACCATATCCCTGAATAGTAATGCTACAGTGTTTAATTTGGTCAATATGAAGTTCAAGTCAAATATAAGATGGAACAAATTTTATGCTTCAATAAAGTTTTGCTAGCCACCCGCCCAAAAGATTACCCTGTATAACCATGTTACTATGTATTTCAAGTGGACGGAGCTTGAACAACATAGTTTTGTAAGATATTGTGTTGCCTGCAGTATATTAACTCATTGTAGATTGAATAGACTCTCCCACTCTATATATTGGAATAGTCCAATTTCAATTTAAGATCGTCCGGCTCTGGGATTTAGATATTCCTAGAGAAAATGGCTAAACCATTTACAAACAGTGAAGACTATGATCTGACGCTATGTACTGCTGCGTCTGATCTGGTTCTGTCCTGCTTGCCAATACCCGTTGACTACAATGTGTTAAATGCAATGCACCATTATTAGTAATCCGGGATTAGGCGGAACGATTATTTTTCTCTCTGGAATATTCCCTTCAGAGCGAGGACAGTTTTTTTTTTTTTTTTTTTTTTTTTTTTTTTTTTGTCAAATCCAACACAAATCCTCTGCCCCAGGTGTCTTTTTTCCATGTTCTGTTTCCAGTAAAATAAATAATAGACAACGAGGAAATTCTAAATGGATTCAGCCCAAAAAAAATGTGGTTGTTAAACAACTGTCTTTACAAACTTTAAAGCCATACTACACGCTTTACAAAGTTTTGTTGAAAGTGAAAAAATACCACAGAGACTGTTTTGTGGTAGGAAGAATCAGCATGCAGCTTTCATTTATTCTAGTGATACTGACAAATTCGGTTTTACTTTAAAAAAGAATCAAATTACTAAACGTGCTACTGGGAGCAGTTTCCTAAAATTCGATCGGCCTCTAGAACTGATTGGGATTTAGCTGAAATTAAAAAAGCCACACATAAAAACATTATGATACACACCTATTCAAATATATTGAAAATTTCACCACCAAAAACTGAAAATTTTCAAATTAAAATTCTGATATGTTTCATAAATTTGCTCAAAACATAGATTGTGGGTACTCGTTAGAGTACCCACAATCTATGTTTTGAGCAGAAATAAGAAAAATAATGTATATCCCTGTAAGCCCAAGTTTTTTCTATATAAAGGTTGGGTTTAAAGGGGTCAAAATTATATAGGTATGTTTTCGTGATGAGTATACAAATTTGTTTGCAAAATGTAATCTGAAAGCAGAAAGCCATCTGTATTAATGCAACCGTTTCTGATACTGGATATCCCCTTCTCGGATTTAAAATATTTTCAGTGTCAAAAATCATATATCAATAGTAATATCATATTTGTAAAATCCTTTTCGGTACCCAATAGCCCCTTTTCGGTGGCTTGAGTTTACACTTTTAACCCAACATGGTAAATTTGGCGCGTTTTACTGAATTATTCATAATTCGATTGTACTCAATATGATTAAAATCTCATTTTTTCAAAGTTTTTAAGTTTTCTGTGGTATTTATTCGTTATTTATAGCATCAGAATGTTTAAGGCTAATATGTATAAATGCAGAATTTAGCTTTATCAGGGAACTATTAATTAAGTTGCTATTAGGTTGGCAGTACATGTAACAGGAAAACGAAATATCGAAATGTGGTATGTTAAATCTGGTGGCGGTTTGGCAACCGCCCCACAAAACTGACATTTAATATCTTTTTCATCATAAGCATTTTCATTGCTGTTATGTAACCTCATCTACAATAGTTCCATAGGGACTGTATATGGGTGCATATGCAAATAGTTAAGCTAATGCAATTACCTATCAATGTGACCCTGTCTATTTTGTTTGGGAAACACACTTTCTGCATATCCGTGGCACTGTCGGGACACCACTGAGTGAAAATCACGACCCTTAATGCCCGCTAGATCCCCGTTACCCAGGTCTCATTGGGGCCAGATTTGCAATTGAATCATAAATAACACACGATGTTCTCTAAGCATGATGATTGTAGAAAATATAATAAAACAAAAGGCAATTAACAAATAAAACACACAAAAAAAAGGTTAGAAGAACACCTTTTTTATTTTCTAGTATAAAAAATAACTAATTTGTTTATATCAATATCTTACAATATCTTATTTTGTTTCATCTTCATTCAGTTTGTAAAAAGTGCATCGCACTTACTTTTGCTGGCAAGCAGATAGTGATAATAATAATAATAATAATATCCTTTAAATAAGTTTTTTATTAGTTTTAATATGAAAACAAGAAGCAAAGTATGAGAACATATTTCACAGATGTCTTTATGTAAGTGACTGTGCGGAAAATCTTGTTCACCATTTGGAGAATACTGATCATTTTCCTAATTCGTTTTTTTTTTTTTTTTTTTTTTGGTTTGTTTGCTTTTTTTTTAAATTTACTGTTTTCAAATATTAAAAATCATTAACTCTTAAAATATGTTTATGGATCTCTCATTAGCCTATGCGTGTTAGAAAAGGTCATTGGATAAATGCATGTAAACTGACTGACTGATTGTTCAGATTTTTAACGCTACCAGGCAACTGACTCACATAATGTAAACTGAATCACAATTTGCTTTATATTAACCATATTAATTAGCTGTGAAAACAGTATAGTTAGTGGGCTGATAAGACCTGTCAATCATTTCACAGATATTTTGTAATAACCAAACACAGTGAAGGAGATCTTTCTCGTCTGGGGTCTAAACGGATACTGAGCTCAGCGTGCCTAATCTGCCTTTTATTGTCCATGTGTACTTTCAAATATATTTTAAACAAAACATATGAATAAACATATTTTAACATATGCAAGAAGACTTCACCCATTCATGCCTGGCGTCCCATAAAAGGGACATTGGCAAACAGGCTACATCCAGATCAGACGCCGCAAAACGCGTCGTCAGATCTGGGTCTATACTGTTTGCATTAAAAACAGAAATTTCTATGAAACATGGTCACAATAAAAACTAATCAGACAACCCTTATATTAGAAATGGACCTGTCCGAAGAGTGAATGTAGAAAATACATTCGGCATAAATGGTTTAAACTTGAACCAGATTCACTGCGGGGCTTTTACTAAGGCTTCAGAAAATGCTATCTAGGAAGAAGTACATGTCCAGAAGTTTTCCTGGTAGCAAAATATGTATTCGAACAAAATATGTGTCTAAAATGTACTGAAAAATCAATGTCGTTTTTCTGAATAGCCCCTTTCTGAGATAAACATAGACAGCTGCAAAAATGATATTGCTGTTTTCAGCATTTACAACAATTTGCATTACGAAAACACACCTATACAAATATATTCAAAAATCCCAGCACCAAAAACTGAAAAAACTCTAATATTTTTCATATTTCTGCTCAAAACATAGATTGTGGATACTCGTTAGAACCGCCTCGGTGAGGCGGTTCTAACGAGTACCCATAATCTATGTTTTTGAACAAAAATAAGAAAAATAATGCATGCCCCTGTAAACCCCCAGTTTTACTACATAAAAGTGGGGTTTAAGGGGGTCAAAATTGTATAGGCATGTTTTCGGGATGCAACTGTTGTCCAGTAAAGAGCATACCTGAATACCAAAAAGATATTAAAGTGCGTTGTAACCAGTGACCGGATCAACATCATATTTCAATATCTTTTTGATATTCAGGTGCAATGTACACCAGCCAAGTGTATATCAAAATGACATGTTAATGAAAGCGCCAGGTCAGGGAACAAATGGAGATAACTGAGGGATGTCTTTTCTATCCAGCATAAAATAATGGTATGTTTAGTGTATTCATTAGAATCGCCACCTATGGGACGATTCTAATTAATACACACGACATACATTTACATGATAAAATAGGAAAGCCCAGGATTCCATTTATTTACCAAAACACCGGTTTCAGCGACGAAACAGGAATTGCCGATGCAGATAGAACACAGTGGTCTAACGGATTACAAATGATGGATATTGGTGTGTCCGTTTTTGTTTTCTATGCTACTACGTTGTTGCAAACAAATTATTCCATGTTATTAATTTCCTATATTATCTTTTATATCTACTGTGAAATTATTCCTCTATCAGTGACAAATCTAACATCAGCAAAACAAATGGCACCAGACAAAAAGCTGTTTTATCCTTAAAGCGCTAATCACAACTGCAGCAGACGATAGTTTTATTTCTATTATTTTTATTTATTTATTTATTTTATTTATTTATTTATTTATTTACTTATTTATTTATTTATTGAGAAAATAAAACTTGACAGGGCATGTGAATCTAGCAGACGATTCACCTGAAATGTTCAGATAAATAATAAAACAAATTGGAATGTCATCAGCTAAAATTGCTCAGCGCTTTAGGGGTTTAATAATGTATTCATATATATAATTAGCATTTCTCCGTAGTATTTGCAATAGCAGTCACTTCGCCGTTGCGATTTTAATTAGTATCAAAACATATGTGTTGTAGTGGAAATGAAACGTATTTTTAAGGGATACTCTTACACAGAGCTATGATATGACTATTACAAATGTACGTAGTGCTACATGTATCAGATTATACTTTATAGAAAAACCAGGCAGAAATGTAAATGATAGAATTAAACACTAAAATATACCAAAACAAGCATTTTTTTTAAATACAGTCGACTCTCGTTATCTCGAATTCCAAGGGACTCACTGGAACGCTTCGAGATATCTGTACCTCGACATATCAGAGTTGAGAGAGTGAGGAAAACAATAAATTGAACCACATTTAACAAATGAATATGTAATTTGACTCCTGAATATATATATATATATATATATATATATATATATATATATATATATATATATATATATATATATATATATATATATAATGTGGAAAAGAGAAGAAATTGCTAATTTCTCCTCTTTTCTACATTATTTTGTTACTTGTTGTCATAGTTTCATGTTAAAATAGGGACCAGTTTTTCATTTCGAGATAAGCGGTAATTTGAAATAAGCGAGTTCGAGATAACGAGGTTCGACTGTATATTTTCCTTCCTTCTAACTGGTTGGTTTGGTTGGTTTGGAGTTTAACGCCCCAGGAAACACAACTAAGGTAACCACATTTTTCCTTGGCAGGATTAGTTCTCTAAGCGGTTAACTACAAAAAAAATGTAGTACCTGTGCACTCTCTTTCGCCAGAAACTGACAGCTTCTCCTCATGTATCAGCGGACGGGAGAGTGAGACCGTAGAAAATATTTTATGCTCAATCATCCAGAAAGAATGTTGCCAGATCGGGCCGGGATCGAACTCGCGGCCTCTTGATCACCAGTCGGACGCACATCCGACTGAGCTATGGAGGCCGGCAATATTAATCCTAAGTAAATTAAGGATAGTAAAATGGGGCATGGTCAAATTTTGAGAGAAGTAAAGTAAGGAGATGCGGAGAGGAAGAGTACAGATATTTCGGGTAATTACGGTACTTACTACCAGTTTCTAAATCATTGTGTTGCGCTTGGTGAGATGCCTGTGTCGATGTTCTTAATCTAGCTATCATATTAAACTCCTCGCACTACAGAACTGAGATGATGTAACAGTAGCTGCGTTCATGTATATATGCAAAGCTCTCCATATGGAATTGTGTCGTCGGATGACAATGAAACATACCTCTGCACTACCCAGGACCCAAAAGCCCAAATCGTTTTAGTTATCCTAGCGCGGGCCAGAAAATTTAAACTTAAATAAAGAACGTGTGAAGTAAATTAAAGTATTCTGTGCCTTGAGAAGGCCGTCTTTCGTGCTGTAGAATTTTCTGTGCGCTCTCCTGTGAGACAACTTTCAGTTGCAGTTCTTCTTTGTTCGTCGGCGAAGGTTTCACATGTTGCGTTTGTTTTGGTACTGTTTGTTCCCCATCTCGCCTTCTTTCGATGCTTAGGGATAGCTGTGTTTCGTGATTGTGACATTGCCTGAGAATCTCCATTTATGTTTTACCCAGTGGTCGCTGAACATGTGTTTTTACAAACAACTTACCCTAGGATCGCTTGAGAGTTTGTGTGTATGGTGGTCAGCACTTCTTCGAGATCTGTGAGGTACATCTAAATGGCGGAGGACATAGTGATCATCAAAGGAACGAAGCTGAAAATAAGACAATAATGCAGTCAATCCTGAGGAAATCACCTCTATTAAGAGGCCACATTTTGATATCGTTCAAAAGTTGCATAAGTACAAATCTATCTGTATTAAGCAAGCACCTAACTTAAGAAATCAATTTTCGCTTTCCCTTAAGTGCTTGCTTAACACAGGTTGACTGTATTGAGTTATTACACTGATACTGGCGAATATTGTCCCGTGCTCGCGTCCTTTGATATCAAAACGCAGGGCTCTGTTAACCAATATTAGTGCAATAACACTTTTATTATATAGCTATAAATATTTTGTGTCAGATTCTGCTGACTGTAGCCTCAAAATAGACAATTTTATCATCTAAAATTCAGAGCCTGCACAAATGCGTGACAAATTTTGGCCCGACGACATTGCCCAAAGACTCGCGTCCTTTGATATTCCAACGCAGGACAATATTCTATAATATCAGTGCAATAACCCATTTAGTATAAAGCTGCAAATATTTTGCGCCACTTTCAGTTTGTAGCCTAAAAATAGGCATTTTATTATCTAAAATTCAGAGCCTGCACAAATGCGTAACAAATTTTGGCGCGACGTCATTGCCCAAAAGCGTCTTCAAAAGCAACGTCATGTAAGGCATCCGTGTAAACATGGAATATCAAGTAAGCTTGCCGATATCGAGTGATATCTGTACGCGTGCTCCTCGGTTTTTATCGAATATTGTAATCGTTTAATGTTTATAACTATATAATTTCCTTCATTCATGGAAGATGACACTATATAATTGATAACTTTTGAGATCTGTACTTCAGCACCGCCTGCACATTGGGTAAAAGCTGATACCAACGGGTTCTTTGTCATTTCGGCCCTAGGTCAATTATTTGGTTGAGCTTTCGCCTAATTTTAACCACCGATAAAATTCGTTTATATATGCATAGGACAGGAGGGTGTGGTATATGGACTTAGTAAGGGGCGTCGGCTTATGGCTTGCAGCTGGAAAATATAAGCCCATAATAAAAAAATTGCCTTGCTGCAGTTTATGATAAGAGCACACTAGTGTATGGCTTGCATTAGAGAAATATTAGCACACAACAAAATATTACCTTGCTGCAGTTTATGATTAGCACGCAACCACGTATGGCTATCAGCAGAGAAATACTAGCCCACCACTAAAAATATCGTGCTGCAGTATATGATTAGCAGACGGCAACATATAGCTTGCAGCAGTTTATGATTAGAACACAACCACGTATGGCTATCAGCAGAGAATTATTTTCCCAACGTATAAAATTTCCTTGCTACAGTATATGATAAACAGACGGGAACGTATAGCTTGCAGCAGGGAAATGTAAGCACACGATAAAAATTAACATGGTACAGTATATGATTAACATACAACAATGTATGACTTGCAGTAAGACAATATTAGCTCACGATAAAAATTATCCTGCTGCAGTATACGATTAGCATACAACAGTGTATGGCTACCAACAGAGAAATATTAGCACATGATAAAAGATTACCTTGCTGCAGTTTATGATCAACATACAAGAACGTATGGGTATAACAAGGAAATATTAGTAAACGTTTAAAGATTACCTTGCTGTCGTTTATGATATGCATGCAACAACTTATAGCTACCAGCAGGGAAATTTAGCACACGATAAAAGATTACCTTGCAGCAGTTTATGATAAACATACAAGAACGTATGGGTATAACAAGGAAATATTAGCAAACGTTTAAAGATTACCTTGCTGTCGTTTATGATAAGCATGCAGCAGCTTATAGCTACCAGCAGGGAAATTTAGCACACGATAAAAGATTACCTTGCTGTAGTTTATCATTGATAAACATAACTTTACAGCAGGGAAATATTAACATATATGTTAAAAAATTAATTTGCTGCTGTTTATGATAAGCATACAACAACGTATGGTTATCAGCAGGGAAATATAAGCACCTGATAAAAGATTACTTTGCTGCAGTTTATGATTAACATACAACAACGAATAGCTATTAGAAGGGAATATTAGCACACGACAAAAGATTACCTTGGCGCAGCTAATGATAAGCATACAACAGTGTATGGCTCGCAGCAGGGAAATATTAACACCTGAAAAAAGTTTATCTTGCTGCAGTATATGATAAGGATCCAACAACGTATGTCTATAAGAATGGAAATATTAGCATACGATAGAAAATAATTTTGTTGCAGTTTATATAAGTATACACCAACGTATGGCTAGCAGCAGAGCAGGGACATATTAGCAAGTGTACTACAGTATAAGACAAGTCAAAATATTTAGTCTAAGTACCGGCGAAATTTTTCACTGCCACAGACGATTATAATAGGCTTTTGCAAACAGCATAGATCCAGATGAGACGGCTCATATGAGCCGTCTCATCTGGATCTACGCTGTTTGACATTCAGTCTTTCAACTTTACGTATAAACTTCTTTTCAAGCGATAGTTTGTTAAAAAAGAAAAATGTCAAAAAAGACAATGTCGTCTGAAATTTGGCCCCGAAAGAGTTCATGTTGCTTTTATTGAGCTTTGTGAAATTTCTTGATTGAAATGAAAATAAAATAGACATAAATCTGTTTATAACACAGTTTGTAATAAGACTTCTTTTATATTTGCCGGGATCGTCACAAAGCGACGATCCCGGCAAATATAAAAAGTCCTTAGTGAGCTAATAGAACACGCTCCCATATGTAAAAATCCAAAGCTATATTAAGAGACCAGCGCGATTCGTGCACCGGTCAAGCAAACAACGACGTATGGCTTGCATCAGGGAAATATTAGCACACGATAAAAGATTACTGTGCTGCAGTACATGATTGGCAAACAACAACGTATGGATTGCAGCAGGGAAATATTAGCACCCGAAAAAAATTACCTTGCTACAGTTTATGGCAAGCATACAACAACGTTTCAAACACATAAGATATTTTTTTAAGTTCATGTGGTATTTATATAACTTTTAGTCGTATACGTTTTAAGTGTTTCAGTTGATATTTTTTTATTTGTACCAAGTCCTTGAATAATTTAAAATATGATTGTTAAGATTTTTTATAGAACCAATTAAACCTTAGTTATTGTGTTATTTTTAGCTAGTTTGGTATTTTATTTTTTATTTATTTATTTATTTTTTTTATTTATTTTTATTTATTTATTTATTTATTTGTTTGATAGTTTATTGATAAACGTTTCATTCGTAGGTATTGTTCATTTTCTGGTTTAAATTTTCTATTTGAAGTTATACAGCTGGGAGCCAGAAGCCTTATGTCACCGGACAAGGCAATATTTTGATCTGTAAAGGTATAAATGTAACCTTGGCCGGTGACCTTGATTTCTGTTTAACATTTTCGATTTGAAACAATACAGCTGGAAACCAAAAGCCTCAGATCACCGGACAAGGATATATTTTGATATGTAGTGTTGACTCGGAATTTGAGAAAAACATTATACATGTCAACAGTTCTTCACCATGCATGTCATGAAATTCTCGATAAAGTCGATGATTCTGTTTGGCGATAATGCGTTATCTGATGTCCACTGGCCTCGTTATAATTCTCATTGGTGATAAAGCAGTTTCTGATGTCCGCTGGTCTCATTAATGTCAGGCCCGTACTTCCTGATTCTCCTCTATTTAATGATTCTTAATATGAGCAAAGACCTCGATTTGTTGTTCTTTCATGTGGTATTGTTTTGTATGGTTTATAAGCAATGTTGTCTACACGACAGCAGATTACTTCGCGAGTGCGCTCTCTCTCTCTCTCTCTCTCTCTCTCTCTCTCTCTCTCTCTCTCTCTCTCTCTCTCTCTCTCTACCCTTCCAGTTTTCGTTGATGTCTAGCACTGTTAATTGCCTGTGCACCCAGATTGCATGTGCGCCGAGCGAAGGCTCAGATAAACCTATGCATCCGCGCAGACTGATCAGAGTTTTCCGCCTGTCCTTGGCTGCTCACAGTTTGCCCTGCGAAAAGTCTGATCAGACGGCGCGGATGCGCAGGCTGATCTGAGTCTTCGCTGTGCGCACATGCAATCTTGTAGGAAATGAAATGCACTGGTTGATATAGCATAAGCTTGACGCCAAGAATTAAGAATGTAGAGGTCGATAGCATAATAACGTGACAGGGTCGTCGGTCATTTTTGCATGTGCCAAGAGCATGATACAGTCGATTTTTTTTTTTGATTTGGGTTTTACGGCCCTTTCAAGAATATTTCACTTATATCGAGCCGATCGTTCATCGAAGGTGGGCGAAAACCGGAGAACCCGGAGAAAAACCACCTGACCATCCGTAAGCAGAACTTGGCTTTCCCACATATGACCCGAGCGAGGCTCGAACCACAGCGGTGAGAAACCTAATGGATTAAGAGTCAACTCTCTTATCCACTAGGCTACGGGGGCCCGCATGATACAGTCGAACTTCAATGGCTCGAACAGCTTTGGGACCTTAAAAAGTGTTCTAGATATAGGTAGTTTGAGCCACTGAGGATCAATCATAATGCAAGGTCAGGCGGGGACAATATAGGGATGCCTTTTTTCGATCTTTTTTTCTATATATAGATCTTATTTCTCACTTGGCAAACGTGCCATAAAACAAACCCTGTTTCTACTTTGCGATCCATATGTTGTAGGTACCGTATATACTGTACGTAGCTTACCATACTTATCCTAACATTTCAACAATAAAAATCTAAAAGGTTGCCTTTGGAAACAAGAGGGCCCAGAGGGCCCTAATTCGCTCACCTGAGTGTCATTGTCTCTAGTATATTCTAAAAGACTATAGACCATATATGTTTAAAATATGTTGAAAAGAACGTTTTCGGATGACAGGCTGGGTGGTGGGGGTTAAGGTGGGGAGGGTGGGGGCGGGGGGGGGGGGCGGGGGCTGAAGCATGATCGCATGGTACCTTATTGTGTTGAATAGACGAGTGAACTAGATGAAGCTATGTAACCAAATATCAAAGGCCAGAGCCTTCTGGTTTCAGACAAAAAGATTTTAAAAGTTTCCCCTATATAAGTATATATAAAACAAGATGGCGGCCAGCTTGGATTTCCGAGAGGGACGATTTTAGCTATTTTAGATCTATATGTCACCCAAATGCTTCCTACCAAGTTCGGAGTCAATTGGCTTTTGGGTTTAGGAGAAGAAGTGAAAAATAGATTTTCAAGATGGCCGCCATGGCGGCCATCTTGGATTTCCGATCGGCACGATTTTAGCTATTTTTGATCTACAAGTCACCTCAATGCTTCCTACCTAGTTTAAAGTCAATAAGCCTTTCGGTTCAGGAGAAGAAGCGAAAAACAGATTTTCAAGATGGCCGTCATGGCGGCCATTTTGGATTTCCGGTCGGAACAAATTTCGCTTTTTTTATCTATAAGTCATCCCAATGCTGGCTAGCGTTTGGAGTCAATTGGCTTTTGGGTTTAGGAGAAGAAGCGAAAAATAGATTTTCAAGATGGCTGCCATGGCGGCCATCTTGGATTTCCGATCGGCACGATTTTAGCTATTTTTGATCTACAAGTCACCCCGATGGTTCTTAGCAAGTTTGGAGTCAATTGGCCTTTTGGTTCAGGAAAAGAAGCGAAAAATAGGTTTTCAAGATGGCTGTCATGCCGGCCATCTTGGATTTCCGATCGGAACGATTTTAGCTATTTTTGATCTATAAGTCACCCCAATGCTTCTTACCATGTTTGGAGTCAATTGGCTTTTGGGTTTAGGAGTAGAAGCGAAAAAACGATTTTCATGATGGCCGATTTGGATTTCCGATCGGCACGATTTTAGCTATTTTTGATCTACACGTCACTCCGATGCTTCCTAGCAAGTTTGGAGTCAAATGGCCTTTCGGTTCAGGAGAAGAAACGAAAAATAGATTTTCAAGATGGCGGCCATCTTGGATTTCCGATCGGAACGCTTTTGGCTATTTTTGATCTACACGTCACCCCGATGCTTCCTACCAAGTATCGAGTCAATTGGTCCAGGGATGTAGGAGGAGTAGGCTTTTAAAGCAATTGTTGACGCCGCACGACGGACGACGGACATTGACTGACCACAATAGCTCACCATGAGCACTTCGTGCTCAGGTGAGCTAACAAAGAACACAAACTAACGGTAATCATAAACACGGTTTTATCAAGTCAGTTCATATACAAATATGTAGTTTGTGAGGCTGTACACGCCCCAAACCTCGTCCTACCCTACCCTAGCTCAATCTTAAGTGGTATTCAATTTTCAAAGTCTATTTGACTACAAAATCTTATGCATCTGTTAATGTGTACAGTGTTTTTTTTTTTTTTTTTGTTTTTTTTTCTTCGTCTTTTTTTTGATGAGTAACAAACAGTGTAGACCCTGATCAAAAGCCACGTTCTGTGACATCTGATCAGGGTCTACACTGTTTGCAAGGGCTAGTCTATCCTAATATTTATGATATATACGATCCTCATTCGAATCGCCTGGTAGAGCAATAAAACAGATCGCCATATGTACGTTTACTTAACGAGCATTATTATGGTGTACCGACAGGGTCAAAAGCCAGGAATTTTAGTGGGACTAAAAATAATATTAATCGTACTACAATGTACCATTATTTTGAGTTCCAATAAAATTATTATAAGTCCCACCAAAATGAGTTTTAGTGGGACTAAAACAATGTTAATTTGACTAATATTATTAGTCCTACTAGTGTTATTTTAGTCGGACTAGTATTCCTGACTTTGAACCAAAGCGGTACACCGTATAATGTATATAGTAAAGACACAGAATATACAAACCGCCAGTGGTAAATAGGAGCACAATTATATTGGAATACAGCTTGCAGTCTACGCAATTTTTCTCCAACTTGAATGTCATATTTGTGTTAATAAAGGCAATTAGGTCATGACTCGGTGCATACCACATACACATAATAGACATCAAAGCGTGCTAAACTCGAATAAGGTCTGGCTACAAGAAACGTCTGCATTACAGTCCTGAATAAAGGAACAGACAAGGCTCAGCTAAGTATAGACGTTCGAGTACTGTCACACTTTGGTATAAAAACGTGTTCTTGGTTGCCGTGTTCTTGCTAAATCTCGTCTAGAATCACCGCACAAAAAGCATGAAAATGACTCTAGAACACTGAACTCGGATTATTTCATTGCCAATGGGCAATGCTGTGCATTGAACTTTCACTGACAGAATGTAAGATTTGCATCTTTTCATCTTAAGAGTTCCTATGTATTAATAAAAATAAAATTCAACTTATTGTCGTGAATATGACTTTTTTTTCATCTCGTGAAGTGAAGAATGTGTGTGTGTGTGTGTGTGTGTGTGTGTGTGTGTGTGTGTGTGTGTGTGTGTGTGTGTGTGTGTGTGTGTGTGTGTGTGTGTGTGTGTGTGTGTGTGTGTGTGTGTGTGTGTGTGTGTGTTGCTTTTTTTCACTTCACTAGATGTAATTAGTCATATTCACGACAAAACGTTGGTTCTCCGCTATCTATACGGACTGTAGTTTGAACGCGCCTTACCAAAATGTGCTCTCAATCATATACGGAGACCATAATTGACCAGGCCAATCTGTGCATGTGTGAAGTCTGATTAGAACCTTCGCTGTCCACGTATTCATGGGGAACTATAGAATGTAGAATGTATCTAAATCTACAAGAAAGGTCTGGTGTGATTATGCGGGTGCTCAGTTTGTACGGAATCTACACATTTTCAAATTCATTACGAAAACACGCCTATATAATTTTGACCCCCTTAAACCCAACTTTTGTATAGTAAAACTGGGGTTTACAGGGGTATACATTATTTTTCTTATTTCTGCTCAAAAACATAGATTGTGGGTACTCATTAGAACCGCCTCGCCGAGGCGGTTCTAACGAGTACCCACAATCTACGTTTTGACCAGAAATATGAAAAATATCAGATATTTTTATCTGAAAATTTTCAGTTTTTGGAGGTGAAATTTTCTATATATTTGAATAGGCGTGTTTTCGTAATGACTGAAGAACCCCTTGAACCTGGCATAGCCTTCGGTCCTCATTTCTTTCGTTTTCCGTTTCGTATACATTTTGAGGGGAATTGATACACTTTTTCGCCATTTTCCGTCAAGGGATTTTTGTTGTTGTTGTTTTGTACTACAATCTTCTTCTGAAAAGGGGTCTACTGTATAGAGTAAAGTAGACCCTCTTTCGAAAGGGGATAAACACAAGTTTGGCAGAGCTGTCTCCCATGAAGAGAAATCAATTATAACCATCTGTCAGAAGAAAGTAATAATTTTCTTACTTTTCGCAGAAAATAAGACTTGGCGTTTCATCTGAATAGTCCCCTTCGCGGAACAGCATTGACTTATACTAGACTGCGTTGTGCACAGTTATTTCAATATTACTGAATAGTTTTGCCCGTGGGGTTATACAAATGTACAAGAGGAAGCACCTGTTGCTGATCAATACCTAATGTCGTATTTACCTGCACATGTACCCTTAATACTGGTACATCTTTGCACTTTTCCGAATTTGAGCTAAACTTTTACCATGCCTCTTAATGTTTCTAATAACTGCTAAATGAGCTGGAAATACATATGCTACGTTCTTCGGTGTCTGATCAGAGTATACACGTTTTTTTGCTTAGGCCTGTTTGTCACAATATTTATGATAAATACCCCAGTAAAACTACAAAGTATTGAAAATTTAGCCTCATATTAATATGCGCCGCACCATTCAAAAAGGGTACCTAAAGTAAAACACCATGCGCAAATGGATGCCCAGAACAGCCTGCGCATCCGCGCACTATAGTCACTAAATTTCGCCAGTTTACATGAGTCCCCGCATACCCCCAGATAACAGAGGGTATCCACATATTTTTTTTTTCTTATTCCTCCATGAAAACGTATGTTGTGGGTATTAATTAGAAGCGCCTCGGCGAGGCGCTTCTAATGAATACCACAACATGTTTTCGTAAAGAAATAAGAAATCAGTACTTTTCGATTGGAAAAAAGTGCCTTAATGAATACCACAACATATGTCTTCGTGGAGAAATCATAAAACAAATATCAGTAGTTTTTAGTTGGAAAAAACGCCTTAATAAATACACAACATATGCCTTCTTGGAGAAATCAAAGCGCCAAAGGCACTGAAATGACAGATTCTATCAGAAATTCATCATAAAAAGTCTTAATTTGTATAAAACATTTACAAGAAGAACGTCTAACGGCATTATGGACGGGTTTATCAGAAAGGTTAACCAAAAGGTAAACCTGCCGGGGTTCGCTATTTTAAAGGACAGATTTTTGAAAACCCGTCCAATAAAAAGGTTTCACATTTGTTTAAAAATGTAGTACTACAAATTCAGATATCAAATGCTTGCAGAGGTATATATATATAGTGCCATGAAGTTCCACTTGATGTTTTGAAGTTTCAAAAGAAATATTTTGTCTCAAAATGTTGCAAAAAGCCAGTTATCACATGCAATAAAGAGCTAAAATTGTGATAAATTCTCTTCAATAACTTAATACCTGTACTTAAAAAATGGTTGCAAATGACGGCATTAAATTTGCTGTGCAAACCTGCAAATTTAAAACAAGATGCGAACCTTTCGTTGGGTTCTTTTTAAAGAAGCCAACTTGTTGTCTACTTTCACTTTCACAATCGAGCGTTCAATAAGAGGAAATAACCAAAGTAGCAATAGAGATTTTCAACACTTTCCTTTTTTTCTGATAAATAGTTACACTTTAAACCCAAGCATCCTTTTTATTAAAATGCCGCAGATAAAATATTTTAATGTTAAGCAAATCAACAACAGCGAGATTACATCTTGTAATGTTTGACTAAAGCCCTGTCCCTTTAATCCGACAGTATTGAATTTTTTACACACGTCAGACAAATGTACAAGTGCTCTGTGTAAAAGTTTTATCATACCATATTTTGAAATAGTTATTTTCCCAAGGAGACAGTATTTGACATTTCATGCTAACTGATTCCTCATTTGAGACAATTTGCATGAAATGTCAAATTATGTTTTACGGTAAAATATCTGCTATTTTTTGACACGCGGGTCATGAGGCAGCGCCTGTTCTATTAATAGCTAACAACAAATTGCGCAGATCAACCTTACAACCTATCTAACGCACTCAGATAATATCGAAGAAAACACTTTACAGCATGATTATGAGCACAGCCTTTTTTTCTTTTTATTATCATGCATAAAAAATCTTCAGAATCTATATATAATTTGGAGAGTAATAGCTGATTAGACAGTGTTTATATTGCTGGTAACAGTGGCTTACGCTCTAGTTTCTCGCGCCACGTCTTTAGTCCAGCGCAGGCGTATTGATACACAAGTATTTTGATATGTTAACCCTTAGACTGCATACAACGACTGTAGCAGATGTCAATTTTATTTTTTGTCTTATTATATCAGAGAATTTCATGCGATTCATCCGTTGGCAAACAATTCATATGAAATGCTTAGTCTGGTTTTCTCTGCAAATAAGGGAGAATTCTGAATGTCGCCTGCTTTAAAAATTGCACGGCGCTATAAAGATATTAATAGCATCGGACTACATTTTGAGCGGACACATATTTCAGTGGTAGTGAAAGCCGGAAGCAACTTGAGAGCCGGAAGCAACTTGAGAACGCTTCTGCCAGCAAGGAATGACAGATAGAAATCTGTCATTAATAAGAAAAAATTAGTACTTTGCGATGGGAAAAAAAGCGCCTTAATGAATACAACAACGTATGTTTTCGTGGAGAAATAAGAATAAAATATCTTAATGAGTACAAAAACGTATGTTTTCGTGGGGAAATAAGAAAAAATAGCTGTACTTTTTTCTGTTTGAAAAAGCGCCTTATCTGGAGTTGTGTTCCGTTTGAGTAAAGATATCTTCGTAGCATATGTGAATTGTAAAAATCCAGATTAGACAGCAAAACTGAACAATCAGATAAAGGCCTTTCCTATACATCACGTAAACATCCCTATATAATTTTGACCCCCTTAAACCCCACTTTCATATAGTAAAACTGGGGTTTACAAGGGGTATATATTATTTTTCTTATTTCTGTTCAAAAACATAGATTGTGGGTACTAGTTAGAACCGCCTCGTCGAGGCGGTTCAAACGAGTACCACAATCTATGTTTTGAGCAGAAATATGAAAATATCAAAAAAAAATTTATCTGAAAATTTTCATTTTTTGGTGGTGAATAGGCATGTTTTCATAATGTATACGTTCGACAGTATGAAATGCCTTTGTAAGCGGACATTGAAGGCCCAAATCAGGCTGCGCGGATGCGCCGGCTGATCTGGGCATTCGCTGTCCGCATTTGCCGAAAACGTGTATTCGCCTTCGCTGTCTGCATTTGCCCAGAACGTTTGTTCGCTGTCGTATTTGCCCAGAACAGTGGACAGTGACGGCCCAAATTAGGCTTCGCGGATGCGCAGGTTGATCTGCGTTGTCCGCATTTGCCCTGAACGTGTATTCGCAGTCCGCATTTGCCCAGAAAATTTTGCTTTATTCAGAGATTTTGTAAACAAACAGCAAAGAACCTGACCATCCGTGCAATCTCGTCACGATTTCCGTCATACGTAGCAAGTACCTTTCCCTCGTCGTGACTCGTCTATTGCTGCACTGTATAATTTCGCTGTTTCACATAAATTTCTATCAGTCGCCAAGATAAATAGCCACAATTTGCTAATTTTAATTTTCTGATTTTGTGCAAAGTATGACATCTTAAAGATATATAAAATGACGTGATAACATATCATCTTATAGAAATTTTTAGATGCTTATTCTATTTTCATTACAAAGCAACACCATGAGAGGTGGAATGCGCAACGCAAGTAAAGGGCTATTATGCCATATGGGGGCAACGAAGGCCCAGATCAGACTGCGCATAAGCGCAGTCTGATTTGGCCTTCATTGACCGCTTACCTGATACAAAAACAACAACAAAATGGATATTGTTTTGTATATAGACGAACACAGAAAACCTTGATCTGATTGTGTGTACACATATGCTGATCTTCGCCTTCGCTGTTCGATTATGGTCCAAGAGCAGTTTCTCATTTACAAAGCTTTGTAAAATATAAACAAATGACTATAATATCTAGTTTTGACACATGTAAGATAATTAGGTGAAAGCAACATATAAATTGCGTCAATAAGCCTTTTATCTGGCAACAAGACATATGCCATTCGATATGGACGATAAAAATCCCCCCTTTAAATTCGTAATTTATCAATATGAAATATTTGAAATAATCATAAAAGATTATGTTTATAAATCATGCAAAAGAAAAATGAATTATGAAATTTATATTTACCTGTCGAACAATTTCGTACCCATGCTCTCTGGCTACTTCTTTGGCGGTTTCCAGTCCTCCGTTTATTTCAACGGCCCAGGTATTGGTGAAATGAGACTCCGAATTTGTAAATTTCACATTTTCGAAACAGAAAACTATTAATAATATTGCTATCCTGGTATACATAGCACAATTAAGTATTGATTTGAATAATTTTATATCAGAATATATGTTTCAATGTTCCACATGAACATTTGTTGAAGACAGGCCGAAGATAAAAAGGACAGAGATAAGAAACTTGAATTTGACCCAATCACTGATACTACATGTAGAGAAAATAGGTGCGAATTTATTTAAACTAAACATCTGTCCACATATATTTTTCCACTTTCAGAAATTTGTCCGGTTTTAGTAAAAGGCTTGGCATATTCTTACATTTTCTTTTCTTTTTTCTTTTTCTTTTTGTTTTATTTACGAATGTTCAATTAATGTCAGTAAATACCTAGAATATGTATAATAATTAACTTTCTTGAAGAAAAATTAAAGCAATAACACCAAGTAAATGTTTTTAACCCTTAACCCATTAATGCCTAGCTTCCTATAAAAGGGACGTTGGCAAACAGTGTAGACCCAGGTCAGACGCCACTGTACGTGGCGTTTGGTCTGTGTCTACACTGTTTGCATCCAATGCAGGAATTTCTATAAAACATTATAATGAAAAATAACCAGAAACACAGTCTACCATAACTGGAAATGGACCAGTCCAAAACGTAAAGGCAGAAAAGTCCACTCGGCGTAAAATGGGGTAATGTCCTTATAAAAGAGTGTCGCTCGATGATGTTATATATATCTCACTGTCCTTCCACAAAAGTAGCAATCACGCCATCTTTTAGCGCATCCTTATTGAAATGCAACCGATTTTCAGTCGTTTCAGCATTATTTTCATCGTGTCTTAATTTCACACTAATTAAACAAAGGAAAAATGTATTGCGTGCAGTTGATCTTCCCCCGTAAAAATCTTTATGGAGTTCGTTACTCTAATGAATTTTCTTGATTTCCGTCTCTTCCACAAATAAATTACTTAACCTGGAAAATACCTGAAGCCTTACTTAATCCTTAAAAACAATGCACTTTTACACGTCTTCTTATAAACCAAACAAAACTACTATAGAATAAAACATTTCTGGAAAACTTCGACAAACTGACCAATCACATTTGTGTATCAGTTGTAGGCAAGAATGGTCAACGAACGTATACGTCAGTCCTAACATATATGATGAATGCACATTTCAACCAATACAGATTCATCCAAATTAGCTACTGTAACAATGAAATATTTAGCCCTCAGTCACTATCCTCTTTTTTATTCAATATTCAATTTATGCTACTTGTAATTATTTCCAATTCTGTTGGCGTCTAAACATATGCTGATAAATTAATATGAAATCTACATAAACCCGTGTGCAAATCATGATGAGAAAGCGCAAAACGGCCATTCCATTAGCTGTCCGCGAAATTGCCACTCTAAAAAGCGATACGAAATCTACATAAATCCGTGTGCGAACGGTGATCAGAAAGCGCAAAACGGCCAGTCCATTAGCTGTCCGCGAATATCAATCAAAAATTTCACATTAAATCTACATAAATCCGTGTGCGAATGTTGAAAATGGCCAGACCGTTAACTGTCCGCGATAGTGTCTTTCTGAAGAGCGAAGAGCCAAGACCCTGACCAGACTGTGCTCCACGAGCGCAGTCTGGTCTGGGTCTTCGCTCTTCGTTCGTTGCATTATGTGATCAGAAAGCGCAAAACGGCCAAACCATTAGCTGTCCGCGAAAGTACCACTCTGAAAAGCGAAGAGCTAAGACCCTGACCAGAAGCGCAGTCTGGTCTGGGTCTTCGCTCTTCGCTCTGTGTATTTTGCGTATAAAGCATCCGCGTGTAATTTTCACGTGTTCCAATTCACATCTTTGTGTACTGAGCAACATGTTCGTCCCAGATGCCTGGTTATATACCGGAAAACACGATGACAGTCAGCACTTAGAGAACAAAATGAAGCATGTTTCGAGCTCTGTAGTATTTGTATTGGTTGAAATGGATAATGACTCCAACAAGTAGTGTTAAACTAGAAATGCCAAGCCAGTAAATGTGCGTAAACCGACAATTATGACGCATATTTTGAACAACAGTTAAGTCCAGTATTTTTATTGATTCATTTGTAAATGGACCCGCTCTCCCTAGAATACTTCTACAAAAAGCAAGCATGAAATATACTAGGTACCTTTGATCTGTAGCTTTTCCTTTTTTTTTCTAATGCAAAGAAATAAATGAATAAATTAACTTATGATGAATTTATGTCCCTTTTTTTACAAATATATTTCCTTTGCCCTTTATTTTACTTTCGTCGACAGACCGTGTTTTGATTACTATAATAATAATAATAGTAATAATAATAATAATAATAATAATAGTAATAATAATAATAATAATAATAATAATAATAATAATAATAATAATAAATAATAATAATGATAACACTGTCTTTCGACGAAAGTAAAAAAAGACAAGGGAAATATTATTTTTATTATTATTATTATTATTATTATTATTATTATTATTATGAGACCATCATTATTTTGTTTTTATCATTATTATTTTACTCCCATGTGAATTGTACACTTCTTAGCCACAGCCCTAGTTAAGCCAACATTTTTTAACCCAAAATACTGATACATACGTTGTGGGTATTGATTACTATGAGGCGCTTGTAATAATTACCCAGAAGTACCCACAATATGTTTTTGCTGAGAAATAGAAAAATATTTATCTTGCTTTCCCTCTTATCTAGAGCTTTGTAAGCCATGACATTTCACCATATAAAATGGAGAATGAAGTTTTGGCTATCAAGTACATTAAGACACATTTATGCAGTAAAAGAGTTACTAAAACGTAACAAACAAGTCTAATAGTGGAAAAGCTGATTTAAAAATTGCGAAATTCTGAAAATCTGCCTTATTGTGCAGAACCATCACACCTCCGTTTTCAGTATGTATTATATGGGTGCATGGGGCGGGGTACACACTAAATGTACCTATTGACGTAATGCTACAAATGTATGTTGTAACATACGTAAATCTCATTACTAACCTTAAAAGCGCCAAACCCTAATTTTAGAACACGATATTTCAAAACAGTTTGTTATTTTTTCGAAAGAAATAGCCTTTGGCTTTTCATGCGAGACGATTCACATGAAACGCCAAATCCTATTTTCTCCGAAAAATAAGAAATGTATGAGATAATAAAGTTACTGGAAAAACGTGGTAGATGTGCTGCCTTTCTTACAAGGGAGACAACTTACTTGACTTCTTGTTTGCTTTCCTGCACATCAATTCCGTTCTGAAAAGGCGTGTAGTCTAAAAGGAAAGGATTTGCTCCCACAGGGAGCAAATCCTTTCCTTTTAGACTACACATCTTTTCAGAAGGGAGGCAAAAACAATTTGACAGAGTTATCGCCCTCTGAAAGTGTATCCAGTTTTTATAAAATGACAACTCCTAATGTCCCCATAAGCATTCTAAAGATTGACTCTTAATGCTCTAATCACCACTACAGCAGACGCCACTTTGATTTTTCAGTGAAAATATGTAATGATATTTCATATGAATCGTCTGCCAAGCAGACGACTCACATGAAATATCAACTCGTACTTTCTCTGAATAATAACAAAATCAATTTTAGAAAGACGTCCGGTATAATTTTGCTTAGTGCGTAAAGGGTTATCTATTCAGACTGGATAGTGAATCCTCGTTGCGACAGCATTTATGCCGTTTTTTAAGATAAATTTGTCGTTGTAAAGAAACCTTAAACGCAACAGAATGATATGTAAGCTCTTATTTCCTCACATAAGTTTTGGATATTTGTTAGAATCGCCCCATTGTTTCTTAAAGTATTAAATACAATATTCTTGCAAACTTCTAATTGTCACCTCTAGAGCGAACTAATAGTTATAACAATTTTTGTCGTTGCATCGAGTGTCGGTATAAAGAGGGTTGAATGCACTGGATAATCAAAGCAGTGAGAGTGCTGATGGGGGCAGTTGCCTGAAATCCTATATGCCTCTAGAACTGATAGTGATTTACGTTGAAATTAAAAGAGCCACACATAAACAGAATACAAGTTCATTTGTAAAATGTAATCTGGGAGCAGAAAGCCAGACATAAGCCACTGACCTTTTTTTTTTTTTTTTGGCATTTTGCATTTTCGGTGTTAATTTTTTTTTAGTATCAAAAGTTATATGTAAATCGTAATATCCTATTTATAAGGTCCTTTCGGTACACGACATCCCCTTTTAGGTCCGTTTCGATAAAAAGGTTCTTTTCGGTGTTTAGTAGGACCGCGGCTTTTGAGTTTCAATTATACCAGAGTATTTATATTCGTCCGTCGATATTGCACTCGATATGATTAAAATACTATTTCTTCAAAAGCTTGACGTTTTCTTGTTTATTTATATTCGCTATTTATAAGCATCAGAGTGTATAAATTAAGCTGATACGTTTGATGCCCTCATACGGGTTATGGGGAACAGGGGAATAATGCCATATATTTCAGGGGAACAGGGAAACACAAGTCAAAGAAATGAAGGGAACTTGGGAACAAAAGTAATTTTGGGGAGCAGGGAACATAGAAAGTTAAGATTTTGGGGAACAAGGGAAAATGCTGAAATATTTCAGGGGAACAAGGGAATAGGTACCCCCCGCCCCACTCACTCCCTGGAAGGGCCTCATATTTGAATTCAGAATTTAACGTTATCAGCATGAGCAGGGAACTATTTGACAGGTAGTTATTAGGTTGATAGTAACAGGAAAAAGGATTGTCGAAATGTGGTATGTTAATTATGGTTGCGGTTTGGGAACTGCCTCCCAAAAGTGCTAAATCCTAAATGACAGATAACCAATACAAGATAAGATAAGGTGAGGACTAGTCCAGCCTATTCAGATCATTCAGTACATGCATTTTATATCTGTAGATATCACAATAGTCATATTGCACGATCCGTAGAACAGTCGACCGACCAAATAGGATCGACTTGCAGAATCGGCCGTATAATCGACTTCTGAGTCCGTCCGTTCGTTCATCCGTGGTCCGTTAGCGAAAATAGACATAACTCTTGAACCGTTCGGAATAATTTGACAATTTTACGTACACAGATTTAGCCAAATGGACTGGCACACTGCCTCTTTTCTTTGACCAAGACAACGCCGAGAACAATAAGGTGAAAATATGGAAGTCATCGTTGGGGTACAACCACATGGGACATTTTGATAAGATTTTGTATACACATTAATATTGACAAAACTGCCAAACGCCCGAGGCGAAGCAGAGGCATAAGCAAGAACGTGGAGGGTTTTGCCCCTCAGCGAAGCTGGTTTGTTATATCGCTGTTCGAACTGAGAAAGCTCCAACAAGTCCTTATGATTCATAGATTTTGTTTCGGGTCTAAAACAAAGACGGTTTTTTTTTGTTGTTGTTTTTTTTATTTATTTATTTTTTTTTTTTTTTTTTTTTTTTTTTTTTTATTTTTTTTTTTTTTTTTTTTTTTTGTTGTTTTTTTTTTTTTTTTTTTTTTTTTTTTTTTTTTTATTGTTGTTTTTTTTTTTTTTTTTTTTTTTTTTTTTTTTTTTTTTTGTTTGTTTTCGTTGTTGTTTTTTTTTTTTTTTTTTGTTTTGTTTTGTTTTTTTCCGTTTTTTTTTTTTTTTTTTTTTTTTTTTTTATTGTTGTTTTTTTTTTTTTTTTTTTTTGTTTGTTTTCGTTGTTGTTTTTTTTTTTTTTTTTTGTTTTGTTTTGTTTTTTTCCGTTTTTTTTTTTTTTTTTTTTTTTTTTTTTTTTTTCAAAATTGATTTTTCGCTGTTTCTTTTTTAAAATGAATTTACGAAACATATGACTCAGAAGAACGGCCACCGACTTCTTATAGAATGCATTTTTTTTTTTTTTTTTTTTTTTTTTTTTTTTTTCATAATTGATGCACAGCGTGGGAAAATGGCTCTTATGTCATATGCTAACAGCTGAGGTCCAGATCAGCATGCCCATCTCTGCAGTCTATAATATACAATGTCCATTGATTCTGTTAGCGATGTAAGAGTATAACGCAATCCCAGATCAGCATGCGCATTTGCGCATGCTGATGTGGGCTTGCGTTGTCTCTATATTGCACAAGGGTCTTTTTCGCGCTTCATATATTTATAGCTTTGCTCTAATTAGATGAACATTTCGCAAAATATTACTTTCCGAGCACAATTTCGATTCTGTTATATTCAAGGGAAAACTATGAACAGCCTGCTTTAAATCTTGTCCATATACGGGAGAACCATATCTGGTGGGTTATCAAAGCCTTTTGCATTTATCTGGGAAAATAAAAATATTAAATTGTCGTCTATTGAAAGTTTTACCCAGCATGCTAAGCGTTAAAATAAACGCATATGTTACACACGGTGAATAAAAAACATACTTTAACACTTACCATGCTATGGGCAAATTTAGCAGACAACAAACTAATATTATTTTATTTTCTTATTTTTCCTCGGAAATAGGATCTGGCACTGCATGCAAAGCGTCTGCTAGCGTACCGTAAATATTCGGGCACAACTGTATTCAAGTATCCCAAAGGAGTAGTAAGATCATATTCTACGCAGTTTGCCGTTCACATAAGCAATAGAGGGGCTCGGGGGGTTCAGTCGAACGCCCCGCCTCCTTGATTCAAAATGTTATTTTCATGGGAAATTTTGTATAAATTTGATAAATTTTGGATACCGTATTTACCCTAAATATTCACACCCCTTATTCTTTATCAGAGCATTCACGCAGTCGGATCAGAACCTTCACAAGGCGCAGTTTGGATGGCCAAGGGTGCTAAGTTTCTTCATACGGACAACGAAGATTCTGATCAGACTGCGCGGATGCGCAAGTTGATTCGAGTCTCATCACGAAAGCATTCCTATATATAATTTTGACCTTCTTAAACCCCACTTTTATATAGTAAAACTGGGGTTTACAGGGGTATACATTATTGTTATTATTTCTGCTCAAAAACATAGATTGGGGTACTCGTTAGAACCGCCTCGCGTTCTGCGGCGTCTGAACTAGGTCTACACTGTTTGCTCAGGTCTCAGTTTCCGAATATGAAGAGTAAGTACGGTAATTGGATCAAATCGACCCCATCCCCCCTCCCCCCCCCCCCCCCCACCTCCCTCAGAAATCATCCTGGATCCGCCCCTGAACCTACAACGTTTTATACACACGGCAACGGCGTCTCTGTGAAAATGGCTCACAGATAAATAATCTCAATCAGATTAACTTTTTAACCCAATAATGTCTAGTGGACATTAAATGGAAAAGAGAAACAGTGAAGACCAAGATCAGAAGCAACAGAACGCGACGTCTGATCAGAGTCTACACTGTTAGCATTAAATACCGAAATATTTACAATTAAGGGAAAACGCAACTTCTGACATGCGCGCCCGTTGACATTGCGAAAACAAGCCTATTCAAATATACTGAAAATTTTTTGCACTGTTTGCCACTCATCCAGCAATTTTACACACGTTCATAGGTAGTAAAATGGACTTGTTGAAGAGAAGTATAAAATAAAAAGTAAGAGATGTGAATATTTAGGGTAAATACGATATTCCAAAATTTATCAGATTTAATGCAAAACTTCTCGTGAAAATATAATTTTGAGTCAAAAGGGACTCGACTGAACCCCGCCCCCTACCCCCACCCCGAAGATGAAACCATAGGGTTGGACTCCGCTTAATAAATAATGTTCCTCTATTAACAGTGGGTAGTAACATCCATTGCCTTATGGCATAAAAGTGTGAGTCATCTTTAAATTTCTCCTACATGTTCAAAACTTTACTTGATTTAAATTGTGTCTAAAATGGATTCAGTCTAAAGGATTTTCGTTCAGTTCTTTCGGAAAATGTTAACTAAATCTGAATGAATTGCTCTCTTTTCTATAATGCATTTATAATAGATGCCTCGAAAGGACGTAGAGTAATCGGCACAATATAGACTGCGCTGGAAGCTGTCATTACGTATGTCACAAATTGTTGACATTAATTCCAGAAAATAATGTTTTGACGCTTAGCATGCTAATTAAAATACTTAGCAGATGACATTTTGATTTTTTTCTTATTTTTCACAGAAAATAGGCTTTAACATTTCATGCAAATTGTCTCTCTAGGAGACAATTTGCATGAAATGTAAAAACCTATTTCTGGAAGAAAAAAAATAAGAAAGAAATCATCAATCGTCACCCGCTGAATTTCCCCCAGAGACTGGTAAAGGTAAAAGACATTTATAGTTCTTGATACTTCATTCTCAGATCAAGGGTGCCAAAATGTAAGCATGTGCAGAATTCTCAGGAGCAGATCTAGAGGTGTGTCTGGGAGCTCAGTCGAACCCCTCTTGACTAAGATTTCATTTACATGGGAAATTTTGGATGATAAATGTTTGGATACTGTATTTACTAAGAATATTTGCACCCCTATTTCTTTATCTTGTACTTCTAATAAAAATCATAAGTCCATGTTACTGCCTGTAAGTGTCTCTGAGCAAAGCGTGGCGTCGGATCAAAGTCTATACTATCTGCAAATAGTTTAGCCATTTTTCACTAGGTATATATATAAATCATTAACTACAGGAATTTCTATAAAACATATAATTACAAATAATAGAAACAAACCAGACATCCTGCTGTTTGGAAAAGACCTGTCCAAAGAGGTGGTAGAAAAGTCCACTCGACGTAAATAGGTTATAACATGTTCCAATATTTTATATTAAAGTAATGGAAGAATATCTTGACAGTGTCTTGACTTTTTTCTCTACATGACAATTTACATGTATATGCCTGGTATTTTATGAAGGAAACATAAGTACCAGATTTTAATTTGATGCAATACTTATTGATTTGGTTTAAAGATATTTATTTGATACTAGTGCAACTGTATACATGCACTCACAATCGTATAAAATAAGAGAATCTGAACGAAAGCCTACGGCTTATAAATATGAGCCAGAGCATGACAAAGCCAACAAAATGGATGTGCGATCAGCGAAGACTCAGATCAGCCTGGGCATCCGCCCAGTCTGATCAGAGTATTCGATGTGCTCACAATGGGTAGCTAAGGACACAAGCTTTCTTCATGAGGACAGCGAAGTTTCTGATCAGACTGAGCGGATGCCCAGGCTGATCTGAGTCTTCGCTGGGCGCATATGCTATTTTGTTGGTTTTTTCGTGGGCTGGCTTTTATATGGCAAAAATTAGGGGCATTTGGGTTTAACATGGTATAATCACAACTCAAAAGGCATGCAATTATTTAGCGTATATTGATTTTATTTATTCTATACGACTGTGAATGCATTTGAAAACGGGCTTTATACTTCGATAAATTCCATGAGCAGGAATCCCGGAACTACTTGTATTATCTTCGCGCAAATTTCTGTTAAAATAGAGCCATTTTACCCATATTTTCGAAGTAATGTATGACGTAGTTAGAATTGTAAGAAATGTAAGATGGTAAACCAAAGGCCACGTTGTGCAAGAACAGAACATTAGTTCATACAAGTGAACAAAACTAATATCCGGACTGGTCTGCTCGGTCGCCTGACATGTCCGAATCAAACAGGTATGTGTCATACATATATTCAGTCTTCATGCTCAGAAACTAGTAAATCTCACAACACACCGGATACGGTTCTACACATGTAAGAATGCAGTTCCGTAAAAAAAAGAGAAATTTTGCCTCTTTCTCGGGTCTTTTTACATGTTTTGATGCAAGAATTCGTCAAAATGTATAATACAGGCAGTTCTGCAGTAGATGTGGTTAAACAAAATATATAATTTTAATTATCATTATAATTTTCATTATATTAATTATTATTATTAGTAGTAGTAGTAGTAGTAGTATAACTCTGTTACTAATACAATGTATTAATAATGTTTACTCGTATGTTTTGTGTTATTCTGCTTATCTAGTACCCATCATTCATATACAGTCGACTCTCGTTATCTCGAACTCGCTTATCTCGAATAACCGCTTATCTCGAAGTGATAATCTGGTCCCTGTTTTAACACAGAGGTCTACCAACAGTCAATAAAATATTGTGAAAAAGAGGAGAAATTGCTCCTTAGGAGCAATTTCTCCTCTTTTCCACAATATTTTCAATATATCTTTAACTTAGGAGTCAAATTACGTATTCATTCTGTTAAAGGTGGTTGTTCGATTAATTGTTTTTTCCTCAGTTCCGTAAATCTGATATGTCGAACTACGGATATCTCGAAGTGTTTCATAGAGTCCCTTGGAGTTCGAGATAACGAGAGTCGACTGTATTACTACTGCCAACATTAGGAGATGATTTATGTAAGCTTTGCGCTTTTTATCAGATCCAGTACCATGTAATACTGTGCTCTGTATATGTACAGAGTTCTACATAAATACTGTTTAACCTAAAATGTAATAATAAATGCAGTTCTGCAGTAGATCTGGGCAAATTGTAAGTCTTCTTACACTGGGCATAACCTACAACACCCTTTCTGGGTTTGGACTTTTCAGGGGGATTGCTGCCAAGCAAGTAGTAAGAATTAACCTTTTTAACTTAAAACCAAAATGTGCTCCAGAACATTTGTAGAAATGTATATAATATACAAGCAACCATTGGTGTCCTTTTCTATCCTACATCTCAGATAGCATTCTACTCGAATCTATATTGAACCGTTATCGGCCTAAGAGGAACCCTGCAGGAACGATAACGGTCCTATATAGATTTAAGCAGAATGCTGCCTGGGTACAGATTTAAGTAGAATGCTAGCTGGTTGTGAGATAGATTACTATGTACAGTTACGGATACTGGAAGCTTTTTGATGCGACGCTCCAAGAGAAATGGTGAAGAGTACCACAGCATCAGGTCGCGAATCTCATCAGAAGTACGTATCGCCGATGTAATGATTATGTCAACTGCCTGAGGACACACGAGGCACCATAGCCGCCATATGCTGTACCGTCTCGATCCACATGAGGTCAAGGTCACGGACTTTGAGAAAAAATATGTTCAAGTTTTCGGTTAAAGTTTTTAGATGTATACTGCGATTCAGGCGAGCTACGCTGTCCTGCGACAGTTCCTTTTATGACTGGCCAAGCTGTCTTCTGTAGAAGATCTTTCTAAAGAACCACACGAAATAGATTAAAAGAAATAAAATGCTAACTGTAAACGAAACGAAGATTTAAAAAGTGATACATGTCTCTATTTTTCGTTTATACAGTTAATTTCAACTGCTCGACCATCTTCATCACGAAAACATACCTATATAATTTTGACCCCCTTAAACCCCACTTTTATACAGTAAAACTGGGGTTTACAGGGGTATAAATTATTTTTCTTATTTCTGCTTAAAACATAGAATGTTGGTACTCGTTAGAACCGCCTCGGCGAGGCGGTTCTAACGAGTACCCACAATCTATGTTTTGAGCAGAAATAAGAAAAATAATAGAAATTTTTATTTTAAAAATTTTCATTTTTGTTGGTAAAATTTTCAGTATATTTGAATAGGCGTGTTTTCGTAATGTTTGCGATCCTGAATTCTGTTCGATACTGATACTTCGAACACTAACAGTAAATCATAGCGCCAGGTCGGGAGGCAAATGGAGATCATTTAGGTATATTTTTTTCGATCTTCTATAAAATAGTGGTATGTTGAGTGTACTCATTAGAATCGCCTCGATGACAAAAATAAGAAAATTGTCCAAAAATAGTTTTACATAGGTGTTTTCTTGAGCTGTCGGGAGAATCTCCTTGAGATTCAAAAACGAGTTCGAATTAGCCATGGTAAATGAGCCATCGGTGTTCCAGTCATTGAGGGGATAACTGCATTCAAAACTGCCATTTGGGGAGGTACATCGGCGATTTTACGGTCGGAAATTTCGTCTTACGGCGACGCGTCAGCGGAGCCGTAAAACATAATTTGCGGCCTTGAAACTGACGATTTACTTCCCCAAACGATAATTTTAAATGCAGTTATCCCCATTCTAATGCATTTATTCATTTGTTTTGTTGAAAAAATGCACTGTTTGCATAAAGCGGTAAGCGCTGCTAGCTGCGTAAAACCAAAAACCAGCCAAAGAAAAGCGACGTTACGTGACGACGTCGATTTCCGACAGTATATCGCAGAAATATACCTTCGCAGTTTTTTGACGTTATCCAATCAGACGTCGCGTTACATACGCAAGTGCTTTAGAATGAAGTTTTACTGTACTAATTTAAGCCAAAGTATCTTTAACTTTTTGCCATGTATATACAATCATCACGTAGACATGCCAGTATAATTTTGACCTCCTTAATTAAAACCTCTTTTATATAGTAAAACTGGGGTTTACAGGGGTATACATTAATTTTCTTATTTCAAAAACATAGATTATGGGTTCTCGTTAGAACCGCCTCGCTGAGGCGGTTCTAACGAGCACCCACAATTTATGTTTTGAGCAGAAATATTACAAAATATCAGAGTTTTTTTTTTTATCTGAAAACTTTCATTTTTTGATGGTAATATTTTCAGTATATTTGAATAGGCATGTTTTCGTAATGTGTGCTAATTTAGCGAGCTACATTCTGGGTTAAGACGGTTTTGAAAGATCTAGACATAACAGAAGAATGATGTTTGTATATAGTCAAAGTACTGGTACTTATCTGGATCTACCCTGTTCGACAGTGTCCGCCTCTTTAGTGGACGCTTGGCGAAAATGGATTGTCAGTCCGAATACACGGGGTAAAAGCGGTAGTGTACATTGTTTACAGTCTACATCCGTATGTACATGTATAACAAAGAGCATCCAATTGCGGGTTTTTTTGTTTTTTTTGGGGTGGGGGGGGGGGGAGGGGGGGGTTTGTTTTTTTTTTACCTCTTGAGACAGTTTCGTTCCCTGATTTTAGCAGAGTAAGGAAAAGTCCAGCTTCGACATTTGCTTAAAAAGGGTAAATATCGCATACTGGAATTTCTGGAGATTTCCCTTTGAAGTTCAAAGGTTATCTTCCTGATCGACGACAGCGAGTCATTTTGAATTGTGTAAGTTTAGACTAGGTTGGATCCTGCAAGACTCTATTCCACCCAGGGAAACCCGATATCGGGATATCGGAGGTTGCGAGATTTCGGAGGTAAACAAATGATGTCATCCAGCGACAGTGTATGTACTTATCCTCTTTTAATGATCAAAAAAGTGCTTCTGGAGGATAAGCAACGTAACCTATATTTTCTCAGCTGAATAGTTGAATGTATGAAAATGGCATTTCAATATAAAGTATCCTCCTATTTATTCAAAATCACGTTTGAAAAGGAAATTTCATTGTTTTTCACCCAAATTCCATTTTCAATTGTTTATAGCTTTTATCCTTTAAAGCTGTTTTCATTGAGTATGTATGTCTGTATAATCTAGAACATTTCTATAAATTATACAAGAAATAGCAGATGTGAAAAAATTACTAAAGTGACAGATTTTTTAGATTTCTTTAGGGTTGTTGTCATATTTATTGGTAACAGGATGTCGGAGGTATGATGCAGGGATGTCGGAGGACAGATTTATATTGGTTAACGGGATATCGGAGGAAAGGAAATTTTGTGTTCTTCTTAAAACGGCTACATCTTTTCTGAAACGTGATCTTGCCTGGTTTAATATGTTGAAGACGATTACCTGAATCGTCAGGAGTGGCGTGTAGCAAGCGAACAAAGCGTTTATGCTGACTGGCAAAGAATAAATGAAATAATGTGCGATAGACTTATCAAGATTAAACATCAAGGTAACCAGCCTTCGTGATGAAAACCCCGGTAACAGACACGACTTCACATAGAAAAAGTAGGGATTGAAGAGCTATAAATCTTCTTTTTTTTTTCTTCTTCTTGTTTCTGCTCTAAAATATGTATTGAGGTACTCTTAAGAACCACGTCGTTTCTGCTCTAAAACATAGGTTGCGAGTTATCGTTAGAACCGCCTCGATGAAAAAAAAAAGATAATAATAATACGAAAATTAACAGTTTTCTTTTTGAAAAGTTTGTATTTTTTAAGACATGAAAATTTCATTCTGCGTGTTTTCCTATTTGTTCATCACAACGTTTTGTACCTTTGGTGAGTTTCCAGGCCTATAAACAGACTTTTGAAATGGAAGGGGCGGGTGTATGAATTCACTATTCTTAAAGGGGACACACATGCCATCAAAATGCCGATGGGGGATGCAAAATTAAGGAATGTAAAGTGATTTTATGGCCAAACCTGCATGATTTTTAAAATAATTGGCCCGAAAGGGGTACAGGTCTCGTTTCATCGTTTGGTCGGTCGATGGATTTTTCACTGACATTTAATTTAGGCTTAAAAACCCAGGCCCGTGGGTTTTGAAATGGGGATGGTGTGACCGTATGGAGGCGTGCAAATGCTCAGAAAATGTCGATTTAGTGGCGAAAATTGGGGGTGTAACCTGTGTTTTCGATTAAAATCTGCTTGATTTTTTTAAATAATTTGTCCACAATGGGGGCTACGTTCGCCAACTCACCCCCCCCCCCACATACATCCCCCATCTGCTTGATTTTGAATAAATTTGTACACCCCTATCCCCAACCACCACACACACACGCAAGCACGCACGCACGCGTGCGCGCGCACAGCGCGTATGGAAGAACACGTTACAAAATCTGCAATGTTTTCTATTGATAGCAAATGAAAATGACAAAGGTCTCCTCGATACAACTCATATGATTATTATATCACGCTAGCAAATTTATGCGGTGAAAACCCCTTGCAAATCTAATCTCACTTATATTAGGAAAATGGGATTACAGGGGAATGTGTAATGTTTCTGGCTGCTGCTTAAAAACCTAGATAAGCGCACTGTCCGTAAAGATTTGTAGACAACAGAGGAGTTGAAAGCCCGTATGTTATAGACTGGGACTCAGAGGTGTGCTTCTTAACAGATTGTAAACATTTTTAAAGAGCTCATCGTGTGATTATTATTATTATTGTTGTTGTTGTTGTTAGTAGTAGTAGTATAGGCAGGCCTAAATTCTAAATTAAGCGACCCACATAACACAGGTAATGGTCAAATATGAACGACTCAGTATAAGAAAATAGATAGATTCTTGTAATTAGATATACAAATGTCAGGCCGATGGACGAATAAGCACCTGTTGTTAACTTTATTATAAATAGAGTTTTTGTACTGATATTGGTGAATATTGTGCCGAGTTGGGATATTGCTATAAATAATTGATATATCATAGATTTACAGTGGTAACGTTACGTTTATTATTTCTGATCTGATGACACTCGTTGGCACCACATCGGCACTGCGGTTCTTACGAGTTTCCAAAATCAACATTTCAATCGGAACCTAGGTAGGAAAATATCACGTTTCACATACAGAACATCATTTTTGCAGCGAAAAGCTGTTTTATTGCATATAAATTCTTAAACGGTAATGGCAATGGTTCTAGTAATATTATTACATTAAACTCTCCTTCAAACCAACCAAACCCTATTAAAATTGCTACAAAAAGAGACACTAGTATTTGCACACAGGCTTAGCACCATATTGTGCGAGCAGGTTTTAATTTATATTGCTTTTTTAGACAGAACTCACTCCGTCAATTTTCAGTGCCTCCGAAATCCAGCAACAGTCCCTCCGAGATCCACAGCATCATGTGTCAATGTACCGCCGAATATTCCGTTATCCAAAATTTCGCTAGCACTTGCTTTAAATTTCATCCGGAGGCGTTATTTTTTGTTGATAAACTGAAACAACTATGAAGACAGTCGAACAAAATATAAGTCCATCCTTGGGCAATAATAAACCATAATGTCATTTACCATGATCGGGCTGGTAGCCGTCGAAAAGGCAAAAAATGAGATGAAAAATAGATCATCTTGGTTCAAATGCCGTTTTCACCTCTACAAAGTAGCTGAGAAAGGAAATATTTGCTTTAACATATTCACTATTATGTCTCTAGAACGAGCAACTCAGCTTTTTTATCAAATGATTAAGATATAAGCTATCAAAAATGGATAAGTACATACCCTGTCGCAGGATGACGTCATTTGTTTACCTCCGAAATCTCGCAACCTCCGATATCCCGATATCGGGTTTCCCTGGGTGTATTCTTAGTCCCTTAATCAAGTTTTTTCGTCGAATTCTTTCTAACGTTACTAAGTTCGCGGATGATACAAATGCGTTTATTATTATCGACCGTTCACCTTCTGAATACTACTTTAGATACTATAAAAAAAAAAAAAAAAAAAAAAAAAAAAACTAATAGCTAACCGGTAAGTGTTAACTTAAATCGGGCAATGGCAACCCATCGTACGCGTCTTGTAATAAGAAACTTGCGGCCATCACTTTTAATCCTCCTCTTGAATTGAATACAAAGTTTTAAGTGCTTTTGCCTCGAGTCGAACCCACGCCATGCAAACTCTGACCTTTTTTTTTTTTTTTTTTTTTTTTTTTTAAGTTTTACTTCAAATGAAACTTCAAATAATAAGCGCTTATTTTGACATTTTTTTTTTTTTCAGTTCATGTACCTGGTTCGATTTAAACTTAAACTGAAAGCATCTGCAGAAGATAGAATCTTATAAGAGCACTTAAATTTAAAGTTAGTAGGCTACCGTACTTCACTTTATATTTTTTTAGATATTCTAGTCCTTTTGTGGTCGCTGAATTCGTTCAGATTTATTCGAAAATAGAACATCACTCAACAATGGGCTAGGAGACGTGATCGAGTTGTTTGCTGGTCACATTATTGTTCATGAACAGAGAAAAATAAAATCAAGTATGTTAGTATCGTTTACTCGGTGTGTTTTCACTTGGAGTGTTTTGCTGCCAAATGCTCCTTTATTTCAGATTCATTACCGTGAACGTAAGCCCAAGTTAAGTGCTGTGTGGCGGTATTCCCGTTCTTCACGGTAGTGTAGTTTATTTTTACATTTACTGGTCCTTAGGACCACCGATTTATTTGAAATAGAAAATACTAGGCCTGGCCCTGAGGTTATAAAACTTTTCCCATGCTCAACTCAGCTGAGCATGAAAATTTTCTCTGCAAATAAATATGAAAATGCCAACTATTGTTGGCATTTTCATATTTATTAGCAGAGGAATTTTCATGCTCAGCTATGTTTAGCAAGAAAGAATTTGCCAGTTTACCAGTTTATTCAATAAGTCTCAGGTTTACAATATTTGTAAACAACAAGAGAATAATATAGTACATACTAAACATATGCAACATTTACAATATTGTGGTACAGAGACATATATAAGAATTCTAACATAAGAGCAATATTTGGGAGATGGACACCAATATAACCGATCATTAATTTTTTTTTTTTTTTTTTTTTTTTTTTTTAATATGTATCAGGCCACTATGGCCAAGAGTATTAGAATACAAATGGTATATATAGCACAACAAATTCCGCAAATTCCGCAAATTCTACAATTGTTAGTAATTTGAGATTTATTAGCAGGACTTTCATGCTCAGTTGAGTTGAGCATGAAAAAAGCATGAAAAAAGTTTTATAACCTCGGGGCCTGGAGATTTGAACAGTGTTGTTGTTGTTGTTGTTGTTGTTGTTGTTGTTGTTGTTGTGCGGATTTTTAACGCTACCAGGCACCCGAGGCACATAGAGGCAGCGGCAATTGTTATGTACATGTATTTGTACAGCCTTGCTTTCATGGATCACCCATGCACACTTGGTGCCGCTGTCTGTCACCAAGCGCCGCCCTGTCCACTTTATACTCAACCCAGGGCACGTCGAGTATGAGCAAGGTGTATTAATGACCTTCCTTTCGAACCCACGATATCCCGCTTGAAAGTCGAGTGCACTAACCACTAGGCCACCCAGCCCACTTTGAACAGTGTTGTGTGTCACATCTTAGTTATACCATGGTTCGTGCGCATGTACGATGCGATAATGCACGAGCATGAGAGAGTGCATCATCGCACGCACATGCTCAGAACTATGGTATAACTGATTTATCGCTTTTTAGTGCACGTTTGGTCATCTACATCGCGAGATATTTTATGTTGAATGTTGGGAATTTGGGCTACTATGTGATAAACTGTTGTTAATTAACGGACTCAATAAAACCTAGAATGCTATTTTTCGATCAGTTGGTGTGTTGTTTGTTTTCTTCCAAATGATCCTTCCTTTCTGAATTCGTATACTGTATTCTTAGTTTATTGACAATGTATATGCGTTGAATATGCGCGTTCTTTATTAGCGTTTAGCGGCTCCATATGGGGCAATTGTTCAGTTGAATGTAAACAAAAAAAAAAAAAAAAAAAAAAGACAGTCTATTCAGAATTAAACCTGCCAGGATATCTCCGGTTACGACGAAACTCGCAGCATTCAGTGATGAATCCAGGATGATTTCTGAAGGCAGGGTTTGGTGGGGTAGGGGGGTGGGCTGTGGTGATTTGATCATACTACCGTACTTACTCTATGTATTTGGGAAGACAGTTCTGAGCAAACAGTGTAGACCCAGATCAGACGCCGCAAAACGCGGCGTCTGATCAGGGTCTACACTGTTTGCCACTCATCCGGCAATTATAAACACATTCATAAGCAGTAAAATAACCTGTTGAAGAGAAGCCTACGGTAAATTGTAAGGATTTCACTTTTTGCTGCTCATGTTCCCAAAATACAAAGACAAAAAAGAATGAAGGTGTTCAGAAAATGAAAGCCTATCTTCTGACATGTGCGTCCAGCGAAGACTCAAAATCTACCAGAGAGAACAATTTACCAAAGAGCTATTTAAAGCAATAGTGAAGAATACCAGTGCAGAGTACAGCCTGTAACGGCGAAGACTGAAACTGAAATCAGCCTGAGAATCCGTGCAGTCTGATCAGTCGTCGTTGTCCGCATGAAAAAAACAACTTTGAATCCTTGGCTATTCAAAATGCGTCAAGTGAGGATTCTATTCAGACTGCACAAAGTCTGATCTGCATCTTCGCTGGGAGCACATGTCAATGTCTTCCCATCTGATTCTTCGTCTCAGGTGGTACATTTACAGGATACAGACAACCCTCTTTATAACGACACGCGATACAACGACAAATTCGTTATTGTGACAATTTGGCTGTCACGAAATCTTCGCTTAAGAGGTAACAATTAGTCACAAATTATGTCAGAATATTGTATTTAATACTTTAAAGAAACATAGGTTTTGTATATTTGTTAGAATCGCCTCAGTGAGGCGATTCTAACAAATATCCAAAACATATGTTCTATGAGGTAATACGAACAACACAAGACCTTTCTTACATATCAATCTGCTCATTAAGTATTCTGTACAACAGCAAATTCATTTTAACGGCAACGTCTTTGGGAACAAATAAAGTAGCTGTAACGAGGGTTCACTGTAATATGAACTTTGGCACTCCCAAGATACGGGCATAGCCATTTTTTTTTTTTTTTTTTTTTTTTTTTTTTTTTACAGACGGGCAGCCTATATACTGCCATAACGGCACACCATTTTTTGTTGCGGAGAAACACGTTGATCAGTCCAAACAGAAGTGCTTCTCGAAATCTTGCAAACCATCATGAGATTTAAACGAGAAAAAAAATCCTCAAGTTTCATGTAAACAGTTATAAATGCACATATATATGTAGGTGTTGTCTGTATAGGCGGCCATGTCGCCGACGACTTCGCCGTTTGCGGCCGACGCCTGTGACGTCGATCCTTGCCCGTATCATTCCCAGTGGGGGCGGGGGTACTCTGAATTTTGTCTGCTACATAGGCTGAGCCCCAGCATCTAGTGTTTACCAAAAAAAAGTATATATATATATCAGTCAAATCAAAAAAAAATATATTCGGCATATCAGCCATACCAAAAAAGATATCTGCAGATATTGGCATACCAAACAATCTCCCCTTGCTTTCTTGTTATAAAAGTGTGGTTTTCATTTTCCTGTATAATGATTGTATCAACAGTAGCTCCGGTTTTGCTTTAATGGCATTGAACTGATGCACAGCAGAAATAGAGCTGTTAAAACTAAATAAGAACAACTATCTGGTCAACAGAAGGTAACCCCGATTCTTACAATACCCACCAAAAAAATACCGAGACTTTTTATAGACCAAAAAACAACAACAACAAAAAAAGAAAAAATCAGTTTTGAAAGTGGCCCCAAAAAATACCTGCAAATAGCCAGTACTCCCTAGATAGTCCTAGCCTATGTAGCAGGCAAAATTCAGGCCCCCCCCCACCCCCCCCCCCCCCCCCCCACACACACACACACCCAACCGGATATTATTCTGAAAATGTAATCACAGGGCTGGTGGTAGACCTACTATGAAAGTTTCTGTTGTATCGGCTAGCATACTACTTCTGGGATGAAAATTTCCATTCTTAGGCCTACTTTTGTTTTTGAGTGTCGCCTTTTTCATTTATAGGCTATTTTTTTTTTAAATTTCTTTTTGTTGTTTATTCATTTATAAATTTATCTTTCTACTCATTGCGACATGGTTACTTTCAATAGCAGTTTTCAGTAGGGCTATATTTTATGTGATTTTAAGAAGAAGTGTAAAAACCGTAGGCAGATCCTTTCTCATGCGCTATGTCTGGCTGTGCTGGTTGTCTTGCCTTTGTTCTAGCTTCCATAACACAAAAGACATGGGGTAATAATCCCCTATAAATGGGTACCTAGACTTACCGAAACGAAACCGAAATACCGAAACGAAACCGAAATACCGAAACGGTCTATTGAAAATATAGGGAAAGAGTCCAGTTTACATTTATGACACTGGTTTTGTTTTGATATTCTTAGTAATTGAAACGCATATGTGCATAAATGAGACACAATGTGACTAATTTTGATAGAATGAAACAGAGAATTACGTTAACAAGTGCAATGACAATAAGAGTTTTAATAGCATGTATCTATTTTTAATGGTCCATTCCAGTATTTCGGAGGCGTCACAGTAAATGAGGCATAATCATTTGATATTATTTTCCTCCTCACTGCAGACTTTATACTTAATGTATGTTTATATATTGTATTTATTTGAGAAAATATTTTTTTATTCATATCGCTGCAAAATTATTGACTAACAGCATTTTCCCTATATTTTTTAATAGTCGGTTCCGGTATTTCGGAGGCGTCCTATTAATGAGGCTTATTCATTTGCTATTAATTTCCTCTTTAGTGTGGTTATTATGCTGTATGTATGTTTATACATTATATTTATTAAGCAAATACTTCGTTATCCATTTCGCACCAGCATTTACTAACTAACAGCATATTCCCTATATTTTTAATAGCCCGTTTCGGTATTTCGGTTTCGTTTCGGTATTTCGGCTTCGTTTCGGTAAATCTAGGTACCGCCTATAAAATGTATCTGGTAAAGCTTTGATCTGATTTGTTTTTTTTCTTCTTCTTGTCAGCAGTGTTTATTATGATAATGTTGAAATGATCCCCAAATTAGGATCTGCTGCGTGCTGGTGTCCAGTTCATCGATCTATATTATAATGAACGCCGATACCAGTAAACGTGCTACCGGATCCGGAAATAAATGTCAAGTTCGGTGATAGCGAGGCTGTTGATTATTCAGATCAAAACAATACGACCAGACGGGCAGTTTTGTGGGATTTTCCTACAATTTTACCAGGTCTAGGTCCAGTCTTGTATCCACAGTTACTTCATATCCTTCTTTTTAACATTCCATAATATGGCAGAACCAGATATTCCTATAAATCAGCTGGAAATTGGCGATGGCACACCGGCTGATGAAAACACGAACAGTTTGAAGGTGAAAAACGTGGCGGTGCCCATTCTACGTGTTGAAGAATTAAAAGATGAAATGAATTGCAATGCTTCGTATACAAGTGGGGAGGACGATCACAGTCATCATGAAGGATCCGATGATCCTGATAAGTCGAAGGACGTTGCTCAGGAAGAAGAGTTTGTGCCTCCGAATGATGAAACTAGGGACAAAATAATTCAACAAGTAGAGTTCTATTTTAGTGATGCTAACATATTGAAGGATGCATTTCTTTTAAAACATGTGAGACGCAATAAGCAGGGCTATGTGAGCATTAAACTTATTACATCGTTTAAGAAAATGAAAAGTTTGACTAAAGATTATAGGGTTGTTGCATATAGTTTGAGACAGTCCGATAAGTTAGAAGTAAATGAAGAAGGGAAGAAAGTAAGAAGGAAAGATCCTTTGCCAGATTATGATGAGACCACACCGTCAAGGTCTGTTGTAGTTGTAAATCTGCCGATGGAAAATCCTTCAATTGAAAATGTTGCGGAACTGTTTTCTAAATGTGGAGAAGTTGCTCTAATACGCATTCTTAAACCGGGTAAACCTGTACCACAAGATGTTAAAAAGCATTCCAATAAGCATCCCGAAATTGGGACTACTGTGTGTGCTGTAGTTGAATTCGAGAAACATGATTCTGCCAAAATTGCTGCGGATACAATGAACAATGCAGATAACTGGAGGACTGGAATGAGAGTAGTTGTTCTAGCTGAATCAAAGAAGAAAGCAGAAAAAGAAAGGAAGGAAGAAAAATCTAATGAGGCTCACACAGGATCTAAACATGATGATGATGACCATGACAAGGATGGAGACAAGAAAAAGAGGCGTAGAGGTGGCAGAAAAAATAAAAGACATCTTGATGGCCTTCATAATGATGACTCATCTTGTTACAGTAGTGGTTCTGAATATGATCCACCAGCTGTACGTACACAGTCAAATAAATCTCTTAGTCCCAGCAACATAGATGGTAACCGATTAAGTCCTTCAAATAGTCCAAGGTCAAGCCCCAGATCAAGTCCGAGGACGAGTCCAAGGACACAGCGTAGAAGACTTGGACCTCATGGAAAATCTCCATTGGCAGATCATAGTCCTGGCAATAGTCCAAGGCACAGTCCAAATGGTAGCCCAGACATGGGAAGAAAAAAGTATGACTATTCTTCTGGAGGAGATAGTACACCATCTAGTCCTTGGGTCCAGAGAAGATTGAAAGCAGCTCAAGAAATCAGTCCCTTAGCTGGTAACAGTCCTGTTGGAAGCCCTATGATGGGCCGTCGCAATCCTGATGGGGTACCTGCTGGAGTATTAAGACATCCAAAAGGACCTGATGGTACTAGCGGATTCCATCTTGGTAGAGGGAAACCTAGGGCTAGTACAATAGCATAATGTTCATTTTGAGGTGAACTTGAAAATATTTAAAAAGCAAGTAGAACCGATATTGATATAGTGTTGGAATAATTATACATATTTCATACAATGTTAAGAAAATTTGTTTCTTGATTCAAACTGGCACAAATTTTGCCTGAACTGTGATAGTATTCCATCTGCCTGACCATGCCATAGGACAGAGTAATTTTCAAGGATTCTCATAATTCTGAATAATGGAAACCTTGACTCCTATTATGGTGGTCTGGACTCTTTTTTTTTTTTTTTTTTTTTCTGAAAAAATTCAGCTAAAGTCCTTACATAATTTGAATTCTAACTTTTCTTTTTTTTTTTTTTTTTTTGAAGAAGAAGAAGAATATGGTTTTGCATCTTTCTTTTGCAAAATTCTACTGAGACATCATCTAAGTCACATTGGATCAGCCATGATGTCAATGTCCATGTTTCTTGAGTTCAATATAATGTCTTTATTGATATAATGTAGTTTATGCTGTAACCTTGTTGCCTGTTTCATTTTCATGTACATGTAGATACATTTTCACTCTATCTGTAACTCTGACTAATGTTGAAGCCCAAAGGCACTCATTAGATTTTAGAAGCCCTTTGGTAAGGCACTTCTAGTGTGTACCAACATCATATGTTTTTGACAAGAACTACATGTATTCTTGATAGCCACTCTTAGTGATTGTAACATTTTTTCCATGGTAAGGATGGTTTTAGCTCTCAGGGCTGGATTCTGTAAATTTCCGAGGGGCCTGTCTCTATGAGAAACTCATACATTGTACATGCATATTTCATTAAAAAATCTTCAAAGATTTTTCTACTCATCACGCATGTTCTATACATTTGTAGAGTTCTGTAATGAAAAGCTAAAATCATACTTTTCCAGCAGACTATTTTTTTTCTGGACAGCTGGATGCAAGATATTCCCAGCCCTAGTACAAAACCAGGGCTGTCGGTGTGGAAATACCATATGCCCTACTTGTCCAGCTTATCCCCTTTCTCAGCATGCTGAGAGTAAATGAGAAATTTCATAAATTCATAAAGTTCTGTAAGATAAATTGTTCAGATTTTTTTTTTCTCTTTGAAAACATATACCCACTCCATGAAAATGTGGGTACACATTAGAAGTACTCACATTTTGTGTGTGTGTGTGTGTGTGTGAAGAAATAAGAAAAACTCAATTTTTCAACAAGTAAAAGTTTATTTGATCAAGTAGATTCTGACCATTTACATGGACAGAAAAATGATGAATTTTGATAGTTCCACAGCCCTGTACAAAAATGGTAATGTAGAACATCTGGGCCCAGTTGTTCAAAGCGTCGTTAGCTTAACAAGCTCGTTAAGGGTCATTTCGTTAACTGTTTTAGTGGATTCAATATACAATATTCTGATATTTTTTGCTGAAAAAATGTGAGTAGCTTTTGCACTGCAAAAGCTACTCACATTTTTTCAGCAAAAAATTTCAGCATATTTGCGTATACTTGATTTAAATTTTAACGAATCGTTAACTAACGACGTCGTTAGCTTTGAACAACTGGGCCCTGGCTGGTATGAATAGAATAATACACTAGAGCCTCTTTATAAGGCAATGTAGACTGAATAGATTCTCCCACACTTTATATTGGAAGAGTCCAATTTCAATTTTAGGTACATCCAGATACGAGATTTAGATATTTCTACAGGAAAATGGGTAAACTATTTGCAAACAATGGAGACCCTGATCAGATGCCGCATTCTGCAGCATCTGATCTGGGTCTACATTGTTTGCCAATTACCCTTTTAGGGGTATACAGACTACAATGGGTTAAAGGTGGACCCCAGAGGTGTTGTAGCCAAACAAAAATATAAACTATGCAGAAAAATGACCACTTGTGGCCATTTTTCTGTGTAATCTACCGGTATGCATTTTTGTGTGGATACAGCACAATGTTTATGGCTTTGAATTCCAGCAATTAAAAGCATCATAAAGAGGTTATGGTGTATATAAAGAATCTTGTAATTATTTAGTTGTAGTCATCAGTAAAACAAGTAAGAGTGTATTAAAAAAAAAAAGTAAGAATGGTGTATATTTCGTACCATATTTATTCCCTAAGTATAATGGCTAAATGTCAGTTTTGTAATATGTTGTGCACAGGTGAAACAGAGAATCAGTGACAGGGCTGTATGTTTCATAGCTCCAGATAAGGTGGTGTTTGTTTTTGTGTTTGTTTTGTTTTTTTCTCAACCGAAAATCATTGATATTTTTATTTCCCAAGGAAAACATACTTTGTGGGTACTCACCAGAAGTGCCTCACTGAGATGCTTCTAGTGAGTACTCACAACATATGCTTTATAGGAGAAATTAGAAAAATATTCAGAGGAATTAAAGAGTATTTGGTGATAATTCTGGGATAATTTTTCTTATTTCTCCATAAAAACATATATTGTGGGTACTCATTAGAAGCGCCTCCCCAAGGTGCTTCTAATGAGTACCCACAACATATGTTTTTATGGAGAACTGGAGAAAATTATCCCATAATTATCACCAAATACGGCTGCTTATCAATATCTATGAATATTTTCTTGATACTCTTTTAATCTGGAGCTGTGAATTGTTTACCAGTGAAGAAATATGAGAGCCATAAAGCTGTATTTTGCCATATTTTGATTATTAAAGTTGTATTTACCATGTATGAGCTTTCAACACAGCAAAAAAGTAATGCACCTATCATTGTTTTCTCCTAGAGGCAGGGAGGTGGGGATACCCTGGAGATTAGACATCCAAATCCTACCCAATCCATGGGAATTCAGCAGAAAATGTTGACACATGGGCAGGGTATAAGACATTTGAAAGGGCGATTCTAGAAGAAACTGTGCAAATTTTAATGTCCACCAAGGGGATTTTCAATCCAAATTTGTGGGTAGGGAATCGACAAATTTTCATTTACGAAAATGTGTAATTTCCTGAGGTAATCCCTCCACCCTGCTCCTGGGGGGAAACATTGATAGGTGCATAATCTCTGACATATCAGAGAGAGACATACTATAGCTACAGATAAGAATGGTATCCACATTTCATTTTTCTTATTTTTCCCTGAAAACATTTATAGTGGGTACTCACTAGAAGCACCTCAGTGAGGCATTTCTGAGTACACACAACGTTATGTTTTTGTGAAGAAACAAAAGAAAAAAAAACATTGGTGCTTTTTGGTTTAACCCACTGTAGTCTGGAGACCCCTAAAAGGGAAATCGGCAAAGAGTGTAGACCAAGATCAGACCCCACAGAACCCGGTGTCTGATCAGGGTCTCCACTGTTGGCAAATAGTTCAGCCATTTCCAATATATAGTGTGGGGAAGTTCATTCAATCAACAATGGGTTAAAAAAACAAGGCCTTATCTGAACCTGTATATTATGGTTCCATAGCTCTTAATAAGAGGGGATACCAGGAAAATATATATTATTTCCCCACAAAAGCCTATGTTGTAATACTCATTAGAAGCATCTCACCAAGGTACTTCTAATGGGTACCCACAACGAATTTTTTAATGAAGAAATAAGAAAAGTACCAACACTTTTTCGTTGAAAACAAAAAAAAAAAAAAGAAAAAAAAAAGCTTGTCTAGAGCTTGTGTTTAGAATGAAAAAAGTATTTTTACATGTAGTTCAGTTTGTCTGTGAACCGAGGTTTCATTTTTTGACTCGCAGATGCAAACATGGCAGAATTTAATGTGTTATGTATTGACAGACATCACATGTCCAGCAAATGGTATAGACTCAGAACATACATTACTACTTGTCAAGGAGCAGTTTGATCAGTGTCTATACTATGTGCTGTTCAGTAGGCACTCAGCCATTTCATTAAGTTTAAGTTTGCCGGCCTTGGTGGCTCAGTTGGATGCGCCGTCTGACTGGAGACCAGGAGGTCGCGGGTTCAACCCCCGCCGAGGTCGGCAACATTCTTTCGTGCAGATTGATCATGAAATATTTTCTACGGTCATTCTCTCCCTTCCACTGATTCAAGAAGGGCAGTTGTCAGTTTCTGCATGGCGAAAGAATGTGCACAATACTGGTTAACCGCTTAGAGGACTAAGCCTGCCCAGTAAACGTGTGGTTAGGTAAACTGGCCGCGCTCAACATGACCCTATTGGGTTGACTGGGCCGTAAAACCTCAACACAAACAATTTCATTAAGTTTGGAAGTACACGAAGGAGGCTAAAATCCAGAAGAAGAGGGCCATGTACTGTGGAGATTTACAAAGGTTCCTTTAACCCATTGTAGATTGAGATTTACATATTCTTAGAGAAAAATGGCTAAACTATTTGCAAACAGTGAAGACCCTGATCAGATGCCGCATTCTGTGGTGTCTGATCTGGGTCTGCACTGTTTGCCAAGTACCGTTTTACGGGTGCCCCGACTACAATGGGTGAAACACTTTGTTTTGACAGAGCATGCTGGGTAAAAAATTCAGCAGACAACATTTTGAAATATTTTTCTTATTTTCCCTAGCAAACAGGGCCCGGTTGTTCAAAGCTAACGACGTCGTTAGTTAACGATTCGTTAAAATTTACATTGAGTGATACGCAAATATGCTGAAATTTTTTGCTGAAAAAAATGTGAGTAGCTTTTGCAGTGCAAAAGCTACTCACATTTTTTCAGCAAAAAATATCAGAATATTGTATATTGAATCCGCTAAAACAGATAACGAAATGACCCTTAACGAGCTCGTTAAGCTAACGACGCTTTGAACAACCGGGCCCAGACTTTTTGACATTTCATGCAAAGTAGAAGGCTATCCTGGAAGAGTTGAAGGCAATTTAGCCTCCTGTGTCCTGCTAATGATAATGCTGAGCTCAGTTATGATACATCTCTAACATAGCAACAGATAAGGCGCTTTTTTCAACCGAAAAATGCTGATATCTTTCTTATTTCTCCACTGAAACATATGTTGTGGGTACTCATTAGAAGTGCCTCGGCAAGGCGCTTCTAATGAGTACCCACAACATATGTTTTCTTTGAGAGATAACAAAAATATTATGTGGATACCCCCTCTTATCTGTAGCTATGCACTAATTCACTGTGTTATAAGCAAAAAGACTTACTCATATTTTATGATACATGTAAGTCAGAATGAAATCATTTCAGGGTATCCCGATATTTAAAAGATATATGATCTGTCGATTGTTTCTGATTTTTTTTTTTTTTTTTTATCTCAACTGCCAAAGTGATATTATCAATTCCCAGGAACTTATAGTGCTTATAGCTCCAGATAAGAGGGAGTTCCACTTAATATTTTTCTTATTTCTCCTTGAAAACATATGTTGTTTGTATTCATATGAAGCACCTCAGTGAGACACTTCTAATGAGTACCCACCTGTTTTTGTGGAGAAATAAGAAAAATATTGACTTTTCGGTTGAAAAATATTGACTTTTCGGTTGAAAAATATTGACTTTCGGTTGAAGGAAGGCACCTTATCTGGAGCTTTGATAATGCCATTAGAAAAAAATTGGGAATCTTTTGGGATCAAATTGTGTGGTAATAATGCAGGTTTTCGCATGACTCAGTTCATTATCATCTCTGCAATAACAATCAGAACATGTCCTCTTTTTCGACATATGTTTTTGACTGAATTACCATAATTACCCTAAGTATTTGAATACCTTAGCTGGATGAGTGTGAAATATTGTTGATCCTGATCAGATGTTGCGTTTTGTGGTATCTGATCTGGGTTTGCTCATCTGACTGTCCGAATACTAAGGGTTCTGGCGAAAGAATGTGCACACGTACTGGTTAACAGCTTGGAAAACAAAGCTTGCCCAGGAAAAGGGTGGTTCGGCAAAATGACTGACTCAGCCTGGCCTTAATGGGTTGACTGGGCTGTAAAACATCAATTCAAAAAACAACAATGGTCGATTCTAGCCAAAAATGTTGATATTTTTCTTATATCTCCACAAGAAGATATGTTGTGGGTAATCATTAGAAATGTCTCATTATGGCGTTCATAATGAGTACCTACAAATATGTTTTCATCACGAAAACATGCCTATATAATTTTGACCCCCTTAAACCCCACCTTTATGTAGTAAAACTGGGGTTTACAGGGGTTTGCATTATTTTTCTTATTTTTGCTTGAAAACATAGATTGTGGTTACTTGTTAGAACTGCCTCGCTGAGGCAGTTCTAACAAGTACCAACAATCTGTGTTTTGAGCAGAAATATGAAAAATATCAGAGTTTTTTTTTTATCTGAAAATTTTCAGTTTTTGGAGGTGAAATTTTCTAAATATTCGAATAGGCAAGTTTTCATAATGCATGGAAAATAGTAAGAACATCTGGATGTCTGCAAAAGTCCAGATATGGCACTTTTCCTACCAAAACATATTGATATTTTTCTTATTTCTCCATGAAAACATACAGGCTCTCACTTGGAGCACAGCACTGAGGAGCTTCTAATAGGGTTTTCCCTGACTCATTTTGGCAGTTTTTACCCTCAAAACCTTGTTCTGGACCCTCAAAATTTTGAGGCAAGGGTCCTGAGTGATGCATATATGAACAATTCCAAATTAATTTCTTTGATCTATGCAATTGTATTTATATCTATTTACAGTTTAAAGTGTAAGAATTACCAATAGTTTTGGCAAAAGTTTACCTTTAAAGCACTAAGCAGTTTGTAGCAGACAACATTCTAAAATGTTGATTTTATTTTTCAGAGAAAATAAGGCTTGACATTTCATGTGAATTGGCAGACAATTCACATGAAATGTCAAGCCTTATTTTCTCTGAAAATAATAATAAAGTACTTCAAAGTGTTGTCCACTGTAGTTGTCATTTGCGCTTTAATGGTTAACCTCTTAAGAACAACAACCCCCTAAATATTGCTAAAGGACCCCTTAACTCCGCATATGGCCTGAGTCCCCAGGACCCTCATTTTTAAATGCTGAGGGAAAACCCTGTTCTAATGAGTGCCCACAATATATTTTTTTGTGGAGAAATAAGTAAAAATATTTACTGGCTAACCACTTATGTCAAGCGCTATCTTGGTGGCTTGGATACGCATCTGACTGAAGATCAGGAGGTTGCAGGTTCAACCCCCATCTGGTCAACAACATTCTTTTGCAGAGATTGATCATGAAATATTTTCTACGGTCATTCTCTCCCTTCCGCTGATTCAAGAAATGCAGTAGTCACTTTCTGGCGAAAGAATGTGCATATTACTGGTTAACTGCTTAGAGGACTAAGCTTGCCCAGTTAATGTGAGGTTAGGTAAACTGACTGGGCTCGATATGACCCCATTGTGTTGAGTGGGCCGTTAAACCTCAACACAAATCTAGAGCTGCCTGTCTATCAGTACTGAAAATGAATGTGTCTCTTTGTAGTATGTTGATATTAATTATTAAGAATTCTTGTGTATATGTTGATGTTAATTGTTTAGAATTCTAGAGTCATCTACTATGTGGCCAAAGATGTGAACAGAGGGTATTAAGGAGGAGTATTTGAGGATAATTCTAAGATTATATTCTGTACTTCTCCGTATGTTTTATGGAGAAATAAGAAACATTATCCCAGAATTATCACCAAAATACTTGTCAGCAAATTCTCTGGGACATGTATATGTATTCTTGGAGAAGTAAAAAACATGAGTAAAAATGTTTGATTTAATCTTAGGGTATGAATAATTTTCAGCCCATTTTAGTCTGGAGACCGCTAAAAGGGTAATTGGCAAACTGCAGACGCAGATCAGGTGCTGCAGAATGTGGCATCTGAACTGGGTCTACACTGTTTGCATTAACTACAGGTATTTCTATAAAACTTAGTAATAAAAAGAACAAGGCAGACGCCATGCTATTAGAAATAGACTGGTCCATAGAGTTGTAGAACAGTCCACTTGCATAAATGTGATAAAATCTGAAAGACCCAGGGGTTGCCAGAGTGAATGGTGCTGTCAGATCAGGCCATGCAGTTATATTAGAACCTCTCCAAATAGAAAGGTACCTCATGGCATATTTGACCAGCATAGACCCAGAACAGTCTGGAAGTAGTTCATGCCCTGATGTTAGATACTGGTCTGAAATTCTATATTGTACCATACCGACACACATGTCTGACCTTGAGGTCAAGGTCAGGACTTAGAAAAATATAGTGTTAAATTTTTTGGTTTAAGTTTTTAGAGACAAATCACAATTCAGGTGAGCTATGTCTTATTTTTGTGGAGAAGTAAGTGAAATATTAACCTATTAATGCCTGATGGACTATGTGTATTCTACCTTTATCTTTCGACAGGCCAATGTCTGATGGAAGGTGTGTCTGATTTGTTAGCTCACCTGAGCAAAGCTCAGGGTGAGCTATTGTAACACCCTCTGTCGGTCGTCAGCAATTAGTTTGTTAACACTCTAGAGGTCACAGTTTTTACACAATCTTGATGAAACTTGCTCAGAATGTTTGCCCCTGTGAAATCTAGGTCAAGTTTGAAACTGGGTCACTTGGGATCAAAAACTAGGTCACCAGGTCAAATCAAAGGAAAATATTGTTGACACTCTAGAGGTCACTTTTTTGAAGCAATCATCATGAATCTTTCTCGAAATGTTTGTCTTGATGATTTCTAGGTCTAGTTTGAAATTGGGTCACTTGGGATCAAAAACTATGTCACCAGGCCAAATCAAAGGAAAACCTTTATTAACACTCCAGAGGTAACACTTTTGAAGTTATCATCATGAAAATTGCTCTAAATGTTTGTCTTGATGATTTCTAGGTCAAGTTTGAAACTGGGTCTTTTGTGGTCAAAAACTAGGTCATCGGGCCAAATCAAAGGAAGACCTTGTTAACACTCTTGAGGTCACATTAATAAAGCAGTTATCATGAATCTTGCTCAAAATGTGTGTATTTATGATTTCTAGGTCAGGTTTGAAAATGGGTCACTTCATTACGAGAACATGCCTATTCAAATATATAGAAATATTCACCTCCAAAAACTGAAAATTTTCAGATAAAAATTCTGATATTTTTGATATCTCTTCCCAAAAAGCATAGATTGTGGGTACTTGTTAGATCCCCTCGGCGAGGCGGTTCTAACGAGTACCACAGTCTATGCTTTTGAGCAGAAATAAGAAAAATAATGTATACCCCTGTAAACCCCAGTTTTACTATATAAAAGTGGGGTTTACAGGCTAAATGTTACATAGGCATGATTTCCTGATGTGGGGTCAAAAAACTAGGTCATAGGGCAAAATCAACGGAAAATCTTGTTAACACTCTAGTGGTTACATCTTTGAAGCAATCATCATGAATCTTGCTCAAAATGTTTGTCTTGGTTTCTGGGTCAAGTTCAAAACTGGGTCACTTGGGGTCAAAAACTAGGTCACCAGGCAAAATCAAGGGAAGACCTTGTTAACACTCTTGAGGTCACATTTATAAAGCAGTCATCTTGAATCTTGCTCAAAATGTTTTCTTGATGACTTCTATGTCAAATTCGAAACTGGGTCACTGGGTCAAAAACTAGGTCACCAGACCAAATCAGAGGAATACCTTGTTAACACTCTTGAGGTCACATTTTTTTTAAATAATCATCATGAATAATGCTCAAAATACATGTCACTTTGAGTCAGAAACTTGGTCAAAGGAAAAATTTGTTAACACTCTATAGAGATCACATTGTATAAGTGAATCTTGCTCAAAATGTTTGTCTTGATGAAGTCTAGGTGAAGTTTGGAACTGGGCTACTTATGACCTATATTTTGTGGTCCAGTGACTTTCTTAAGTTCTTCTGTTTAGGTCTGTTTTTCAGTTACTATTGATCCTACAGAGTGATATTTGACACTTGTGAAGTGTTTAAGACAGTTTCTCGGTAACTATTGCTCCTACAACCAGTGATACTTAGCACATGCATACATCTTGTATGGCCTCTTGAGTGCAGTTATCCATATTTGACCTTGACCTGTGTTTCATAGTCCATTAGACATGCTACATTGTCAAACTTGTTAATGTTATCATTATGAATTTTGGTCAGAGTGTTTGCCTTGATCAGTACTAGATCAGGTTCTCTAAATGCTATGATACTCAGGTGAGCATTACCGGGCCATCATGGCCCTCTTGTTTTTATTCTTATTACTTATTATAGAAATTACTGACTTAGTGCAAACAGTGTAGATCCTGATCTAATGTTGCATTCTGTGGCATCGGATCTTTGTCAGTGTGCCATTTATGGGATGCCAGTCATAAATTGGCTGGAAAATGCACCTTATCAAGGTCTACATTACAAAAAACACCTATTCAAATATATAGAAAATTTCATCTCCAAAAACTGAAAATTTTCAGATAAAAAAATCTCTGACATTTTTTCATATTTCTGCTAACAAGTACCCACAATCTATGTTTTTGAGCAGAAATAAGAAAAAATAATGTATACCCTTGTAAACCCCAGGCATGTTTTCGTGATGAGTCTATGATATGATTTTGTTAAGTTTATTGATTGGATAATGAGAATGATTAACTACATGTATATATATATGAATTTGTTGACATTTTCCAGATGAAATTGTTTTATATTTGCCAACTAGAATGCTGTATCATATTGTTCTGTGGTAAAATAATTTGAATCATTTGCTGTGTTGTTACTGTATGTGATGTTTAAATTTTAGTCATGCCTATTATTGAAGACAGTTCCAGATATAATAGGCTGTCCATAAAAGAATTTTCCTTATTTCTGCTTGAAAACATATCAAGGGTTGAGCGCAAGACTAGCGTAAGTCAGATGGTTGTTCCCCAAACCTAATCTCCTCACCATGAAGGCGTTATGAAGATGACAACATTTCTTTCTGTAAACAATGAAAATGTAGGTGCCATTGCTCGTATGAGCAATGGCACCTAAATTTGCATTGTTTACAAAGGGGTCCAAGTTGCCCCTAAACAAGGGTTTCAAAAATATGTTTGAGTTACTATAGTCTTGCGCTCAACCCTCGATATATTGAGGATATTCATTAGAAGTACCTTGGTGATGTGCTTCTAATGAGTGACCACAACGTACATTTTTATGGAGAAATAAGAAAAAAACAAACAGAAGAATTAATAAGCCCAATCTGGAGTTATGTGCAAAGTCTGTTTCAGTACTTACAGTCGATACTTGTTATCTCAAAGTCCAAGTGACTCCCTGAAAAAACTTGAGATATCCATACATCAACATATCAGATTTGCAGAATTGAGGAAAAAATAAATCGAACAATTACATTTCAGAAATGAATATGTAACTTGACTCTGAAGTCAGAGATATATTGAAAATACTGTGGAAAAGAGGAGAAATTGCTGAAATTGCTCCTTGGCAATTTCTCCTCTTTTCCGCAATGTTTTGTTACCTGTTTTTAGATTTCTGTGTTAAAACAAAGGACAGATTTTCACTTCGAGATAAGCAGTTATTCGAGAAAAACGAAGTCTAGATAGCGAGAGTTGACTGTATCTGTTTTGTTTCATAACGCAAGCTATTTGCATTTATTTATAACTCATTGAAAGCGAGTTAGGCCTCTAGATTAGCAGAGATCTCAGACAAAAGAAGGCATATAGGCATATGTGAAAAGAAGGCTCACAGCTGCCTTTGCACAGTTTAGTCATTGCTTTTATGTTTATATGCCTTGGGACTACGTATGGCATTTTTTTTCTCTCTTATTTTTCCCTTGAAAATTTATGTTTGTAAGTACATGTACTTATTAAAAGCATCTTATGACACTTCCAAGGGCATTACCAGCAATGAGAATTTTACAAAGTTTCTGTCTGCAAACGTTGGCTCCCTTATTAAATATGGTGACAAAATCTCCATATGTATCAATTCACCTTATAGCGGAAGATACACTTCCCAGCGGGCACACAACGTCGATCGATTCAACATTGATTCAACGTTGTGTGCCCGCTGTGTTGGCATTTTTTTCCGCCTTGTTTTACGAAGGACACAACTTTTTGACTTGCTGATTGCTATCCTACACACCAACCCCCTTGTGAAAAAGTCTTCTCTAAAAGGGAAGAACTCTTTCCAAAAGGGAGCAAACTGTTTCCTTTAAAATTAGGCTATTTCAGAAGGGAGGCAAAAACAATGTTGACAGATGATAACCTTTCTGAAAGTGTTTCAGTTACCCTTAAAAGTTCTAGCCATTTCATGTGATGCGCAAGATGACTTACATCGTTGATTTTCCTCTACAGGAAAATGTTTATACCAACAGAACCTTGGTTCCATTTTCTAGGAAAAACAGTCCAGAGAATACTGCTTACATTACGAAAACGTCTATTCAAGTATACTGAAAATTTTACCACCAAAGAATGAAAATTTTCAGATGAAAAATTCTGATGTTTTTTTTTTCATATTTTTCCTCAAACATAGATTATGGGTGCTCGTTAGGACCGCATCGCTGAGACGGTTATAACGAGTACCCATAATCTATGTTTTTGAGCAGAAATAAGAAAAATAATGTATACCCTGTAAACCCCAGTTTTACTTAAAAAAAAAAGTGGGGTTTAAGGGGGTCAGAATTATATTGGTATGTTTTCGTGATGTCTCGGGCCCTAACTGGTTAGTTTTGTCAAGGAGTGAGTGTCACATGATTTGTTATGGTAGCTATTTGTGAAAAAAAAAGTGTAAACCCGTAGCAGCTCTATTGCAGGGGCGGATTCAGATGGAGTTCGTGGGGAGGGTGGGTTGGTGTTCAGTCGAAATTTCATTTTCATGGAAAGTTTGGGATACCATATTTACCCTAAATATTCGCACCACTATTACCTTATACTCTCTTCAACGTCCATTGTACTACCCATGAGAGTGTAAAATTGCTGGATGAGAGTTTAGCAGTGTAGACCCTGATCAGAAGCCGCGTTCTGCGGCGTCTGTGATCTTGGTCTTCATTGTTGCTCGGGTCTGTCTTTTCGAACACGTAGAGTACGCACGGTAATATCTAATCGAACAACCTCATAAATCATACTGGATCCGCTCCTGCATTTATTTACATAATTCCATGTACATGAGAATTCGCATTTACATTTACATTTTTAGTGCTTAAAACTTTCATTCCTGTGTCTTACAAGAGCATTTTGTCTTGTTCTATTTTCATAGATGTATTGCACAAGTACGAAGTGACAGGTACGAAGAGCAGTCAAAGACACTTGACCTCTCCAGTTTGTCCGAAAATGAGTGAAATGTACTGTGGACAAAATTACTAAAAATAATCTTCTCATTGTTTTCCTTTTACCTTTCAAGGCGCTTTTCATGTACCGCGAAAATTTATTAATATACTTTGTGGTTAGTGTTTGTGTTCCATGGATACGGTTCACTCCTAGACGGACAAAACAACCGGTCAGTTATTTATGTGACAAATTTATTACCCATGAACCGTATGTCACTGTCGTTCAGCTTCTAGAGCTCATTATGAGAACAACTTGTCTTTATGTATCGTAATTGCATTGGGCCATGCCGCGAGAAAGGGGTCACCTGAGCATATGCGGACAGAGAAGGCCCTGATCTGACTGCGCATGCGCAGTCTGATCAGGGCCTTCGCTGACACTGTATCGATGTATAACAAAGGCTCTTGTCAGATCGTGCAGCTGTGCTGGATGATCTGGGTCTTAACTGCTCAAATATGCCATGAAGATATGTTTTCTCATGGAATAGCTCGTATGCAAGGTAGAGACAACACCAGTCTGCTCTTCCTTTTCTACGGTCATTCTCTCCCTTCCGCTGATTCAAGAAGGGCAGTTGTCAGTTTCTGCATGGCGAAAGAATGTGCACAATACTGGTTAACCGCTTAGAGGACTAAGCCTGCCCAGTAAATGTGTGGTTAGGTAAACTGACCGCGCTCGACATGACCCCATTGGGTTGACGGCCGTAAAACATCAATACAAAATCTTCCGCTCGGTCTGGTTAGTGTCTCCGCCATGCGCACTGTAGGGAACTTTAAGATATTAGATAAAGAATGGCGTAGGCGTTTACCAGATTTCATGATAGGATAGGACTGAGTCGTTCCCCTATCACTGTTGTCACACCGGCCGAGCCTAGCAAATAGGGACATGTCTTCGAGACGGTCTGCGCGTTCGGCAATCCGATCCATTTTGTTCGAACCGGGCTTCGCAGTCCGCTTACATCTAATCATCGGCTACTGTAGTCTGTGTAGACGGCAAAGGCCTTGATTTATATGATGGTTTCGAGACTTCACGTCTGTGGGTTCGAAGACACCTTATCAGTTAGCGTGATTCACATCGATTGAGGTGGCACACATATGTACCTGTTCATTATTACGTTGGCGAATTGTCCCAAGTATAGACGTCGTCCCTGAAATTTTAGATCCCAGATATTAATACCTCAACATTTTTTACCATTCTTTGGTCATCTAACGTATTGTCTTATGAAGTTCAATCAAACCTCCATTAACGGCCACCGTTAACATTAACCATTCCCTATATCAGCCACTTTCTGTATTTTCCCGCTATTTCTAGAAGGGAGAGTCACACAGGAAAGGAAACAGGAAGTCACAGTAGTTGTCCTAGACAACTGTTGTGACTTCCTGTTTGCTTTCCCGTGTACGAACCCCTTTCTGAAAAGGGGTCTACTCTAAAAGGAAAAAAAATGCTCCGAAAAATAGAGCATATTCATTTCTTTTTGTGTAGACCCCTTTTTAGAAGGGAGGCAAAACAATGTTGTCATAGTTGCCTCCCTAAAACAATGCAAAAAGCATTGGTACATTTTTGCATGGAAAAAGCATTGGTACATTTTGTGCATGGATCTGCCAGCATAGGGCAATTGAATGTCAACTTTCTCACACCGGTCAATACTACGCTCAGTAAAATTCGAGCGGTCTCAGTGAACACATACTGGCACGCCGGATTCCCTCACTTTCCTCTTGAAATGAAGACCAGATTTTATTAGTCCCAAATGTTTTCTGTTACGGTAAATGGCACATGCAAACAGTGTAGACCCAGATCAGATGGCTCCTGGAGGAGCAATCTGATCAGGGTCTACATGTTTGCCATCCCACTAAGTAGTTTAAGAAACAACTGCATAAAAAGCAAAATTTAGGCCAAAAAAGTATGGAATATAGTGTTCGAAATTTTACAATTACCAATTCTATATTCAATTTTAAGACCATCCCACAAATAAGACCACTTTTAGACAGTCCTAAAAGTGGTCTTAATAGCAAAAATTTTATTGTATAATGGTCAGCTGTATCAAAGTTTAATGTGGCTTTATCTAAGCATTTTGTACCTTAATCCATACTGGCCCTTTAGTGAGATGTGAATACCCTTTCCATTAGTACAGTTCAATTCCGCTGTTACGGCCACTCGAAATTAAGATCACCATTAAAACCCGCTTTTCAATATATTTTGCAAGGCTTCTGACAAAATGGAATATGCAGACAGTGCATACAACTCTTTGACATGCCACTAAGTATTTTACGAAATAACTGGATAAAAGCAAAATATAGGCAAAAAAATGTATGAAATAAAAGTGTCTGAAATTTAAGGATATTTGCCGCATTCTATATTCAATAATATGAATTTAATAGGTGCTACCTATATCCGTGCGTCCAAATCTTCATAGGTGGATTAGCCAGATCTAACTGAATGTGATTTAAGACCTCGCCTGATTTCTAATCCACTGCATGATTTGCGATATAACGTCCAAGTCAACAATATTTCAGTAGTTCAGAGACATTGCCTCCAAATTTGTAGGACTTTTACCCGACCCGATCACATGAATTCGGGTCCTGCTTAATTACTAGCAGCTCTGCCATGGAGGCTTTAGGCAGCCCATCTATTTCGCGGGCCCCGATGGGCGGGAGCCATGCTTTCCGAATACCGAAAACTAGTGTATGCCGATGACAGATACAACGACAATATACTATCGTTCGATTACTTGTGCGAATTTTTTTAAGATTATCACGTGAAAAGAGCGTAAAGTCTATGTGTTATCTAAAAGGCTACATCAAAGTGTACCTTATGCACAAAACGAATCCTGCTTAGCTTGTAAATAGACGGAGAATGGATGGAAATACAGTTGGAAGTGGAAACAAAATTCAAAATGGCCGCGATCGCAAATTTTGTAGGCTGACGTCATTAGTCTCGTGATTCAACCTCATGCAATTATTAGAATACTTCGCGTTATTGGCTGTTTTGTTGCAATTATCGGCACGGCCGCTGTGTCAATAGTCTCTGCCAAATCACGGAACGCTTATTGTTTTTCGGGATAAGCACCGAACCACCCAAGCGTTTGTTGGACCGTCACATTTTTGGTCACACACATCACTGGTCACATAGGTAGTCCATAGTAGTGCGTCTGCACGCCGAACCGCTCGGGGAACTGCTTCGCATTTATTAAGACCACCCTACTAATAAGACTATTTTTAGACAGTCCCAAAAGTGGTCTTTATAGCGAAATTTTACTGTATTTCTTTTAACTTGATTTTGTCTTTTTTTTTTATACCCCACACGATTGTGGCGAGGTATTATGGTTTCACGTTGGACGTCCCCGTGTCTGTCCGGCCATCGTATTTTCGTTTCCGGGCGATAACTTGAGTAAATATCAAACCTGATATGTGCATTGCTATTCTGGAGGTCTGCTTTGCAATTGCTAATGGGCAAATTTCACCGTTTTTATATAGAGTTTTCTGCCCCCTACGCATCGGTATAATTCAGAATAATTTTCGCATGTTAACTTAAGTAAGTAGCTGTATTTTACCAAACTTACTATGTACATGGACAATGTGGAGATCTGGTTTGGGATTTCAAATTTCGTCAGTTTTTGACAGTTATCGATAGTGGCGGGGTATTATCGTTACACGTTTTTATTTCCACTTGAATCTAGTAAACTTAGTCTTATGGAAATTGAATGTGATTAAATAAATTATGTCCCCCACGTTCGGAGAGGAGGACATATTGATTTTGGTGCGGATCCCATTGGCACCGGCGTGACACTTTCTTGTCTGTCAATACCTTGTGAACATGTGATTGGATTCTTACCAAATTTTCGTAGATGTACAATTGGGACATAACAAAGAACTGATTAGATTTTGGTGACCTTGACCTAATTTTCAAGGACAGAACAGTAGAAAAACTGAAAATTCATTGTGGGATGACGTTTTCTCTGAAAACACTGTTACTAGTTTTATTTGGTGTAATTTAATTTGTTTAACCTTTACCACTCCTTGGACTAATTAGGCAGATGACAAATCGACGCATTTTTCTCTCTCTCTCTCTCTCGGTTTTCCTAGACAGTGAGTGACCTTTGACATTTCTAGCAAATTGCTCCGAGGAAGATAATTTACATGAAATGTCGAAACATAGTTTCTGGAAAAATAAGAAATTTAGGAGACAGGTTACTTGAAATGTCAAAGCCTATAATTTTTCTGGGGGAAAATTGAAAAAAAAAAAAAAATCCAAAACGCCGCATGCTAAGCGTTAAATGCTCAGACGTTTTGGTTTGACTGGTGATATATATTTGTTTACAGTTTATGATTGTAGTAAATTGTCTTGTTCGCAGCTTGTGGTAGTATTGTGTCTTACGTGTTAAAGTGATGCATATCTATGTTTGAAAAGTGGTGATAGTTACCACCGTGATGATTAATTGTCTTGACATGATTGAACATGCATATTAATTTGTTTACTGATTGTGGCTTAATAAATGAATCGCGTCATTCAAAAAAAGAAATTCCGCTCTAACGAATATGCGAACTGCGAATGCTCAGGTCAGCCCTATGCACCCACAGTCTGCCACCCCGCAACATATTTGCTAAATACTGGGTGCTATAGAACATCGGGATATGCAGGCCGATCTAGGCTGTCGCTGTCGGAAAAAATGTGTAAGCGCTTGGCTTCTTGAGGAAAACTTATAGCAGACCACATTTTATATAGCTCCGCTAAATAAGTATTCAGAAAATGTTTATATATATATATATATATATATATATATATATATATATATATATAATATATATATATATATATATATATATATATATATATTCTTTCTATCACAACATGTTTTGGGTGACATTTTTCAGTACTCATTGGAAACGCCAGGTTGATGCGCTTCGTTAGAAGCGCCCGGTCGAGTCGCTTCTAATGAATACTTACAACCTATGTTTACTTGGAGAGATAGGTAAATGTCCACACGTTCTGGTTGAAATCAAAATGTCGTACTTGGAGCTGTACATTTTATAAAAATAGCAAAACGGTTACCGGTTGTTTGCCGAGTTTGTCTATGGAGCGCTCAAGGTTATTTTTTGATGCTTGATGTGACGTCAATCACACCTAAGTCGCGTCGTGCGAAAGAGTGTCTTCTAGTATATATGAAATTCAACGCGATGTGTTTCGGGTCTTTGCTTTTCGTTGACATACCTGTAGCGCCTGATTATTTTTAAGTGGACAGCGAAGGCCAGGATCAGACTGCGCATACGCGCAGTCTGATCTGGGCCTTCACTGTCCACATTTGCTTGAAGGTACAATTTCGCATGAGGTGGTTAAGTTTACGTGTATTGTTTTTGTCACCAAGCATTCAGAAAGTCAAGTCACCAGTACAAAGGATATTGTAGTTTACGTGAACTATACCAACTCAAATATTTATGTTTGAAAATCCTGTAATCTAGTCCAGGACAGTCGCGGGTATACCGTTGGTCAAATGTTTTAATGTGCAGATCAGTCTGAATCTATCCAGTATGACGTTATCTCTCTCTCTCTCTCTCTCTTTTTTTCTTTTTTCAATGATCATTTATTTTACATCATAAAGATAAACTGACCATTTGATTTTTGATATTGAGAGTGCTAAAACGCCAGTCTCAACTGTAGCAGATGACATTTTTAATTTTCGTTTGTTTGTTTTTTTTTTTTTTTTTTTTTAGAGACAAAAGGGCGATATTTCATGTGAATCGTCTGCTGTACAGATAGTAATGCTCGACCTTTAATGTGACTCGTCATCTTGCATGTAATATGAAATGTCAAGCCTTATTTTCTCAGAATAATGTTTTCTGCTGCAGCTTTTCGCTTTAGGGTTATAAGACAAACCAGCTACTCCCATTTGAGAAAACACACACACACACACACACACACAAACAAAACACTGAACGCATAGTGAATTTCCAGATCAGCCGGTGATGAAGTTGTTCGCTTATTGACACTACAGTAGTAGAAACTATCAGCGAGAAGCGAATACCCTAATAACATTCCGCAGATGTGTAACTTGATATGAGTTTTCGCTTTTTGCTTATGAAATAAGCTCGTTTCCTGTTCGTGTTTTTTTTTTTTTTTTTTTGTGATCATTGAGTCCATTCCAGGATTTTCGAAAATTTATATGAGGGTCACTGATGAGGCCTAATTGGCCGAAACTAGCAAGTCTGACCCAGAAAACATGCCTATATAATTTTGACCCCCTTAAACCCCACTTTTATATAGTAAAACTGGGGTTTGCAGGGGTATAAGTTATTTTTCTTATTTCTGCTCAAAACATGGATTGTGGATACTCGTTAGAACCGCCTCGCCGAGGCGGTTCTAACGAGTACCCACAATCTATGTTTTGAGCAGAAATATAAAAAATATCACATTTTTTTTATGTGAAAATTTTATTTTTTTTTTGGAGGAGAAATTTTCAGTATATTTGAATATGCGTGTTTTCGTAATGGCAAGTCTGACCCAGAAAACTTGACACATCACTCTTTTTCAGTATTGTATATGTTCATTGCTCTCTAGGGTTATTACTTTTGTTTGTGTGTGTAAGAAAAAAAAGTTTTCTGTTTTCTATTACTAATAAAATTGCCGAACCGTATTTACCCTGTTTTCGGACACCTTAATTTCCTCACCATTTCTTTACCTTTTACGTGTCAGTTTCTGGCGAAAGAATTGAACAAATACAGGCTAACCGCTTAGAGGACTAAGCATGTCCAGGAAAAGTGGTTAGGTAATCTGACGCTCTGACATGACCATAATTGATTGACTGGGCGGTGAAACTTCACTCAAACAAATTCTTTTCCAATGTTCGTGTCTAACAACGCTTGGATGGGTGGCAACCAGTGTAGAGCCTGATCAGACGGCGCAGAACTTGGCGTCTGATCTGAGTCTACACTGTTCTGGCCTGTCTGTCCGAAAACTTACGCTACTTTTTAGTTAAAACGTTTTCTTACAATTCCGCGATTCTGTGTTAATTGTTTTCATACCGCGATATTAAGGGTAGACCTCTGTAGAAAGGGGTGCGGGGCGGGGGAGGGGCGGGGGGGCGGGGGGGACAAAACCTTTTTGACAAAATTTACTTTCCTTGAAAGTATCAATGAGATAGCAGCAGTCAGTTAAGTCTCCTCTCTATCAACATCCAGGTCCATTCATTTGGATTACTCTGTTTTTATCATTGGCATCTTCATTATTTTAAAGTATACATGTAGTTTCCTGCAGAAATCTAATTTAATTTTGGTCATATGTCAATAAAACTTAGGAACATTTTCTGTGCAATAAAATGTATAATGTTAATCCATTTTTCAGGTGGATGTGGAAAATTTTAAACATTCATTTAAATTCTAGTCAGGGTCTGTGAAAAAAATCCGAGTATTCCAGTTAGAAGGACTTAGTCAGTATTTGTTCTACCTTGCACTTTTTCTGGCAAGGGAGATAATAGGAAAACTACTGCTATCTCAGATTGCCTTTATAGACAGTTTTGCCTGTGTCACAACTTGATTTTTTTTTTTTTTTTTTAGGCATCGTGTATTTTTGTCTCATAATTTTGTTGGCATTATGACATATCTATTTAGTTCGAGTAAGCTCAAATGCATGTTTAAGCCTGGTCTAGCCAAATGGTGGGCAACCTATATACAAACAGAGGGAAAGTCCCATGACATTATGTGCATCTGTGCCTTCTTATCAAGGTATTATCCGCCTGTAAAGAATTTAATTTTGAAATTTTAACCTATTTGTGCCTTGCTTCAAAAAATAGGGGACTTTGCTAAACAGTATAGACTCAGATCAAACGCCGCAGTCTGCGGCGTCAGATCGGGGTCTATACTGTATTTAATACAAGGCCCTTTTAAATATAATAATAATAAGTTAACCTTACATTGCCTCAATTGGAAATGGATCCTTCCAAAAAGGTGAGTAGAAGAATCCACTGGGCATAAATGGGTTAACCTACTGGAAAAAATACAGAATGCACAGGCTGATCAGGGCTTTCGCTGTTCGCATGTGGAGAGCCCCTCATTTGCCTGATATGGCCAATGTTCAGTCAAAATGTTGAAGAATAAATGTTTTCTCTTTATATTTATGTTATTATTACTTCCAACGTTTGCAGATTCTGGGGTCGCAAGTTCGAATCCCACATAACTCACGTGGAGACTGGTCATGAAATAATTATCCCCCTTCCGCTGACTCATGAAGGGCAGTTGTCCGATACTGGAGAAAGTATGTGCTCAAGTGTGTATACACGGTCTGATTCAGGAAGGGCAGTTCGAGGGTTGAGCGCAAGACTAGCGTAAGTCAGATGGTTGTTTTTCCCCAAACCTAATCTCCTCACCATGAAGGCGTTATGAAGATTACAACATTTCTTTCTGTAAACAATGAAAATTTAGGTGCCATTGCTCGTATGAGCAATGGCACCTAAATTTGCATTGTTTACAAAGGGGTCCAAGTTGCCCCTAAACAAGGGTTTCAAAAATATGTTTGAGTTACTATAGTCTTGCGCTCAGCCCTCGAGTTGTCAGTTTCTGGCGAAAGAATGTGCACAATACTGGTTAACCGCTTAGAGGACTAAACCTGCCCAGTAAAAGTGTGGTTAGGTAAACTGACCGCGTTCGACATGACCCCATTGGGTTGAGTGGGCCGTAAAACCTCAACAGAAACTACAAATAAATATGCACAAGTACTAGTTAATCTCGTACAGGACTAAGCCTGCCCTAGAAAAAAAAATGTGTGCAGGTTAACTGACCGACTCGATATGATCTTAATAGTGGTGATTGGGCCGTAAAATCTTTCAACTGTGCAGTAAGACATGACTCGTTACTGTATTTATCCTAAATATTGAGACATTTTAAAACTTTATCATGTTTGTCCTAGCATTTGAACAAGATAGTATAGAAGATACTAATCACTATAAACGTATTAGACGTAACGTCAGAAAACGTACCTTCGGACATGTGCGCCAAGCTTTTGCACAGTCTGATCAGAATCTTCGCGGAGCATTTAGGATAACCACAGGTGCAAAGTTTCTTCATCGTCATGCGAACAACGATGAATGATTAGTCTGCGCGGTCTGAAATGAGTCTTCGTTGGGCGCTTATCATAGCAACAGATAAGGCGCTTTTTTCCGATGATCCGAAAAATGCCTATATCTTTCTTATTTCTCAACGAAAACATATGTTGTGGGTACTCATTAGAAGCGCTTCGACGAGGCGCTTCTAATGAGTACCCACAACATATGTTTTCGTCAAGAAGTAAGAAAACTATTATGTGGATACCCCCTCTTATCTGTAGCTATGGCTTATGTCGGAATGTATGTTCAGTTTCATGATACGGTCCATATATACCCAACAAAATAATTAAAGGGTCACCAGTTTCAGTTTCCCTTTGACTGACATTCACAGGTGACCCATTTGTTCTTAAAAGTATTCTGTGGGCAATATTACTATTTGCAACCCATTTCAATAAGCTCAACATGTTAACAATGTATTCAGCTACCAGAGTGTCAGTGGCGGTAACATTGTCAGCTAAGAAAATTCTGAGAAAAATGAGAATTTCTGAAAAATGACTTTTTACCCCAAAATGATGTTTTGTTTTTTTTTTTGTTTACAATTTCTTAAATTTTCTAGTTTTAGTCAAAACAATGATTTACCCCAAACACAAACTTGATTTTTCCATGTTTTAGGGTTAAAATACACACAGATATGGCCTAGAAAAAGAAGTCGACCCTTTAAGAGGTTAAAATTGCCTCGATGATTCCCCATAGACCATGAATAACCTATAGACGGTACATGTAGGAAAATGTGAGTTTCTTGATTTAAATTAAAGCTTTCTCTATGACCTTTTTCACAGTTTAAAGTCCAGACATTACGTATCATGTTCAGATGTCAATTTTCCATTTTTGTGTAAAAAGTTGCATTTTTTACGAATTTCAAAATGAAAATTTTCATTTCAAAATTTGTTCTTGGAATCACTCCTTTTCGGGTTCCACTTTAAGAAACAGTCAACAATATTTCAATATCTTCTTTGGTTTTGCCCATAGACTCGGTCAAAGTTTGCATATATGGTAAATTGCACTAAGTGACCCTTAGATTATTTTGTTGAGTATATAATAGCCTTCCAATTGCACCAGGACGAGTAAACTGAAAGGAGAACACATATTACAAACCAATGAAACACAAAGCAGCGAGCTCCCTCTTCACCGCGTTGTGATCACAATACCACAATACTGGGCAGGATTACGCCCCCCCCCCCCCCCTCACCCCCCCCCCCCCCCCCCCCCCCCAAAAAAAAAAAAAAAAAAAAAAAGAAAAAAGAAAAACAAGACAGTAAAAGAGTACCTTTTACTACCTGGTGCGTCTGAAGACTGCAAGATGAGCGGCAAACAGTATAGACCCAGATCAGACGCCGCAATATGCGGCGTCTGATCTGGGTCTACTCTGTTTGCTCAGATTTGCCTATCCCAATATTTGGACCACATGCAGTAATTTGCCTAGTTTCTGGCGAAAGGATGTGCACAATACTGGTTAACCGCTTAGAGGACTAAGCCTGCCCAGTAAAAGTGTAGATAAGTAAACCGACCGCCTTCGACATGACCCCATTTGGGTTGACTGGGCTGTAAAACCTCCAACACAAACAAACGGTATTTGCCTCCATCAACATTTTGCTAGGAATACGATGCAGAAATACGCGTTAGGTCGACGTCAGGAGCGTCGCTAATGTTCGTCTAGTATTTATCCTATGACGTCGCTATTATTTAGTGGATAGCGTCAGGTCTTGAAAATTATATGACCATACGTTACATAACACTTGGTTACTGCCACGTAATGTCATCGCGCCATACTTGACAGCGTTATGCTTTCTGTTGAAAAACGGTTCAACTTCCACGGCCTTAAAATACAGTTTAAAAGTCGTATGATAAACAGAATCTTACATGAGTGTCATTTCATATGAAATTTATCAAACTCGCCAAAGGCCCGAGCCGGAACGGTGGATAACATTATGTCATAATCAAAGCGCTGAAAGCCTGGACATAAGAAGTCTTCTATTGTCAACAGGTTTTCATAAGCATTTATTCAAAACTTTCAGTTAATTATTATTACCATAGCTCTAGATAAGATACTTTTTTTTTTCAATCAAAAAGTATGGCTATTTTTCTCATTTCTCCATGAAAACATATGTTGTGGTACTCATTAGAAGCGCCTCGGCAATGGTTGTGAACCACTCGTCAATCGAGATGACAGGCAATTATAGCTGAATCATCCAATAAAATATTATTGATGCTTCAAACATAAAAATTGATTGACATTTTTTGTTGTTGTTGTTGTTGTTTTCAGATACGCAAATACTCGTACTTTTCTGTTCTACTATGGGTAATCAAGAACGTAAACAATCATGTGTTTCTTTCAATGTTAGGCTACAGCGTTATGAATATTAAGCTCATCAGGGCTTAAAATTCTTAGTCAAACAGTTTCGTACGATTAACATCGCACATTTGTCAAAATTTATTGTAAACTTTAGCCGAATTATAATGTTCAAACCAAATATACAATGTATTTTTATTTTCACGGGTCGATTTTTTTTTTTTTTTTTTTTATTCAACGTAGAGGGATGCGGTACTTTGAACATTTACTCGGGTTTTTTTCCCCGTAAATATTTGGACAGGGGTTGAAATTTTGGTGTGACTACTTTGGCTTGATATTATCACACGTTACATATCACTTGGGTTACAGGCGAAGTTCATGACACCAACCGTGACAACGTAATATTTTCTGTTGAAAAAAAAAACAACAAAAAAAACAATGGTTCAACTTCTACGGACATAAAGTACAGTTTTATCATGTCATATTATAAACAGTATCTTAATTACATTAATGGTCATTTCGTATGAAGTTCGGCGAGTTTCATAATTTCACATAAAATGACCACTCATGTAAGATAAGATCCTGCTCTCTCTCTCTCTCTCCCTCTCTCTGTATATATAAAGCAAGGCACTCATCTTCATGCAAATATACAAAATTTGTCAAAAACATAGACGAAGCCTTGTTCAAAAAACGTATGAGTGGGATTTCGAACAGTCAATTTCTCTGTTTTTGCCATTTTCCAAAAAAAAAAAAAAAAAAACGAAAAAAAAAGAAAAACAAAAAAAAAAACATAAGTTGATTTCTAGACTCTTGATAAGAACATGAGTATGTTAATTTGTCGAACGTCCTTTTAAGGTATGAATCTTTTATACATTTGAACTTTTGGTTGATTATCACAGTTCCCTTGAATAAAAGTAGGCGTTTGTAGATATTGTATGTTAGTGGGTTGAAGGAATGGTCAGTCTGGGGCGGACCCACTTGGACTCAAAATTTCATTTTTACAGGAACGTTTAGATTTGACAAATTTTGGATACCGTATTTACTCCAAATATTCGCACAACACTTTACATTATACATGTACCATTACGAAAACACGCCTATTCAAATATATAGAAAATTTCATCTCCAAAAACTGAAAATTTTCAGATAAAAAAAATTCTCATATTTTTTCATATTTCTGCTCAAAACATAGATTGTTGGTACTCGTTAGAACCGCCTCGCCGAGACGGTTCTAACCCGTACCCACAGTCTATGTTTTGACCAGAAATAAGAAAATGTATACCCCTGTAAACCCCAGTTTTACCATATAAAAGTGGGGTTTAAGGGGGTCAAAATTATATAGGCGTGTTTTTGTGAATCAGTCTAACATTGCTGGATGAGTTGCAAATAGTGTAGACCCTGATCAGACGTCTGATCTGGATCTACAGTGTTTGTTTACGCCTTTCTGTCCTAATACATAGAAAAAGTACGGTACCTTGATCAAAATCTAAGCCCAACAGAAATATAATGACCCCTATTAAATAATTCTGGATCCGCCCCTGTTCGATGTAGAGTTAGTGTTGTTTCGTTCGTTATCGACATGTACTACTTTGTCAGCTTTTCCTGGTAGCAAGTCCATTAATTATCGAGCCGCTTATAAAACAAAACAACACCTTTAAATGGAACCGCCATGCGAAAAGGTGTCTTCGAGCATGCACAATGTGTACAGATTCAGCAGATGCATTCCACGCATGCGCAGTCTCATCCGGGCATTTGCTCTATATCGATACATTTTATAGTGTCCCATGATTCGGTTAGCGGGCATTGAAGGCCCTGATCAGGGTGTGCAGATGCGCAGGCTGATATGGGCCTTCGAACGCCATCTGCATATGCCCCTAAACACATTTTTGCATGGCGCAGCTCAAATGGTAGAAGCGTTGACATTTGGCGGGTCCATTGCCTAGAGAATGTTGATGTCAATCTTTGAGTAAATACTCAGCAAGCAAAAAATATATGACCCACATGGGCCCCAATGGGTATTTATATGGGTCATATATGGGCAACCCATAAGGGACTCATGAGAGATTTGCAACATGGTTCCATGTTGGACCCACATGGACAAAGCCATATGGGAACTATATGGGTCCAGTGAGGGAAAAATCAACCCACATTTATCTTCCAGAAAAAACAACAACAAACTTTTACACATTTTTATACAAATGATTGTAAGTCCCCGGTCCTAGCCCATTTGATGGACTGGTAAGGTCCCAAAAGAGAGAGACCTACGTACATGTGCAAGTTACTGCACATGCGTAGAATCATTTTTTTTTTTTTTTTTTTTTTACATGCATAGAATCAAGAGGCCTTAAAGATATAGGCGTCCTTTTCAACAGTTGGAAATGGTGGCCTCATGCGTATTTATATATACCTCAATTTTAAAAGTAATAGGGACATACGAGTTAAAATAAAGATTTGATCATGAATCGAAGTCCATGTGTCGGGAAAATAGTCAAGATAAATTTAAAAGATACTTTCATTTTGTAATGAACAAAGTATTATTTTTATTTTATTATTATCATTATTATTTGCATTTATATCAGGAAATTTATTATTTTTTGATATTATGTTTAAATAGTGGTACAGTTGTTCCTCTTAATACCCATATTGAACCCACATGGGTCCCATATAGTAATGAGAGGTCAACATTGGAACCATAGCGGTCCATGGGAGCCATTTGGGCCCAAATTATATATCTTGAAATTATCACTTTTCAAGGATTATTTCAATTTTATCTCGGGGTCCCACATATTAGAATTTATTCTTATAGTTATCGAATATTACCCATATGGGACCTGTATGGGTCGTATATGGGCAAAAGCCTAAATGGGCCCATTTAGGGTCCTAATGGGATAAATGCCCAGAATCTGCTCGTATGGTTCCCATATATACATGTTTGTTGGCCGAATTGTACCAATATGGGACCTATATGGGTCTTATATTGGCGAAAAAGCCTATATGGGGCCCATGTAGGACCCGAATGGGATAAATGCCCAGATTCTGCCCATATGGGTCCCATATATACATGTTTGCTGGGTAATAATCAAATATATTCCTAACGGTTGAAACGTCATGGCCGTTTTCACTAAATGACTACTGTACAGGAGTATTTTGACCCCGGATTTGCCTCGTTCCATGAAAATGGCTAGCTATAATGCCAATATTAATGTGTATACGTATTTGACCATAATATCCCACGGGTATTTCCATGTGTTCACAATTTAGCCTCGGCTTAGCCTCTTGCAATGAAAACTGACGTTTGGCAAGCCCATTGAAAAAAGCTTGTCCATATAAACCTGTGTGGGAGGAATTTCCGTGTATGAAAATTTCCTAACGGGTTCAAGAGTTACGGCCAGTTTCGTTAACTGACCACGGGACGTCGATGCCAAGCCCTTAATGCTGCAAGGATTTCTTAAATCGGATAATGACTCGTTATCGCCTTACAAATAGACTACTAAAGACTCAAATGCATTAATTTTGACCTCTGTCAAATCGTTGACTATTTATAAGTAAGCGTTTGTCATATATCAATTCTTTAACGTCATTTTACATTTTGGTTCGTATATATTCACACCAAGAATTTGGACAGACAGACAAGCCAGTGCAAACAGCGTGACCCCAGGTAAATAAGGTTCTACAACATTCATTTATATACTAATTCGGCAGTTTTTAGACACATCGGCGTTTGTATCTCTGTGTACACTTTGATAGAGGTATTCCTCACAAACAGAACGCAGCGAGTAGCCCTTGATGTAGAGGTTTCTGATTTCTGCCCCGTCCAATCCGGAGTGTCTCAGGACTCTGTCCTGGGCCCATCATTGTTCTTAATGTACATTTATGACTTGCCAGACAATACGAAGGGCAACATCAGGCTGTTTGCCGATGATACTATCAAATATCTTACTATTTCAAACCAGACCGACTGCCACACACTACAATCTGATCTAAATGTTTGGTTGTGTTGAGGTTTTACGGCCCAGTCAACCCAATGGGGTCTTGTCGAGCGCGGTCAGTTTACCAAACCACATGTTTACCGGGCAGGCTTAGTCCTCTAAGCGGTTAACCAGTATTTTGCACATTCTTTCGCCAGAAACTGACAACTGTCCTTCTTGAATCAGCGGAAAGGAGAGAATCTGATCTAAATAAACTTGAAATCTGGGAGAATAATGGCTAGCTGATGTCTTTAAATACGGACAAATGTAAAGTAATACGCTTAAACAAGAAGAGATGACCCACCTTGTTCGACTATACTCTTCACGGCCTCACTCTGAAAGCAACAGACTCAGCAAAGTATTTGGGTGTAAATATATACATTACGAAAACAAGCCCATTCAAATCATACTGAAAAATGTTATCATCAAATAATGAAAATTTTCAGATAAATAATTCTGATATTTTCATATTTCTGCTCAAAACATAGATGAGGGTTACTCGTTAGAACCGCCTCGACGAGGCGGTTCTAACGAGTACCCACAATCTATGTTTTTGAACAGAAATAAGAAAAATAATGAATACACCTGTAAACCCCAGTGGGGTTTAAGGAGGTCAAAATTACAAAGGCGTGTTTTCGTGACGTCCCAGGATGTATCATGGCCAAAACACACAAACCAGATTGCTTCAAAAATTAATAACAGTCACAAGCTTATCAAAAGAAATGTCCAAACCAACATTAGCAAACTAAAAGAAATTGCCTATCATTACGAAAACACGCCTATTCAAATATACTGAAAATTTTCCCACCAAACAAAAAGAAAAATTTTAGGTAAAAAATTCTGATATTTTTCATATTTCTGCTCAAAACATAGATTGTGGGTACTCTCGACGAGGCGGTTCTAACGAATACCCACACTCTATGTTTTTGACCAGAAATAAGAAAAATAATGCATACCCCTGTAAATGAATCCTAGTTTTACTATATAAAAGTGGGGTTTAAGGGGGTCAAAATTATATAGGCATGTTTTCGTGATGAAAACTTATGTCAGACCTCGGACCCGGTATTGATGGGTCCGAGGTCAGACCATTAGTTGAATATACATCAACAATCTGGAACCATGCTAGAAAAAGTACATCAGTCATTGAAATGTTCCAACACAGAGCAATTAGATATGTATTTAATGATTACAGCTACACCAGCAGTGCGGTCTAAATTACGAATCCCCACCCTAGAAAAGGGAAGAACAATCTCATCTCTGATCATGTTCTATACGATTAAGCACAGCGAGGTCAACTTCCAGTTTCCAAAATACATTTAGTCTTCTATGAGAGAGATAGTCACAATCCCATTTTCTAGAATTAACAAAAATATTTATTTTATCCCAGACCAATAAAGCTGTGGAACAGTCCTCCTCCTGACATATGCCAGAAATCCGTACGGTGCATTCCGAGTAGGGCTCAACAAACATCTGCACTTAACATTCACCCTCATCATCATCATCATCAACATCATCATTGCAAAGTTTTCTTGAAATCATGTAAATCTCAGTCTCAACTAAAAAGAAATTACAAAATTTCTTCAGGTTATGTTTTGACCTGCTTTTATTTTATTATTTTTTTCTTTCTTTCTTTCTTTTTTTTTTCTAATATTTAATTTCGATTCCGACCATTATCGCATGCACTCCATGTAATACACTTTTAGAGGCGTTTGGAGTATCTGGCAGATTCTGACTCAGACATGTAAAACTTGCAGTATTGCATTAAGAAGTTCCTTTGATGCGTTGGTTTACGCACGTCAATACGGTGTCCGTGCTTTGAGTCATTTCTCGAATGCACTTGAGACGATCCCTCTCTCCTTCCTTTATTTCAAAAATTTCAAGAGCTATCTCCCCTGAGGAACTCTTTGATTGTTTTGGAGCGGTAACGGCTGTAAAAAGGGCATGGTGGTGAAATAATAATTAAGAACCCGTTCTGTATATCATATTAGATTCGAAACATTTCTAAGTAAAACAACGTTTTTTTATATTTTTTGTGTTATTTACATTTGCCGAATTTAATGTTATAAGTTGATATTTGACGCCGTGCTACATATTTTCGTGGGTATATAAGAAAACAAATATAAGCCGGTACGTATAAACACCGGATCGGACCGGATCGGGCTCAATTACCGGATCGGACCCTATTTTGACTATTATTTTGATTTTTTTTTTTTTTTTTTTTTTAGATTTTTTTCTTTCTAGTTGTTATTTTTAATACTGTATTAGTTTTTTAATCATGTATGTGATGCTATTTCATTAGCGGATTCAATACTATCACTCCGTCGCCACTTTGCCTCACTCGCAGCATCATTTACATATATCAGTCAATCACTATATTAATTTATCACTCGCAGCATCATTTCCATATATCAGTCAATCACTAATTTTAATCCCCAGCATTAATTAGAAGAAGAAAAAATAGCTCATCATACCATTCAATTAGAAGTGATATGTGTTTTGGATGACACTTGACAGATTGATTGATAAGCTTTTTGAACTTTGTGTTTGATTACTGGTAATGTGATTCTTGCTTTTACATTAAAATTTACCAACGAAATGTAAAAAAAAAAAAAAGATAAAAATTCTGATATTTTTCATATTTCTAGAATAGGGGAACTTGTGAGAACCGCCTCAGCAAGGCAAGCCTAACGAGTACCAGCAGTCTATGTTTGTGAACAAAAATAAAAAAACGGTCCGGTGTTGGCCGACGGCGATACGACGTAACAACGTATCGCTGTCGGTCCGACGTTGTCCCGCTGTTTGGTGCTGGCTTGTCATCCGAACTTAATACAAATGCTACAGACTCCTAGCATAGCCTACATTAGCCGTTTGGCTATATATATATGGGTGGAGTTATGTTTGATCCGTTTTTTTTTTATATTGGAATGAAGGTGTGAGGTAAAAATAGTTTTGTATGCTGTAAACCTCTTCCAACTGTGCATAAAGAATAAAATATCGAAGAAAAAATGAACATAGCACAGAAAACGGGGTCCGATCCGGTCCGATCCGGTAATTGAGCCCGATCCGGTCCGATCCGGTGTTTGTACGTACCCAGTATAAGCTTCTGTAATGGATGACCCGTATATTATGATAGGATAACTTAGAAAATGTTGATATTTTTTGTTGAACAAAAAAGTGTTTTAATAGTATCACAATGCATGTATGGGTCACTGAACTATCAATAAAAATAAAAATGTCACTTGGAAATCATATTCCAAGATCTCTGGATTGTACTCAATGCAGTTTATAGTTATGCAAGATCATGTGATAAGCCACATGACATGATATTTAGTGTCAGACCACATCACAGTAGTAATAGTGTGCATATAACTGTATATTGGACTGCTGCAACAGCTATACCATACATTTGGCCAACATATTTTCATCTGCAGAATGCTTATTGGATTAGTCGGTGTTAGTTGCACTGTAATGTTATGTTTTCATCTATATTGAAAAAGTATAATAAAGAACAGCATTGGACTCTCATTACAACGACAGCATTTTTTCCCAGAGATGTTGCCATTAAAATGAATTTGCTGTTGTAAAGAATCCTCAAATGCAGGAGAGTGATATGTAAGAAAGAACTTGTTTTATTCTTATTTCCTCATAGAACATATGTTTGGGATATTTGTTAGAATTTCCTCACTGAGGCAGTTGGCAATCCTAACAAATATCCAAACGTGTTTCTTAAAATATTAGATGCTATATTCTTGTATAATTTCTGATTCACTTTCACCTGTTGAGTGAAGGTTTCATGCCAATCAAATTACCATCATAATGAATTTTGTCATTGTATCGAGTGTCAGTATAATGAGGGTTGACTGTACTTTTGTTTTTCAAAATCACCTGTTTCTTTTTAATTCTGCCTCTTCCTGGAGATGTATTTATCCTCGAAGAAATATATTTGAATCTTTACAGATAAATCAGTATGGCCAGACTTTAATTGAAGGCTTGATTCATGGAACACCCAGTAGAACAGAGATCAACAGAGTGGTATAGGTTGCGGCAGGAACTTGTGGTCACTGCCTCCAAGTTTGGTGATGCTGTCGGTGTAGGTAGAGGCAAGCCATATGATTTTTACAGGTAAATGTCAGAGCACAAATAAGTTGTTTTTGTTCAAACGTATTTCTGAGGTCTTAACAGGACTTGTCTGTGGGACAGTTTAAGGGAAAAATATATACTTTCAGGGGAGACAACCCTGTTGAGATCATGTTTACCTCCCTTTTCTAAATGCATCTACTCCAAAAAGGTAATAATTTGCTGTCTGGGAGTAAATTTGTTCCTTTGAGACTAAAATCCGCTTTGATTGTGCAGGAAAGCAAATAAGTCACAAAAGTTGTCTCCCTTACACAGAATGGCAGAAACTCTACCAGTCCCATTGAATGAGATTCTAGAGCAGATTTATGGTAAATGTCCTAAACTTTCGAACACTTTATTCTATACATTTTTGGCCCAAATTTTGCTTTTTATGCAGATGTTTCCTAAAGTACATGTACCTAATGGAATGGCAAACAGTGTAAACCCTGATCAGACTGCTCCTTCAGGAGCAGTCTTATCTGGGTCTACACTGTTTGCATAGGCCTTTTTGCCAGACACTGGTGTACAAAATTTTGGGATATTTAGGGTATATTCCGATGATATCACTGAACATTTTTTTTTTTTATCTTCTTGTTCAGCAATCTTAACCCTTTAAAGGTCCAGCCACAACATCAGAAGACAAATTCTTAAATGTTATTTTCTTAGAACTCTGTGAACAATGTTTTGCCTCCCATGTGAAAAGGGATCTGCTCTAAAAGAAAAGAATTTGTTCTACTTTAGAAGCAAATTCTTTTCTTTCTGGTGTCCAGGAAAGCTAACAGGAAGTCACAGAAGTTGTTTCTATTGTAAAAAGTGGCTGAAAATCTACCAAGCATATTCACTGCCCTTAAAATACCATTCAGAATTGTATCATGCAGCATTCAAAAAAATACACTGTATTTTTTTATTTTTCAGGGAAAAAAGACTTGACATTTCATGTGAATTGTCTGCTAGGCAGACAATTCACATGAAATGTCATATTTTTTTTTTTAGGGAAAAATACTTGACATTTCATCTGAATTGTCTACTAGGCTGACAATTCACATGAAGTGCCAAATCTTTTTATCTCAGTCCACCTGGTGAAAGTGTGTCCATGGTCAGCATATATATATATTATATACAAAGTAATGAAATATAGAGAATTATTAATGAAATAAAATGCATATTTCGAAAAAGTTATATTTTCACTAGTGAAAATATAAAACTTATATTTTCACTCCTCTGAGCAGTGAAAAATATAAGATCTGGAACTACTTTTTTTCTTATTTACATAAATGGTCAAAGGGAAGCATGTTCAATACCTAAATTCATGTTCAATACCTAAAATGTTTCTTGTTTTATTAAATTGAACTAAATACAGTTGATTTTATTGCTCATATCCCTTAAAAAGATGCTTTTAGGCTGATATTTCGGGGACTATTTTCTTTTGGAAGTAGGTTTCCCCCTGTTATGCGGTTCTTATATGTCACCGCCAAGGGACAAAACTGCGTGTCAGACTTCCCCTTGCAAATGCAAGATTTGCATCTCTTCCATCGAAAGTGATGTATATAATAAAAAGAAGATTCAAATGTTTGTCGTGAATATGACTTTTATTTCATCTTGTGAAGTGAAAAAATGTATATTTCATTCGTGCCTTGGGCACTCATGAAATATACATTTTTTCACTTCACTCGATGAAATATAAGTCATATTCACTCTAAACATTTGAATATCCTCTATATATCAAGATCAATAATATCAAGTTCTACACAGTGCTCATAGCTCTAGAAAAGAGACTTTTTTTTTTTATCAACCAAAAAGTGGTGATATTTTTTAGCTTGTCTGAGCCAAAGGCTCAGGATGAGCTATTGCAAGCATTTGCCATCCATCGGTCCGTCCGTCCATCCACATCTTTGAACAACTTCTGAAACCCCTGGACCAATTTTCTTCAAGCTTTACATGGAGCCTTTTGTCAAAGGGGTATTGAAAATTTATACAAATGCTCAGTCACAGTCCCATAATTAAGATGGCCACCATGCCTATAGGGCATTAAAATGCTTAAAAATCTTCTTCTCCAGAACCAAGAGAGCTTTGAGGCTGAATCTTGATATATAGCATCAGAGAGTCAAGGTCTACTAAGTTTGTTCAAATGATGATCATATGTTGACCTTTTTACGGCAAGGTCAAATTTGCATACCCATACATTTGTATAGGGAAAATGTTGAAAAATCATTTTCTCATTATGTATTAAAGACTAATGGCTGAAACTAACAATTTATTATTAAACTAGAAAACTACATAGTTTCAATCAAAATTTTGCCCCATCTGGGGTGATCTGCTTTGCCCGTGTGCTATATACTTGTATAAAATTGTGTCATCTCTATAGGTCTTCTTCTCTGAAACCCCTTGACCAATTTTCGCCAAATTTCACATGGGGCATTCTTTTGAAGGGATATTGAAAATTTGTTCAAATGGTTCCGCATCATTGAACAAGATGGCCTCCATGCCCATATATGGTAAAAAAACACTTAAAAATCTTCTCCAGAACAAGGAAAGCTTTGAGGCTGAATCTTGGTATATAGCATCAGGGTCTCAGTCTACCAATTTTTTTTTTCAATTGATGATGGTAGGTTGACCTTTGACCTTTTTATGGCAAGGTCAGATGCGTTCCCATACATTTATATGGTGAGAATTTGAAAAATCATTTTCTCAATATGTGTTAAAATCTAATGGCTGAAACTTAAAATGTATGATTAAAGTAGTAAAACTATTTAGTTGCCATCAGAATTTTAGCCACTGGAGTTATCTGCCCTTGCCCCAGGGCTATATACATGTATAAAATTGTGTAATCTTTAAACATCTTCTTTGAAACTGCTTGACCAATTTTTACCTGATTTCACATGGAATGACATGGATTTCTGTTGAAGCCTTTTTGACATTTGTTCAAATGGACTGCACCATTGAACAAGATGGCTGCCGTGTATGGTAAAAACACTTAAAAATCTTCTTCTCCAGAACGATGAAAGCTTTAAGGCTGAATCTTGGTATACAGCATCAAGAACTCAAGGTCTACCAAGTTCATTCAAAGATGATACTAGGATGACTGTTGACCTTTTTAGGGCATGGTCAGATTTGTGTCCTAGTTGCTGTGGCAATACTGGAAGAATGTTGCATGGCATCTGCAGATATGCAATAGCTGTTTTACTCAGGTGAGCAAATCTAAGCCCATGGTCCGATTGTCTGATTTGTTTGCTAAGAAAAAAAATGCATATTGACATTTTTCTTATCTTTCAAGTAAATGTATGTTGTAGGTACTCATTAGAAGCAACTCACTGAGGTGCTACTAATGAGTACCCACGACATATGTTTTCTTCAAGAAATAAGAATACAATGTATATATATGATCTCATAGCCTGGATATTCTTCTTAGCTAGAGGTATGAAGTCCTTGTCCCAGAACAAGTAAATTGAAATTTCTTACTTGTCCTCAGGGAAATGGACAAGTTGGACATGTCGGGCATTGTATTTCCACAGCCTGGCCTTAGTCAACATTTCTTTGCAGGTCTCTTCTTGAAGCTGATAGTGGGTCAGAGGGAAGTACCTTCACCCAGCATGGTATAGACATGGAGCCAGTAATTCATGAGGCATATGGTCTTTTGACTGGAAATACAACAAGAGAATCAGGACTTTGGACCCTTCAAGATGACAAGAATCCTTTAAATGGTAAAGCAGCTCTCAGTGTACCCATTGGGCACATGGAATTTACACAACGTTGCATTAACGTTGATGCAACATTATCATCATGTATCCGCTGGGTAACTTTATGTGACTGTCTTTTTCTGTGCTGTTGCCTCCCATGCTATAGAAAGCAGTATGTGCCCGATTCAGAAAATAGGAGTGCTGAGCAGACAATTCACATGAAATGTTAAGCCAAATTTTCTCTAAAAATACATGCAAACCGGTCTCAAAGACAACCTGTATTAAGCAATCACCTGTCTTAAAAAGCGTCTATTTCAGATCTTTTAAAAGGTAAAGCGATGAAAATTTACCTGTATTAAGCAAGCTCTTGTCTTAAGCAACCACTTTTTGTTTTTCTCAAAGGTGTTTGTTTAACACAGGTTTGGCTTTAATAAAAATATTTATATTTCAAAATGTTTTCTGATGCAGTTGTGATTAGTGCTATAAGGGTTAGAACATATTTTATATAGATCTCTCTCTCTCTCTCTCTCTCTCTCTCTCTCTCTCTCTCTCTCTGTATATATATATATATATATATATATATATATATTATATATGTATATATATATATGATGCACACCTTGGTTGGGAAAGGTATCCATATCCCACTTTCATAGTAGCAAATGTGTAGCTAAACCTGCACTATCATGCATTCTGACCATGGCTTGCTGATCCATTCTATAACATCCAGTGATCCTGTAAGCAGATAGTATAGACCCTGGTGATAATAATGCTGCCTTATCTAGGCCACACCATGCAAAAATGTGTCTTTGGGCATATATATGTGGACAATGAAGGTCTATCTCAGCCTGCACAATCAAGCAGTCTGTTCAGGGCCTTCTGTGTCAGCTAACAAAATCATTGATACATCGAGATTAAAGCCCAGATGGTACTTTGTACATACACAGGATGATCTGAATTTGTGCATTTTGCACATGTTCTAAGACACTTTTTTGCTTGATGCGACTCATCTGATATGTCACTATTCACCTTTAGCGTAAAGCTCTTTTATGACATTGAACATCATATGGAGGCTTGTTTTATAATCTCAGGTCTAATTGGTGCTTCCCCTGATGCCATAGTGATGGATAAGGTGACATCCAAGTTAGTTGGTCTGTGTGAATTCAAGGCTCCTGTTCATCGTATGTATGCCAACATTCCACGACAATATATGGTACAGATGCAAGGACAGATGGCAGTCACAGGTATTACGGGTTTCAGACTACCGGTACCATTGATCTTCCCTTATATATTTTGTACATTTTTGCATTTTGGGTGTATAAAGGATAATTGGCAAACAGTGCAGACCCAGATCAGATGCTGCTTATGCAGCATCTGATCAGACTCTACACTGTTTGCCCATATTTTTTTTTAGGTTTTAAGCACAAATGAGCCATACATGGTACATTTACTCACCTGACAGCTGTCCTCTAAAATCTTCAAAACAAGCAACAGAATGGTAGGTCATATTACATGTAATGTACTTACGCCTGTTTGAAGACACTTACACAGACCTAGTAAGAAGTCACAGCAGGGTAAATTATACCCTGATAATTTATTACTTTCATATTCAAAGCAACCACCCAAAAGAAATAATTTTTCTAATATCTACTGCAGAATTGCCTGCTTTACTGTAAAACACATTTTGCCAATGACCCTATTATTGGACACTAGGTATAAATGGGTTAATAAGAGGACAATGATTTTTGTCTTTTATAGTAAAATTCATGTAGGTGACAAGTAAAGGTGCAGAATTGATTTCTTTTAGACACATCTGTAGGTCTTGAAACGGACCTGTTCATTTGTAAGTACAAGTATGACTAGTACTTAACCCTTGTCATGCTGAATAAATTAAGGTGACACAACCACTTCTAATTGTCAGCCAATCAGATAACTTGATCCAGGTTGTTGATACAAATTCACATACTGAATGACAAATAGTGCATATCCAGATCAGTTGTCTTCTGAAAGCCAGCTGATCTGGATCTACACTATTTGCAAAGGCAGGTCATATTAGGGAACAGAAGGACCAGAGTTAAGGTGTCCCAGTATTTAGGACAGTGGTAGGTCAGGGTCGTCACTGTTCACTAACATCACGTTAACCCATTTTAGTCTGGAGACCCCTAAAGATTAATTGGCAAACAGTGCAGACCCAGATCAGATGTTATATAATATGACATCTGAGTCTACATTGTTTGCAAAAGGTTGAGTCATTTTTCTCTAGGAATATCTAAGTCACATAGCCTGATATACCTAAAATTGGAACAGGAAATTTAGCCATTTTTCATTAGAAATATCTAAAATCATCCTGACATATACATGTACCTAAAACTCAGCCGGCCTCGGTGGCTCAGTTGGATGCACGTCCATCTGGTGATCAGGTGGTTGCGGGTTCAACCCCGCAGGGTAGGCAACATTCTTTTGTGGAGATTTGATCATGAAATATTTTCTACGGTTATTCTCTCCCTTCCACTGATTCAAGAAGGGCAGTTGTCAGTTTCAGGCGAAAGAATGTGCACAATACTGGTTAACCACTTAGACGACAAAGCCTGCCCAGTAAATATGTGGCTAGGTAAACTGACCTTGCTGGACATGACCCCATTGGGTTGACTGGGCCATAAAACCTCAACACAATCTAAAACTGAATGACTTTTTCAATATATAGTGTGGGTAGTTCATTCAGTCTAAAATTGGTTAACCCTTCTCTTGCTGAATACAACATGCCCTGTCTTCAACTGATCTGGATCTGCACTATTTGTCATTAAATATGTGAATTTTTATAAAAAACCCAGATCAAGTAATCTGATTGGCTGGAAATTAGAAGTGGGCATGGCGTCTTTATTCAGCAAGGCAAGGGTTAATGCTCTCATTACTGTAGTTTCCTATTCATGGACACAGACTATGTACCATATTTACCCGAAATATTTAGGTACATTTACCCCTTGGTGGCTCAGTTGGATGCGCCGTCTGACTGGAGACCAGGAGGTCACGGGTTCAACCCCTGCCGAGGTCGGCAACATTCTTTCGTGGAGATTGATCATGAAATATTTTCTATGGTCATTCTCTCCCTTCCACTGATTCAAGAAGGGCAGTTGTCAGTTTCTGGCAAAAGAATGTGCACAATACTGGTTAACCGCTTAGAGGACTAAGCCTGCCCAGTAAATGTGTGGTTAGGTAAACTGACCACACTCGACATGACCCCATTGGGTTGACTGGGCCGTAAAACCTCAATGCAAACATTACCCCTTTAGACTGAAAAATCTCCCCACACAATATATTGGAAGATTAGAATTTCAATTTTAGGTATGTCAGGATGATTTTAGACATTTCTAGAGAAAAATGGCTGAACTATTTGCAAACAGTGTAGATCCTGATCAGACACTGCAGTATGTGGTGTCTGATCTGGGTTTGCACTGTTTGTCGATTTCCCGTTTAGGGGATTCCTGACTAAAATGGGTTAACATACTTGTCCTGAAATTTGAACAAGTCCATTTTATTACTTGTTGCTATGTCTAAAGCTGCTGGATGAGTGACAAACAGTTTATAGCTTGATCATATGGTACATTCTGCAGCATCTGCTCTGGGTCTACACTGTTTGGCTCAGGCCTGTCTGTCCCAATACCTAGGATAAATATGGTATCTCATTATTGTCTCAGCATAGAGCAGTGTTTCGGATATACTCAAATAACCTATTTTAGTCTGGACACCCCAAAAGGGTACTTGGCAAACAGTGCAGACCAAAGTCAGATGCTGCAGAATACAGAATAATTCTAGGTATGTCAGATGCCGCAGATTACAGCATCTGATCAGGGTCTACCCTGTTAGCCTAATAACAGGTATTGCTGTAAAACGCATAAAAAATTAACCAGTCACTCTGCTATTGGAAACAGACCTGTCCAAAGAGTTGTGGTAGAAGAGTCCACTTGACATAAATGGGTTAAAGCCCCAAGATCTGTCTTTACTTCAGTATCTTTCTAAATGGAGAAAAAACAAACAAAAAAAAAAAAAAAAAAAAAAAAAAAAACTGCTGGGTATGGGTATTGTTTGGTTCATATGGTTGAAAGAATGTCATTCTGGAGCCTAACTTTTTACCTTGCTCAGTGTTTTCCCTTGGAATTTAATTTTAGTGGACTTGTCCCCATTTGCATTTATTTTAGGGGACATCATAGTTGATTTTGGAGGACAATTATATGAACATATCAGAAAAAATACCCAAATTTTTGGAGACACGCATGTCTCCCTCACAAGGAAATTTAGGGGATGTTTGAAGTAAAAAGGGACCAAATATAGCATTTTTGATTGACATTGAAAACTCTGATTGCTTATATTTCAGGACTGTCCTGGTGTGATTTCATGGCTGTCTGTCAGAACACAAAAGAAATTATGCTGAAGAGAGTCCACTTCAATGCTCAGTTTTGGACATTTGTGTCATCCAGACTGCTTATATTTTGTCAAGCTGTAAAGGTATTCATTTTACAGTGAACCCTCGTTACAACGACAGCATTTGTTCCCAAAGATGTTGCCATTAAAATAAATTTGCTGTTGTACGGAGTCCTTAATTAGCAGATTGACATGTAAGAAAGGTCTTGTTTTGTCTTTGTTTCCTCATAGAACATTTGTTTTGGATATTTGTTAGAATTGCCTCACTGAGGCAATTCTAACATATATCCAAAACATATGTCTCTTTAAAGTATTAAATACAATATTCTTGCATAATTTGTGACTAATTGTTACCTCTTAAGGGAAGGTCTCATGGCAGTCCAATTGTCTTTATAACAAATTTGTCGTTGTATCGAGTGTCAATATAAAGAGGGTTATCTGTATGTTTCATTGGGAATGGATACACTTTCAGAGGAGATAACTCTGTTAAAATTGTTTTCAGAAGGGGATTAGTGCACGGAAAAGCAAACAGTAAGTCACAAGAGTTGTCTTGTACGAAATGGAAAATCTACTAAGTGTATCCAGTTCCCTAAATTCTTGAATACTGATGATCCAGGGCCCAGTTGTTCAAAACTAACGATGTCGTTAGTTAACGTATCATTAAATATGGCATATATGCTAATATTTTTGCTGAAAAAAATGTGAGTAGCTTTTGCTTTTGCAAAAGCTACTCACATTTTCTCAGCAAAAAAAAAACAAACTTGTGAATTAGATATTGCATTTACTAGAACAGTTAACATTTTTGATCACTAATAAGTTTGTTAAGCTAACGATGCTTCGAATAACTGGGCCCAGGTCATTTTTTTATTTTTATTTCAATCCTAATTTAGTTCATTTCTGATTAACTATAAGACCGATAGTCATCAATCCTGGCATACATTTCCTTCCAAAAAAGTTAACGAACACCAAAGTGTTTTGTGACTGACCTATACATGTATTTCACTGTCTAACATAGCATCAAATGGGGCACTTTTTTTCAGCTGTAAAGTACCAATATTTTTCTTATTTCTCCATGAAAACATATGTTATGGATACTTATTAGAAGCACCTTGCCAGGGTCTTTCTAATGAGTAGCCACAAGGTATGTTTTTGAGGAGAAATAAGAGAAATATTATGTGGATACACCTTACCTGGAGCTGTGGTCTAAGAAATTTCTTCGTGTCAGTCCTAGCATTTAGTTTATTTTCTGATTATCTATACAACCTACAATCATCAAACCTACACTTCCTCCCTAACAGGGGCTCAAACACTATGGTATCATTTTGTGACTGTAAACTTACATTTCATGGTGCAGTGATTTTGACATTCTTTACATGAGTCATAGTGCTTAGTTCAGTTGTAATACTGACAGGCTCTGTCAGGTGCCATGCTACCTAAACAGAATTTGTATTTCTCAATAAAGATCAATTCAGTTTATCTTATTTATATAGACGGTCTTACTTCAGTGGTTCAAATATCTTTGCTGCTATGGAAATTTGTTCTAGACATAGGTAGTTCAAGCCACTGAGGGTTAGTCATAGTGTCAGGTCAGAAGGCAAATGGGGATAATTTAGGGATGTCTTTTTGATTTTCTATAAAATAATGATATGTTGAGTGTACTCATTAGAATTGCCTCATTGAGGCAATTCTAATGAGTACACGCAACATACATTTTCATAATGAAATAAGAAAAAAATCCAAACAATATTCCTATATATTTGTTTCCTTGAACTATCAGAATAATTTCCTAGGGACTCAAAAACGAGTTTGAATCAGATTCATTGAAGATTTACTGTATGTATATATATATATATATATATATATATATATATATATATATATATATATATATATATATATATATATATATATATATGTATATTTTTTTTTTATTTTTTTCAACAGAGTACCTTGCTGCACCTATCAAATTCTTCAAGTGAGGACTTTGAAGACCACAATGTTTTGGCAATAAAATCCTGGAGTAAATGTGATACCTTATTTCCTCATGAACATAACATCAAGGTCGAGAACTTACTACAGACAAACACAGCTGGAACAAACTGTTTTAGAGGACCATCCAATGTGACGCTGACTTTTGATTTTCTGATGGGTGCTGGACATGAGTTACTGTTGGTTTGCAAGAAAAACTAAGTGACATTCTAGTGGATCTTGATAATAGTATAGAAGAGAAAGAGATAGAAAAAGCAATGCTTTCTGTTGATATTTAACCATATCAGCCCTAAGAGGCATCTCATCTGGATCTATACATTTTGCTCAGGAATTTCAGCCGTTTCATCATTAGCAGAGTCAGGAGGTTTAATTGCCTTCAAATCTACAGCGTAGCCATCTACTTTTAAGCCTTTTTTTTTTAACTTTAACCACTCTCTTGACTGATTCATCAGACAACAAATTGATATTTTTTCCAGAAATAGGGTTTCATGCAAATTGTCTACAAAGGAGACAATTTGCATGGACTGTCAAGCCTGTTTTCTAGGAAAAATATTTCAAAAGGTCATCTAGTGAATTTTTACTCAGCATGCTAAGTGTTAAATGGAACAGTGGCCTTCTTAGGTCACTGAATGGAACCTTTGTGAATTTCCATAGTCCTCTACTTCTGGATTTTAGCCTCCTACTTTCAAAATTAATGAAAAGGCTGAATCTGTTTTGGTCTGAAGGGCTGAAATGGTTAAACTTATTTTAGCTGTGCCATGAGGAAAAGGGTCCGCTGCAGTGAAAAAAGCAGAACCAGATCAGCTGGGGCACCTATTTATTAACCATTGTAGACTAAATGAACTCCCCAACACTATATATCGGAAGATTCTAATTTTGCGTTTAGATATATCAGGCTATGTGATTTAGATAATTCCTAGAGAATCTGGGTTTGCAGGGTCTCCAGACTACACAGGGTTAATCAAATTAAAGGGACTGGATAAATTTTCAGGAGAAACTACTACATCAAAAATGATTATGTCTTTCTTCTGAAAAATGATATACTCTAAAGCAGGGATCACTTTAGACCGCGCCCTTGCGCCAATGACGCTATTTATTTTCCATTGCCGCAGCGAAATTTCTGCAGTGCGCCGAATTGACGCACCGAAAATTTCGATGCCGCGAAAGAAAATCATCGGTGCGCCCGGAAAAGGCTGGATACGTTTTTTGGTTCGGTTCGGTTCGACTCGGAAGCGTCTATCCCGGTAAGTTGTGCCAATCGTTTCTATTGGTTTATTGTTGCTGAAACATCCAATCGGTATCCGTTATACTCGCGGTATTCATCTCAACTATCAAAATGGCTTCCAGTGCGAAGCAACAAAAACTCGATGGCATCATAGAGGGCATTCAGTGGGCAGAATCGTATAACAACAGCATTGAGAAATAGATTGTCACCCGAGCATTGTGATGACCTAATGAAAGTCCTCATTGAAGGACCTGACCTGAAAACTTTCGACTTCGTTGCATGTCTCAATGAGTGGAGAAAGCAAAAAATGAGGAGAATTTTCTGTCGCACCAAGAAGGAGTGATTTAATCTCACTCTGGCTAAGCTTCTAGGCAGTTCATTCAGTCACTGCTGAATTAAATTTGCTTTGAAAAGAAATCTTTGTTTCTAAGACCAAGAATTTCTTTCACGTCATTTTATAGAGATCTAGAATGTTCAGAAAACATATTTTTTCAAGCAGATGCCCTTGATTTCTACTGGAGCAAATTTAATACTATTCTCACCCATCAGATTGGTGAGAAAAGCATTAAATTTGCTCCTAGAAAACTTTTCCCAATCTGTGCTTTTGGTTTTTGTTTGTTGTTTTTTTTTTGTTCTTTTTTTTTTCAAAAAATTGTTCTGTACATTTTCCATAAATCTCCATAAAATGAAAGGCCTGAAGTTACTTTGAAGGACAATCAAGCAATTTTTTAGGATCTTTGGAGGACACCTGCAGAGGGTGCTTTAGATGCCAGTGGGCAGGTTTTAGGGTCTTTTTAAGACACTAAAAATGCCCAGTTGCTGCAGGTACTCAAAAGACCCTAAAATTGCTCAATTGTCATCCAAAGCAAGCTTTTGTGTAATTCACAAACAAGTGGTTTCAGGAGAGGTTTTGCAGGGTTTCCTCAAAAGACCCTATAAGGCTTTATAAGACCCTATAAACATGCTCTTTGAGAATCATGAATGTATTCAAAAATGAAATTTGACAAGTTATCATTATAAATCTTGATGTTTGGGCCAGACTAGCTCAACTGTCCTCCAAATCAGCTTAAAAGCTTTTGAAAAATTAACAAAAATTGGTTTCAGGAGAGCAGGTTTAGGACATGTGAAAATGCTAAATTTCGTTTTCGGCCGGGGGGCTTCGCCCCCCTGGACCCCCTACCGGGGCGTTGCCCCTGAACCCCAGTGGGGGCCTAGGCGGCCCCCACACCCCCGGCCAAATGGCCCTTCCAAATTTTGGAGAGGGGCCTTCGGCCCCTCTCCAAAATTTTCCAGGGTAATCCCTGTAAAGGAAAGAATCTGCTTTCCTTGTGAGTACATTCTTTCCTTTCAGAGTGGACTCTAAAGATCCACAGGCCTTCACTAGCTGCTTTGAGAATAATCAGATACTGTACAAACTACCAGTGTGTAGCAAAGGGCTTTACCACATAGTGTGACTTTGCTAGCAGATCTTAATTGCTGTTAGCTTACAAATTCTTGGGATGTTTTGTACATTACAAAAAACATGCCTATTCAAATATACTGAAAATTTTACCACCAAAAAATAAAAATTTTCAGATAAAAATTAATATTTTTCAAATTTCTGCTCAAGGCAGTTCTAACGAGTACCCACAATCTATGTTTTGAGCAAAAATAAACAAAAATAATGTATACCCCTGTAAACCCCAATTTTACTATATAAAAGTGGGCTTCAAGGGGGTCAAAATTATATAGGCATGTTTTCGTGATGAGAATGTATCAACATTATGAAACAGCCTTGGTCAGGTGATGTGACTAAACTGGTTAATCTAGATCTTCACTGTTGGTATTTTTTCTCATACATAGTTTTTCTCATGCATAGCTCCAGATAAGGCTTTTTTCAGCCAAAAAAAGTATTGATAGTTTACTTATTTCTCCCCAAAATTGCATTCTGTGGGTACTCAGTAGAAGTGCCTCACTTAGGCCCTTCAAATGAGTACCCACATCATATATTTTTGGGGAGAAATGAGAAAAATATTATGTGGATATCCCCTCTTGTCCAGAGCTTTGCTCATGGCAAACTCATCTAAATATTGTGGGAAAATCTATTTGTGCCATATATTATAAATCTGAAAAGGAACAGATCTATCCACTAACATAAAGGAGAATTTTTTGGAGTTCATTGTTTCTATTCTGCATTGTTACAGATTGAAATACTATCATTAGTGACTATATTGTTCAATTTTGGCAACATTTCTGCCTTGTGAAGCTGTATACAAAGGAATTAGAAGTTTTGCCTCTGTGGCCAAAAATGTTGCTGAGAATCGAGTGAACAATAAAGATATTCTAAATAAAAATTTTGTTAGCCAAAAATCGAAAATTCATTTTTTTTTTTTTTTTTTTTTCTTAAATTATTTTTCACTTGTTTTTGAACTTTATGCTATCACCAAATTTCAAATATGAAGGTCCATTAACATGTTTACATTTTTATTTAAGACATATTGGGTACTGTAATTTGTATTGAGTGAATCGTCAATAGCAAATTTTGAGGTATATTTGAACTATACGGAGAAGAGTTACTTTCCAGTGACCTACAGAATGTCTCACTGAAAGGTCATTTGTTCTGCCTGTTAATACCCTACCTCACTGTCTGCGATATATTTAGCGTTTTGCAGTTTAGGAAAAAGTTTAACCTTGTCTGGTAACCCTAGGCTTCTGGTTCCCAGCTGCATTATGTCAAAGGGTAAATTGACACCAGAAGTCACAGGTCACCGGATAAGGTTATTTTCATACCTACAAATGCAGTAAATGTTTTATGTTTTACTTGTATTAATTAATTTTTTTAGCATTAAATGATATGGTAAATATAAGTTTCTTAAAAAAAAAAAAAAAAAAAGCATAGGCAAATTTGAAAACTACTTTCATGTAAATAACTTGTATATAAATTACATGTACTTGTACATGAAACTACTTGTATATAAAATGAACATTACCTTTAGTCTTTCAAAATTGTTTTGGCTCCCTTCTGAAAATACCTTAATGTCTTTCAAAATTGTTTTGGCTCCCTTCAGAAAAGGGGTCTACTCTCAATGGAAAGAATTTGAAATTCTTTCCCTTTAGAGTAGACTCTTTTTCAGAGGGTGGATGTGTTGATAAGCAAACAAGAAATTACAGAAGTTGTTTCCCTTGTAAAAATGGCAGTTAATAGGGCTGGGACGGGTAGAGATTTTGTACATAGGTACCGATGCTCTATTATCCACAGGTACCCATTACTATGGCAATTTAGCTATGCCAACAGTTAAAAATATACATGAAAATAGTAAGTAGTGTCAGTCTCTCCGTCTGTCATTGGCACATTTAGGTGCTATGCATAGGAAGACTCTTAAAATATAACAATGTTCATTTGATAGTGTATGAATGTAGATTGGCATGCTCAAGGGTGATGTCAAGTTATACAAATCAGTCATGTTGAACTTTGCTCCATTTGCTTGAAATTCTTTTATTATTTTTATATTCTATAATTAGCACCTGCGTAACCGGTAGTAAATTTATACCCTGGTAATTGGTCTACCCGACCAGAACCTCAGGTACTCGGGTCAACCATAGCTATAAATCTAGATCAGACTATGCAGACTTCTGTTTGCTGTTATATTTTACCAAAGAATATGTTTCACAGGGCAAACTGAAAGTCTGTGTAGACTGTACAAATGAATCTCTGTATTTGCTGTTAATGATAATTGTCCTAAAATTTCAAACAAATTTTTTTCCATACTGTTTTGGCCTAAATTTTACATTTTATGCAAGTTATTTTTAGTGGAATACATAGGCCTAGATAAGAGTGGGTATCAGGTTAATATTTTTCTTATTTCTCCACAAAAACATATGTTGTGGGTACTCATTAGAAGTGCCTCGGCGAGGCGCTTCTAATGAGTACCTATACATATGTTTTCGTGGAGAAATAAGAAAAATAGCAATACCTTTGGATTGAAAAAAGAGCCTTATCTTGAGCTATGGTCCGAAAAGCTCCTGCAGTGTGATCTGGGTCTGCACTGTTTACATAGGCCATTTTTTCGGAAACTGGTGTAGGAAATTTTAGGACATTAACCTTACATAAATTTGTTGTGACCTCAGTTTTGATGGATTTTGTTTATATACAATAGCTTCCAGTCTTCCACATGATAAATTGGCTTTGTTATATGCAGAGAAGGCTAATATCAGCATTAGCACAGTCTGGTCAGTGCCTTCTCTAGTTACTTGTATATTTTAAATGTTTGATGATTCTAAAACTTACCACTCTCTGGGTTAATTTAGCAGACAAAAAACTGATACGATATTTTCTTATTTATCTAAGAAAACAAGATTGACATTTCGTGCAAATTGACTCCATTGGAGGCAGTTTGCATGAAATGTCAAAACCTGCTCTCAGGAAAACATAAAAAAAAATATTTCAGTATGTAGTCTGTTGAAAATTTTATTTAGCATACATGTATATGTTATACAAAGGCCTCAATTTGCATGGTTGCTGATTTGGGTTTAAACTATTTGCATATGAAATTGGGCGTTTCTCGTCCAATGGCATATGTTACTTTTTGGGCCTAAATTTTGCTTTTTGTGCGGTTGTTTCCTAAATACTTAAAAAAGGAATGGCAAACAGTGTAGACCCTGATCAGACTGCTCCTTTAGCAGTCTGATCTGGGTCTGCACTGTTTGCATACGGCATTTTATCAGACACTTTGATGTTGAAACTTTAGGACATTTACCATATATGGTTTTCAATAAATGAAATTCTCCTGTGAAAGATTTTTATTCTTCAGCCATGCAGCAATACTGTTAAATATATATATTTTTTTACTTTTTGGTAATAAAACAATATTTTGTACAGAACTTTTGTTTGTATGCTCAGCCCACGTGTCTACAGAAGTGTTTGAGCCAAAGATGTTCAGTCAATGGGAGCAGCAGTGAAGGTATACCCATAATCACACAATGCTCTGCTCACAAAAAAAAAAAAAAAAAAAAAAAAAAAAAAAAAAAAGGTTTCGAGTCAACTGGCCTTTTGGTTCAAGAGTTCAATATAGGTTTTCAAGATGGCAGCCATCTTGGGTTTCCAATCAGAATGATTTTAGCTACAGCCATCTTGGGTTTCCAATCAGAATGATTTTAGCTACTTTTGATCTACAAGTCACCTGGATACTTCCAAAATGGCCTTTTGGTTTAGGCTAAAAAAGTTCAAAATAGATTTTCAACATGGCTGCTAGGGCGGTCATCTTGGATTTTGGCTCGGAATGATTTTAGCTATTTATGATCTACAAGTCACCCTGATGCTTCTTACCTAGTTTCAAGTCAATTGGCCTTTTGGTTCAGAAGAAGCGAAACATAGATTTTCAAGATAGCAACCATGGCGGCCGTCTTAGAGTTCTGATTGGAACAATTTTAATTCTTTTTTTTCTAAAAGTCACCCTGATGCTTCCTATCAAGTTTCAAGTCAAATGGCAATTTGGTTCAGGAGAAGAAGCAAAAAAGATTTTCAAGGAGGCGGCCATGGCAGCCATCTTGGATTTCCGATCGGAATGATTTTACCTGTTTTTGATTTACAAGTCACACCGATGCTCCCTACCAGGTTTCAAGTCAATTGGCCTTTCCGTTCAGGAGAAGAAGGGGAAAAATAGATTTTCAAGATGATGGCCATGGCGGTCATCTTTTTTTCCGATTGGAAGGATTTTAATTGTTTTTGATCTACAGATCACCCAAATGCTTCCTACCAAGTTTCAAGTCAACTGGCCTTTTGGTTCAGGAGAAGCGAAAAATAGATTTTCAAGATGGTGGCCATCTTGGATTTCTGATTGGAAGGATTTTTAGCTATTTTTGATCTACAACTCACCCCGATGATTCCTACCAAGTTTTAAGTCAATTGGCCTTTTGGTTCAGGAGAAGGGAAAAATAGATTTTCAAGACGAGATGGCCACCATCATCTTGGAATTCCGACTGGAATGATTTTAGCTATTTGTGATCAACAAGTCAGCCCGATGCTTCCTACCAAGTTTCAAGTCAACTGGCCTTTTGGTTCAGGAGGAGAAGCGAAAAATAGATTTTCAAGATGGCCACCATGGCTACAATCCTGGATTTCCGATTGGAACGATTTCAGCTTCTTCTGATCTACAAGTCATCCCGATGCTTCCAACCAAAATTCATGTCAATAGGCCTTTCGGTTCAGGGGAAGTAGCAAAAAATAGATTTTCCAGCTAGTAACCATCTTGGATTTCTGATCATAACATTTTAGCTTTTTTGATCTACAAGTCACCCCGGTGCTTCAAGTTTCATGTCAATTGGCCCATGGGTGTAGAAGGAGCAGGCTTTTTAAGCAAATTGTTGGTGCCAAATGATGCACGCAGGATGACAGACAACGGAATTGACCAATCGCAATAGCTCACCATGAGCACTTCCAGCTCAGGTGTGCTAATAAAGAGGAGGCAACGACTTCTCTTATTCATTCACTTCTTATCATTTTTCTTTTCCATATCGTATACTTGGTCTGGCAGAGAGCACAAATGCCAGGTAAGATCTTGGTTGTAAGGGGACTTTCAAGAGGCGTTTCTCTGTCAAATGTGTTTGCCTCCCTTTTGAAAACGTTATCTCCTCTAAAATGAAAGAATCTGCTTTCCCTAAAATTTGACTGTGTAGAACCATATCAGACACTGTGGTCTGCATCACCTGACCATGAGCTCAGCCTTTTCATTAAGGGCAGCAAGAGGCTTAACTACCTTCAGCACTTCCAGCATAGTCTACTTTTAAACCTCTTTAGACAGTCTATTGCAAATCTATAAAACCTGCCCTCTTCATATGGATTTTAGCCACCTACCTACATCTAAACTTAATGAAAAGCATCACAAAAACATGCCTATATAATGCTGACCACCTTAAACTCCACTTTTATTATATAAAACTGGGGTTTATAGGGGTATACATTATATTTCTTATTTCTGTTCAAAAACATAGATTGTGGGCACTCGTTAGAACCGCCTCGCCAAGGTATTTCTAATGAGTACCCTTATTCTGTGTTTTGAGCAGTTATATGAAAAATATCAGAATTTTTATCTGAAAACTTTCAATTTTTGGTGGTAAAAATTTTCAGTATATTTGAATAGGCTTGTTTTTGTAATGCCTGTGAACTACACTGTTTGCTCAGCCAAATACTTAGGGTAGTTATGGCAACAGCTTCCTGTAGCCTTGCAAAGAAACATTAAAGTCTTTCTTGTGTTAATATTTTATTTTCTTTCTCTAAGATTAACATTTTCAAGTGAATAACAAGACATTACAGCACATACACTAAAACTCCAGACAGTAAGAACCACCACATTGCCAATACTTGGAAGGGAAGTCACTCATTTTGCAAGTAAATTACCTCCTTTTTACTTGCCTCCCTTTGCTGCCAAATTAATGACCAATATTATCAATACTTGGAAGGGAAGTCACTCATTTTGCAAAGGGAGGCAACTGCCTCCTTTGCAAAATCAGTGACTTCTTTTCCCTGCATTAGGTAGATCTCTTACTTTGTTTGTTTTTGAGTTGGAGCCCACTCAACACTGTTAAGGTCATGTCAAGCAGATCAGTTAACTTGCCTGCATTCATGCTTTTTCCTGGGCATGCTTAACACGGTCCTCTAAACAGCTAACCAGTACCTGTGCACATACTGTCAGTAGCTGACAACTGCTCTCTTGAATCAGCAGAAGCGGGAGATTGGCCGTAGAAAAGATTCCACGATCAATCTCCACAAAAGTAATGTGGCCATGCTGGAATTCAAACTTGTGACTCCTGAATCTGCAATCAGATGTGCTACAGACCGTGTTATGAAGCCCAGCTCTCTTACTTTTCTCTACATCAATAAAATCACTTACAGTTGACTCTCGTTATCTCCACCTCGCTTATCTCGAATAACCGCTTATCTCGAAGTGAAAATCTTGTCCCTGCTTAAACATGAAAATCTAACAACAGGTAAAAAAAAATCTCTCCTCTTTTCCACAATATTTTCAATATATCTCTAACTTCAAAGAGTCCAATTACATATATATTTGTTAAATGTGGTTGTTCGAATTATTTTTTTCTCAATTTTGCAAATCTGATATGTCAAGGTACGGATATCTTGAAGTATTTCAGAGAGTCCCTTGGAATTCGAGATAAGGAGAATCGACTGTATTTTACTCCCATGCCTCGTTCTAACGCCTAAACTTTTAGGTGTACTATAATGCCATTATAAACACCAAAATTGAACACAAACATATAAGGGCAAAACAATACAGCCTTTACCCAAGTGTTGGCAGAAGCAAACTCAGACATGCTTGAATTATGATGATGGCTTCATGTTTTGTGTACCTTTCAACATAATTTAAGTTATATCAAGATGATGGATGGACAACAATGAAAGGCTCTGTGCAAAGAAGCACCGTACATGCATGAGCTGAATTCCGCCTCCTGTGGAATTTGAACCTGGGACCTTGTGATTCAAAGTCAGGAGTGCTAACAGGTTGGCCACCTGGGCACAGTTGTTCAAAGGTAACGACGTCGTTAGTTAACGATTCGCTAAAATTTACATCGAGTGATACGCAAATATGCTGAAATTGAAGTGCAAAAGCTACTCACATTTTTTCAGCAAAAAGTATCAGAATATTGTATAATGAATCCGCTAAAACAGTTAACGAAATGACCCTTAACGAGCTCGTTAAGCTAACGATGCTTTGAACAACTGGGCCCTGGATGCTTCAGACCTGCTATGAAGAATCACCTCTATCCCATATATAAAAATTATTCAGTCTACCCAGCGTATAGCTGTTCATTATCCTGCCTGACTTCAAAGCTCTAGATAAGATGCCGTTTTTCAACTAAAAAGTGATGATCTTTCTCTTAATTCTCCTTGAAAACATATATTGAAAACTGTAGGAACTCATTAGAAGCGCCTTGCCAAGGGGCTTCATATGAGTACCCATAATATATGCTTTTGCAGAGAAATATGTAAACTATCAATACTTTTCGGTTGAAAAATGCACCTTTGCTGGAGCTACGACTTCTGTTTTGCTGCAAAACATACTGAGGGAATTAAAGTCATCTGAGCAAGGTAATTCTGTAAATAAATGAGAATATATGATATGTGATTTGCTGCAAATGTAACAAAACTCATTATTATCGCCAGTATTGGGACTTCTTTATAGCTCTTAATAAAATGCTTTTTTTTTCAATCCAAAAGTTGATTTTTTTTCTTACTTCTCCACAACACATGTTTTTGTGGAGAAATAAGAAAAGTATTTACCTGATACCCACTATTATGTAGACCTATGTCCTTAACACCTACCCACACCGAGAAAGGGAAAGTCCAGTTCACTACCTGACATAGTATCTAATTATTGTGACTCAACAACAAACAGTGTAGACCGTGATCAAACTGCTCATTCAGGAGCAATCTGACTGGGGTAAACACTATTTGCTCTCTATCTGTCCAAATACTTACGGTTAATACAGTACTTCCCTATACATTATTGCTTAGCAGACAGAATTTTGAAACATTTCCTCCTATAATTTGCATGAAGTTTCAAATCCTATTTTAGCAAAAAATAAGCAAAATATTTCAAAAATGCCATTTGCTGAAATTTTTACCCAGCATGCTAAGAGTAACTCATAGCATTAGATACAGACATTTTACAACCTAACCTGGATCAAGGACTGACATTTTTCTTCTTTATCCACAAAATTGTTTTATGGATACTAATTAGAATAACCTCATGGTGATTCTAACAAATATCTACAAAATATTGTGGAGAAATAAGAAAAGCATTCAATCAGGCATCCTCTTTACCCTACAAATTGGGACACCTTAACTCTTTACCAAACTTGTCCTAAAGTTTGAACATTTTACTACCACCCGTTGATGTGTCTAAAGACTGCTGGGTGAGTTGTAAACAGTATAGACCCTGATCAGATGAAACACTCTGCCACATCTGATCTGGGTCTTCACTATTTGCTCAGACCTGTCTGTCCCAATACTAAGGATAAATGTGGTGCACAACTATTTCATACCTTTCTGGGTGACAGTCAAAACTATCAGCCCCGAGGTGCTGTGGACCACCCGATGAACCATCGCCCTTGGGCGATAGTTCATCAGGTGTTCCACAGCACCTCGTGGCTGACAGTTTTGAATGTTGCCCAGAAAGGTATGACATACATGTTTTATTACCCAACTCATATTTTAAAGGAACTGTTCTCTTTTGATCGCTACAATCAATAAATACTGGTAACTATTTGATCACTTCACCTGAAAATAGTCCAAAATATGAGACTGGGTGTTAGTTCTCTGGGAACTGGTTCAATCTCGCTGGCTTTTGTCACAGTTGGAAATGCTTTTGATACTCAAAAATGCTTTACAACTGTTCATATAAAAGGTTGGGTAAAAATACCTCTCATCTAGTGCCATATATAATAAATGAACATCCATATGAAGTCAAGTTATTTGCTCAACAGTAAACAGAACATAAGAAACAAGCAACAAACTGTATTAAAATATGGGCCGCATAAAGCAAAAAAAAGGCTTTCAAACATGCGCGGAATGTGCGGATTCACATCATCCTGCACATTTGCAGACTGATCAGAGTCTTCGCTGTTCATGTATGCCCAAAGACACATTTTAGTATTACACGACCCATATAACGGGAATTGTAACGAATCAGCTCCAGATTAGGAAATAATGTCAACTCTCGTTATCTCGACTGTGCTTATCTCAAATAACTGTTTATCTATAAGTGAAAAACTAGCCCCTGTTTTACCATGGAAATCTAACAACAGGTAGTAAAATATTGTGGAAAAGAGGAGAAATTGCTCCTAAGGAGCAATTTCTCCTCTTTTTCACAATTGTTTCAATATATATCTAACTTGGGTGTCAAACTGCATATTCATTTGTGAAATGTGGCTGTTTGATTAATTTTTTCTCCATTTCTGCAAATCTTATTTATCGAGGTAAGGATATCTCGAAGTATTTCAGAGAGCCCTTGGACTTTGAGATAACGAGAGCCGAATGTAATCAGAGGACAGTTTTAATTTTGCACCCAAAATATATTATGTTAGTACTCAAAGGAATCTCAACAAAGATATTCCAATGAGCTCCATATAAAACATGTTTTGGTGCACAAACTATGTTTAAATGCATAAATAACAATAATAATAAAAAAAAATCCCAAATAATTTCCTCAATCAATGCCCTGCCTGGACTTAGAGCAATAGAATTTCATGTTGAAATTGATGAACAAAATGCTGAAAATTACCTTACAACATTCACAGTAGGGTCCAGACCAACCTGCCACCTAACAGTCACATAAACCTTACCGAAAAATAAATATGTAACAGGAATTGATACACTTTCAATGGAAACAATTCCGTCAAAATTTTTTCTGTCCCCTCTATTAGGAAAGAATTTTCTCCCCGAGGGAAGGAGCAAATTCTTTCATTATAGAGCAGACACCTCTTCAGAAGGGCTGGATGTGCCCCAAAGCAAATGGAAACTCAGTTGTCTCCTTTTACAGAATCCGCCAAATGTATCCCTTTACAGTCAAATAATCAGACTAGTGGGTACAAATATGCAGAGCTATATGCACAAAAAAAAAACAAAACAAACAAGCAAATTCCATGGGGAATTTATGTCCCCCGCCTAATTTTTATTTGAGGTGTTAAAAATGGTAAAGTTAACCAGAGGACCACTGATCCTGTATCAAATACCTAAGTATTGAAGCAGGAAACCAGTGATAAAAAATAATTTCAAGATTCTGAAAAAAACCTTCAGACCATCCTTAAAGCACCTGTAAAGTTTCAAAGGATCGGCTTAAAACTGTGGTAGGAGTTACGGGGTCAAGGTACCTACTCCCTATACGCTTCTGTAGTATTAGAACTCAAAAAATGTCTAAGTTAAAAATGCAGAAAAAGTCGTAAAAAATTATTTCAGGATTCTGAAAAAACCACATGCATATCTTCAGGCCATCCTAAAAGCCCTTGTAAAGTTTCAAAAGGATCGGACAAAAACTGTGGGAGGAGTTAAGGGGACAAGGTGCCTGCACCCTATATACTTCTGCAATATTAGAACTCAAAAAATGTCTAAGTTAAAAATGCAGAAAAAGTAATAAAAAAAATATTTCAGGATTCTGAAAAATCCACCTGCATATTTTCAGGCCATCCTAAAAGCCCACGTAAAGTTTCAAAAGGATCGGCCAAAAACTGTGGGAGGAGTTAAGGGGACAAGGTACCTACTCCCTATAGACTTCCGTAAAATTAGAACTCAAAAAATGTCTAAGTTCAAAACATGTAAAAAGTGATAAAAAATAATTTCAGGATTCTGAATAAACCACATGCATATCTTCAGACCATCCTTAAAGCACCTGTACAGTTTCAAAAGGATTGGCCAAAAACTGTGGGAGGAGTTAAAGGGACAAGGTACCTGCTCCCTATATACTCCTGTAGTATTAGAACTCAAAAAATGTCTAAGTTAAAAATGCAAAAAAAGTAATAAAAAATTATTTCAGGATTCTGAAAAAACCACATGCATATCTTCAGGCCATCCTGAAAGCCCATGTAAAGTTTCAAAAGGATCGGCCAAAAACTGTGGGAGGAGTTAAGGGGACAAGGTACCTACTCCCTATACACTTCTGTAGTATTAGAAATCGAAAAATGACTAAGTTAAAAATGCGGAAAAAGTGATAAAAAATTATTTCAGGATTCTGAAAAAACCACATGCATATCTTCAGGCCATCCTTAAAACACCTGTAAAGTTTCAAAAGAATCGGCCAAAAACTGTGGGAGGAGTTAAGGGGACAAGGTACCTGCTTCCTATACACTTCTGTAGTATTAGAACTCAAAAAAATCTCAGTTAAAAATGCGGAAAAAGTAATAAAAAATTATTTCAGGATTCTGAAAAAACCACATGCATATCTTCAGGCCATCCTAAAAGCCCATGTAAAGTTTCAAAAGGATCGGCCAAAAACTGTGGGAGGAGTTAAGGGGACAAGGTACCTACTCCCTATACACTTCTGTAGTATTAGAACTCAAAAAATGTCTAAGTTAAAAATGCGGAAAAAGTAATAAAAAATTATTTCAGGATTCTGAAAAAAACACATGCATATCTTCAGGCCATCCTAAAAGCCCATGTAAAGTTTCAAAACGATCGGCCAAAAACTGTGGGAGGAGTTAAGGGGACAAGGTACCTACTCCCTATAGACTTCTGTAATATTAGAACTCAAAAAATGTCTAAGTTAAAAATGCAGAAAAAGTGATAAAAAATTATTTCAGGATTCTGAAAAAACCACATGCATATCTTCAGACCATCCTTAAAACACCTGTAAAGTTTCAAAAGGATCGGACAGAAACTGTGGGAGGAGTTAAGCGGACAAAGTACCCACTAAAAACTCGGAACCACGCACCACGCACCACGCGCCACGCCCCACGGAAAACCAAAAACAGTGTCCCTCCACTTTTCTTCGAAAAGGCGGGGGACAAAAAAAACTGTTCATAAAAATGTGTAGTTTGTTCTAAGGGCTTTGGCATAAGGCACTTTTCAACTACACTTCCAGATTTCTAATTTACTCTGGGTCGTAAACTCTTAACTCAATTCTAATTTACTCCAGATACTGAATATAGCTCCCACTTCAGTGAACAAAGTTCCTATTTTTTAGGGATTTAGCAAAGTTGCATTGTAGCATTTCTTATACTGAAAAAAAAAAATTGCTTTGACACTCCAGTTTCCACCATTCTACTGAGAACCTAGCACTGCCCCATGAACAGAAAAAGATTTACCACCGTTAACCCAAGTCGAGGGTTGAGCACAAGACTGGCGTAAGTCAGATGGTTGTATTTCCCCAAACCTAATCTCCTCACCATGAAGGCGTTATGAAGATTACAACATTTCTTTCTGTAAACAATGAAAATTTAGGTGCCATTGCTCGTATGAGCAATGGCACCTAAATTTGCATTGTTTACAAAGGGGTCCAAGTTGCCCCTAAACAAGGGTTTAAAAAATATGTTTGAGTTAGCATAGTCTTGCGCTCAACCCTCGATATATACAAGTCATTCAGTCAGATTTTTTTTCCATAAATTTGCAGGTTTTTGTTTTCATTATTTTAAACTGTTCTGGGTCTTCAGCCATGTACTTCTGCAATCTCTACCAAAGAACTCTGTTCTATACCAGAGGATTTCTTAAGGGGACTGAATACACGTTACATTTCTGCCATTTTTACAAGGGAGACAACTTTTGTAAATTTTTGCTTTCCTGCATTACTAGTCCCTTCTGAAAAAGGATCTCCTCTCAAAGGTAAGAATTTGCTCCCCCAAGGGAACAAATTCTTTCTTTTTAGAGTAGATCCCTTTTCAGGAGGAAGATAAAATAATTTGATAGAGTTGCCTCCCTTTTAAGTGTATCAATTCACCTTAAACTGCTCTAAGACTTTAATCCATAATAGCTCTTGATAGGGGGGCTTTTTTTTTAAAAAAAAAGCATTGATGATTTTGTTATTTCTCCACAAAACCATATGTTATGGGTAGTCATTAGAAGCGCATCGCCGAGGCGCTTCTAATGAGTACCCACAACATATGGTTTTGTGGAGAAACAAAAAAAAAAAAAAAAAAAAAAAGAACATTTACTGATACCCCTCTCATCTAAAACTATGTCAAAGAATGTACAAAATGCAATCTCTACCAAAAGAACGCTCTACCAAGACTTGCTGAGGGGACCCAATAAACTGGGTAAATTATCCACCATTTTTTACAAGGGAAACACATTTTGTGACAACCTGCACACCATATTCCTTCTGAACAAAAGATCTTCCCCTAAATGAAAGAATTTGCTTCCAAGTCTAAATACATTGTAATTATTTTTCTTTTTTTTTCTCCACCAGAACATGTTGTAATATCTATCAGAATTGTATCAGGGAGGCCATAATAATGAATACCCTCATTTTCTAATGAATACCTACAACTATGGTTCCATGGAGAAAATATTGTAATGTAAATTTGTACACTTTGCACCAGGTTTATGTTTGCTTTTGAATTGATTACATTTGAAGTATAGTCAAGTGTGAAATTCACAAAAATTTCTGGTGTTGTTGAAAAAGTGTTATCTAAAGCTACAGGCAATACTGAAAATAGTGATGTTGTTTATGTAAACAAGAAAGATAGTTTGTGCAGGCTGGCCTGGATCTACACAATCTTTACATGACATAACTCCAGATAAGGCACTTTTTCCACCAAACATTGTTGATATTGTCTTAATTCTCCACAGAAACATATGTTGTGGGTACTCATTAGAAGTGCCTCACCAAGGCACTTCTAATGAATACCCACAACATATGTTTTTGTTGAGAAATCAGAGAAATATTTTTATGATACCACTCATATCTGGAGCTATGACATGATATACAGAGAGCATATTAAGGAGGGATGCTTGGTGATAATTCTTATTTCTCGATACAAAAATATGCTGTGGGGACCTCTGAGGTGCTTTTAATGAGTACTCACAACAGCTGTTTTTAACAAGAACAGGAAAAAGCTCAAAATTATCACCTAGTTCTCCTTCTGAATCAGTCTCTGGATACAGGTTGGTGTCCACTGCCCTGCCCTGTCTTTCATCCCCGTTCCCCCTGCCCCTGACCCCAACCAACCTTCACACATTCCATAAACTTTATCCTCCCTAGTCATCTCCTAGAGGTATATCAATTACATTAGATTCCTCTTCTAATAAGTCACTCATACCGGTATCTTCCATGTTTTCTTTATCCTCATCTGGTAAGCTTTCAACACTTTTAGCTTCCTTCAAACCTTCTGATTGGCCTTCTTCCATTGTGCAATCACTGTTTTCCTTAGACTTTGATCTCAATATTAAATTTTTTGTGTTTTCAAGTTCTGCCTGAAAGTCTATATCACCTGAACGATTTTTTTGTTTCTGCTCTTTGCCAGCAGTGTCCATTTCTTCTCCTGAGCTACTTGCCTCGGACTCAGTTGACCACGATCTTCTTTCCTTTGATTTTTGCTGCGGTTGGGATTTTGAGTTGCTAGGCTGTTGCTGTTTGTCTCCTGACATCTGCTTTTTCAAATCATAATTTCTGCGCATTCTTTCTTCCTTGTGACGTTGCCGTAGTCTTCTCCTGCATAAGATACAATAATAATATAAAATATTTTAAGGGGACCCGATACCATTTTTACATTAGAGTCCACTTTTAAGACATCCTGTTTGCTAACCTGCACACCAAGCCCCTTCTGAAAGGGCTCTACTAAAAAAGGAAAGAATTTGCTCCCTAGGAGGCAAAACAAATGTGACAAGAGTTACCTTCTCTTCCCTGAAAGTGTGTCCATTTCTAACTCATTTTAGTCTGGAAACCCCTAAAAGGGTAATTGGCAAACAGTGCAGACGCAGATCAGATGCAGCAGAATGCCGGAGACTGATCAGGTTCTACACTGTTGGTATTACCTACAGGAATTTCTATAAAACATAGTAATAATGATTACAAAACAGACGCTCTGCAATAGGAAATAGGCCAGTCCAAAAATTTGTGGTCGAAGAGTTCACTCAATGTAAATGGGTTAGAAAAGGAATACAGGGCAGTCCACTTAAAACAAGATGGTAAGGGTCTATGAAATGGCACAGACATATACAGTCCATCTTCAATGGCTCAAACCTTTTTGGGACCATGGAAATTTGTTCTAGATAAGGGTAGTTTGAGCCTCTGAGGGTAAATCAGGCACCAGGTCAGAAAGCAAATATAACAAGGATAATATAAGGACGTCTTTCTGATCATCTATAAATAATGGTATGCTGTGTACTCATTAGAATTGCCTCAGTCTAATCAGTACAAACATCATCCATTTTCATGTCAGATAAAATAAGAAAATTTTCATAAAATTTCCTTAAATTTTTGTTTTCTTGAGCTATCAGAAGAATTTCCAACGACTCAAAAAATAAGTTAGAATCAGCCATGGCAAACAAGCTATCCGTGTTCAAGTCACTAAAGTTTTACTAGTGAACAGCATTATACTCAGGATAAAATCTGCTTAGTTCCAGGCAAGGGGAGACAATTTTTTGTTATTTGCCATCAAAACGTAACTGCTTGGCGATTCAACTGAGAACCCACAAGAAAAGCTTTAAAAAATCTTTGTGGCTGCTCATTGCAGTGTTTCTTTTTTGTCTCATTTATTGTCTCGTTCTTATGTTAAATGGTAGGTCCTGTTTGGGCCCAGTTATTCAAAACTAAGGATGTCATTAGATAACTGTCTGGGCCCAGTTGTTCAAAACTAACGATGTCATTAGTTAACGTGTCATTAAAACTTTGATCATTAATATGGCATATACGCTAATATTTTTGCTGAAAAAATGTGAGTAGCTTTTGCAAATGCAAAAGCTACTCACATTTTTCAGCAAAAATACCTGTGAATTAGATATTGTACTAACTAGAACAGTTAACATTTTGACCACTAACAAGCTCGTTAAGCTAACAATGCTTTGAACAACTGGGTCCTGGCATTGTGATCACCTCATTGGGGAAGAGAGTGTTATTATTTTGCTTTTTGTTGTTTTGCTGCATATCATTACAAACAAAGATTACAGGGATAAGAAAGATTTTAGAGAAACAAAAAACTGGAATTCCATATACCCCCTCACAAAAACACCATATTTAATTTGAACAGATCAGATTAAGTCTGAAACTTTTTAAAACCATATATAATGCTTAAAAAAACAACAACAACAAAAAAAAAAAACAAAAAAAAAACTGATATTTGCCAAGAAGATTCTCATCCCTAAGAGTAGCTTCTCTCCTCTTATCTGGAACTCTGTATCTTCTAGAGGGGAAACAATTCACCAATTGTTCTATGCATCACAGTTCAAAATGGATACATTACTTCCAGGTTCAGTTTTAAACTGTCTTGTATCCGAAACTGTCTTATAATGAAATGTCTTATAATGAGGTTTCAGTGAATTTAGAATATGGTAAATGTCCTAAAAATTCGAACACTAAAGCGTCTGACAAAATGACATATGCAAACAGTGTGGACCCTGATCAGACTGTTCCTGAAGAAGCAGTCTGATCAGGGTCTACACTGTTTGCCATTCCACTAAATATTTAAAGAAACTGCTGCATAAAAAGCAATAATTAAGCCAAATGAGTATGGAATAAAGAGCTCGAAATTTTAGGAAATTTACCAAAAGACACTAGGACTCAGGATTTAACTGAAACACAATATTTTTCTGTCTCAAACATATGGCATGACTTCTCATTGCAATCGCTTCTCAAAAGAAACTTACCATATTTACCCTAAATATTCAGACACCTTAACTCCTCATAGCTCTTCATAAGATGCTTTTTACAATCCAAAAGTATTGGTATTTTTTCTTATTTCCCCACAAAAACATATGTCTTTAGAAGCAAGTTGGCAAGGCTCTTCTGTGAGTAGTACTGTACCAACAACATATGTTTTCATGAAGAAATAAGAAAAAAAAATTACCTGATACCCACCCATATCTAGACCTATGCTCCCTACCATACCTGTCTTAAAATTTGACTAACTAGGGTAATGGCCCCGTTAACACTATTAAGGACATGATGAGTCAGTCAGCATAGAAGCCAACCCCAAAACGTACCTTACAGGAACCAGGTTGCTATTTTTCAGTAATTTGAAGTCATTTTCCATAATTGTCTCAACTATATTTAAGTCTGTCAGTCATCTATCCCTACCTGAGCAACACTTACATCTTCATCGCATATGCAGCAATGTGTTTTATAGCAAACACAGGAAGTGTTGCATTACTGTAGAGAAGCTGACAAAAAACATACTTAGGCACCCAAATATTGTGTGGAGTCCCATAGCAAACTTCATTTCATCTTTAATTTAGCATCACAGTAAGTAGATCAATAAAGAATTAATGAATCAAAAACTGAGAAAAAGCTATTGATAAACCTGTTTAAAGATGTTTTTGAATAAATATATAATCTGCTGAACTGAAACAAAGAATGCAAAAAAAAAAAAAAAAAAAAAAAATACAGAACATATCACATGACCTCAGTTGACCCCGGCACTTGAGGTCAATTTTTTTTGTAAACAAACTGCTGTCAAATCTTACACATATTTGAAAAAAAAATAGTTGGCTGAGTGTGTTTGCATCAAAGCCAGTGCCTTTATTTCATATTATTTATTGCACTAATATCAAGGCTTTAAATATTTATCCCTGTATTTCTGCAGCAGTTTATTTCCACTAGGTTCATCAACTTGCTGCTTTTCTGATGCGGGAGCTGCCATTTTCCTAGCACGATGAAAACTGGTATGTTACTTTGTACCAAAATATTGCAAATATAATGGCAAGTTTTTTAATATCAGTCAAAATTTTAGACTGGTCTTCATTTGCACATAATGAAGTTGCATAAAGATGATGTAATATTACTTGGATTAGAAAACCAATCTGTATTTGGTGGTACATTAGTAAAATGAAGTTTTTTAAAAGTAAAACATATTTTAACGAGTAATACTTAACCTATAGATAATGTGCTATTCTATTCTGTTTTCACACCTTCCACAGAAAAAACGACCTTTCAGTCGTTAATTAAAGTCTTAAACCAGAAGGTCCCTTAGGCAGTTACCTGTGTGACGTAACTCTTCCCGCTCAATTGACCACGTGTCAGTTTCTTTTATGTGTAAAACAATAGACACAATTAGGAGAGATAAGCTAGGGTGGGCGGAGGGAGATAATTGATTATCTATAGGTTAAGTATTACTCGTTAAAATATGTTTTACTTTTAAAAAACTTCATTTTAACTTCATAATACATTAACCTATAGATAATGTGCTAGAATTTGCAGAATAGGAGGGAGGTGCTCTCCTAATTCTAACACCAATAATATCTCACCACTTCTGGTTAAGACTCAGGAAACTCAAAGGAATCAGATACATTCTAATTCTATATTTAATAGAAAGAATGGTCTAGATTCACAAAATAGCTTTAAGGTGTTATGATCTAACAACCTTATATATATTAGTAGACTCTAGAGGAAGCCAGTTCTTAAGTCTCAGAGACCTAACATTGGCCCCCCCCACCCCTCTTTTTTTTTTTTTTTGGGGAAACAACAATTGGCTTCAAAAAGAAAAGGGAGTCATTGAGACATAACATAAATATTCCATCGCAAAGTAAGCTAGGAATATAGAAAATTTTGAAAACAAAATTTGTAAAACAAAAAGCCAAGACCATACACTGTAAGTAGTCTATGTAGGATCTTGAATAAATGAGGAAAAGTCTACTCGGTGGAGTTTCCTATAGATAACTGACATATGTAGATATTTTGGATAAAATTCTAGATATGTGAAGCTATGTAATTGTAATAGTCTAAGCTATTAGAATTATAAACTAATTAAATTCTGTTAATTGGAGCGACAGGACAGTTTCCGATGAACAGACACAGACTTAAAATAACCATAATGTGTAATTATTTCCCTTGATCAAATTAAAGAAGGGGAGATAATAAAAGTAGATGGAGTTAACTTAACTATAACTAAGTTATCCATCAGAAGAAAAAAAGTATAGACAAACATAATGGTTAAAACTATTGCTAGACTAATTGTATAACGAATTTTTAGTCAAGCAATAAAATAATACAGAGTTTGCATATAACTGCTGGGAAGAAAAAACAACCTAAACCATTGATAATTAGTTTTGTCATAGACATATAAAAGCGTTTGATGTCCTGACAAAAAATAAAGAATAAACTGTCAACATCATAACTAAAGAGTTTGACAGAGAATAAGAGAGATAAGAATAAGGTTGATCGCAGCAAACTGTATGACGGTCATAGTTTGGCTAAATCTTACCGTATTGATAAGATTATTCAATAATAAATAAGCTGGATAGAATCTTTCTATACCAGAAGATTGCCATGAAAAGTACTCCTGAGTAAATAATCATGGAAATCAAGAAATGTTAAAAATCCACTTTGATACGAATCAAAATGTTCATAAAAAGAGAAGGACTCAGAGAAAAAGTAATAGTGTGATAATCTCTGAAGAAAGATTATACAATAATACTGATTATTAATCTCAAAAAACACTTAATTTAAAAGTTAAGAGATAGTATTACTATTCTATACGCATATTTAAGAATAGTAAGAAATATATTAATACTAAATAAAAATTATACTACTGAACAAAATTCCCGCTATAAATCATCGGTTAAGCGTAACTATTATTTAAGCAAGGAATTATTAAACATATAACTCTCTATAAAATTACTGCCCGGAAATTTTATAGATAAACATTCAATCAAATTTTTTTTTTTTTAGAATTGAATATTAATAGAATAAAATCTACGTCTGCATAATTGGTAATTCCTGAAATATCAAATTACGTACTCGCAAATGAGTTCAGGAAGAAAATACATATATATACTCTCGAGATCTATGTGTAAACCATAGAGAGTAATAATATTATTACCGCGATCCCTGACGGAAGGGTAAAAACATGTATATGAAAGAGATAATAATTAATTTAACGTCATATAGGTTTAAGATAAAATTTGTTTAATCTTTAACCAATATGCAGCAACAGTGACTCGATATTCTGTATTCGTACGTAGAAAAGGAGTACTTAGTCATTAGAATTTTGAATGATTGAAATAGAGATAAAGGGATCTAAAAGGATGTATCTCCATGAACTGAATCGAAGGATAATATCCATTCTAAAAAAACTAGGGCTTGTTTTAGGCTTAGTTTAACAAGCGTAGAACTGAATTATTTTCAAGTATTCATGAAGTCGTTATGCTCTGAATACTGAGAAAAATGTTAAAATATTGTTGAGGAAATAAAAAAGTGACTGTTCCACAATGTTAGCTAGATTTAAACCTGGAACGTAGCGAGAAGGTCAATCTAATTTAAAAGTAAGATGAGAAAGATAAATAATGAAGATAGATATATAAATATCGGAATAATATATTATCTCCAACAATTATCAAATAATCTGAATGTTTAAAGGCATAAATACTACTCGAAAGTTTATTTACCGAATGTATAATCGGAGAAAACTTTCAGTATGTTCAAAAACGTATCACAAAAGTAAGATCTGACCAGGAACGTAGGTGCAGCACTTACTAAGTTGTGAAGTTAATATAAACATATTTTATATTATAAATTGAAGCAGTGCATTTCAAAATCATCGACATCTTGAAATGACTTATTGTGTGGATAAATAAATAAATATCCAGTTTCGGAAAGATATTTATCTATATATATAGACCATTTTTGATGCGGACTGGAAATCAAGATATTAATCTTTGCATTATTCGCAAACTGAACTTGAACTCTTAGCGAGAATTACTATGATCCCTTTAACGAATGTAAACATAAAGGAGGGGTAAAGAGATAATTAAGAGTGTCTTAATTCTTTACCGGCTCGTATACTAATAATTAAGGATGTTTTCCCTTTTGTCTAAGCCTAGACTATAGATTGATTAATATAATTATAATAATATCTGCTATTATGAGGTAAACTCTCGTTAATTAACCTCTAAGCATATATCAAAAATATATATCAACATAATCTAGAGCTTCGGTAAGTTTAGAGGAAGGAAATGATTGACTTTGGCAGTTTCTGAATAGTTACAAAGTCAATAAAACAAAATATCAAAAGGAAAGTATTGTATATAAAATCTAATTTAGGCAATAATAATCTGTCACGTACTGAATAATTAATGCCTTTACTAAATATGTATCCACTGTCAATACCAAAGTGCAAGAAAATTTTGATTGACATGGACTCTAGTTATAAATAAAATATTAGAGGTATAGAGCTAGTCGAAGCAAAACTATTCCTCAATAAGATAAAGTAGACCTATAATATACGAGGATTAATTGGGTCTAGAATTATAATCATAATAAAATTATTATTCCAATATGAAGAATCTTCAGCGTAATAGATTCTTACTGAGGCAAAAATATCTGGTATATTGCTATCGTAGTCTTAAATGATCCAGAAGAAAAAATAAAACAGGCAAAGTAAAGAACGTATCGAATTATATCTATGCCTAAATATAAGATTTTTTTCTTATTTATTATTTTATAGCAGAGTTTAGACAGAGCACGACTGACCTAGACTCTAATATAATCAATCAAAAGATAGTATAAAATAGAATAATAGCTTATCGGATCAACTATTTTCCATGTAGAAAAGGCAAAAGGAAAATATGTACCTCAACTAGAATTTTAAATCGTAGTAATCTAGAGAGGTAGCGAATAAATAAATAAACTGTTAATTTATTTATCTGGTTGGTGTAAATTTCCGATACCTTAAGAATGAAAAATTAATAGAAAGTAGAAAAGATCGATTGCTACTTTCTTGTCAATTTACTCCTTAGATTACATGCTGATTACATATCGGAGCATGTAGAAGAAAAACAGGGGAGGAAAGAAGAAAATTTTTTATATTTCGTGTATATTTTTCTTCTTATAAATAACGATAGTTTTATAGTTCACCTTTGCCCTAGAGCCGAATAAGGTGAATATGTAAGAAGTTAATCTCTTTGTAGCGAACAAATGAGATATAATTATAGCTGGAAGTATCTTCTACACTTAGTGAATGAATTGCGAATTTGATCGTAACCGATAATTCTTAATTCATTTTCAATAATAAATATATATATAGAATTTAAGTCAAGTTCAAAAGTGACTGCACAGAATTCAACAATATAAATGGCTACTAGGTATTAGAACCCATCGCTGTCATTCAATAACCTATAATCCAAGACTATACATGTCTATAGTGGTTATATATGAATATATGTTGAGCCTGGAACACACTAGTAATCCGACACAAAGTCTACGAAACTACTGCCCGGTGGAATTTCGTTAGAATGACCTGGCACTACTCTACGAAGTGCCTCCCGATGAAATTTTCGTTAGAGCCGGAATTTAAACGCTTTCTAGCGAATTAAAGAGATAAAACATCATTTGAATGACCTGGCACTAGTCTACGAACTGCTGCCCGGTAAGAATTTTGTTATAGTCGGAAGTTTAACTCTTTCTAGCGGATAAAAGAGATAAAACATAAGTTAATTTAAAATATTAATGGAATTACACACCTATAATAAGTCAATGGAATATTAAAAATTCTAGTCTGATTTGGGAAAGACTGTACAGAATTTTTTTGTATAAAAAGTTATTATGTATTTCACTTAATAACCTATATCCATTGACTTAAACGTGAATGGAGCTCTATGAACGATAATAGATTGTTCGGGAATTAGTAATCATTATTTTGACACTAGTTACCCGACACAATGACCGGACACTAATATTCGTAACTGTTGCCCGGTAAAGTTACAAGTAATTTGACAAATTGATCGGATAGTAGTATTCGTAACTCTAGTCCAATGAAAAAGGGAGATTATATATGAAAACTGAGCGGGCACAAGTATTCGAAACTTTTTCCCGAAAATAATTAATTATTAGGCAAAAATTGACCAGACACTTTCTGTAAAAGTTTGCCTGGTGAAAAATCAGAAATAATATAATAATATGACCGGGTATAAGTATCAGAAATATTACTGATACTTTGCCCAGTGAAAATTTTTTTTTTAATAATTAGACATAATGACCGGAAGTTAGTATACGTGACTATTTTGTCCGGTGAAATATGTCAGAAAATTAAGTCTTTCCAGAAAATAATTAAATTATTGACTGGAGACTAGTTGACTGGTGACTGGTGACTGGGTGACTGGTGACTGGGTGACTGGTGCCTGGTTGACTGGCACCTGGATGACTGGTGACTGGTGCCTGGTTGACTGGCACCTGATTGACTGGTGACTGGTGAAGCTGATTGACTGGTGCCTGGTTGACTGGTGACTGGTGACTGGATGACTGGTGACTGGTGACTGGTGGACTTAGACTTTATAGGATACTAAGTACCCAAAGATGCCACCTTGATGGGTCTTACCCCGGCAGTATAGCCATATGGGGTGGGGCTCCCATCAGTAAAGAATTGTCTTATAACCCATCAAGGGTTGACAAGTTCTTTACAATCAGCTTCTCCACCATGAGAATCTTTAGCCAACTGAAGATCTCTGCAAACAAAAGTCCAGGAAAAACATATCGTAATTGCTGAATAACCTGGAACGAAAAGAACAAAAATATTCTGCATATATAAACACGACTATCGAACCGATCGCGCACGAGCGTTGTGCCGAATAGCGAGAGTCGCCAAAACGCATGTGGAAAAAGACCAGTCAAAAAAAACATGAAATCGAAAATTGAAAATTTTAAATAATAACACAGAAAGTGAAAGGAGTGATAAATAAACAAAAGAAACACAAGGATACATAAATTTATCCGTGAGGAAAGAAATAATCCAAATTTCTATCACAGGTAAATAATCCTTGTTGAATTTCTTTGTCCACAGAAAAGAAACTGGCACGTGGTCAATTGAGCGGGACGAGTTACGTCACACAGGTAACTGCCTAAGGGACCTTCTGGTTTAAGACTTTAATTAACGACTGAAAGGTCGTTTTTTCTGTGGAAGGTGTGAAAACAGAATAGAATAGCACATTATCTATAGGTTAATGTATTATGAAGTTAAAATGTCACCATCCAACAAAAGGGTACTTGGGCAAACTATTCCACAATAAAATTTATCCACATTTTTTTAATTAGCCGTAATTTAGACTGTTGTAATCATAATGCGGATATTTGGCTTAAAAATTGGGACTATGCAGCACAAACTGTATGGTTGGCATCTATGAGTCAGTTTGCCTCAACATCTGTCCAGGCTTAGTCCTCTAAGCGGTTAACCAGTATTTGTGCACATTCTTTCACCAGAAAGTATAGATACCAATCTAGCATGCGGGCTGAGCAACATGACTTACAGTTTTCTCTGTTCTCTTCTTTCTCTCATCTTGTCTTCATGATCTTCTTTAAAAATGATTTTGTTCATTTCTTGGGTGAACTTGGGAGAGAATTTCATCAGCTGAATATACACACCTCCAGGAGTCCTTCTTCTGAACCCATCCTAAGTATAGTTAATATATACACATTAGTAGTACATTAGTACATGTGTGATTTGATGCTGTTTATCCATCAAGTGAATGTGGATTTCTGGAACAGCCACCAGACACAATCAAGAGCATATGATCTCTTTACTGTAGTAATAATATGCTTATTATGAATGTATATACTTGTACCTTGAAAACTGAGCATCATTCATAAAAGGAACAATAACATTTTTTTTTTATTATTTTTCCACAAAAATAAGGTTCATTATATTATTTTTCACATTACATGAAATGTTATTAAAACCTGGAAAAAATTAAGAAAAAAGAAAAAAAAAGAAAAAAAAAAAAGGTTGATTCTCATGAAATGTCAATCCATATTTTCTGGGAAAAATAAAAAAAAAAAAACACTGAGAAATTCATTACCATATACTTGTTTCTACCCTGTGATGACTTTATAAGAATGCCAGTAAAATTCTTTCTGTTTTCCATATGGGCTGTGCTGTGCGAAAACATTTCTTCAAACATATGCAGACAGTGAAGGCCAACATCAGACTGCACATCCATGCAGTCTGATCAGGGCCTTCAAGGTCCGCAAACACAATCACTGAATACTAAAGAATGTTTAAATGGAGACCGAATGCCTGGATCCAGACTTTAACCCATTGTAGTCGGGAGTCCCGTAAAAGGGTAATTGGCAAACAGTTTAGCCATTTTTCTCTAGAAATATATAAATCTCATAGCCGGACGTACCTAAAATTGAAATTGGACTCTTCCAATATATAGCGTGGGAGAGTCTATTCAGTCTACAATGGGTTATGCATGTGCAGAATGATGTGTTTGTGTTGAGGTTTTACGGCCCAGTCAACCCAATGGGGTCATGTCGAGCGTGGTCAGTTTACCTAACCACATGTTTACTGGACAGGCTTAGTCCTCTAAGCGGTTAACCAGTATTGTGCACATTCGTTCGCCAGAAACTGACAACTGCCCTTCTTGAATCAGGGGAAGGGAGAGAATGACCGTAGAAAATATTTCATGGTCAATCTCCACGAAAGAATATTGCCGACCTTGGCGGGGGTTGAACCCGCGACCTCCTGGTCTCCAGTCGGAAGGCGCATCCAACTGAGCCACCGAGGCCTCAGAATGATGTGTATTTGCCCATTTTGTGTATGTTTGAAGGCACTTTTTGTTTGATGAGGCCCATATTATGAAGTTGAAGGCAGCTTCATACAGCAACTTTTGCAAGATAAAAGATTTTTTTTTTCTGCCTGAAAGAATATAAAAAATGATTTTCCAAAATGAGTCTGCTATAGTTATTAAAAGTATAAAATGTGAAACATACCTTGGTCATCATGCCGCCTGTTTCTTCAATATTTCTAGTCTTATTCACAAGATCTATGGCTTCAGCTTTCCCAAGACACGAAACTATCCTCTCTAAAACAGAAGAAAGTCATGAAGCATCATGATTCTAATTACGTGGAATATGTGTCTTCATACCTTTTTATTTTTCTTATTTCCCCACAAACATGTTCCAGTACTCATTAGAAGTGCCTCAGTGAGGTAATTCTAATGAGTACCCACAACATATGTTTTTAGATACCCACAACATGTTTTTTCTTATATATATCAGTACATATTTAGGTCAAAAAAAGTGCCTTAACATTTCCAATAGGAGGTTGTCTGGTTAGCTTTTATTACTACAATGTTTTACAGAAATTCCTGTATTAAATGCAAACAGTGTAGACCCTGATCAGATACCACATTATGTTTGCCAATTACCCGTCCAGACTAAAATGATTAAAATTAATATTAGATGCAAAGTGAAAAAATGTACTTAATCATAATGCAGCCACGACACAGATCAGTCTACCCCTGCTTTGATCTGTCTTTACACCGCACTCTGACTCTGACAACAGCCAGGCCCCGAGATAATAAAACATATTTCGTGCTCAACTCAGTTGAGCATGAAATTTTCTTTGCTAATAAATATGAAAATGCCAACAATAGTTGGCATTTCATATTCAGTGCTCCAGCTAGCCCTTTATGGAGGGGCGGGCCGCCCTTCTTGCCCTTTCCTGCTGCCCCTCTGCCCTTCTTAAGCCGCTTTCTGTCTTATTTCAATTCCAGACATAAAACCCTACATTTTGGTGAAAATTTCGTGAAAATCGGACCAAAATTAAAAATGTTATCAATGTTTAAAGGTCAGTGTTCTGTGTACTCTATTTTTTAGGTATTTATTGTGGAATGGGATTATATTTTGTAACATGTCTTGATACTAAGCACATCACATGACACATGGAGCCCTCATTCTTGTATGACCGCGCAAAAAGTGCCCTTCCCAGCACCCCTCTGCCCTCAAATCCTAGCTGGAGCACTGATATTTATTAGCAGAGAAATTTTCATGCTCAGCTACATGTATGTTTAGCAAGAAAGAATTTGCAATTGTTAGTAACCTAAGATTTATTAGCAGGACAAATTTCATGCTCAGCTGAGTTTAGCATGAAAAAAGTATTATAACCTCGGGGCAAGATTGCTTTCTTTTGGCAGATATTGAAAACTCTGACCAGACTATACAGGCTGATACATGTAGATCTGAGTTTTCCCTAGACAGACCAATTGTATGTTACAGTCAAACCTGTCTTAAAGGCCAACTGTATTAAGCAATCACCTCTTAAGAGGCCACAGTTTTGGTTCCTTTAAAAGCTAAACAGGTGTAAATTTACCTGTATTAAGCAAGCACATGTCTTAAGCAACCACATTTTGGCTTTCCCCTAGGTGCTTGCTCAACACAGGTTGACTGTATTTTACAATGTCAGGAAAGTGAGGCTGGTACTGCTAATGAGCAGGGCCCGGTTGTTCAAAGCGTCGTTAGCTTAACGAGCTCGTTAAGGGTCATTTCGTTAACTGTTTTAGCGGATTCAATATACAATATTCTGATATTTTTTGCTGAAAAAATGTGAGTAGCTTTTGCACTGCAAAAGCTACTCACATTTTTTCAGCAAAAAATTTCAGCATATTTGCGTATCACTCGATTTAAATTTTAACGAATCGTTAACTAACGACATCGTTAGCTTTGAACAACTGGGCCCAGATTGAGCAGATGTTGAGTGTTCTTATGTAGTATCCTAGGAGGGCTGTGTTCTGTGATTGTGGCCTCTCCATATTTTCTTTTTTGTTTGCATTAAGGTTTTACTGCCAAGTCAACCCAATGGGGTCATGTCGAGCGTGATCAGTTTACCTTACTCCACTTTCACTGGGCAGGCTTAGTCCTCTCAGTGGTTAACCAATATTGTGCAAATTCTTTTGCCGGAAACTGACAAATGCCCTTCTTGAATCAGCAGAAGGGAGAGAATGACTGTAGAAAATATTTCTTGATTAATCTCCACGAAAGAATATTGCCAAAATAGCTTAGCCATTTTTCTCAAGTAATATCTAAATCACATGGTCTGACATACTTAAAACTAAAATCCGGCCCTTTCAATATATATGGGGGAATTTATTCAGTCTAAACAACATTTTTTCAGATCTTGGTCAGTTTTTACATACATTGTATACAGAAAGATTATTTTATTCCATGCAAAACGGCTGGAATACACAGCACCCCTTTTATCTGAACCCTTACATTTTACCCCTTTATAAGCCATTCAAAACGGAAGCTGACAATACATGTATTGTGATTTTTTTTCTTCTTTTTTTATTTTTAATTTTTTTTAAATAAGTCTCAACATTTCATGTGTCTGTTATGCAACTCACATGCAATATCAAGCCATATTTTCAGAAATAACAAAAATATTTATGAGTGCTGGATGCTGCTCTTGTGACTCACAGGCCTTATTAATGTAACAGGGTTTTCCCCGACTCGCATTCTGGCAGTTTTTGTTCTGGACCATCAAAAGTCAGGGGCAAGGGTCCTGAATGATGCATATAAGATAAATCCAAAATTAATCTTATCTATCTATGGCTTTAATTTTAATCTCCTAGGTAGACAATTCACATAAAATGTCAAGCCTTATTTTCTCTGAAAAATAAGACAAAGAATGTTTCAAAGTACCATCTGCTGTAGTTAGGGCTTTAAGTGGTAACCTCTTTAAAACAACAAATCCCTATATCATCATAGGAACCCTTAACTCCACATAAGGGAGTCCCTGGGATGCTCATTTTAACCCTTGTCCTGCTGAATATATTAGGATGCCACGCCCACTTCCAATTTTCAGCCAATCAGATCACTTGATCCAGATTGTTGATATAAATTCACATACTTAACGGCAAACAGTGCAGATCCAGATCAGTTGGCTTCTTCAGAAGCCAACTGATCTGGATCTACACTGTTTGGCAAGGCAGGGTATATCCGGGTTCAGCAGGACAAGGGTTAAATGCTAAGGGAACACCCTGATGTAAATACAATGTAAGTTGTACCTATTATTTCGACTTTAGGCTCATGTAAGTATTCGGCAATCTTCCGGGACATTTCAGCCTCCTCCATTTCCTCACTTAAGTTGCTCTCACCCAGCGTGGGTGGCTCTTTCTTGGTTCCCAGCCGTTCCTTTACTTTAGGCCCTAGCCTATCTCTCACATCAGCTTTCCTTTTAACCCCTCTCTTCCTTGGTTTATCTGGATTTAAATCTTCAAATCCCTCCTCGTAATCTACCAGTGAGCGAGATATTTTTGATGTGTATGAGTCTAATACTTTATCAAAAGGATCATTACTTTCCACTTTTTCAGGAGACTCCTCCTCCTCAAAATTTGGTCTATTATCTTCATATTTCTTTGAAAAGTCATAACTTTCAACATTTCTCTCCACATAATTGAACTCTGTCTTTTCCTGTACTTGTCCACCTTGAACCATGGACTGTGTCAGGTCTTGTTCCAGTAATACTGAGCCCCAGACATTGTTTTTTCTTTTCTTTGCTGGTCCCTGTTGACTTGTCTGTGGACTCTGTGGTTTGTATTCTGGGAGGGTTGGACTAGGACACACAGCCATGGATTGCTCCTTCTGAGATCTGGAAAATAAGGCATACAGAAAACATTTAGCACTTACAATGAAAGGTAATCCAGAAAAATATTTTTTATTCAGAAAAATATTTTTTTTCTTTTCTGCACAAAAATAGATTTGGTAGATAACTGAACTGCCTCCAGTCAAAGATCTAACCATTTCTGATGACTTAACCCTTAGCATGCTGGGTAAAAATTTCAGTAGATTACATCTAAAGTTTTTACCAGAAAACAGGATTTGACATTTAATACAAACTGTCTCCTTAGGAGAAAATCTGCATGACATCAAAGCCTATTTTCTCCGAAAAAAAAAAAAAAAATACCATCAGTTTATTGTCTGCTGAATTAACCCTGAGAGTGGTAATGGTTAAGCGAGTAACTTAAAACAGTCACTGAAAACTTTGAATTGCAACCTACATGTATGCAATTACTGCAAGAAAATTCACTATAAAGACATTTATCTTTCATTCTTGAATTCCACTGGACCTTCTACAAATATTTTTTTCCAGGGATGTCTGTTATGTACTTTTCAACTAGACAACAAAAGCTGGTGTGCAGTGTAAGTTAAAAAGTTAGATCCAAGTTGTTCAAAGCGTCATTAGCTTAACAAGCTGGTAAGTGGTCAAAATATTGACTATCTAGTAAGTACAGTATCTAATTCACAGGTATTTTTGCTAGAAAAATGTGAGTAGCTTTTGCACATGCAAAAGCTACTCACATTTTTTCAGCAAAAATATCAGTCTATATATGCCATATTTAATGATCAAAGTTTTAACAATATGTTAACTAACGACATTGTTAGTTTTGAACAACTAGGCCCTGACCATCAATAAGACCATTCTAACAAGCACCCATAGCATACATTGTATGCTTTTATCATAACTCTAGATAGGGTACTTTCTTTTTCAACCAAAAAGCAAGGTTTTCTCTCAGGATTGAAAAATGAGGGTCCCAGGGACTCCCTTATGTGGAGTTAAGGGGTCCTTTATGGCACCAAATTCCAGACTCCATTTGTTGTGTTTTGTTGTTGTTTTTTAACAAACTATTGACTAGAAAAAAGTTTATATGTAAAGTTGAAAGACTGAATGTCAAACAGCATAGATCCTGATGAGATGTGAGCTGTCTCATCTGGATCTACACTGTTTGCAACAGCCTATTAATATAGCCTGTGGCAGTGAAAGAGTTAAGGAGATTTAGGGGAAGGCTTAAAGAGCTTATCACAACTACAGCAGACATTTTGAAACATTTTTTTTCAGAGAAATTTTGAAAATAAGGCTAGACATTCCATGTGAATTGTCTGCCTAGCAAACAATTCACATGAAATGCCATCCTATTTTCTCTGAAAAATAAAACCAATTTTGGATTGTCCTCTGTTACAGTTTGCATAGTGCCTTCTGGGTTAAATATTGCCCAAGTATTGATAATTCTTACCCTTCACATGAACTGCAAAACATATTTTCATCTGCTGCAAATTTTGCTGCTTGGCACTTTAAAGGCTAGGGCAAACAGGGTATATACCCTCATATGTCTACCAATAATTAGTCAAAGAAAATAAGTGGATATTTCATGTGAATCTTCTGCTTGGAAGACTATTCACATGTATTTGAGGAGGACCGATTCACATGTAATGTCAAGACTTATTTTCACTGAAAAATGAAAAAAAAATACCATATTCAACCCACTTACTGTTCATAGCCCTATAAGTGCAAAGTCAAGCAATTTCATAGTTGTCAGGTTACAGTCTATGTGTTTGTATCTACAGTACTTCTTTATAAATATTGTGTAAGCATCATTAATAATCCACCCATGAAGTCCACTGCTAATCTTTCTTTAAAGAGTGGCCTTATTAGATGCATATTTTACTAAAAGGTTTTCCCAGTAATTTTGAAAAATCGAAGGCACCGTGCAGTAATTAGATAGAATACTGTAGCAAGTCAACTGCCGCAAATTTTGCTTGACACTTAAACATGTTCAAGGGTTATATTTAAATCGAAAATAGGGTAACCAAATAATTATGTCTATCCCCATTTTTTGAATACCATACTTACCCTAAGTATGAGGACACCTTCTACATACCATTCTTGTCCTAACATTGAAAATAGTCCAGTCTACCACCTGTTGACGTATTTAAAATTTTGCTATATGTATGGCAAACAGTGCAGACCCTGATCAGATGCCGCATTCTGCAGCGTCTGATCTGGGTCAACACTGTTTGCAAAGGCCTATCTGTCCCAATACTTAGGGCTATTACGGCAGGTCATGTAAATACCGGAAATATTTAGCCTTCTTCTGTCTCCATAAAGGTGTATCCTCATCGCTGTCAGAGTTGGAGCTTGAATCACTGCCAACATCTGGTGTGTTGGACCTGTAACCTGATGAAACAGAAGACTTGAGGACAGCCACCCGACTTGTGGTCTCTTGCCTGCTTGTAAATGTGAAATTTGGACTAGATTTTGACTGTTCTTGTGCCTATATAATAAAAGAGAAAAAAAAAAAAATATTGGATCAACTTAATTCCATACTATTAAACTTAAGAGGGGTTAGACGATATGGTAAATGTCCTTAAATTAGACTGTTCTTGTGCCTATATACTACAAGAGAAAAAAAAATTCTCTTAATATTGGGTCAACTTAATTCCATAACATTAATCTTAAGAGGGTGTTGGAAATACGGTAAATGAAGTAAATGTCCTAAAATTTCTAACACCTTTATTAGATACTTCTTGGGATAATGTTTGCTTTCTATGCAGTTATTTCTTAAAATAGTGGAATGTAAAACAGTGTAGACCCTGAAGGAGCAGTCTGATCTGTGCCTGCACTGTTTGCATATATACTTTTTTGTCACAAACTTTGGTGTTTGAAATTTTAAGACAGATAGATAGATAGATAGATAGATAGATGGATACATGTACTTGTTAAATGTTAAAAAGTCCATTTACTACAGGTCTTCCAATGTGCCTAAAAATTGCCAGAGGAGTGGCATACTGTAGACTCTGATCAGATGCCGTTTTCTGCACTATCTGATCTGGATCTGTACTGCTTGCTTAGGCTGGCCTGTCTGCCCTAATAAATATAACATAAATGTCATGCAGTTTTTACATGTAGTTGGCTTTCTTGTTCTAATGGGCCAACAGCATGTTTGGCTGTATCAGTGTCCTGGTTTATAGAAAAAGCACAAAAATTTGCTGGCGTATTAAAGTAGTAGCTAATCCTTTGAACAGTCTATCAAGATTCCATCTTTAGTATTGGTAATACAAGAACCCGGGATCAATCTAGGCTGTATTTTGCACAAAGATACATTCCATTCTGAATGGTCCTGGCCCATTTTTGAATATCCTGGGCATCCAGCTGACCGCAAATGTGCAAGTTCTATTCTCACTTTTTTCAAGATTGGTAATTAAAAATATCTCATATCAGTAAGAGTTGGGGTGGACTTGATCATTTAGCTGATCAGAGCACAATTTTTACTCCGAGCATGCGGATTCAAAATCCAGTGTGATGGAATAGCTGCTCCAGAGTACTCCTGAGTACTCCATCATACAAGACAGTGTGGTCGGAGCAGCCATGTGACCCCCTCCTGCAAAATATGGCAGAAAGAAGAACAATATTTGATAGTGAAGAATGTAAAAGATGGTGTGTATTACAAGCAGGTAATTCACACGTCATTTATTGAAAAAATAGTTTAACGCGGCTTTTAGATATGATTTTGGAAAGAGCCAAGGCTTTTTTGTTCTTTATTTTGTTTTGAAGACTGGGTGAAGGAGTGGGCAAAACAACCAGGTTCAAAATGTCTTGTGGGAGAAAAGTTTTAAACTGATTAAACATTATGGAAATAAAAGAATCATGCATAAAGGCCTAAAAAAATGTTCTGTTTCCAATTTCATCACCAGTATGCCATAGGGTCGTAAGGTCGGCTACTTTATTTTTTCTCTCCTTTTTTTTTTTTTTAAAGTCAAATTATGGTCGGTATATCATAATTTTCTTTTATGGAATCTTAAACATGTTAAAATATTTTTACTTCTCTTAAAGAATATTTGACAGTTTTTGAATGCGATGATAAAAGGGCACTATGTTAAATGGCTTTTATTTTATTTTAGGTCGAGATGTGGCTGCAGGCTTCAAACTAAACTGCACTAATGTGTCTGTTTGGTAAGGGTGCAGCCATATTGGAAATAAATAAACCAACGATGAAGACTGAAAATATCCTAAAATCGGTATGGACAACAAACGTATTGTCTGGCATCCGCCGCAGATTTTTTTTTTTCATGTATGCAAAAAAAAAAAAATAGAAATTACAATCGGCATATTTTTTTGACAGTCGGTCAGGAAATCAGAAACAGAACTTTTTTTAGGCCTAAAAGAAACACACAATGAGCAATAGCTGGACACACAAAGAATAAGCAATAGCTGGAAATATTCTGCATCCGACCAGAAGAGCTGCTATGGGCTGCAAAAACAATATTGCAATCATTGTCAGCTATGTTTATTTCTTCCCTTGCACTTGATTCATCTCAGGTGTATGCCGTTTGTTCAGTCACTTCATTTAGCTTTAGACCGGTCCTACTGATCACCGCAGGACACCACAAGACACTGCAAGACACCTTTATTTACTATAAAATACCCACCGGATGAAATAAAAATGCCTATCAATGCACAAAAATAATAAAATAAACAAACATTACTTATAGTCCAGTCTCTTATATTGGCCAAAGATACCTTATGTCTTTGGAGTACACATATTTATTATCGGAGGTCGCTCTACCAGTATCGGACACCGCAGGACATATTTATTTACTATAAAATACCCCTCAGATGAAATAAAAATGCTGTACAATGCATAGAAATAATATATTAAACAAATATTACTTGTATTCCAGTCTCTTATATTGGCCAAAGATACCTTATGTCTTTGAAGTACACATCGAAGGTCGCTCTCTACATGTAATGGACACCACAGTTGATGATGATATTGTTTATTCTGCGAAGATGGTCGTTTTAGTTATTTTTTCTATTTAAATCATATTAAAAGTATATAACTATTAATCTAGATTGAACATGAAATCCTGTAAATTAAATTTTGCACAAAAGAGCAGCAATAATTTAACCTCACCCACCCATCAAATATTCTTGTAATCAAAGCTCAGGATTTAATTATACTGGTCACTTAGGATGAACTATAATCAGCTCCGATTGGCACCTGAGCAAATAATTGCACTCAGCATCAACGATTCTTATCACTCACAATGACAACTGATTACTTCTCATCTTATTAGTGTCATTTCAAAATGTATATTTAAAGTCACCCCCCACCCTCCAATGTCGCCGAAATTGCACTTCTGGGATACAGTGTGATGCTTGTACATAATGGTACCATGCTCAGAGTTCTCACTAGGATTTTGAAAACAGGAGTTTAAGAATCCATCTCTGAGAAAAGTTGGAGTTAAAATTGAAAAATAGGAGTTTGACCTAGAAAACTTGGAGTTTTCGGCTAAATATGAAAACTTAATATTTAAGGACATTGTCTGGACAACTTCATTTTTTAACATAGTTAACCTTAACCACTGAGTGTCTGGTAAGGATCCAAAAGCTTTTGGGGCTTAGGAAATAGTGACAGGACTTCCATTAACTTCCAGACTCAGGAAGTCCCAGACTTCCTACCCCTCAAATTTGGAAGTCCCACAGGAAAATCTAGGAAGTCCCACTTTTTTCTCTGCTGCGGTAGTCTGCCCTTTCTTTAGTAGAACAGAGGTTCTTAATTCAGTGTCACACAGAATCATCATGATATACACTTCTCTTAGATGTGTTTTAAACATATCCTTATCGCTTATTAAAATTTGATCGCATCTTTTTGGAATGCCTGTACTTGTATGTCGGACCTTAGAGAAAGCATCTACATTGGTCCAACTTCGCGTTCGTTTCAAAGCCCAGAGAAAGAAAAAAGGAAAAGAAAATACATGAGAGAAAACACCCAAAACATGTTTTCTTAAAAACAAACTATGCTGAAATTATTTTGCAGAAATGTATTTAATGAAATATTTGCTCTGATTGAAGCTGATCAACACGAGCGAGTGAGTTGCTTACTTCACAAAAACTGCGGGAAAACGGTGCCGACTCGTGCAACAACAAACAAATAAAAGGCAGCTCTCGATGAGATACCAACAGCAATATGTTCGTTCGCGGAGAATAGTAAGCAAAACCATCGCAATTCGCCTATATTTAGACTTACTTTGCGTCTTTTCCGTGCTGGTAAACAGCGCAGCTGGAACAAGGCTACGAATTTAAAAACGGGTTTTCCGAAAATTTTGACGAAAAATATGTTTTCTTCTCATTTGAAAAATTGCTTTTGTTGTCATGACAAACTTAAGCTTCTAAATTCGAATAGATTTAAATTTGCGTTCTGTGCATAATTGTTATTTATTTATTTAATTTCACTCGGTAACTCCTGGAAGTGTTGAGGTGTTTTCAGACGACACACGTTCTTAGCAAAATAATAATTTAAGATTTTAAGACGTGAATATTTAAAACAAGAATTCCGCGGAAGGCGTCATCACACCTGCTGGCGCAAAAGTCACAAGAGCCTCAATCAGAATGTGGTAATTAAATAAGTTTATTTCATTCTTAGCAGTGCTTACTTGGAAAACTGGGTTGAAAAAAATGTAGACAGAGTGCCTAGTGGGGCACATATATTCCAGGCCAGTCCCATTCCCTCTAATGGCTATATCTTCAGCATTGACTTTTCGTATCATACAGCCCAATGATAATGGAATGTTGACGTAAAATGTGTAAAAGTCACTGGAGCATGAAATATAGAAGGTCACGGGTCAAGGTACCTGCTAATTCAGTACATCAAGGAGAAGCACAATGCAAGGTATGGTGGTTGTAGGCCTTATAGTTGAGGAGTTATCAAACATCAACGCAAAATGTGTCAAATATAGGTCAAGGTCACTGGGTCAAGGTACCTGCCAAGCCAGGGCAATGAGGTGAAGCACTATGCAAGGTTTAGTGGTTGTAGGTCTTATATTTGAGGAGATACCGAACATCAATATAAAATGTGTCAAAGTCAATGGAGTGCACAATATAGGTCAAGGTCACCAGGTCAAGGTACCTGTCGAGTCAGTACATCGAGAAGAAGTGCTATATAAGGTTTGGTGGTTGAAGGCCTTACAGTTGAGGACATATGGAAGGGTGACCTAAAAGGTGTAAAAGTCAATGGAGCGTGAAATATAGGTCAAGGTCACCCAGTCAAGGTACCTGCAGAGTCTGTACATTGAGGAGAAGCACTATGCAAGGTTCGATGGTTGTAGGCCTTATAGTTACGGAGATATTGAACGTTGACGTAAAATGTGTAAAAGGCACTGGAGCTTAAAATATAGGTCAAGGTCACCGGGTCAAGATACCTGCTAAGTCAGTACATATAGGAGAAGCACTATGCAAGGTTTGGTGGCTAGGTCTTACACTTGAGGAGATCTGGAACGTTGATGTAAATTATGTCAAAGTCACTGCAGCCAAAATATAGGTCAAGGTCACCAGGTCAAGGTATCTAGTAAGTCAGTATATTAAGGAGAAGCACTTTGCAAGGTTTGATGGTTGTAGGCCTTATAGTTGAGGAGATATCGAATGTCGACGCAAAATATGTCAAAGTCACTGGAGCGCAAAATATAGGTCAAGGTCACCGGATCACGGTACCTGCCAAGTCTGTACATCTAGAAGAAGCACTATGCAAGGTTTGGTAGTTGTATGCCTTATAGTTGAGAAGATCTGGAATGTCAACGTAAATTGTGTCAAAGTCAATGGAGCGCAAAATATAGGTCAAGGTCACTGGGTCAACATATCTGCCAAGTCAGGAGGTCAGGGAGATGTGTCATGCAAGGAATGATGGTTGTTGTAGAATTGTAGTTGATTAGAATACAAACTTTGACGTAAATGTCGAACTTCGACATAACAGAACTGTTAAGAGACAGACGGACGGACAAACGGACAGATGAATGGAAAATGAAGGTGTCCTGCGGTGTCCTGTGGTGATAAGAGTGACCTGATTTAGACTGCTGCTCTGCCACACTCTGAGCACTCCAAAAACATAAAATCCTCCGCCCTCGGAGACACAAAGGTCCTACCCTTGGAGACACAATGGTCCTACTTGGAGTCTTGAACATCATCATTGCTGGAAAAGATGGCTATGACTAATCGGTTACTTACATATATCTGCACAAAAAAATATAATTACTGGTTACCAGCTCTGTGTCAATTACTCAAACTAGTACTAATTTTAGCTGGAGCACTGCCAAGTAAACTGTTAAACTGTGTCTTTTTTTCTAAATATAGTCTATTTGTAGTTTCACAACCCCCACACAAGGATTATGTTCCTGTCAAAGAGTTGTACCCATTGTACCTGTAGAGTGCTGCCACACCAACTTTTCCATTAATTCAAAAGATCACTATGGACAAGGCAAAAGAACGCAACATAAAGGAATATTAAAAGAACGCAGAATGGCCACTTTATTTGAATCGCGAAAACATATTACAAATAAAAAAAATATAACAAAAATAGATAAATATCATTGAAAAATGCATCTGAAAAAATAATTTACTTTATTTTCAAGATGAAGTTTTGTCCCGTTCTGCATTTCGTCTTCCGAAGAGTCCAAAATTTCTCCCTCTTCGAGGTCTGCCATCGTTTTTCATCAACACTGCTACCTTCAGTGGGAAGAGTTCCTTTCACGAAATGACCTAGCATTTTGCTAAAGAAAAAAAAATAAAAAAGTCATAAAAGTCATAAAAGCAGAAGATAAAGAATTACTTATATGTCCATCATTATTGATACATGGAAAGAAAGATCCGTTAATAGCATTTTATTGTAAATCCGTAGATTTTCCATAGCTTGCACATTGCGAAACAACCATTATGGCTGACAATCAACTTGACGTGTTGGAAAGTCGATTAGAAATCCTTGAAAAACGCGTGTTTGGCGGATGCGATAAGGATGCATTGTATCCAAAGGTAGACTGCTATCTAATCTTGACAGATCCTGCTACAATATGCCTGTAACTAATGTAAATGACAGCGCTATTGGCTATATTGTCAATCAATATATTTTTTTAAATTTTTTTCCAAAACAAGCATTAGCTTTCTCCACAGGTTTTGCAGGACATGCGTTTTTGTATTTAACTTCTTTAATATGAACTTAGGCACTGTCTAGACACAGGCCCGGCCATTTTTTAAACTTTTTACGTCTCAACAATGATACTGTTGATGGTGCTCGGGGGTCAGGAATGATATCGCAGACGAAAGAAATCTCTTTCCGAAGAGAGAGGATATAGTCACTGCTTTGTCCGTCTGACCATTAGTCCATCACACTTTTGTCCAGAGCATATCTCTAAAAGTATTGAAGGTAATTTAATGAAACGATACACTGATAGAGGGCCACGAGAGGAATTGCAGAATGCAAAAATCATAACCCTGTCACCAGTATTTATGGAGTTACTTCCCTTCTTAATTTTTTGCAATAAAAAGCTTGTCCGTAGTAGAGGAAAAACAATTCATTGAACTCGTATTGCGATACTTTTTCTGATTTCTGACCTTAGCGTATCGTATCATTGGGGTAGTATCGCGATACCTGGCGATACGCCTAAAAATACAATTTCCATTTTTAGAAAATGATAGCTTTATTATATTTCAAGACTATTTTTATAATAAATTACAAAGATCTAAAATGTTACTGAAATACACTGATCACTTGTATGCCAAAGAGGGGCATCTTAATACATAGGCATTGTTACACAAGAATAAACCTCTGAGATGGTTTTGAACCTGTTTTTTCAAAAGTATTAAAACTTTCAAGCTGTGACTTATGCATGAAAATAGTATTGCGATACGTATTGTATCATGAGGCAAGTATCTCGATATGTATTGTATCGTGAGGTAACTGACGGAGGATATCTCTGAAAGTATAGAAGGGAATTAAATGAAACTTGAAATATTGATAGATGGCCATTGGAGGAAGTACAAGAACCGTATCACAAGTAATTACAGAGTTATTTCCCTTCCTAATTTTTGCAGTAGTAAGCTTGTCTGGAGTATATCACTAAAAGTATTGAAGATAAATAAATGAAACTTGATACAGTGATAGAGGGCTATGAGGGGAAGTGCAGAATGCAAGAAGCATAACCCTATCATCAGTATTTATGGAGTTATTTCCCTTCGTAATTTTTGCAATATTAAATTTGTCTGATGCATATCTCTGAAAGTATAAAAGAGAATGAAATGAAACTTGATACATTGAGAGAGGGCTGTCAGAGATAGTGCAGAGTGCAAGAACTGTAACTCTGTTACAGGTAATTACTGAGTTACTTCCCGTCTTAATTTTTGCAATAATAAGCTTGTCTATAGCATATCTCTTAAAGTATAAAAGAGAATCAAATGAAACGATACATTGATAGAGGGCTATCAAAGAAAATGTGAATGCAAGAACCATAGCTATCACAAGTAATCATGGAGTTATTTCCCTTCCTAATTTTTGTTATAATTGGCTTGTCAGGAGCATATCTCTGAATGTTTTGAGGGGATTTGAATGATACTTGACACATTGAACATATTGATAGAGGACAATGAGAAGAAATGCAGAGTTCAAGAACCATAACCCAATTACAAGTAATTACTGAATTATTTCCCTTCCCAATTTTTGCAATAATAAGTTTGTATGAAGCATATCTCTGAAATTATTAATGGGAATCAAATGAAATTTGACACATTGAGAGAGGGCAATGGGAAGAGTTATTTTCCTTCATACATCTTTGGGGAGCATCCTTCAGTTTCTCCAGTTCTCTTGTCTTTATTTTGATATTTACCATATGCACTTACAGTCAGAGCAACTTAGCTATTAAAAATGCTGAATTTCCCCAGCCAGTCATGGCTAGGCACTTTCAAAGAAAATTCCGAATATCATCTAGCGGCAACATAAAATTTCAGAATAAACAAAAGAAACCATTAATTTTCATGCCTCTGTTTTGGTAAAACCCCTAAATTTACAAAGAATAGCCACTAAAACATCAGAGAAGACTCGGATTAATGAAAGATAAACAAAAGACCAATTCAAAGATTTTTCTTTTTGTGCCAAATGTCAAAGTTTACACCTACAAAATCCTAATTAGTGCTTCATTATTTTTGATCAATCATGTAGGAAGCAGTCTTTTTTTTAAAACAGAAAATATGCAAGTTATGGTAAATTGGGGTTTTCCAAAGAAAAACTTTTTTAGGTACATGTAAATAATGTTTAATCGGCACAGTGCATGAAAATGCAAAGAAGGAAAAAGAAGAGAAAAATTTCAGCATTATCTACAGATGGGTAGCCTACTGGCATAATGGCAAACAGTTTAGGTTGCAGAGAAACACTTTCACCAGTCTAAACAGAACTGCTTGTCAAAATTCGCAAGACATCAGGAGATTTAAACGAGAAAAAGAGACCATGACAGAAAATTTTGTCGGATTTCATGTAAACACAATTAAATGCACGCAAACATGTATACGTATGTATGCATTGTCTATAAGCGGGCATGTTCGTAATTGCCGAAGGTTATGCAGTCGGCTGAAGCTTGTGGCATCGGGCCATGTCCGTATAAATCTGACAGCTAACTGCAGGTGCCATCCATGGTATTTTCGTTTATATGGTTATCTATTGATTGACTAAATGATTACGAAAAGATGAAAAAGTGACTCACTTGTTCAAAATTGTAGACAAATCACTGCATACAGCTCTGAGTGATAAAACTGGGTGGTTGGGTGGTGCGTGGGTGTCATGTATCTTTTGTCACCCAGGGCGTCCAGCTGATATTGGCTTATAGTTGGGCAAGGCCTGCTATCCTTGTAGCAGGTAATGGTAGGGAGGTGATGTTTTTATTTCTTCTGTTTCTTCAGTTTCATTCCTGTTTCTTTCTTCCCTGTCCCTCCCTTTCATCTCTTCTGCTATCTCTTCTGTCTATTTTCTCCCTTTCTCTGGGACTTACACAAAATGACCCACAAGGGTTGACGTGTCATTAAACCCCAACTCAATCAAAATCTGAGTGATAAAAGGTGTACATTACATAATTTTTGGATTAATTTTAATTTGCATGTGTTTATGATTGTTCAGCATTAGTGTAGTGACTGACATTTTAGCTATTATGTTGTATATTGTTGACTGCATATTTAAATAAAGTCTGTATGCATGTGCTGATAACTGGGTAATTTTTAATAGTATATGCTGAAGCAGAATGCCAAGTGATTTATTTTCAGGGCTCTAGCTAAGAGGAGTATCCTGATAAATACAAATGTAGTTTTCTTATTTCTCCACTCAAACATGTTGTGGGTATTCAACAGACTCATAGAGGGACTTAGCGAGCTGCTTTAGATACATGTTTTGGTGAATAAGAAAAATATCAATACCTTTTGTTTGAAAAAAAAAAGCCTTATCTAGAGCTCTGTTTTCCTCAATTTTTGCAAGAAAAAGGGCATGTCTTCAGAAGACATTGTTTGAATGAAATACCAGGCCTTATTTTCAAGGATAAAATATGAGGAAAAAGTCAAATATATTAGATACATGTACAGTTGCAGAGCAACAGATAATTTTTGGAGCGTTTGGGTATTTGACGACCCCATCAAAATTTAATCAATTGGGTAAAATAGCTCATTTTCATTTTTTGGTTTGAGTAAAGATACCCCCCAAAATGAAAATTAATTGGGTAAAACTTATAAAATTGAAGGAAAGAGCACAGAAAAGCCTGATTTAGGTATTTAAAACATGGTGTTTCATTATACCCTATTAATTTTATGATTATATTTGTCATATGAAGAATAAAAACATATATTATGTGCAGTAATCATAATAAAAGATAGTAATCATGTCTTTTCTGGCCTTGAAACTTTAATTTTCACCCTTGAAGTTTGGAAATAATTGGGTACTCTGTCAAATCAACTGGGTATCAATACCCAAGTTTTTGAAAATAATTGAATATTTGCTCAAAACATATGGGTATTTTCCTCAGATACTCCCCTTATCTCTTGCCTTGCAGTGGGCTAAAGGTTGAATTGCCCTTTTAAGGGCAATTTGACCTTTAGCCTTCTGTACATTCAACTATTATATTTGACTTAAATGTATTTTTTTAATACTGTACCTTGTTTGCATGCTTAACCCTTCCAAAACTAGATACATTGTACATGTGTATATAAATGTTCAGTGAAATCCCAGTGGTCTGCTACATGTACAAAAATGTATGTTGAAAGGGTTGTGTATAATTGTGTGTCTATATTGTTATGATTATTTTGTTTGCTTGTGTGGTAAATTTCAGGGCATGAAGCCATTCCAGGTAAAAGAAGAACCATATATTTACCCTAAATTTTCAGTCAGATCAGATTGAGCAGACAGTGTAGTACCAAATCAGATGCTGCATTCTGTGGTATCTGATCTGGGCATACAGTTTTTGCCATTATCCAGTATTTTTTAGACACATTAACAGGTAGTAACATTGACTTGTTCAAATGTTTGGACAAGTATGATGATAAGGTATTAAGGTGTCTGAATATTTGGGGTAAATACAGTATCTACATTTAACAGTTTGTCATTAACTAACAGTTGTACAAGGCCCCAAATAAGCAGAGGATTTTTCCCATAAATAAAATTCAGATTGTATTCTGTAATAAATGCAAAGACCTTATTCAGATTTATAACTTAATACCTCATTTCTGTCTGGAAACTCCCAAAAGGGTTATAGGCAAACAGTTCAGATCCAGATCAGATGCCACAGAATGTGGTGTCTGATCAGGGTGTACACTGTTTGCATTTAATACAGGACCTTTTTTTTTATAAAACATAGTAATAATAAAAAGTCACCAAACACCCTGCTGTTGGAAATGGACCTGTCCAAGGAGTTGTGGTAGAAGAGTCCTCTTGATGTAAATGGATTAATGTAAATTAAATGTCACGTGAAAATGAATGTCCTCTTACTTGGAGCCTTGTAGATTATTATAGATGAAAACAAACATTTTACTGGCAAATTGTTTTTTTTTAGTTTGAAGTATGGTGTAATCACTAAAAACCAAAAGATATAGACACAGACCAGCTTGCGTATTTGTATGGTCTGAATGATCTCTGTGTTCATTGTCAATATACTGTATATAAATTTGCATCCAAGTCTGTTCACTGATTTCCATTTTTATATCCATTAAAAAATAAAAAAAAGTAAAGTCCTATATCATAAATAACTGAAATAAACATGAATATTTTGGTCAATTTTTATAGTGGTTACTTATTTTGTGACTGGCCTTTTTTTTTGGACTCAAAATTTAATGATTAAGGCTAAAATTGAGACTTTAATGGCTTCTGCAAAAATGTCTTCTGTTTCTGTTTATATCGGGCTAAATTTTTATCCATAACTTATTATGTGTAGCCTCTAGTGAGGCCTCATAGGTGTGGAAGCTGGTATGGTTTCTTCACTTTTTCAATGTGTGTTGACCCCTCTGCGTGAAATAAAGGTCTTCAAAGCAGAAGGGAACAATGAAGCCTAGATAAATGCACCTCTTCATATACTTTTTGAGCCAGTTTTTGTTCACTGACAAAATGGAAGGTTTTACTGAATAAACATTTATTTTCTTCTGAGTAGGTTTAAAAACTGCCAAGAAATGTTTGTTTTAATTTGCATTGAGCTTTAATATTAACCAAATAAATGCACAGTACTGGAAAGGTTCACAATGCATAGTTGTTGGTAAGATGTTTTTGTTTTCAACCAGGCCATATTGGTTTGACATCTTACTGATTTCTCCATAAAAACATATCTTGATGGTACATTAGAATGACCTCGGTGCTCACTGCTCAGTGTGTGAAGTGGTCCATATCAGTTCCCATAAACATATGTTTTTGTTGAGAAATAAGAAAATGTCTGCTATCTGTATAGATACTCATCTTACCTAAAGCTATGGTATACCAAATACATGTATGAGAGATTTAAGGGGTATGGATACATTTTCAGGGGAGGCAACTGTCAGAATTATTTCGTCTCCCTTCTGAAAGTAGTCTACACTTGGGAGCAAATTCTTTCCTTTTAGAGTGGATCCCTTTTCAGAAGAACTTTGATGTGCAAGAAACAAACAGGAAGTCACAAAAGTTATCTCCCTTGTTAATAGTAGCAGAAATCTACAACGTGTATCCAGTCCCTTTAAGTGTGTCTCTCACAGTACCAGTACTTTAGGAAGTATAACCGCATTTAGTGGGTAATGGTATAATTATTAATCGGAATATTAAATATTAGCTTTGCCAAATGAAGGGAGACAACTCTAGGATCATTACAGCGTGCATGCTTACCTAACACAGTGGGGTTGGAATTTTAACCCTTAAAGCACTAAGCCAATTTGTAGCAGACAACATTCAAAGTTGATAAGAATGTGTTAGAATTTTACAAGTTATTCATTACAAACTCCCAATTTAATCCTTATGATGAAAATTACAACAATAGCAGAATCTGATGAAATTTTCATGTTTTTTGTTGTTGTTGTTGGTTTTTTTTCCTTTTTTTAAGGTAGACAATTCACATGAAATGTCAAGCTTTGCTTTCTGTAAAAAATACAAAAAGGGAAGAAAAAACAAAATTAAAATTTCGTCTGCTGCAGTTGCAGTTTTCTCTTTAAGGGTTAAATTGGGCGTTTGTAACTTTTCAAGTTCTAACAAACTTTAAATTTTAATCTTATCTTTGTTGGAATGCTAAGCTAAATACAAAATCAAACTTTGTAGGTAATAAGAGTGTGTTTTCTGTTATCTTGGCTGTAGGTAATAAGAGTGTGTTTTCTATTATCTTGGCGCTACACATGGCTGCAATGATCTTATACCTTCTTTTTAGAGTTTGGTGTGCTTAAAACAGACAAGCTACTGGTTTGTCAAATTCAGAAATGTTGTAATTAAACTGACTGAATAAACTTGGCAGATTTTCTGCTATTAACTTCCTGTTAGTCAGTGTCATTTATTGCTAACTATGTCCATTCTAAATAGGGTTGTACTCTATAACCTTTGTCCTGCTGAACCCCGATATACCCTGCGTTTGCAAACAATGTAGATCCAGGTCATTTGGCTTCTGAAGAAGCCAACTGATCTGGATCTGCACTTTTGTCATTAAGTATTTGAATTTGTATCAACAATTTGGATCAAGTAATCTGATTGGCTGAAAATTAGAACTGGGCGTGGCATCATGACAAGGAATAGTAATGAAATGCTGTGTGTGCTGTAGGGCCATGAAAGCATGAGTTGAATTCTGCTTTCAGCGGGCCAAGGTCGGCAACATTCTTTCCTGGAGATTGATCATGAAATATTTTCTACAGTCATTCTCTCCCTTCCGCTGATTCAAGAAGGGCAGTTGTCAGTTTCTGGCGAAAGAATGTGCACAATACTGGTTAACCGCTTAGAGGACTAAGCCTGCCCAGTAAACGTGTGGTTAGGTAAACTGACCGCGCTCGACATGACCCCATTGGGTTGACTGGGCCGTAAAACCTCAACACAAACAAACCAGCGGGATTTGAATCCAAGACTTTGTTACTCAAAGCCAGAAATGCTAACCACTCAGCCAGTTAGATACATCCTGCATTGGTGAGTGGGGAATAGTATGAAATTGCAGGAATTTTTTCAATGTCATAAACAAATATATATAATAAAAAAAAGACAGAGCTGTTGTATTACCTTGAAAGCTGTGATAACTCTTTCAAGTTAACAGTTTGACATGAAAAGTGCAGTGACTTATGATAAGGTATGTGTATTTTTATGTAGTCTGAAATGTTTGGAAAATAATGTTTAACTGACCATTAGTCAGTCAACAGCTTTGTGTACGTAAAATTACTGATGATCATCTGGTAGAAGAAATTTTTGCTAAAAGTCAGTGCAGACAAGGAGTTGAATGATATGATAGACCAGCAGCTTGTCCAAATTTCTCTCATTTCTGCTTAACAATATTCTATAATACACTTCAACCTCTTTATAACATGGTTTGTTATAACATGGTTTTGGATATAACATGGTTCAAAGATGGATTCCAAAAATGTATAGATTATATTGAAAAATGACCATAAATGGTCATTTTTCAATATAATCTATACATTTTTGTTTGGATATAACACAGTTGTTTAACTAACACGGTTTATGCTATGGACCTCAACAGTAGTGTTATAAAGAGGTTGTGGTGTATGTATTTTTGTATACTTAAACATAGCGCCAGATCAGGTTCTTTTTTTAATCCAAACAAATTTGTCCAAGAAAACATATATTGCAGGTACTTTTTAGAAGTGTCAGTTAGGCACTTCATATGAGTAAACACAAGGTCACAGCTGTGTGTATGATACCAGTATGTTTTCATGGAGAAATAAGAAAAGTATTGATACTCCTCTTACAATGCACTATGTATAAGGCCAGTCTTAAATAGTATTTGATTGCTGTCACCATGCTCACAATTTTAGGATGCATACGGTCAGTAGGTTAATAGTTGTAGTTTTTTTTTATTATTCCATTAGTCAATTAGCTCCATTTTTGATGAACTATAAGACATACAGTCATCAAGCCTGTCCTACACGTCCCCCCCTACATAGGTAAAAACAGTGTAATATCACTTCATGACACTGCCTTAATGTATTTCATTGTTTAATGACTTCATTACTTTGTATATCAATCCTTACATTCAATTTCATTTCTAATAAATTATGTGACCTTCAGTCATTAAGCCTGTCTTTCTACAGTATCATTTTAAGAACATGACCTATATTTCGTGGGTCATTGACTTTGTAATTTTACTTCAGTATTAGTATTCAATTCCAGTATAAGAGTATAAGACTTCTTGACTGTGCCCCTGCCTCTGTCTGTTACGAAATTGGAATATAATTATTCTTGAAATAATGTAAAGGTTAGACTCATTGTTAACAAATGGTCATTATTACAAAACAAAAATTTGTTGGACTAGCTTTTTCTTTTGTTTGCTGTGAACTACAGATAGGGACAGGACATTTTATGTTTTATACCATAATTACCTTAAATATTTAGACACAGTAATTACTTACAGTACAGTCTTTCTATTTGATAAACCAGTAAAATTTTCCTGCCTGACAATGTTTCAAAAATTTGGAATCTGAATGGCAAATAGTGTATGACTGTAGACCGTGACTGATCAGGACCTACACTCGGGGTATGTGCTACCATTTGCTATTGTAGCCAATTAACCCTTAAACTGCCAGTCGCAACAGTTGTTGTCAACTTGTGATTTTAAAAGTTAGTTTTGCAAACAGTGTGGACCCAGATAGCCTGCTCACAGTCTGATCAGGGTCCACACTGTATGCATAAAATAGGTTTGAAAAGTTTGCAAGAATATTCAGCAGACGACATAAACAGACGACATTTTCAGATGCAGGTTTTCTTGGCGTTTTAAGGGTTAAGAATTTTTGCTGCAGATTGGTGAAGAAAAAAAATCATTTAGCGAAAATAATTTGTCAAAAAAGATTGGATTTCAGGACAAGTATGGCAAGGAGTTATGGTGTCATAATATTTATGGTAAGCTTGGTACACTACATCAGTTTTTGTATTTCTTTTCACTACTGATGGTTTATGACATTCTAAAAGGGTTATTAAATCTTAAGGGGCATTGATACACTTTAGGGAGGCGTCTGTCAAAATTGTTTTATCTCCATCTAAAAAGAGATCTACCCTAAATGGAAAGAATTTGCTCCATATGGGAACAAATTCTTTTCTCTTAGAGTAGAGTCCTTTTTCAGACAGTGTTTCTTTTGCAGGAAAGCAGACAGGAAAGTTTTTCCCTTATCTCCCTTATATCAAATCCATCAAATGTGTTCAGTCCCCTTAATATGATATTGATATGCATGTGTTATGTATTTATATCTCGTATAGTTGCATGTGGTTCTTTAGATTAATGAAATATTCAGTTATGAGGTAATGAAATAACTGCATGTCTCAAGAACTTGCATTTTATTGCTTGTTATTATTGTCTTTTTTCATACACTGTCCAAATTGAATTTTAGCATGGTTGTGAATTAAATGGAAAGAAAAGAACACAAGTAATCCTTTTTATCATAAGACTGATTATAAGGTGATAGGAAAATAAATAAATAGATACATTTAGCTCAGTAAAAAGGTAAATGGAGAGACAACATAATGCCGTCTTTCATATGATAGTTATGTAAAATTCAAATCAGCCATTGCATTGAAATATGTAGAAAAAAATTATTTGAGTTTGTGTTATTTTATGTTTTCAGTGCACAGACACACTAAGCAATGTCCAAGCAAAACTAGGACAGTCCGTCACAGGAAAGAAAAAGATAAACAAGGTCTTTGATAGATGTGAGTATTGGAATTAAAGCAAGTGCTTTGGTAATGTCTCTTGGAGTTGCAGTTTGTAGACTAACTTGTTCAAATGGATTTTGCTCCCTTTTGAACAAAAGATATACTCTAAAAGGAAAGAATTTGCTCCCCTTGGGAACAACTGCTTTCCTTTTAGTGTAGATGTCTTGTCAGAATGGATTGTGTGCACATGGAAGCAAACAGGAAGTCACAGAAGTTGTCCTCCTTGTAAAAAGTGGAGGGAAATATACCAATTAAAAGTGTTTGAAATTGATCTAACAGGTTCTGTGACTGAACATAGCAAACTTTAGAGAGAAGGAGTAGATCCTGATCAGACACCATGTTCTGGAGTATCTGGTCTTGGTCTGTACTGTTTGCTAATTCTCTGTTTTGGATTCTAGGCATAATTTTTACCAGTTGTTCATTTGATCATCTGTATATCCGCTTGTATCATGATTTTGAGCCTTTCTGTTGCATGAAGATCATTGTAAATTGATCCCATTCTTGCTGAACCCAGATATGCCCTGCCTTTGCAAACAGTCCAGATCCAGATCATTTGGCTTCTGAAGAGGTCAACTGATCTGGATCTGCACTTTTTGTCATTCAGTATTTGAATTTGTATCAACAACCTAGATCAAGCAATCTGACTGACTGACTGACAAATAGAAGTGTGTGTGTGGCATTTTAATTTATTCAGCATGACAAGGGTTAACATTATTTATGTGATTGGCTGACAATTAGAAGTGGGAGTGGCATCTTAATCTATTCAGCATGGCAAGAGTAAGTAAAATCTCAGAATCCGTAGCTCTAGATACAAGTGGGTATCCACATATATTTTTCTTATTTCACCACAAAAACATATGTTGTGGTACTCATTAGAAGTGCCTCAGTGAGGCACTTCTAATGAGTACTCACAACTTATGTTTTCATGGAGAAATAAGAAAACTATCAGTACTTTCCAGTTGAAAACAGTGCCTTATCTGGAGCTGGGAAAAAAAGAAATGCTTTAGAAGCATACACAGTCTGGATATTGTTCCTTTTATTTTCCAGTGAAAGAGTTGCAGTCCTATCTCGATCCTGCTACAGCTGATGAGATGACCCTCTCTGATGCAGCCAAAGCTGAAATCATTCTTGCAGGTATTTTATGGGCCGTGTCTTGCAAAAAGAGTTTCAAAGTCCAGATAAGCCTCTGTATCTACAGTTTGAATGGGGCCTGCATTGGGATAAGATGGGTATCCAGAAAATATTTTGTCCTTTTTATGAGAACTTTTTGTGTAAAATATACTCTGTTCTGGCAGATGCCTCCTGCATATACATGTATATCATTACGAAAACACGCCTATTCAAATGTATGAAAATTTTGTCACCAAAAACTGACAATTTTCAGATAAAACATTCTGATATTTTTAGCTCGCCGAAACTATGTCCCTAGAGAGCTTATGTTGTCACCCAGTCGTTGGCATCTACGTCAGCGTCCGTGTCCGCGTTAGCAAAATGTTTAAGTTTTCAAATGTGTGCATAGTTTTTTAACTGTTTAAAGTACTGCTTTCATATTTGGCCTACACCTACCTTAGGGTAAGACCTTTCAATAGCATACACCAGCATCCCCAAGTTAGACCCTTTATGTAGGTCAAGGTCAGTTCTTACTTTTTCATTTACACCCGTGTTTAAGTTTTGCGTTTAAGTTTTGAAAAGTGTACATAACTGCTGAAGTATTCAAGATAGCGGTTTAATATTTGGCCCACACCAGCCTTAGGGTTAGACCTTTCAATAGCATACCCCTTTCTCAGTTTGACCTTCTGCCTAGGTCAAGGTCAGGTCATACTTTGTCATTTGAACCCATGTTCGAGTTCTGCGTTTAAGTTTTGAAACGTGTTTGTAACTGTTGAAGTATTCAAGATACCGCTTTAATATTTGGCCCACACCAACGTTAGGGTAAGACCTTTCAATAGCACACCCCTTCGGAAGGGGCCCTTCCTCAGTTTGACCTTCTGCCTAGGTCAGGTCACGTCATACTTTGTCATTTAAACCCATGTTTGAGTTCTGCGTTTAAGTTTTGAAAAGTGTTCATTACTGCTGAAGTATTCAAAGTGCCACTTTAATATTTGGCCCACACCTACCTTAGGGTAAGACCTTTCAATAGTACACACCCCTTCCTCAGTTTGACCTTCTGCCTAGGTCAAGGTCAGGTCATACTTTGTCATTTGTAGCTGTGTTTAAGTTTTAAAAAGTGTGCATGACTGCTGAAGTATGTACATGTAAGATATAGCTTTCATATTTTGTCCACACTAACCTAAGGAATTCAGTGTGTAAGATATAGCTTTCATATTTTGTCCACACCAACCTCCCGTCCGACTGGAGACCAGGAGGTCGCGGGTTCAACCCCCGCCGAGGTCGGCAACATTCTTTCGTGAAGATTGATCATGAAATATTTTCTACGGTCATTCTCTCCCTTCCGCTGATTCAAGAAGGGCAGTTGTCAGTTTCTGGTGAAAGAATGTGCACAATACTGGTTAACCGTTTAGAGGACTAAGCCTGCCCAGTAAACGTGTGGTTAGGTAAACTGACCGCGCTCGACATGACCCCATTGGGTTGACTGGGCCGTAAAACTTCAACACAAACAAAACAAACAAACCACACCAACCTAAGGGAAGATGTTTCAATGGCATATACCCCATCCCTCAGTTTGACATTCGTCCGACATCAAAGTCAGGTCATACTCTGTCATTCACAGCTATGTTTAAGTTCTGCATTTAATCGTTAATATTTTAAGATTGTTTTCTTATCTGACCAGCCCTTTCTGGTGAGGTGCTTTGTCCTCTGACAATTGTTCATATTTCTGCTCAAAAATAGATTGTGGGTACTCGTTAGAACCACCTTGGCAAGGCAGTTCTAACGAGTACCCACAATCTATGTTTTTGAGCAGAAATTAGATAAATAATGTACACCCCTATAAACCCCAGTTATAAACCCAAGTTTTACTCTATAAAAGTGGGGTCTAAGGGAGTCAAAATTATATAGGCATGTTTATGTGATGTAAAATCATCCTGGTGGGAATTGTTTGAGTAGAAAACATATTTTGTGGTGAGATATTATATCTCATAACATGAATCTAAATAAAAATCTTGACCTGTTTTGTATGGTCTATAGACAAATTTATATATGCACCATGTGAACACAGTGGCATCAAATGTTTTCATGGAAAAATAAGAAAAATATTCATCTGGATATTGCTCATATCTATAGCTCTGGATTCCATGATGTGTTTCCACAAAATATGTTTTAATTCATTAAAGCAGATGTAACCATTATTGCTGCATTGCTCCTGATAAGGTTTTGGGACAATGAGTAGTTTACCCCTGCTTTAAAGCTTAACCCTTGTCCTACTGAACCTGGATATACCCTGCCTTTGCAAACAGTGTAGATCCAGATCAGTTGGCTTCTGAAGAAGCCAACTGATCTGGATCTGCACTGTTTGCCATTCAATATTTGAATTTATATCAACAACCTGGATCGAGTAATCTGATTGGCTGAAAATTGGAAATGGGCATGGCATCTTAATTTATTTAGCAGGACAGGGGTTAATATTAATGCTGAAATGGACACTTACAATGCTTAACATTTAGAGCACCAAGCAAAATTGTAGCATACAAAATTCTATTTTATCTTTTAGAGATAATAAGGCTTGGCATTTCATGTGCATTGTCTGCCTAGCAGACAATTCACATGAAAGGCCAAGCAATATTTTCTCTGAAAAAAACAAATCAGGATGTTATTAACTGCATTTGTTAAACATGTTAAAGAGTTACACCTTTTCTGATATATCGGTACTACTTACAAAAGAATCAGTGTGTGGAAAATTGCTTTATGAAGATGTAAAGATCACTTGAAATGTTACCCCCTAAATTTGTTTTCAGTGCTGAAATCCAAAATTCCATGAGTATTTTACCCCCTTAGCTTCAGTTTCAATGCTGATTTAAAAAAAAAAAATCAATGCTGAAAGACCTGTCAAACCCACCCCCACCCACCTTATCTGGAGCTCTAGTTTCTTTTCTCATTAGGATCATAATTCTAGATGTGTCAGATTTTTTATTTTCCATTCAAAATGTTGATAATTTCATATACGTTGCCTAGCAACAGATAAGACGCTTTTTTCATCCGAAAAATGCTGATAGCTTTCTTATTTCTCAACAAAAACATATGTTGTGGGTACTCATTAGAAGCTCCTCAGCGAGGCACTTCTAATGAGTACCCACAACATGTGTTTTCGTCGAGAAATGAGAAAAATATCATGTAGATACCCCCTCTTATCTGTAGCTTTGATGTTGTTGATACTCAGAGACTCCTTTGTACATTTATCACTGGTAGTTTAGATTTAGATGGAGTTTTTATGGTTGGCACAGATCATATTTTATATAATAAAGTGAGATAGAAAAAAAAAGAAAAAAAAGAAAATCTGAAAATGGTGACATCTGACAGTGATTTTGGAGAATTCTTTCATTGAATGGCCTTGAATGTGCCCAAATGAAGGTTTGTGTTAAAGCACATCCCCTCCTTTGTCAGAAAATCTAGAACTGAGGTGCTGTGATGCACTTAAATAGGCCTACCCCAACAACTGGAGGTGCTGAGATGCTTAGATAGGCCTACCTCCACACCCCTCCCACAAAACTGACAAACAGCAGGTTATGCTATTAAGCTGGAAATAAGTTTTGGCAGGCAACATTTTGAAGTATTTTTCTTATGTTATGACATTTGAAATAATCTTAATTTTTAGAATAAAAGACTGGACATTTCTAAGGAGACAATTAGCAAGAAATGTCAACGGTACAGTTAGCAAGAAAGGCATGATAGAAGATACGCAGGAAAAGCCACAAATAAATCTGTACTTTAGAGGAAAAAAAATCAGTTTGTCATCAGCAGCTTCTGTCCAGACAGTGCTGAAGATTATTGCTCAACTGCATGCTTGGTAAAGTTTCAGCAGATGACACTTTGAAAAACAAAATTTATGTCAAATACTATTGCTCAACAATTTCTAAAAAAATAATCAGACTGGTGTGTCATCTGCTAACAAAAATTCATAAAGTATCTTGTATTTTCCAGAGGAAGATTTCCTACAGCAGCAAGCAGCCAGACTAGAAACACTGACTCAGTTACAGGACACACTAGATAGTGAACATTTAAAAAGTAAGTCACAGACTGTTTTGTCTAAACTAGCTGAATGAGGTAGGCTGTATGACTTGAAACACTGACTCAGTTACAGGACACATTAGAGAGTGAACATTTAAGAGGTACATGTATTTTGCTGATTGCTTTGTCTAAACTATCATATTAACTCTTAAGTGTTGGGACACCTCAATTCCTAACCATGTTTATCCTAAAATTTGGAAAAGTCCATTTTCTTACCTGTTGATGTGTCCAAAATATTGCTGGATGAGTAGCAAACTGTGTAGGTCCTGATCAGATGCCGCATTCTGGGTCTACACTGTTTGCTCAGTCAGCTGTCCCAGTACTTAGGGTTATTATGGTAACTGAATGAGGTAGGCTGTGTCAGGAACAGGATGTCTTGCCTCCCTTCTCTCCATTACTTCAACCTCTTTATAACACGGTTCGTTATAACACGGTTTTAGATATAACACGGTTCAAAGATGGATCCCAAAAATGTATAGATTATATTGAAAAATGACCATAAATGGTCATTTTTCAATATAGTCTATACATTTTTGTTTGGATATAACACGGTTGTTTAACTAACACGGTTTCTGCTATGGACCCCAACAGTAGTGTTATAGAGAGGTTGTGGCGTACCATGAGTAGTAGCTGTTGTAGATGTATTTTAAGGAGACTTGGTATACTTGGCAGGCTTTTGCACAAGGGAGACAATTTAGTGACTTCCTTGCTTTCCTGCATACCAAGCCACTTCTGAAGAGGGATCTACTCTAAAAGGAAAGAATTTGCAGCCAAGGGTAGCAAATTCTTTCCTTTGAAAGTAGACCCTTTTTCACAGGGGCGGCTCCATAGCACAGTTAGTAGCACGTCTGACTGCAGATCGAAGGGTCACGAGTTTGAATCCCAGCTGGGCCATGTCACTTTCTTGGAGATTGATCATGAAATCATTTCTACAGTCATTCACTCCCTTTTGCTGATTCAAAAAGTGCTGTTGTCAGTTACTGGCCAAAGTATGTTCACAAGTACTGGTTAAGCGCTTAGAGAACTAAACCTGCCCAGGAAAAGTTTAAGTAGGTTAACTGACCAGCTCAACATGAACGTAGTTGACTGGGCAATAAAACTCCAGCTTAAGACCACTTTACATTCATCATTATGTGGCATCTGGTATGGGTCTACATGGTTTGCTGAGGCGTGTGTGTATGTCCGTCATATTTTGGGTAAATACAGTACTCATGCATGTGATCTCTGATCACTTGCTTTACTTGCATTATCCTTTGCATATGAATGCTGGTTTTGTAAGTTTTAACCCTTGTCCTGCTGAACTGGGATATACCCTGCCTTTGTAATCAGTGTAGCTCCAGATCAGTTGGCTTCTGAAGATAAAGAAGCCAACTGATCTAGATCTGCACTGTTTTCCATTTAGTATTTGAATTTATAGCAACAATCCGGATCAAGCAATCTGATTGGCTGAAAATTAGAAGTGAGCATGGCATCTTAATTTATTCAGCAGGACAAGGGTTAATGCCGTATGATCTTTTGTTCTTTTTTTCAGGTGTACCAGATCGTGCTGAAAAACTACAAGATTTAAGTCAACTACAGTTAAAACAATTGGTAACTTTATAGAATGACATAGGAGCCAGCACATGACAAAATCTACAATAAGACCTGTGTGACCAGCAAAGATTCAGATCAGCCTATACATCCACCCAATATGGCATGGTTTCTTGTTTATCCCTCTTGATAGCCTTGAGGCTGTAGAAGGCACATGCGATCAGCAAAGACTTTGATCAGACTGCGCAGACGCCTAGGTTGATCTGAGTCTTCGCTGGTCTGATAAGTCATATTGTAGGTTTTGTCATGCGCTGACTCATATATGAATCATACTATGAGAAAAGGCACTTTTGAAGCATAAGGAGCATTCTGGTAGCACTCCTGAGTGGGCATTATGGGATTTGAATCCTGCTGGAAGCAGAATCCAGCTAGTGATTGTATGGGGCTTCACTGCACAGAGCCTTTCATTATCACCCTTCAAGTTTCATCGTATGACTTACATAATTTTAACCCTTGTCATGCTGAATAAATTAATATGTCATGCCATATTCTAATTGTCAGCCAGTCAGATTGCTTGATCCAGGTTGTTGATTCAGATTAACCCACTGACTGGCAAACAGTGCAGATCCAGATCAGTCAGCTTCTTCAGAAGTGGTCTGATCTGGATCTCCACTATTTACAGATTCAGATCAGTCGGCTTCTTCAGAATCCAACAGATCTGGATCTCCACGGTTTGTAAAGGCATGGCGTATCAGAGTTCAGCAGGACCAGGGTTCTAAGGCAGTGGTCCCGGTGTTAGTCTTACTCTTTGTTGCTTTGTGGTTTATTCCACGAGGCGATTTGTTGTATGTCTTTCCATGTGTCATTTTGTTCTTGTGTTTTTTAGTCCTTTTAGTATTGCGATTACCTCGCTTGGGGAAGAGAGCTAATCTTAGTGCTTTTCGTACGTTTGTTCGATTTGTGCTTGTTTGGATTTGTCGGTTTCCTCTTCCTCTTGGGGTCTGGGAAGGGCTGCGGTTTGTGATTGTGGCACTCCCTGGACTTTTCTCTTACCTTTTTTTTTTTAAGAAGAGATGAAAAACACCAAATGAGTCCAAACATAAGAAAACATAACTTCTGACATGTGCACCCAGCAAAAAACCTTTACATCCTTGGCTGTCCAAAATGTGTTTAGGGAAGATTCTGATCAGACAGCATAAATGTGCAAGAAGTCCCAAAAGTGGTGTCCCTTGTTAAAAATGGCATCCTTGGCTGTCCAAAATGTGTTTAGGGAAGATTCTGATCAGACTGCATAAATGAACAAGAAGTCCCAAAAGTGGTGTCCCTTGTTAAAAATGGCAGAAAAACTACTCAGTAGATCCAATCACGTTTACCCTGGTCCTGCTGAACCCGGATATGCCTTGCCTTTGCACAGTGTAGACCCATTTCCAACTCTCCTCTGATTCAAGAAGGGCAGTTGTCAGTTTCTGGCGAAAGAATGTGCACAATACTGGTTAACCGCTTAGAGGACTAAGCCTGCCCAGTAAACGTGTGGTTAGGTAAACTGACTGCACTTGACATGACCCCATTGGGTTGACTGGGCCGTAAAACCTCAGCACAAACAAACCCAGTTCCAACTGAGTTCAGTTGGCTTCTGAACTGATCTGGATCTGCACTGTTTGTCATACAGTATGTGTTTCTGGCGAAAGAAAGTGTACAATACTTGTTAACCCCTTAGAGGACTAAATCTGCCCTGTAAAAGTGTGGTTAAGTAAACTGACCATGCTCAACATGACCCCATTAGGTTGACTGGGCCCTAAAACCTCAACACAAACAAACATTCAGTATGAGAATTTATATCAACAATCTGGATCAAGTGAACAGATTGGCTGACAATTAGGCTTGGCATCTTAAAGGGAAAATTTATAGTGTTGAAACCCAAATCAACCATATCAGAGGATTGTTTTAAGAAAACAAACACATTTTCAAGTATTCAAACAATATAGATCCAGACTGGGTGTAGCATATATATCCATTTATTCGCATGTCCAGGTTTCATGGACAATGTTGTTTTATTCCCAGCCTATATAGATATGCTAGTAGAATTTTCGAAGCAGACCCGGGTCTTCACTGTTTAAACAAAGGAAAATTTTGAATTTGTGTTCTGAGAAGGACTTGTCCTTATGCATATACATGTACAAACAATGAAGGGCCAAGATCAGCCTACACACCTGTGCAATCTGGTCAGAGTCTCTATTGTATAAACCATAGAATACATGTACTATCATAATGACCCTAAGTATTGGGAGAAACAGGCCTGTGCAAACAATGTAGACCCAGATCAGATGCTGCAGAATACAGCATCTGATCAGAGTCTACACTGTTTGCCACTCGTCCAGCACTATTTTAGACACATCCAGAGGTAGTAAAGTGGACATTCAAATTGTAGGTAGTGTGGTAAGGAGAAGGTGTCCCAATACTTAGGGTAAATACAGTACATTATTTATTATTGAACAGCAAATGCTGTCATCAGAGAGCTTGGGTATCCAGGATCTGGTCCCTCTCATGACATAATGAACACTTTTCCATGTTTTTCCACATTTAGTTTGCCCTAACAATGAGAATCTCATAATATTTTACTTATTTCAGGACCAAGCGGGAGAACTGACAGATGAAATAAGAGAACTTTTAGCTTCATACAACTCTGTTGTATCCTTTGCTTAACTGCTCAGTACATGTCTGCACAACACTATATAAGAAGAGCATCTGGTGAAATATTGCTAAACCGGCAGTTATTGTCAGTCTGTGTATCTATGCAGTCCGGCAGCTGTAGACTGGTTTTATAATGCTCATGATATAGACCAAGTCAGAGGAAAAGGTTGGCCCCGGTGGCTCAATTGGATGCACGTCCATCTGGTGATCAGGAGGTTGCGGGTTCGACGCTGCTGGGCTGGCAACATTCTTTCATGGCGATTGATCATGAAATATATTCTAAGGCCATTCTCTCCCTTCGGCTGATTCAAGAAGAGCAGTTGTCAGTTTCTGGTGAAATAATGTGCATAATAATGGTCAACTGCTTAGAGGACTAAGCCTGCCCAGTAAACTTGTGGTTAGATGAACTGACCATGCTCGACATGACCCCATTGAACACTGAACAAATGAAAAGATGTCTTCTGGCCCATTGAAGGCCATTGAATAAGCCTCAGCGTCCATGCAGTTGCATCAGCGAAGATACCCAGGAAATGCCACAATCACAAAACACAGCCTTCCTGAGGGCGTGAAAGAAGAGATGAGGTCCTAAAAGGGGAATGGATAAGCTATAATATTTTATGATTTTCTTCCCTTCTGAGACTAGGAAAGTAAACAGGAACTCACAGATGTTATCTTTTCTCAAAATGGTGGAAATTTTGCTAAGTCCCTTAATTCTCTCCCCACTAGTGGTGACTTTTACCATCTGCTGATAACATTTGCAAACAGTTTGGATCCAGATCAGGCCCGACAAAATGTCAGGCCTGATCTGGATCCAAACTATTTGATATCTGATGTAATTCTTCAAATTTTTTTGAAAATGTTAATTTAAAGAAAAATCCACAGACAACAAAAAAGCGTAAAGAGTTACCCAGCATGCCAAAAGTTAAGATACATAGATTGAGCTGAACCATTTCTGGCTACACTTGCCCAAAGACACCTTTTATTTTAGTGTGGCTCTTATGTGCATTCTGCATGAGTAATCACTGTTTGCTTAAATAACCAATACCTAAGTCCGGTGCCAGTGTTATTGCTGTATTTCCATGTGGCCGAATGTTCAGTGCTCCCAACTTTAGATAACAAGATCCTGGATTCAAATCTTGCCAGAAGTGGAATTCAGCTTATGACATCATGGTTCTTCATTGCATTAAACTTTTCTTTATCATCTCTTCACCATCCTGTTATGACTTAACCCTTGTCCTGCTGATCCCGGATATAAGCTGCCTTTGCAAACAGTGTAGATCCAGATCAGCTGATCTGGATCTGCACTGTTTGCCATTTAGTATTTGAATTTAAAGCAATAATCCGGATCAAGTAATCTGATTGGCTGAAAATTAGAAGAGGGTGTGGCATCTTAATATATTCAGCAGGACAAGGGTTAAATACAGTTGAAAGAGACACGAAATACCAAAACATCGTCATTTTTTTTTTTTTTTTAGGATTATTATATAGAATGCATAAATCTGCATTTTGTTTATGTAAGTGTATAAACAAAGATAGTGATCATCAAATGCAATATTTATCTGCCTTAACTGATGTTCAGATAAACCTTATATCAAAACAGTTTGTACAGTGGGATAAAATAGTAACAACCATAGAGAAAGCCAATCAGCCAAAACAAATACTTGACTAGATATCTGTTTTTTTGTCTCTTCAGTATATGTGTATTTGATTTCACTGACTGTGTCTGCATTTTTACTATCATTACATCTATATATACCAGAAACTACATTTTTGACAAAAAATATAGATATTTGTCTTAATGCAGCACAAAAAACCTATGTTGGGGTACTCTTAGAAGTGCCTTAGCGAGGTACATCTTATGAGTACACTCAACATGTTTTTGTGCAGAAATAGAAATATTTACCAGAGGCTTATAACTCTACTAGCGGGGCTATTAGCTCCCCAGTATATGTATTCAGCATGTAGTGTGCGGGTTCCTATCATCTAATGGGCTGCTGACTGAGAGTTTATCATTCTCTTAGAGAAACTGGTATGATAATAACCTTCACCTCTGCAGTACTTCATTAAGTGTTTGCAGAAATCATAATTATACATGCCAGTTGCACAATCAAAGAAAAATCGACAGATGGCATTTTGAAATATTTTTCTGATTTGTTCCAGAAAACAGGGTTTGACATTTCATGCAGACTGTCTCCTGACAGTTTGCATGAAACATCAAACCCAGTTTTCTGGAAAAAAAATCATCTTGAATTGCCCTGAGCGGGGTAAAGGTTAAACTTGAAACCGTTTCTTAATTTGATATTATTGCATAAAAAGCAGTGCCGCACGTTATTAACAGCCGTGCATTAACTGGCGGAAAGCCACGTATTAACAAGGCAATTCACGCGCTGTTAATGCACGGCTACGTAACTTTCAATAGGCTCGTACCGGGGCCACAGATTTGCTGTCATTACGAGATGTGTACTGCCCAGCCCGAGAACGAGCATAGTCCGTGGAAATTGCATTCGCAAGATATCAGTGAAAAGGCGAAACAAAATAGTGCAAGAAATAACGCAAAATGTAGCAAATGTTTTCAGTTTTTATGCAGTAATAGCGATCTAACATTCGCCAGGTCCCTAGGGAGGTGTTGAAAACCGCGGCCTCAGGCCTCGGTTTTCAGCACCTCCCTCGGGACTGGCGAACGTTAATGCAAGAAAAACCATGTTTGATCCCTATATTAATTTAGACCAAGAGCTTTACAAACCCATTAATGCCAGTCAGTGATATGGCATTTTCCTCCAGTAAGCCGTTTCGAGGGTCATAGCCCCGTTAGTAGAATTATTAGTAAGGCTGGCACGATTAATCGGATAATCAATTAGTAGGTCGATAAATTCCACAAAAATGATTATCGTCACTCATTTGCTAATAATCGATTGTTTGATATATGTGTCCTATTTACCCTAGGTATTCGGACACCTCAGTTTTCTTAAATTTGAACAAGAGAAATTTACTACCCAATGTTGTGTCTAAAAATAGCTGGAGGGGTGGCAAACAGTGTAGACCCTGATGAGACGCCGCGTTCTGCGGCGTCTCATCTGGGTCTACACTGTTCGCTCAGGCCTGTCTGTCCAAATACATATGGTAAAGTATACCCTTTGGTATAAGTCATGCTCAGACGGTAAGCCAGAAAGGTAAAAATATGACCAAATCTTCAGTGATTACTAATCGATTATCAATCACAATGGCAGGACTGATAATCGATTATCTTTTCAGTTCTGATTAGCCAACCCTAATTATAAGTCTCTGATTTACAAACTGTGCAATATATAATTATGTGTAAGGGAAGAGTGGCCTGTGTGTAGCTTTAGATTAGTGGTATCCAGATGAATATTTTCCTTATCTCCTTGAAAACATATATTATGGATACCAGTTTAAAGGTCATCACTGAGGTGCTTCAAATAAGTACCCAAAATGTTTATTTTCTTGGAGATGAGAGAAAAATATCAGTACTTACAAAAGTATGTTATCTGGAGTTATTAATAATGTGAATAAAAGCATGTGAGCAGTGTAGATGAATATTGTGATTTTTTTCATAAACCTTGGTGGAATCTCATTGAAATTGTCTTTCTGAATTGAGAGATCATGCCATGAAGAGTTTCATTGAGAAATTCCATATTTACCATAAATATTTGAGCATCCTATTGCCATAACATTCTTGTCATAACGTTCAACTCCATTCTACTACCAGTTGATGCATATACAGCCTGCTGGGTGATTGAAGCAGTGTAGACCCAGACCAGAATGCTGCAGAATGCAGTTTTAGACACATTTATAGGTAGTGAAATTGTTTTGTTCAAATATTAGGACAACTATGAATAGGATTTCAGGTGTCACAGTATTTGTGGTAAATATGGTAGGTTTTCATAAAGTAAACTCTGGTTATGAGACTGGCGTACATGAGCAGAATGTATGGCTGATGTGAGTATAATGTCTTCAGTTATTGTTGATGAAGTCTTGTTGTTTTAGCTGTCAGGAAAATTTGAATAAATGTTCATTTTCAGTCCACTGTTTGTCTTTTGACGGCCCTTCCATTTTTCACGCTTTTCACTCTGGTTTACGAAATTTTGTTCTTTAGACTGAATAACACAATAGATTGAGTAGGTTCACAAAGAGCCAAAATTGACCCCGTTAATTTTCCAAAACTTCAGGGCCCAGTTGTTCAAAGTGTCATTAACTTAACGAGCTTGGTAGTGGTCAAAATATTAACTATTCTAGTAAGTACAATATCTAATTCACAGGTATTTATGCTGGAAAAATGTGAGTAGCTTTTGCAATTGCAAGTTACATTTTTTTTCTGCAAAATTATTAGCATACAGTGAAACCTGTGTAAGAGAGCCACCTTTAAGATTGACTTTAGTGATTTGTGTGGAAAGGTGGCTGCCTTAAAAAGGTACATGTCGTAATTTTGCAAGCAAAATTACATGACATGTACCTTTTTAAGACAGACACCTTGTCCACATCAACTGCTATTTAAAGTCAGTCTCAGAGGTGGCTCTCTTACACAGGTTTCACTGTATATGCCATATTTAATGATCAAAGTTTTAACGATATGTTAACTAATGACATCATTAGTTTTGAACAACTAGGCCCTGAATTTCTCACTTGAAAATTTTGTTTTTTCTAAGTATCAACTGTCACTGTGCTTCCATATTCAAGATTACTTTACATGACGATGAGAGGATGTGTCTTAGCAGTGTCTGAATCCATTAAATTTTCTCAAGACGGTATTAAACTGTTTGGAGGTCAACCCTTTCTAGTGATGGTTATTTTTCTCATATTGACTGTTATACAGTACTTCGGTCTGTGTCTCTGCCCATTCCTGGAACCTTATTTGTTGCAACTGTTTTGGCAAGCAGGAACATAACAGGTATTGCTATCTGGCTAGAATGCAAATTCTGAGGGTTGGACGCTCAGGCCCGAATCCAGGGGTGGGCAAAAGGGGCACATGCCCCCTCCCCCCGAAGCGACCGCTAGTCATACCTTGCCCCCGGTATTTTTAGATATTACACTCTTATGCATAAGCTACCCAGATACCTGTGATCTCCAGAAAACGGAGTCCGTAAATGATAATGAAAGAGCCATTAGTAAATGGCATGCTGTGTCAATAACTTGTTAATATTGCCCTGCTGATAGGTAGCATATGGTCATTTACATAGGCTTCTGTCTTATAAATACATGATTTCACATCTTACATCTTCTTTTTATCTAGATAATGTACATGTATGAGTAGAAACGGTTTTAGCGTTCTTTTAATTTTTTTTTCGAGGAGATTTTAATCCTAACCACCCTCTCTGCTAATTCAGCAGTTGACAAATTGGTGACATTTGTCTTAATTTGCACTTTAAACAGGATCTGACATTTCATGCAAATTGTCTCCTGTTTTCTGAGAAATCTAATAAAAATATTTCAAAATGTTGTCTGCTAAAAAAGTTACCCATAGAGCTAAGTGTTAATTTATTTATTTAGCCTCAGAGAAACACTGTCTTTGGAGTTACAACCAGGTATGAAATAGATCAGACTGTGAGGCTGCAGAGAAAAACTAGAGTCTTGAAAAACTGGATACGTTATACCATTTAAGCAGTGAACAGGAAATGAAGGTGCTGATCAGACTATGCAGATGCACCAGGCTGATCTGCACCTTTGATGTTCGCAAAGGTATAAAACAGGTTTTCATATGGCCAGGCTCTATTTATTTTTATTGCCTCCAGGGGTGGGCAAAGGGGGCACATGTTTCCCCCCCACCACAGCCCCCCCCCCCCCTCCTGGCATTGCAGAATAATGAATGATTTTTTTTACGTTTGATGGTTGTGTGCGGGGGGGGGGGGGAGGGGGGGGGGGCATGGGAATTTACCCCTACCCCACCCAATCCATATATATTTGTGTGGTGTGGTAGCTGAAAGGACAGGCAGGTTATCCAGGATTCTGCATGGCTAGCACTGGTAATCAAACCAGCCAGAATTATTTTTGCAGCTTAGAAATAACCTGCATATAAGGCGGAAGGTTTTATTTGTTTTGGAGTTTTACGGCCCAGTCAACACTATTTAGGTTATTTTTGAGCCAGTCCATTTACATAACCGCACTTCCTGGGCAGGCTTATACATAAGTGGTTAACCAGTACAGTACACATCCTTTTGCCAGAAACTGGCAACTGCCCTTCTTGAATTAAGTGGGAGGGAGAGCATGATCCCACAAAAGAATGTTGCCCCAGCAGTTTTCGAACCCGCGATTTCTTGAAATTTTCAGAAAAAAAAATCAGCCTGCAAGATTAATGAAAATGACTTGAAAATAGCATGGAAATGCACTCTCAGGCAATCCAGTTTTAAAAATTTCCCGGGGGAGGCCCGGACCCCCTTATTAGAGGAGAAACCCCTCTCATACTCCCCCCCCCCCCCCCACTCTTGCGGCGTAAGCCGCTCGATACATGCCTTCGGCAGTCAATGACCCCCCCGTCTTCAGACCTTCTGGGTCCAACTCTGACGCTAATGGTCCCAGGCTAATAAAACTTCACATGAGGATGCAGCCTGTTTGCAGTTTTAAAATGTAATCAAGTTTTCATTCCTATCATTTCAGAATCAAGAGAATCATCAGGATGACACTGAAGAAGAGAACTAAATAAGCAGAAATTAGCTGTTTGTTTGTGTTGAGGTTTTACGGCCCAGTTAACCCAATGGGGTCATGTCCAGCGCGGTCAGTTTACCTAACCACACGTTTACTGGGCAGACTTAGTCCTCTAAGCGGTTCACCAGTATTGTGCACATTCTTTCGCCAGAAACTGACAACTGCCCTTCTTGAATCAGCGGAAGGAAGAGAATGACCGTAGAAAATATTTCATGATCAATCTCCACGAAAGAATGTTGCCGACCTCAGCGGGGGTTGAACCCGCGACCTCCTGATCTCCAGTCGGACGGCGCATCCAACTGAGCCACCGAGGCCGGCAGAAATTAGCTGTACCAGTTAAGATTAAATGTTGCCTCAAATACGGTTGTTGTTTCTCTATTTGTCAGATGCAAATCATGTTGCATTGTCATAAGAATCTTATTATTTTCATCCAGTATTAGCGATGCTTGACATCAGTTTTACTGAAAACACAAACTGCTCATTTAACTAAGTGTTTTAATTCTGTACTGTAGAGCAATAAATGGCTTTGCTTCAGTGGTAATTAAATGCCCAAATGACAGAAGAATTTCAATGGACAAAAGCATTTATTTTCCGGTCTTGTTTAAAGGCTCATATATATATATATATATATATATATATTCTCCTGATCCCAAAGGTAATACAGTCAGCCCTCCTTATACCGACACTGGATACAGTAACAAAATTCTTTAACTGACAGGAAGTCTCCTCTCGAGAGGTGATAATTATAGCTGAAATTATGCAAGAATGTTGAATTTAATTCTTCAGGAAACAGATGATTTGGATATTTGTTAGATTTGCCTTCGTGAGGCGTCTCTAACAAATATTCAAATCATGTTCTTTGAAGAAATAAGAATAAACAAGGCCTTTCTTACACATTCTGCTCAGTAAAGGTTCTTAAACAATAGCAAACTCATTTAAATGGCAACATCTTTTGGAACAGATACTGTCGTGGTAAAGAGGACTGCACTATGTTGAAACTCGGGAGCCAGTCCACTGCTACCACACGGCATTTATCACCAGCTGCAGTGAAGTGAAAGCTATACATTGATGAAATGTTCTAAAAATGTTAGCTGATGTCTTTTATTTATGTTTAATGGCGTTTTTGAAACATTTACACAATGTTAGCTAAATGAAAAGAAATCTGTAAAATATTTTGGAAACATCTTGTACAAAATCGTGAAAACATTTCAAAAACCGTATTAAAACATCCTTAGGAACATTTTTTATACGTTAATTACGTTTCTGAAACGTCTTTGAAAAAGGTTTTGAAACGTAAAAATTGTTTTCCATTTTACGTTCCATAAACATTCCATAAAAACATTTTTAAAACAGTGGTTAAACAGTCTCGGGAACATTTTCTAAACGCTAATTAACGTTTCTGAAACGTTTCAGAAAAAGGTTTTGAAACGTAAAAATTGTTTTCCATTTTAACATAACATAAACATTCTATAGAAACGTTATTAAACGTTTTTTGGTAACGTTTTGGCAACATTTTTAGAACAGTACCTAAACAGTGTCGGAAATATTTTATAAACGTTATTTTACGTTTCTGAAACGTATTTGAGAAGGGTTTTGAAACGTAAAAATTTTCCATTTTAACGTTATATAAACATTCCATAAAAACGTTATCAAACGTTTTTGATAACGTTAAGGAAACATTTTAAAACCGTAAACGTGTTAGCTGGGGAGCTTCAATTGCAGAAATTGGCGTCCGACATAGGACTCTTGAGTGAGGCAGAAACTCGATATATGGTTTTATAACTGACTTGCTCAATTAACCCTTATCCTGCTTGATAAATTAATTTAGCATCTCCAATTGCTGACTATCAACCAGTCAAATTATTTATATGTTTTTGTTAAATTCACAAACTGCATGACAAACAGTGTAGGTCCTGTTCAGAAGCCATCTGATCTGGATCTACATTGCTTGCAAAAGTTGGGGTTGTCTTTACCAGCAGGTTATGATTTATATAGATGGAGTTATTCACTGCTTAACATTTTGTTCTTCTGATGATAATAAACCAATAAATAGATTTTTTATGTCCCCCACCGTGGGGTGGGGGAGGGGGGGACATTGTTTTTAGTGTGGATCCTGTCGGCGTCGGCGTAGTCACTTGTCTGCACTCTATCTCCTTATTGAATGGACAGATTTTGGCCAAACTTACACAAATATATCATTGGGGGGGGGGGGGGGGAATACTGATTAGATTTTGGTGATCTTGACCCCATTTTCAAGGACACAGGAGGGCTTATATTGTTGGAAAATGGGGCGTTGCCTCTTGTCCGCACTCTATCTCCTTATTGAATGGACAGATTTTGGCCAAACTTATACAAATATATCATTGGGAGGGGGAAAAATACTGATTAGGTTTTGGTGACCTTGACCCCATTTTAAAGATCACAGGAGGGCTAAGATTTTTGGAAAATGGGGCGTAGCCTCTTGTCTGCACTTTATATCCTTATTGAATGGACAGATTTTAGTCAAACTTATACAAATATATCATTGGGAGGAGGAAAAATGCTGATTAGATTTTGGTGACCTTGACCCCATTTTCAAGGTCACAGGAGGGCTTAGATTGTTGGAAAATGGCTTGTCTGCATCCTCTCCTGAAGGAATGAATAGATTTTAACCAAACTTGCACATCTATATTGGTGGGACGTGTAAAAAACTGATTAGATTTTGGTGACCTTGACCCCATTTTCAAGGTCACAGGCGGGCTTAGATTGTTAGAAAATGGCTTGTCCGCACCCTATCTCTTGTAGGAATGAATAGATTTTGACCAAACTTACACATCTACAATGCTGGGACATGCAAAAGAACTGATTAGATTTTGGTGACCTTGACCCCATTTTCAAGGTCCGAGGAGGGCTTAGATTTGTTTGTTCGTATGCACCGTATCTCCTGAATGAATAAATGGATTTTCATCAAACTTGTACAGCTATATAGTTGAGACATGGAAAAGAACTGATTAGATTTTGGTGACCTTGACCCCATTTTCAAGGTCATAGTAAGGCATAAATGTTTGGAAAATTGCTTGTCTGCACTCTATCTCCTAAATAAATGAATGGATTTTGATCAAACTTCTACATCTTAATTATTGAGACATGGAAAAGAAGTGATTAGATTTTGATGACCTTGACCCCATTTTCAAGGTCACACTAAGGTTTAGATTGGTGGAAAATGGCTTGTCTGCGCCTTGTCTCCTGCCGGAATGAGTAGATTTTGACCAGACTTGCACAGCTATATTTTTGGGACATGCATCAGAACTGATATTTTGGTGACCTTCACTCCATTTTCAAGGTCAGACTAGGGCTTAGATTGTTGATAAATGGCTTGTCTGCACCCTATCTCTTAAAGGAATGGATTGATTTTGACCTAACTTGTACATCTATATTGTGACATGGAAAAGAACTGATTAGATTTTGGTGACATTGACCCCATTTTCAAGGTCACATTAGGACTTAGATTGTTGGAAAATGGCTTGTCTGCACTGTATCTCTTGACGGAATGGATGGATTTTACCTAAACTTGCACAGCCAAATTGTTGTGGCATGGAAAATAACTAATTTAAGTTGGTGACCTTGACCCCATTTTCAAGATAATAGGAGGGCTCAGATTATTGGATAATGGCTTGTTTGCACGCTATCTGCTGAATGGATGGCTGGATTTTGACTTGCACAGCTATATTGTTGAGACAGAGACAAAACCTGATTAGATTTTTTGTGACCTTGATCCCATTTTCAAGGTTATACAAGGGATATGATTTTAAAAAATGGCTTGTTAGCACCCTAACTCATTGAGGAATGGATGAATTTTTACCAAACTTACATATAGGTATATTGTGACCTTGATTTTATTATTGATACAATATATTGTAACAATATATCTGTTCAAACTGGTGGGGAACATACGTTTTCCTCCGAAAACACTGTTCTAGTTCTCCTTTGTGTTAGTCCTGGGTCTATCGGGGACAGTGTTGGAGTGGGGGCAGGGGAGGGGGGGGGGGGCGGAGGTGCAAACATCCATTTGCAAAATAAGCACTGGGGGGCAAACATCCACACCAAAAATAAGCTCGGGGGGCAAATATCGAGGTTGTGGGAGGTGGGGGTGGCCGGGCGGGGGGCGGGGGACAAATATCCAGGTTGCATTTTAAACTGGGGGGCAAATGTCCATTAATAGATTTATTAATTGGGGGGGGGGGGAGGGGGGCGTAAATGTCCTGGGGGCATATGTCCTGGAATCCCCTCTCAATTATTGTTGCATAAAAAACCTGAACCACATCCCTACATTTATTGAACATTTGATTATTTAATGTGCTAACGAGAGAAACAGAATGCAGGTTTGAACTAGGTGTGCAGGTACTAGACTCGGATGTTTCGTCATGTATGAAACACTAATTCGTATGTATTATTATTTTTTTTCTCAATGCGTAAGGTTCATTGTCTTTCTCTCGATCTCTGCAATCGGATGCGTATGCTGTTTGGGGTCTTTACTGTTCTCACGCGGCATATTGCCCCTTTCATATGGTTGAAGGACTTGATGTGGCAATGGGGCGCGGGGGGGAGGGAGCGGAATGGGAGGGGTAGGGATTCGCCATGTTGTAATATGCTGCTGTGGTATTGAAATGTATTTTAGCGTGTGGAGGCTGGCTCCCAGGATATCCTATACCTATGTATATATATATAGTTTTCTATTATTTGTTTTTCCAGAAAACCAGGTTTGACATTTAAGAGCTTTAATGACTAACTTAAAACCATGTCGTAAGAAAATGATTATTTTTGCATGTGCGGACAAAGAAGGCCCAGATCAGCCTGCGCATTCCTCAGCATATCCAGGCGATCTCGTCAGGCTGTTGCTGTCTGTTCATGTATTCTGCTGTATCTAATACATATATAGCGAAGATTTTGAAATAAAAAAAAAAGCATACTAGGGAAATGACACAGAAGACAAATATAATACACGTGAACAATAATAAGGGAATAAGTAAAGAATTGCAAAACGATTATTCATATATACATGTTCCATGATCAGATTTCGAACTCACGCCTAGGAGATTTGACCACTGCGTCCAGATCAACTGTTCTTAAGTGAACATCCATAACCCCTCGGCTATCTTGGCCCAATAGTTTTTGGCATGATTATTTATTTAAATAGCTGTTTTATATAGGGAGCTAATGCGCTTGTTGATACTGAAATGAGACCATCAGACACAATAATAAGCTCCATTCTAACACTGTAGCTGAATGTCATTTATTATTTATAAATAATGTTTTCATTAGAAGACTTTTTATTTAAGCGAAACAAAGTTGTTAATAACTGGGCGCTGATATCCTCTCATTGCGGTCCGGAGATGCCATTTAAAATTAATATTTTATGTGTATTTATAATGCTCAGGTCTAACTACTGTATTTCATACGTGTCGTTAAGTTAAATTCTGTCTAGACTTGTCTGGACGGTCATGAACGGGATATGCATTCTCGTTCCTCAAGCGAATTTCTCCGATGGAGGATTCGCAAAGTTAGCTCCCCTTCCTCGCACTATTTTTATTTTATTTTATTTTTTTCTGACCGGGTTGTGGGTCTTGTGGGACTGTCACTATCTCCTATTTAGTTTGTAATGGGTGTTCTTCGTAGGGGTGTAGAGGAAAGGAATAATAGAAAAAAAAAGCTAAGATATTTCTTTCAGAGCAAATCACGATGATGTCATGAGTTACAATGCCCGTCTAGAAACCAGTTTCAAGTGTTCGTCATCAAATTTCTATTAACAGGCACAACACAAAATGTACTAAAATACCCACAAGTCTTGTTATTCTCGTGCTGCTACTCAATGCAACAGTTTATTACCGCACTTTGTATGCATCTGACATCTCCGTTTTTAATACTTTTATCAAGCACAACGCAATGTTTCCAGTGTAGAAACAATTAAGCCCGCAACTCTGCACAAACTAACTAGTTATTCATTTGTTGAAGATTATTTTTGCAAGCGCTAATATTTCCGTTTATATGCAGTTTACCTTGGCAAGAGTTTCCTCCGTGCTCTGTCAACAGTTTCACAAAGAACACACATATCAGTGAGTCATGCATGTTTTTAAACAAAGCGAACGAACATTTCTAGCAGAAAGTATGTATTTGTGTAAGTGGCGTTTTGCAGCTACAGAATATATGGACGAACAGCCTGATGAAAATTTCAAACAAAATGTTTTAATCAAAAACAGTAGCTCTGTATGTTAGCGGAGTCGGCAGTGCTAGAAGATCGTGCAGATCATGATCCCCAGTTTAAATGCCTGTTGCCGTGTTTACAGACATACAAACATGAAGTTTGTAAAAACAATTGTTCTTAATTTCCATTTAACATGTTATAAGTGTATAAACGGTTCGTGTCAGCACGACCAAACGCTACAGAAAAGACGCGGCAAAGTGTGAACCGACTGTCGACTCCCAAGAACCAAGCATAATACCTACTCTATTCCCAACATAGTAGTACTCGCAGCGTTTGATTTTGTTTGTGTTGAGGTTTTACGGCCCAGTCAACCCAATGGGGTCATGTCGAGCTCGGTTAGTTTACCTAACCACACGTTTACTGGGCAGGCTTAGTTCTCCAAGCGGTTAACCAGTAATGTGTACATTCTTTCGCCAGAAACTGACAACTGCCCTTCTTGAATCAGCGGAAGGGAGAGAATGACCGTAGAAAATATTTCATGATCAATCTCCGTGAAAGAATGTTGCCGACCTCGGCTAAGGTTGAACCCGCGACCTCCTGGTCTCCAGTCGGACGCGCATCCAACTGCGCCACCGAGGCCGGCTTGAAGCAAGAGGTAAATGTGGTGGAGGAGCTAGCGTGCATTTCGCGCATTGTGGTCCCCTTGGATTAGTGTTGTAAATAAAAATGAACCTGCCTACATTAATTGAACATTTAATTTATTTTACGTACTAACGAGCGAAGCAGAATGCAGGTTTGAAAAAGGTCTGCAGGTACTAAACTCATATGTTTCGTATATATTATTTTCTCGCAATGCGCACCGTTTAACCTTTACCACTCTCTGGGCTAATTCAGCAGACGACAAATGATGATATTTTTCTTATATTTTACCAGAAAACAGAATTTGACAGTTCATCGCACATTGTCTGGAGACAATTTACATAAAATGTCAAATACCGTTTCTGGGGAAAATAAGAAAAAAAATATCGCTTGCTGAAAAAAAAATACCCAGAGTATCAAGCGTTAATGTTGTTGGTTGATCACCCGCGATCTCGCATTCGGATGCGTTTGATGTTTTCGGTCTTTGTTGATCGCATCGGCATATTGCACTTCACATACCGAAATACCACAATAACCCTAAGTATTGAGACAGGCATAAAAGGTAAGAGAAAAGTCCAGGGAGTGCCACAATCACAAACCGCAGCCCTTCCCAGACCCAGGAAGAGGAAACCGACAAATCTAAACAAGCACAAACCGAACAAACGTACGAAAAGCACTAAGATTAGCTCTCTCTTCCCCAAGCGAGGTAATCGCAATACTAAAAGGACTGGAAAACACAAGAACAAAATGACACACGGATGACATACAACAAATCGCCTCGTAGAATCAACCACAAAGCAACAAAGAGTAAGACTAACACCGGGACCACCGCCTTAGAACGGTCGGTAGAGCCTGAGAAAACAGTTTAGACCTTGATCAGACGCCGCAGAACCCGGTGTCCGATCAGGGTCTACACTGTTTGCCACTCATCCAGCAACCAGTGTAGACCAAGAGCACTCTTAAAGACGTTAGTCTGGTTTTACCTTTTTGGTGTACTTGTTTCCCTTATTATCCATCATCATTTCGTATGGAAAGCATGGCAAACAGGCAAATAAACCAGTGCAGAGTCCGATCCTAATCATAATCAGTATTTTTATTATCGCTATTAATCATATATATTGTATCTGAACAGTTTTGATCCAGATCTTAGTCATTATATTGAAAAACAAAAAGTAGACGAAATGGGAATTACCCTCAGAATTGGAGTACATGAAATGAGAATCATTACGAAAACACGCCTATTCAAATATATTGAAAATTTCACATCCAAAAGCTGAAAATTTTCAGATAAAATACTCTGATATGTTTCATATTTCTGCTCAAAATATAGATTGTTGGTACTCGTAAGAACCGCCTCGGTTCTACTCCGAGTCGGTTCTAACGAGTACCCACAATCTATATTTTTGAGCAGAAATAAGAAAAATAATGTATACCCCTCTAAACCCCAGTTTTACTATATAAAAGTGGGGTTTAAGTGGTCAAAATTATATAGGCATGTTTTCGCGGTGAAAAACAGTAGACAAAATGGGAATAGACGAAATGGGAAGTCACCGTTTTGATGTATGCTAGAGCCGGAAAACCTTTTCTTCATTCAGAGTAGCTTGTGTTTATCTATGCGCTATCATTCCTCTGTGAACGGTTTCATAATACTCATTAAGTGTACTTTGTGATGATAAAATTTATAAATTACTGTCCTTAAAGGAAAACCGGTGTTTGTTATGAGAAGAAATGGAACCGCTATCAAAATGTAAAGAATATATAGTATATTCACAGGAGAAAAAAATCAGACGATCTTGGTCGCTTCCACTCTAATTTGCGTTTCAGACAAATGCGATACTGCGAACAAATTTATAAACAAAATGTATATGCCCTTTATACAGGTATCCTTTTTTTTTTTTTTTTTTTTTTTTTTTTTGTTCCTCTCGATTAATCTTAAAATAGTCTTTTTGATACTTTCTGTATTATGTATTAAATCATTTATCACTTCGTGATAGTTCGTTTTTTATTCCTTTGATTGGCACGGAACCGCATGAGGATTGTATATTCGGCTCACACTTGCTTTGGGCTATATTGTAAAATGACGGAAACAGCCGTAAATGATTTTACCTGTGCGGCCCAGCTCGCCCTAATCCCATCAAGATTGATGACGAGATTTCTCCCAAATGACTGTCACGAAATTCAGTGCAGCATCTAATCAGGGTCAACACTATTAGTCACTCGTCCAGCACTTCTTGGACTCATGGCTAGTTAGCCAAATGGACGTTTCCAATTATTAGGGCAAGTTTGTTAAGAATAGACGTGTCTGAATATTTAGGGGAAACGTCGTCAAATAGAAAATCCCTTTGCTGACTGCGCGGATGCACATATGGTTCGGAGTATTCATTGTTTGCATATGTCAGGTTGGCCCTTTTCTCCTACGTCGATTTATATTACTACTGCCTCTGCTGCTACTACTACTACTACTACTACCGCTACTACTTCTACTTAGAGTAATGATAAGTGTCCGAATATGAGAAATGGGTCTTTCACAACTGAGGACAGCTTGCATTAGCTACCATTCGGTAATGATAATACGGTAATAATCCTAAGTATTGGGACATGCGGTCCTGCACAAACATTGTAGACCCTGATCAGACGCTGAATCTGATCAGGGTCTATACTGTTTCCAACTCATTCAACAACACGTTAGACATATCAATTGTAAGCAAAATTATAATAACGTCATAGAATGCATGCATGCATACATACATGCATCCATCCATACATGTATATATTAATGTATGCTGGCACGCACGCACCTACCTACCTACCTACCTACCTTCATACCTACCTACCGACCTACATACGCCGTGCGTGCATGCATGCGCGTTTGGATGTATGCTAGTGTGCACGAATTCTTGCGTGTAATGCTGTTTGGCTTGTACACATACATGCGTGCACTTTCATCTATGCCCAGAACAAGCTGCGCACCTCCGAAATCTTATCAGAGTCCAGTGCGTCCATCTGCGCACCCTAATCAGGATCTTTACTGTTAGCATAAGTTATACATGTCCTTTTTGTAATTTGAGCCGTCTCACATGAAAAGGGTACATCGTATCAAGATCTCTAGCCTAGCAAACAATTCACATAAAATGTCAAGTCTATTTTTTTTCCGAAAAAGTATTTTAGAATGTTGCCATTTTTTGAATGATTATTTTAGGGTTAAAATATTCATAGGACACATACGTCATCTACGCATTTAATTTTCAGTATGTTAAAGGTTAAAATCGGGAATAAAACAGAATACACAAAAAGAATCACAGAAACCTTTACATCTATCTACACTTAATAGTAATGGGGAACTTCCAGGGGAGGCAACTCTGTTAGAAGATGCCCTCCCTTTGGAAAATGGGACAGCTATAAAAGGAATGAATTTGCTCCCCTAAGGAGCAAATATTTTCTGATAAAGTTGTCTCATACAATCTTTACAGATCATTCATCCGTTTCCATTCGATACGGACAGACATGTGAAAGTGTATACAATAAGCATTTTATAAACTTGATTACATGAATTGGACTGCCGCCATGGGGAGCTAGCGTGCTTTTTCCGCATTATTACCACTCTGAATTATTGTTGTAAATAAAACTGAACCACATCCCTACATTAATTGAACATTTGATTTATTTAATGTGCTAACGAGTGAAACAGAATGCAGGTTTGAACTAGGTGTGCAGGTATTAGACTCAGATGTTTCGTCATGTATGAAACATTAATTCGTAATGTATTATTTTTCGGAGTGGCTATTTGCAGTCGACTGCAAATAGCCAAAAAACGTTAAAATGGCTATTTGCAGTCGACTGCAAATAGCCAATAAACGTTGAAATGACTATTTGCAGTCGACTGCAGATAGCCAAAAAACGTAAAACTGGCTATTTGCAGTCACCTCAAATCTTTGCAAGTGATACATGCAGTCAGCTCCAAACAATGTCTAAGAATGGTCAAATAATGATGTGTTTAAATGTATTTTCATTTATTTTTGAGCATGTTAAGCATGTAAGTGGTATGTAAACCATACATTTAGAGTGTTACTGATTTCACAACATAAAGTAGAAAACATTTACATTACTGTTCTCCTTCCAAGATTGATTTTCTGTTTATTTGGTGTTGTTTTACGAGTAAAATGGGAGAAAAAGAGATGAAAATAATACGATACACATAACTCGAACATTCGCAAAGTCCACTATGAGCTATGCAAATTATATGCAATGGCATTATTAACATTGTGGCAAAATATACATGCATACATACGTGTATAACAATCACAAGCTAAACTTTGCCACCCACAATGGATGTTTTGAGTAAAAATAAGAAAAAAAAAATCAATAGATTACACGCACTGATATAAGGAATATCCCTACCAATCCCACTTTCTTTCTTTCTTTCTTTCTTTCTTTATTTATTTATTTCCTATCAAATGTTGGTGTTATTGCTAAGACATAGGATCTTACTTCATTTATTCCATTAAACAATAACGAAATCACGCGGATTAAAAAAAATAAATGAGAAATCTCAGATACATCAGGAGAACAATTTTTAGCCACTCGAACCCCACTTTTATATAGTAAAACTGGGGTTTGTAGGGGTATTCAATATTTCCTTAGTTCTGCTCTAAAACATCAGGACAACTCAACTATGTAATTTTTACCCCCTCGAACCCCACTTTTATATAGTAAAACTGGGATTTGCTGGGGTATTCAATATTTCCTTAGTTCTGTTCTAAAACATAGATTGTGGGTACTCGTTTAAGATTTGAAGCTCTGTTGTCACAACATTGTAATTGAATCTATTTCTGAAATTTAGAAGATATAGACCTAGGACTTTCATTGCAGACTTAACAGAATAATTTGTCCTTTTACCGTTCCCACGCGAAAAAATGACCGTTGTCCGGAAACAAAAAGTAAAAGTGCTGCCAGTGTTCCGAATGGCTTCATTTACGTTGTCTAGATAAGGCTGTGGCAAAGACCATTCAGAATGACAATAGTTTTCACTTTAAGTGCAACAAATGCTTATAGATTAAAGACATACATTGTTTCGGACACACATCAGGTGTTGTGACGTGGTCACTTAAGGGTACTATGAGGGACTAGACTTGGTTTGTCTGCATGTTTGTCATTACGTCACTTACGTAAATAGATGAGTAACGAATACATATGCACGAAATCTCCCTACAGTCTCAACACTGTACGTTGATAAAATGTGTCCCAAAATTTGTGATACAAACACTATTTACATGCAGATTATACGTTCACAAATTGTCAAAATAGCTGTGCTTGACTATTAACATTGTACATATTAAGTACATGTAGTTGTATACTGTTGTTTATTTTTGGATGTAAATTTATCTGTCACTTTATAGTGGAGCGTACAAATGCTTCATGCATTGAAAAGCTCTTGTGTCGCAGATCGGTAATATGCGCCCGCTGTCGAAATTTATCTTTTCTGACAGTTTTTAGAGGACAACATAGCTGAAATATTGTACGTTCCGACACAGTGATGTTCAATGTCTAGGCTCATTAGAGTTAAGCTAATATGCATACGAGTTTATGGTTCTTTTCGTCATCTGTAGCAATATAAATGCCGATGCGCGGCCATCTAGAGGACCTAGATGTCTGATCATTGGGCTAAACCTTCATCTCATTATTTACTCCATGTGTGACAACAGCGAGAGCTCTAATGAGGTTTCGTAGATACGCTTTCGCTCCTTATCCTTAGCTGCAATACCATGCGATAAGTATCATTATCACGAGTTGGATCATATGGCCAGTCTACTTGTTTATGTTTGTACATTCTACCATTTTTAGAAGTGAATAAAACATGAAAATGTTTAACTGTTTTGCTATTTGCAGGACAAAGGTTTCTTACTTGTACTTTAAACATACAAGTATATCCATGTCGTCAGATTTCCGTTTCATTAGCACCGTTTACTTACGCACATTCTCACAAAAGTTTCATTTCTCTGATGACTGTGGAACCATTGGTATTAAATGATGCATGAAACAAGTAAGAAATCTTTGCCCCAGTCAGTTCCCTTGTCTTGTTTAAGCATCGTCGAGAGAAACCCTGTCTTTATGGTGTTGGGGGGGTAGTCCGGCCTACAGCCTACCATGTCTCATATACAACCATCTTGGAGAATAACTAAACCTTTGATCAGATTGCACAGTCTGGTCTGGGCCATTGTTGTTCGTACATGTATGTAATCAGCAGGTTTTCTCACGACGAAAATAATTGGAACGATTCGCTTCGTCAGTAACATGCACGCTCGTCTAACAACCTATGTGATTAATAGGTAAACACACTGCATAAAGGAAAAGAAGACTGTGAAGGGGTATCATGTTTCTTATTTCTGCTTGAAAACATAGATTGTGGGTGCTAGTGGAAACAGCCAGTAGAAATCCAGCTACTGGCACAATGCTCAGACACAGCCCATGCAAGAAGCATGCACAAACGCAGAAAACATAAAAATGGAGCTCTTAACGAGCAACAAAAATAATCTCTTCTCAAACAAGGTGATTAGACTACTAGAAAGCACGAAACCAACATGCACAATGCAAAAGTAATAACAAACATGCTTTGCAAAAAGGAACCCGTTCCAGGTCCGACACAAAACCAATGTGAAAGTACTTGATATCCTTTCCAAAAAGTCTGATGTACATTATAAACACATCTGTCCCAAGCATTTACCGACACAGTTTGTTTGTAAGGACTTTTTCTGTAGTTAACTGCAAATAGTCAAATTAACGATTTTTGGCTATTTGCAGTCGACTGCAAATAGTCATTTTAACTTGGTTTTTTTTGGCTATTTGCAGTCGACTACAAATAGTCATTTTAACGTTTTTTGGCTATTTGCTGTCGACTGCAAATAGCCATTTTAACGTTTTTTGGCTATTTGCAGTCGACTGCAAATAGACTCTTCCATTATTTTTTTCGCAGTGCGTAATGTCTTTCTCTCGATCTCTGCAATCGGATGCGTATGCTGTTTGGGGTCTTTACTGTTCTCACGCGGCATATTGCCCCTTTCATATGATTGAAGGACTTGATGTGGCAATGCGGGATGCAGTGGGGCGGGGGGTGTGGTTGGGGTAATGGGAGGGGGAGGGATTCGCTATGTTGTAATATGCTGCTGTGGTGATGAAATGTATTGTAGCGCGTGGAGGCTGGCTCCCAGGATATCCTATATCATGTCAGTTCAGAGACTTATAATTCTACTAACGGGGACTATGTTGCTTGAAACGACTTACAAGAGGAAATGTCATATCATTGGCTAGCTGACTCCAGCAGTGACTGGTATTAATGTGTTGGTATAAACCTTGCTGCAAATTAAGTTCAGATTAAGAAATAGTTTCAAATTTATTTCCTTTACTGAGTTTTTAACCTTTACCACTCTCTGTGCAAATTCAGCAGACTACAATTTGATAGTTTTCTATTATTTGTTTTTCCAGAAAACCAGGTTTGACATTTCAGGGCTTTAATGACTAACTTAAAGCCATGTCGTAAGAAAATGATTATGCGTTTGTGCGGACAACGAAGGCCCAGATCAGCCTGCGCATCCCTCAACATATCCACGAAATCTTATCAGGCTGTTGCTGTCTGTTCATGTATTCTGCTGTATCTAATACATATATAGCGAAGATTTTGAAAAACAAAATAAATAAAAATAAAAACAAAAAATAAATAAATAAATAAATAAATAGTATACTAGGGAAATGACATAGAAGACAAATATAATAAAACGTGAACAATAAAAATAATAAAGGAATAATGATCAGATTTCGAACTCACGCCTAGAAGATTTGACCACTGCGTCCAGTTTGATCAACTGTTCTCAAGTGATCATCCATAACCCCTCGGCTATCTTGGCCAAATAGTTCTTGGCATGATTATTTATTTAAATAGCTGTTTTGTAAAGGGAGCTAATGCGCACGTTGATACTGAAATGAGACCATCAGGCACAATAATAAGCTCCATTCTAACACTGTAGCTGAATGTCATTTATTATTTATAAATTATATTTTCATTAGAAGACTTTTTATTTAAGCGAAACAAAGTTGTTAATAACTGGGTGCTGATATCCTCTCATTGCGCTCCGGCGATACCATTTAAAATTAATATTTTATGTGTATTTATAGTGCTCAGGTCTAACTACTGGATTTCCTACGTGTCGTTAAATTAGATTCTGTCTAGAGTTGTCTGGACGGTCATGAACGGGATCTGCATTCTCTTTCCTCAAGCGAATTTCTCCGATGGAGGATTCGCAAAGTTAGCTCCCATTTCCTTATTTTATTTTTTTTTTTCTGGCCGGGTTGTGGGACTGCCACTCCTTTTTAGTTTGTAATGGGTGTTCTTGGTAGGGGTGTAGAGGAAAGGAATAATAGGAAAAAAGCTAAGATATTTCTTTCAGAGCAAATCACGATGATGTCATGAGTGTTACAATGCCCGTCTAGAAACCAATTTCAAGTGTTTGTCATCATATTTCTATTAACAGGCACAACACAAAATGTACTAAAATACCCACAAGTCTGTTATTCTCGTGCTGCTACTCAATGCAACAGTTTATTACTGCACTTTGTATGCATAAGTTTTCGATCTGACATCTCCGTTTTTAATACTTTTATCAAGCACAACGCAATGTTTCCAGTGTAGAAACAATTAAGCCCGCAACTCTGCACACACTAACTAGTTATTCGTTTGTTGAAGATTATTTTTGCAAGCGCTAATATTTCCGTTTATATGCAGTTTGCCTTGGCAAGAGTTTCCTCCGTGCTCTCTCAACAGTTTCACAATGAACACACATATCAATGAGCCATGCATGTTTTTTAAACAAAGCGAACGAACATTTCTAGCAGAAAGTATGTATTTGTGTAAGTGGCGTTTTGCAGCTACAGAATATATGGACGAACAGCCTGATGAAAATTTCAAACAAAATGTTTTTAATCAAAAACAGTGGCTCTGTATGTTAGCGGAGTAGGCAGTGCTAGAAGATCGTGCAGATCATGATCCCCAGTTTAAATGCCTGTTGCCGTATTTACAGACATACAAACATGAAGTTTGTAAAAACAATTGTTCTTAATTTCCATTTAACATGTTATAAGTATATACACGGTTCGTGTCAGCATGACTAAACGCTACAGAAAAGATGCGGCAAAGTGTGAACCGACTGTCGACTCCCAAGAACCAAGCATAATACCTACTCTATCCCCAACATAGGAGTACTCGCAGCGTTTGAGGCAAGAGGTAAATGTGGTGCAAATTACTCAAAACATTCTAACGCATGCCTGAAAAAACGAAAGCAGGAGACGTTTAAGAGCCTAAAATTCAAATGATTTCATTTATCTCTTGTCGTGATAAAATGATTTTTTTCTAGAAACGAAAGTCCAGATCTGCCTTCGCATCCTTCGAAGCGAATCCAGTTTATTCGAGCATAGCCTTCGCTGTCCTTTCACATATTCTATGTAAGGTGTCCGATGATTCTGTTAGAGAACAAAAACACCTGATTTGATTTTACAGTGGCTAATCCAGAATTACTTATGATGGGGTAGGGGAGCTCGATTTGATCAAATGTCCGTACTTACCCTACGTATTTGGAAAGACAGGCCTGAGCAAACAGTGTAGACCCAGATCAGACCCGGAAAATGCGGCGTCTGATCTGGGTCCACATTCTTTGCCACTCATCCTGCAATTTTACACAGAGTCTTACTCGCAGGTTGTCAAGAGGACTTGAAGATAAGTATAAGTTAAAAATAAGGGATGTGGATATTTAGGGTAAATACGGAATCCAAAATTTATCCATAATTTCCCATGAAAATGAACTTTTGATTCAAAGGCTGGGGCGGGGGTGCTCGATTGAAGCCCCCGAACCCCCTCCGAATCCGTCCTTGATTATACATATCCGCCGACTGACTACTGTTTTCTTTTCAAAGTTTTATATTATCTTCCCATATAGAGGAAAGACATATCCGAGTCATGTCATAGGAAAGGGCGTCTGCAGAACATATGCAAACAGAATTACTGCTATGAATGACAAAATAATGAAAAAAGGAGCAGGCACAGAAAAAGAAGAAGAAGAAAAAAATACATGAAAAATCTACAGCACCCGTAAGTGTTAGGCGTTCACACATCCAGGCACTAACTGGGTTGGCGTTGCTTAACTTCATTGAGAAGACCAGATTTCTTTGGAACACATAATCATTGATATGAATGACAAAGTGATGAGGAAAAAAATAGGCACAAAATTATAATAATAATAATAACAATAAAATAAATAAATAAATAAAAAATACACGAACATTCTACAGAACACTGTTGTGTAAGACTATCACCCATCCAAGTACTAACCGGGTTGGCGTTGCTTAACTTCATTGAAAAGAGGAGAGCTCTTTGTTTCCACACAATACAGACAGACATGCAGAAGTGTAATAATTTAAGCATTTTATAAACTTGACGACATGGACTTGTATTGAGAAGCTAGCGTGCATTTCACGCATTGTGGTCCCCTTGGATTAGTGTTGTAAATAAAAATGAACTACATGCCTACATTAATTGAACATTTAATTTATTTTACGTACTAACGAGCGAAGCAGAATGCAGGTTTGAAAAAGGTCTGCAGGTACTAAACTCATATGTTTCGTATATATTATTTTCTCGCAATGCGCACCGTTTAACCTTTACCACTCTCTGGGCTAATTCAGCAGACGACAAATGATGATATTTTTCTTATATTTTACCAGAAAACAGAATTTGACAGTTCATCGCACATTGTCTGGAGACAATTTACATAAAATGTCAAATCCCGTTTCTGGGGAAAATAAGAAAAAAAGATATAGCTTGCTGAAAAAAAAAGTACCCAGAGTATTAAGCGTTAATGTTGTTGGTTGATCACCCGCGATCTCGCATTCGGATGCGTTTGATGTTTTCGGTCTTTGTTGATCGCATCGGCATATTGCACTTTTCACATACCGAAATACCGCAATAACCTTAAGTATTGAGACAGGCATAAAAGGTAAGAGAAAAGTCCAGGGAGTGCCACAATCACAAACCGCAGCCCTTCCCAGACCCAGGAAGAGGAAACCGACAAATCTAAACAAGCACAAACCGAACAAACCAGTGCAGAGTCCGATCCTAATCATAATCAGTATTTTTATTATCGCTATTAATCATATATATTGTATCTGAACAGTTTTGATCCAGATCTTAGTCATTATATTGAAAAAAAAAGTAGACGAAATGGGAATTACCCTCAGAATTGGAGTACATGAAATGAGAATCATTACGAAAACACGCCTATTCAAATATATTGAAAATTTCACATCCAAAAACTGAAAATTTTCAGATGAAATACTCTGATATGTTTCATATTTCTGCTCAAAATATAGATTGTTGGTACTCGTAAGAACCGCCTCGGTTCTACTCCGAGTCGGTTCTAACGAGTACCCACAATCTATATTTTTGAGCAGAAATAAGAAAAATAATGTATACCCCTCTAAACCCCAGTTTTACTATATAAAAGTGGGGTTTAAGGTGGTCAAAATTATATAGGCATGTTTTCGTGGTGAAAAACAGTAGACAAAATGGGAATAGACGAAATGGGAAGTCACCGTTTTGATGTATGCTAGAGCCGGAAAACCTTTTCTTCATTCAGAGTAGCTTGTGTTTATCTATGCGCTATCATTCCTCTGTGAACGGTTTCATAATACTCATTAAGTGTACTTTGTGATGATAAAATTTATAAATTACTGTCCTTAAAGGAAAACCGGTGTTTGTTATGAGAAGAAATGGAACCGCTATCAAAATGTAAAGAATATATATAGTATATTCACAGGAGAAAAAAATCAGACGATCTTGGTCGCTTCCACTCTAATTTGCGTTTCAGACAAATGCGATACTGCGAACAAGTTTATAAACAAAATGTATATGCCCTTTATACAGGTATCCTTTTTTTTTTTTTTTTTTTTTTTTGTTTTTTTTTTGTTTTTTTTTTTTTTGTTGTTTTTTTTTTTTTTGTTCCTCTCGATTAATCTTAAAATGGTCTTTTTGATACTTTCTGTATTATGTATTAAATCATTTATCACTTCGTGATAGTTCGTTTTTTATTCCTTTGATTGGCACGGAACCGCATGAGGATTGTATATTCGGCTCACACTTGCTTTGGGCTATATTGTAAAATGACGGAAACAGCCGTAAATGACTTTACCTGTGCGGCCCAGCTCGCCCTAATCCCATCAAGATTGATGACGAGATTTCTCCCAAATGACTGTCACAAAATTCAGTGCAGCATCTAATCAGGGTCAACACTATTAGTCACTCGTCCAGCACTTCTTGGACTCATGGCTAGTTAGCCAAATGGACGTTTCCAATTATTAGGGCAAGTATGTTAAGAGTAGACGTGTCTGAATATTTAGGGGAAACGTCGTCAAATAGAAAATCCCTTTGCTGACTGCGCGGATGCACATATGGTTCGGAGTATTCATTGTTTGCATATGTCAGGTTGGCCCTTTTCTCCTACGTCGATTTATATTACTCCTGCCTCTGCTGCTACTACTACTACTACTACCGCTACTACTTCTACTTAGAGTAATGATAAGTGTCCGAATATGAGAAATGGGTCTTTCACAACTGAGGACAGCTTGCATTAGCTACCATTCGGTAATGATAATACGGTAATAATCCTAAGTATTGGGACATGCGGTCCTGCACAAACATTGTAGACCCTGATCAGACGCTGAATCTGATCAGGGTCTATACTGTTTCCAACTCATTCAACAACACGTTAGACATATCAATTGTAAGCAAAATTATAATAACGTCATAGAATGCATGCATGCATACATACATGCATCCATCCATACATGTATATATTAATGTATGGCTGGCACGCACGCACCTACCTACCTACCTACCTTCCTACCTACCTACCGACCTACATACGCCGTGCGTGCATGCATGCGCGTTTGGATGTCTGCTAGCGTGCACGAATTCTTGCGTGTAATGCTGTTTGGCTTGTACACATACATGCGTGCACTTTCATCTATGCCCAGAACAAGCTGCGCACCTCCGAAATCTTATCAGAGTCCAGTGCGCCCATCTGCGCACCCTAATCAGGTTCTTTACTGTTAGCATAAGATATACATGTCCTTTTTGTAATCTGAGCCGTCTCACATGAAAAGGGTACATCGTATCAAGATCTCTAGCCTAGCAAACAATTCACATAAAATGTCAAGTCTATTTTTTTCCGAAAAAGTATTTTAGAATGTTTCCATTTTTTGAATGATTATTTTAGAGTTAAAATATTCATAGGACACATACGTCATCTACGCATTTAATTTTCAGTATGTTAAAGGTTAAAATCGGGAATAAAATAGAATACACAAAAAGAATCACAGAAACCTTTACATCTATCTACACTTAATAGTAATGGGGAACTTCCAGGGGAGCAACTCTGTTAGAAGATGCCCTCCCTTTGGAAAATGGGACAGCTATAAAAGGAATGAATTTGCTCCCCTAAGGAGCAAATATTTTCTGATAAAGTTGTCTCATACAATCTTTACAGATCATTCATCCGTTTCCATTCGATACGGACAGACATGTGAAAGTGTATACAATAAGCATTTTATAAACTTGATTACATGAATTGGACTGCCGCCATGGGGAGCTAGCGTGCTTTTTCCGCATTATTACCACTCTGAATTATTGTTGTAAATAAAACTGAACCACATCCCTACATTAATTGAACATTTGATTTATTTAATGTGCTAACGAGTGAAACAGAATGCAGGTTTGAACTAGGTGTGCAGGTATTAGACTCGGATGTTTCGTCATGTATGAAACACTAATTCGTAATGTATTATTTTTCGACTGCAAATAGCCAATAAACGTTAAAATGACTATTTGCAGTCGACTGCAAATAGCCAAAATACGTTAAAATGGCTATTTGCAGTCGACTGCAAATAGCCAATAAACGTTGAAATGACTATTTGCAGTCGACTGCAGATAGCCAAAAAACGTAAAACTGGCTATTTGCAATCACCTCAAATCTTTGCAATTGATACATGCAGTCAGCTCCAAATAATGTCTAAGAATGGTCAAATAATGATGTGTTTAAATGTATTTTCATTTATTTTTGAGCATGTTAAGCATGTAAGTGGCATGTAAACCATACATTTAGAGTGTTACTGATTTCACAACATAAAGTAGAAAACATTTACATTACTGTTCTCCTTCCAAGATTGATTTTCTGTTTATTTGGTGTTGTTTTACGAGTAAAATGGGAGGAAAAGAGATGAAAATAATACGATACACATAACTCGAACATTCGCAAAGTCCACTATGAGCTATGCAAATTATATGCAATGGCATTATTAACATTGTGGCAAAATATACATGCATACATACGTGTATAACAATCATAAGCTAAACTTTGCCACCCACAATGGATGTTTTGAGTAAAAATAAGAAAAAAAATCAATAGAGTACACGCACTGATATAAGGAATATCCCTACCAATCCCACTTTCTTTCTTTCTTTCTTTCTTTATTTATTTATTTATTTATTTATTTCCTATCAAATGTTGGTGTTATTGCTAAGACATAGGATCTTACTTCATTTATTCCATTAAACAATAACGAAATCACGCGGATTAAAAAAAATAAATGAGAAATCTCAGATACATCAGGACAACAATTTTTAGCCACTCGAACCCCACTTTTATATTGTAAAACTGGGGTTTGTAGGGGTATTCAATATTTCCTTAGTTCTGCTCTAAAACATCAGGACAGCACAACTATGTAATTTTTACCCCCTCGAACCCCACTTTTATATAGTAAAACTGGGATTTGCTGGGGTATTCAATATTTCCTTAGTTCTGTTCTAAAACATAGATTGTGGGTACTCGTTTAAGATTTGAAGCTCTGTTGTCACAACATTGTAATTGAATCTATTTCTGAAATTTAGAAGATATAGACCTAGGACTTTCATTGCAGACTTAACAGAATAATTTGTCCTTTTACCGTTCCCACGCGAAAAAATGACCGTTGTACGGAAACAAAAAGTAAAAGTGCTGCCAGTGTTCCGAATGGCTTCATTTACGTTGTCTAGATAAGGCTGTGGCAAAGACCATTCAGAATGACAATAGTTTTCACTTTAAGTGCAACAAATGCTTATAGATTAAAGACATACATTGTTTCGGACACACATCAGGTGTTGTGACGTGGTCACTTAAGGGTACTATGAGGGACTAGACTTGGTTTGTCTGCATGTTTGTCATTACGTCACTTACGTAAATAGATGAGTAAAGAATACATATGCACGAAATCTCCCTACAGTCTCAACACTGTACGTTGATAAAATGTGTCCCAAAATTTGTGATACAAACACTATTTACATGCAGATTATACGTTCACAAATTGTCAAAATAGCTGTGCTTGACTATTAACATTGTACATATTAAGTACATGTAGTTATATACTACTGTTTATTTTTGGATGTAAATTTATCTGTCACTTTATAGTGGAGCGTACAAATGCTTCATGCATTGAAAAGCTCTTGTGTCGCAGATCGGTAATATGCGCCCGCTGTCGAAATTTATCTTTTCTGACAGTTTTTAGAGGACAACATAGCTGAAATATTGTACGTTCCGACACAGTGATGTTCAATGTCTAGGCTCATTAGAGTTAAGCTAATATGCATACGAGTTTATGGTTCTTTTCGTCATCTGTAGCAATATAAATGCCGATGCGCGGCCATCTAGAGGACCTAGATGTCTGATCATTTGGGCTAAACCTTCATCTCATTATTTACTCCATGTGTGACAACAGCGAGAGCTCTAATGAGGTTTCGTAGATACGCTTTCGCTCCTTATCCTTAGCTGCAATACCATGCGATAAGTATCATTATCACGAGTTGGATCATATGGCCAGTCTACTTGTTTATGTTTGTACATTTTACCATTTTTAGAAGTGAATAAAACATGAAAATGTTTAACTGTTTTGCTATTTGCAGGACAAAGGTTTCTTACTTGTACTTTAAACATACAAGAATATCCATGTCGTCAGATTTCCGTTTCATTAGCACCGTTTACTTACGCACATTCTCACAAAAATTTCATTTCTCTGATGACTATGGAACCCTTGGTATTAAATGATGCATGAAACAAGTAAGAAATCTTTGCCCCAGTCAGTTCCCTTGTCTTTTTTAAGCATCGTCGAGAGAAACCCTGTCTTTATGGTGTTGGGGGGTAGTCTGGCCTACAACCTACCATGTCTCATATACAACCATCTTGGAGAATAACTAAACCTTTGATCAGATTGTACAGTCTGGTCTGGGCCATTGTTGTTCGTACATGTATGTAATCAGCAGGTTTTCTCACGACGAAAATAATTGGAACGATTCGCTTCGTCAGTAACATGCACGCTCGTCTAACAACCTATGTGATTAATAGGTAAACCCACTGCATAAAGGAAAAGAAGACTGTGAAGGGATATCATGTTTCTTATTTCTGCTTGAAAACATAGATTGTGGGTGCTAGTGGAAACAGCCAGTAGAAATCCAGCTACTGGCACAATGCTCAGACACAGCCCATGCAAGAAGCATGCACAAACGCAGAAAACATAAAAATGGAGCTCTTAACGAGCAACAAAAATAATCTCTTCTCAAACAAGGTGATTAGACTACTAGAAAGCACGAAACCAACATGCACAATGCAAAAGTAATAACAAACATGCTTTGCAAAAAGGAACCCGTTCCAGGTCCGACACAAAACCAATGTGAAAGTACTTGATATCCTTTCCAAAAAGTCTGATGTACATTATAAACACATCTGTCCCAAGCATTTACCGACACAGTTTGTTTGTAAGGACTTTTTCTGTAGTTAACTGCAAATAGTCAAATTAACGATTTTTGGCTATTTGCAGTCGACTGCAAATAGTCATTTTAACGTTTTTTGGCTATTTGCTGTCGACTGCAAATAGCCATTTTAACGTTTTTTGGCTATTTGCAGTCGACTGCAAATAGACTCTTCCATTATTTTTTTCGCAATGTGTAATGTCTTTCTCTCGATCTCTGCAATCGGATGCGTATGCTGTTTGGGGTCTTTACTGTTCTCACGCGGCATATTGCCCCTTTCATATGGTTGAAGGACTTGATGTGGCAATGCGGGGTGCAGTGGGGCGGGGGGTGTGGTTAAGGAAATGGGAGGGGGAGAGATTCGCTATGTTGTAATATGCTGCTGTGGTGATGAAATGTATTGTAGCGCGTGGAGGCTGGCTCCCAGGATATCCTATATCATGTCAGTTCAGAGACTTATAATTCTACTAACGGGGGCTATGTTGCTTGAAACGACTTACAAGAGGAAATGTCATATCATTGGCTAGCTGACTCCAGCAGTGACTGGTATTAATGTGTTGGTATAAACCTTGCTGCAAATTAAGTTCAGATTAAGAAATAGTTTCAAATTTATTTCCTTTACTGAGTTTTATAACCTTTACCACTCTCTGTGCAAATTCAGCAGACTACAATTTGATAGTTTTCTATTATTTTTTTTCCAGAAAACCAGGTTTGACATTTCAGGGCTTTAATGACTAACTTAAAGCCATGTCGTAAGAAAATGATTATGCGTTTGTGCGGACAACGAAGGCCCAGATCAGCCTGCGCATCCCTCAACATATCCACGAAATCTTATCAGGCTGTTGCTGTCTGTTCATGTATTCTGCTGTATCTAATACATATATAGCGAAGATTTTGAAAAAAAAAAAATAAATAAAAATAAATAAAAAAAAAAACTAAATAAATAGTATACTAGGGAAATGTATACTAGACAAATATAATAAAACGTGAACAATAAAAATAATAAAGGAATAATGATCAGATTTCGAACTCACGCCTAGAAGATTTGACCACTGCGTCCAGTTTGATCAACTGTTCTCAAGTGATCACCCATAACCCCTCGGCTATCTTGGCCCAATAGTTCTTGGCATGATTATTTATTTCAATAGCTGTTTTGTAAAGGGAGCTAATGCGCACGTTGATACTGAAATGAGACCATCAGGCACAATAATAAGCTCCATTCTAACACTGTAGCTGAATGTCATTTATTAGTTATAAATTATATTTTCATTAGAAGACTTTTTATTTAAGCGAAACAAAGTTGTTAATAACTGGGTGCTGATATCCTCTCATTGCGCTCCGGAGATACTATTTAAAATTAATATTTTATGTGTATTTATAGTGCTCAGGTCTAACTACTGGAATTCCTACGTGTCGTTAAATTAGATTCTGTCTAGAGTTGTCTGGACGGTCATGAACGGGATCTGCATTCTCTTTCCTCAAGCGAATTTCTCCGATGGAGGATTCGCAAAGTTAGCTCCCATTTCCTTATTTTATTTTTTTTTCTGGCCGGGTTGTGGGACTACCACTCCTTTTTAGTTTGTAATGGGTGTTCTTGGTAGGGGTGTAGAGGAAAGGAATAATAGGAAAAAAGCTAAGATATTTCTTTCAGAGCAAATCACGATGATGTCATGAGTGTTACAATGCCCGTCTAGAAACCAATTTCAAGTGTTTGTCATCATATTTCTATTAACAGGCACAACACAAAATGTACTAAAATACCCACAAGTCTGTTATTCTCGTGCTGCTACTCAATGCAACAGTTTATTACCGCACTTTGTATGCATAAGTTTTCGATCTGACATCTCCGTTTTTAATACTTTTATCAAGCACAACGCAATGTTTCCAGTGTAGAAACAATTAAGCCCGCAACTCTGCACACACTAACTAGTTATTCGTTTGTTGAAGATTATTTTTGCAAGCGCTAATATTTCCGTTTATATGCAGTTTGCCTTGGCAAGAGTTTCCTCCGTGCTCTCTCAACAGTTTCACAATGAACACACATATCAATGAGCCATGCATGTTTTTTAAACAAAGCGAACGAACATTTCTAGCAGAAAGTATGTATTTGTGTAAGTGGCGTTTTGCAGCTACAGAATATATGGACGAACAGCCTGATGAAAATTTCAAACAAAATGTTTTTAATCAAAAACAGTGGCTCTGTATGTTAGCGGAGTAGGCAGTGCTAGAAGATCGTGCAGATCATGATCCCCAGTTTAAATGCCTGTTGCCGTATTTACAGACATACAAACATGAAGTTTGTAAAAACAATTGTTCTTAATTTCCATTTAACATGTTATAAGTATATACACGGTTCGTGTCAGCATGACCAAACGCTACAGAAAAGATGCGGCAAAGTGTGAACCGACTGTCGACTCCCAAGAACCAAGCATAATACCTACTCTATCCCCAACATAGGAGTACTCGCAGCGTTTGAGGCAAGAGGTAAATGTGGTGCAAATTACTCAAAACATTCTAACGCATGCCTGAAAAAACGAAAGCAGGAGACGTTTAAGAGCCTAAAATTCAAATGATTTCATTTATCTCTTGTCGTGATAAAATGATTTTTTTTCTAGAAACGAAAGTCCAGATCTGCCTTCGCATCCTTCGAAGCGAATCCAGTTTATTCGAGCATAGCCTTCGCTGTCCTTTCACATATTCTATGTAAGGTGTCCGATGATTCTGTTAGAGAACAAAAACACCTGATTTGATTTTACAGTGGCTAATCCAGAATTACTTATGATGGGGTAGGGGAGCTCGATTTGATCAAATGTCCGTACTTACCCTACGTATTTGGAAAGACAGGCCTGAGCAAACAGTGTAGACCCAGATCAGACCCGGAAAATGCGGCGTCTGATCTGGGTCCACATTCTTTGCCACTCATCCTGCAATTTTACACAGAGTCTTACTCGCAGGTTGTCAAGAGGACTTGAAAATAAGTATAAGTTAAAAATAAGGGATGTGGATATTTAGGGTAAATACGGAATCCAAAATTTATCCATAATTTCCCATGAAAATGAACTTTTGATTCAAAGGCTGGGGCGGGGGTGCTCGATTGAAGCCCCCGAACCCCCTCCGAATCCGTCCTTGATTATACATATCCGCCGACTGACTACTGTTTTCTTTTCAAAGTTTTATATTATCTTCCCATATAGAGGAAAGACATATCCGAGTCATGTCATAGGAAAGGGCGTCTGCAGAACATATGCAAACAGAATTACTGCTATGAATGACAAAATAATGAAAAAAGGAGCAGGCACAGAAAAAGAAGAAGAAGAAAAAAATACATGAAAAATCTACAGCACCCGTAAGTGTTAGGCGTTCACACATCCAGGCACTAACTGGGTTGGCGTTGCTTAACTTCATTGAGAAGACCAGATTTCTTTGGAACACATAATCATTGATATGAATGACAAAGTGATGAGGAAAAAAATAGGCACAAAATTATAATAATAATAATAACAATAAAATAAATAAATAAATAAAAAATACACGAACATTCTACAGAACACTGTTGTGTAAGACTATCACCCATCCAAGTACTAACCGGGTTGGCGTTGCTTAACTTCATTGAAAAGAGGAGAGCTCTTTGTTTCCACACAATACAGACAGACATGCAGAAGTGTAATAATTTAAGCATTTTATAAACTTGACGACATGGACTTGTATTGAGAAGCTAGCGTGCATTTCACGCATTGTGGTCCCCTTGGATTAGTGTTGTAAATAAAAATGAACTACATGCCTACATTAATTGAACATTTAATTTATTTTACGTACTAACGAGCGAAGCAGAATGCAGGTTTGAAAAAGGTCTGCAGGTACTAAACTCATATGTTTCGTATATATTATTTTCTCGCAATGCGCACCGTTTAACCTTTACCACTCTCTGGGCTAATTCAGCAGACGACAAATGATGATATTTTTCTTATATTTTACCAGAAAACAGAATTTGACAGTTCATCGCACATTGTCTGGAGACAATTTACATAAAATGTCAAATCCCGTTTCTGGGGAAAATAAGAAAAAAAGATATAGCTTGCTGAAAAAAAAAGTACCCAGAGTATTAAGCGTTAATGTTGTTGGTTGATCACCCGCGATCTCGCATTCGGATGCGTTTGATGTTTTCGGTCTTTGTTGATCGCATCGGCATATTGCACTTTTCACATACCGAAATACCGCAATAACCTTAAGTATTGAGACAGGCATAAAAGGTAAGAGAAAAGTCCAGGGAGTGCCACAATCACAAACCGCAGCCCTTCCCAGACCCAGGAAGAGGAAACCGACAAATCTAAACAAGCACAAACCGAACAAACCAGTGCAGAGTCCGATCCTAATCATAATCAGTATTTTTATTATCGCTATTAATCATATATATTGTATCTGAACAGTTTTGATCCAGATCTTAGTCATTATATTGAAAAAAAAAGTAGACGAAATGGGAATTACCCTCAGAATTGGAGTACATGAAATGAGAATCATTACGAAAACACGCCTATTCAAATATATTGAAAATTTCACATCCAAAAACTGAAAATTTTCAGATAAAATACTTTGATATGTTTCATATTTCTGCTCAAAATATAGATTGTTGGTACTCGTAAGAACCGCCTCGGTTCTACTCCGAGTCGGTTCTAACGAGTACCCACAATCTATATTTTTGAGCAGAAATAAGAAAAATAATGTATACCCCTCTAAACCCCAGTTTTACTATATAAAAGTGGGGTTTAAGGTGGTCAAAATTATATAGGCATGTTTTCGTGGTGAAAAACAGTAGACAAAATGGGAATAGACGAAATGGGAAGTCACCGTTTTGATGTATGCTAGAGCCGGAAAACCTTTTCTTCATTCAGAGTAGCTTGTGTTTATCTATGCGCTATCATTCCTCTGTGAACGGTTTCATAATACTCATTAAGTATACTTTGTGATGATAAAATTTATAAATTACTGTCCTTAAAGGAAAACCGGTGTTTGTTATGAGAAGAAATGGAACCGCTATCAAAATGTAAAGAATATATATAGTATATTCACAGGAGAAAAAAATCAGACGATCTTGGTCGCTTCCACTCTAATTTGCGTTTCAGACAAATGCGATACTGCGAACAAGTTTATAAACAAAATGTATATGCCCTTTATACAGGTATCCTTTTTTTTTTTTTTTTTTTTTTTTTTGTTTTTTTTTGTTTTTTTTTTTTTTTTGTTGTTTTTTTTTTTTTTTTGTTCCTCTCGATTAATCTTAAAATGGTCTTTTTGATACTTTCTGTATTATGTATTAAATCATTTATCACTTCGTGATAGTTCGTTTTTTATTCCTTTGATTGGCACGGAACCGCATGAGGATTGTATATTCGGCTCACACTTGCTTTGGGCTATATTGTAAAATGACGGAAACAGCCGTAAATGACTTTACCTGTGCGGCCCAGCTCGCCCTAATCCCATCAAGATTGATGACGAGATTTCTCCCAAATGACTGTCACAAAATTCAGTGCAGCATCTAATCAGGGTCAACACTATTAGTCACTCGTCCAGCACTTCTTGGACTCATGGCTAGTTAGCCAAATGGACGTTTCCAATTATTAGGGCAAGTATGTTAAGAGTAGACGTGTCTGAATATTTAGGGGAAACGTCGTCAAATAGAAAATCCCTTTGCTGACTGCGCGGATGCACATATGGTTCGGAGTATTCATTGTTTGCATATGTCAGGTTGGCCCTTTTCTCCTACGTCGATTTATATTACTCCTGCCTCTGCTGCTACTACTACTACTACTACCGCTACTACTTCTACTTAGAGTAATGATAAGTGTCCGAATATGAGAAATGGGTCTTTCACAACTGAGGACAGCTTGCATTAGCTACCATTCGGTAATGATAATACGGTAATAATCCTAAGTATTGGGACATGCGGTCCTGCACAAACATTGTAGACCCTGATCAGACGCTGAATCTGATCAGGGTCTATACTGTTTCCAACTCATTCAACAACACGTTAGACATATCAATTGTAAGCAAAATTATAATAACGTCATAGAATGCATGCATGCATACATACATGCATCCATCCATACATGTATATATTAATGTATGGCTGGCACGCACGCACCTACCTACCTACCTACCTTCCTACCTACCTACCGACCTACATACGCCGTGCGTGCATGCATGCGCGTTTGGATGTCTGCTAGCGTGCACGAATTCTTGCGTGTAATGCTGTTTGGCTTGTACACATACATGCGTGCACTTTCATCTATGCCCAGAACAAGCTGCGCACCTCCGAAATCTTATCAGAGTCCAGTGCGCCCATCTGCGCACCCTAATCAGGTTCTTTACTGTTAGCATAAGATATACATGTCCTTTTTGTAATCTGAGCCGTCTCACATGAAAAGGGTACATCGTATCAAGATCTCTAGCCTAGCAAACAATTCACATAAAATGTCAAGTCTATTTTTTTCCGAAAAAGTATTTTAGAATGTTTCCATTTTTTGAATGATTATTTTAGAGTTAAAATATTCATAGGACACATACGTCATCTACGCATTTAATTTTCAGTATGTTAAAGGTTAAAATCGGGAATAAAATAGAATACACAAAAAGAATCACAGAAACCTTTACATCTATCTACACTTAATAGTAATGGGGAACTTCCAGGGGAGCAACTCTGTTAGAAGATGCCCTCCCTTTGGAAAATGGGACAGCTATAAAAGGAATGAATTTGCTCCCCTAAGGAGCAAATATTTTCTGATAAAGTTGTCTCATACAATCTTTACAGATCATTCATCCGTTTCCATTCGATACGGACAGACATGTGAAAGTGTATACAATAAGCATTTTATAAACTTGATTACATGAATTGGACTGCCGCCATGGGGAGCTAGCGTGCTTTTTCCGCATTATTACCACTCTGAATTATTGTTGTAAATAAAACTGAACCACATCCCTACATTAATTGAACATTTGATTTATTTAATGTGCTAACGAGTGAAACAGAATGCAGGTTTGAACTAGGTGTGCAGGTATTAGACTCGGATGTTTCGTCATGTATGAAACACTAATTCGTAATGTATTATTTTTCGACTGCAAATAGCCAATAAACGTTAAAATGACTATTTGCAGTCGACTGCAAATAGCCAAAATACGTTAAAATGGCTATTTGCAGTCGACTGCAAATAGCCAATAAACGTTGAAATGACTATTTGCAGTCGACTGCAGATAGCCAAAAAACGTAAAACTGGCTATTTGCAATCACCTCAAATCTTTGCAATTGATACATGCAGTCAGCTCCAAATAATGTCTAAGAATGGTCAAATAATGATGTGTTTAAATGTATTTTCATTTATTTTTGAGCATGTTAAGCATGTAAGTGGTATGTAAACCATACATTTAGAGTGTTACTGATTTCACAACATAAAGTAGAAAACATTTACATTACTGTTCTCCTTCCAAGATTGATTTTCTGTTTATTTGGTGTTGTTTTACGAGTAAAATGGGAGGAAAAGAGATGAAAATAATACGATACACATAACTCGAACATTCGCAAAGTCCACTATGAGCTATGCAAATTATATGCAATGGCATTATTAACATTGTGGCAAAATATACATGCATACATACGTGTATAACAATCATAAGCTAAACTTTGCCACCCACAATGGATGTTTTGAGTAAAAATAAGAAAAAAAAATCAATAGAGTACACGCACTGATATAAGGAATATCCCTACCAATCCCACTTTCTTTCTTTCTTTCTTTCTTTCTTTCTTTCTTTATTTATTTATTTATTTATTCCCTATCAAATGTTGGTGTTATTGCTAAGACATAGGATCTTACTTCATTTATTCCATTAAACAATAACGAAATCACGCGGATTAAAAAAAAATAAATGAGAAATCTCAGATACATCAGGACAACAATTTTTAGCCACTCGAACCCCACTTTTATATTGTAAAACTGGGGTTTGTAGGGGTATTCAATATTTCCTTAGTTCTGCTCTAAAACATCAGGACAGCACAACTATGTAATTTTTACCCCCTCGAACCCCACTTTTATATAGTAAAACTGGGATTTGCTGGGGTATTCAATATTTCCTTAGTTCTGTTCTAAAACATAGATTGTGGGTACTCGTTGTAGATTTGAAGCTCTGTTGTCACAACATTGTAATTGAATCTATTTCTGAAATTTAGAAGATATAGACCTAGGACTTTCATTGCAGACTTAACAGAATAATTTGTCCTTTTACCGTTCCCACGCGAAAAAATGACCGTTGTACGGAAACAAAAAGTAAAAGTGCTGCCAGTGTTCCGAATGGCTTCATTTACGTTGTCTAGATAAGGCTGTGGCAAAGACCATTCAGAATGACAATAGTTTTCACTTTAAGTGCAACAAATGCTTATAGATTAAAGACATACATTGTTTCGGACACACATCAGGTGTTGTGACGTGGTCACTTAAGGGTACTATGAGGGACTAGACTTGGTTTGTCTGCATGTTTGTCATTACGTCACTTACGTAAATAGATGAGTAAAGAATACATATGCACGAAATCTCCCTACAGTCTCAACACTGTACGTTGATAAAATGTGTCCCAAAATTTGTGATACAAACACTATTTACATGCAGATTATACGTTCACAAATTGTCAAAATAGCTGTGCTTGACTATTAACATTGTACATATTAAGTACATGTAGTTATATACTACTGTTTATTTTTGGATGTAAATTTATCTGTCACTTTATAGTGGAGCGTACAAATGCTTCATGCATTGAAAAGCTCTTGTGTCGCAGATCGGTAATATGCGCCCGCTGTCGAAATTTATCTTTTCTGACAGTTTTTAGAGGACAACATAGCTGAAATATTGTACGTTCCGACACAGTGATGTTCAATGTCTAGGCTCATTAGAGTTAAGCTAATATGCATACGAGTTTATGGTTCTTTTCGTCATCTGTAGCAATATAAATGCCGATGCGCGGCCATCTAGAGGACCTAGATGTCTGATCATTTGGGCTAAACCTTCATCTCATTATTTACTCCATGTGTGACAACAGCGAGAGCTCTAATGAGGTTTCGTAGATACGCTTTCGCTCCTTATCCTTAGCTGCAATACCATGCGATAAGTATCATTATCACGAGTTGGATCATATGGCCAGTCTACTTGTTTATGTTTGTACATTTTACCATTTTTAGAAGTGAATAAAACATGAAAATGTTTAACTGTTTTGCTATTTGCAGGACAAAGGTTTCTTACTTGTACTTTAAACATACAAGAATATCCATGTCGTCAGATTTCCGTTTCATTAGCACCGTTTACTTACGCACATTCTCACAAAAGTTTCATTTCTCTGATGACTATGGAACCCTTGGTATTAAATGATGCATGAAACAAGTAAGAAATCTTTGCCCCAGTCAGTTCCCTTGTCTTTTTTAAGCATCGTCGAGAGAAACCCTGTCTTTATGGTGTTGGGGGGTAGTCTGGCCTACAACCTACCATGTCTCATATACAACCATCTTGGAGAATAACTAAACCTTTGATCAGATTGTACAGTCTGGTCTGGGCCATTGTTGTTCGTACATGTATGTAATCAGCAGGTTTTCTCACGACGAAAATAATTGGAACGATTCGCTTCGTCAGTAACATGCACGCTCGTCTAACAACCTATGTGATTAATAGGTAAACCCACTGCATAAAGGAAAAGAAGACTGTGAAGGGATATCATGTTTCTTATTTCTGCTTGAAAACATAGATTGTGGGTGCTAGTGGAAACAGCCAGTAGAAATCCAGCTACTGGCACAATGCTCAGACACAGCCCATGCAAGAAGCATGCACAAACGCAGAAAACATAAAAATGGAGCTCTTAACGAGCAACAAAAATAATCTCTTCTCAAACAAGGTGATTAGACTACTAGAAAGCACGAAACCAACATGCACAATACAAAAGTAATAACAAACATGCTTTGCAAAAAGGAACCCGTTCCAGGTCCGACACAAAACCAATGTGAAAGTACTTGATATCCTTTCCAAAAAGTCTGATGTACATTATAAACACATCTGTCCCAAGCATTTACCGACACAGTTTGTTTGTAAGGACTTTTTCTGTAGTTAACTGCAAATAGTCAAATTAACGATTTTTGGCTATTTGCAGTCGACTGCAAATAGTCATTTTAACGTTTTTTGGCTATTTGCTGTCGACTGCAAATAGCCATTTTAACGTTTTTTGGCTATTTGCAGTCGACTGCAAATAGACTCTTCCATTATTTTTTTCGCAATGTGTAATGTCTTTCTCTCGATCTCTGCAATCGGATGCGTATGCTGTTTGGGGTCTTTACTGTTCTCACGCGGCATATTGCCCCTTTCATATGGTTGAAGGACTTGATGTGGCAATGCGGGGTGCAGTGGGGCGGGGGGTGTGGTTAAGGAAATGGGAGGGGGAGAGATTCGCTATGTTGTAATATGCTGCTGTGGTGATGAAATGTATTGTAGCGCGTGGAGGCTGGCTCCCAGGATATCCTATATCATGTCAGTTCAGAGACTTATAATTCTACTAACGGGGGCTATGTTGCTTGAAACGACTTACAAGAGGAAATGTCATATCATTGGCTAGCTGACTCCAGCAGTGACTGGTATTAATGTGTTGGTATAAACCTTGCTGCAAATTAAGTTCAGATTAAGAAATAGTTTCAAATTTATTTCCTTTACTGAGTTTTTTAACCTTTACCACTCTCTGTGCAAATTCAGCAGACTACAATTTGATAGTTTTCTATTACTTTTTTTTCCAGAAAACCAGGTTTGACATTTCAGGGCTTTAATGACTAACTTAAAGCCATGTCGTAAGAAAATGATTATGCGTTTGTGCGGACAACGAAGGCCCAGATCAGCCTGCGCATCCCTCAACATATCCACGAAATCTTATCAGGCTGTTGCTGTCTGTTCATGTATTCTGCTGTATCTAATACATATATAGCGAAGATTTTGAAAAAAAAAAAAATAATAAAAATAAATAAAAAAAAAACTAAATAAATAGTATACTAGGGAAATGTATACTAGACAAATATAATAAAACGTGAACAATAAAAATAATAAAGGAATAATGATCAGATTTCGAACTCACGCCTAGAAGATTTGACCACTGCGTCCAGTTTGATCAACTGTTCTCAAGTGATCACCCATAACCCCTCGGCTATCTTGGCCCAATAGTTCTTGGCATGATTATTTATTTCAATAGCTGTTTTGTAAAGGGAGCTAATGCGCACGTTGATACTGAAATGAGACCATCAGGCACAATAATAAGCTCCATTCTAACACTGTAGCTGAATGTCATTTATTATTTATAAATTATATTTTCATTAGAAGACTTTTTATTTAAGCGAAACAAAGTTGTTAATAACTGGGTGCTGATATCCTCTCATTGCGCTCCGGAGATACCATTTAAAATTAATATTTTATGTGTATTTATAGTGCTCAGGTCTAACTACTGGAATTCCTACGTGTCGTTAAATTAGATTCTGTCTAGAGTTGTCTGGACGGTCATGAACGGGATCTGCATTCTCTTTCCTCAAGCGAATTTCTCCGATGGAGGATTCGCAAAGTTAGCTCCCATTTCCTTATTTTATTTTTTTTTCTGGCCGGGTTGAGGGACTACCACTCTTTTTTAGTTTGCAATGGGTGTTCTTGGTAGGGGTGTAGAGGAAAGGAATAATAGGAAAAAAGCTAAGATATTTCTTTCAGAGCAAATCACGATGATGTCATGAGTGTTACAATGCCCGTCTAGAAACCAATTTCAAGTGTTTGTCATCATATTTCTATTAACAGGCACAACACAAAATGTACTAAAATACCCACAAGTCTGTTATTCTCGTGCTGCTACTCAATGCAACAGTTTATTACCGCACTTTGTATGCATAAGTTTTCGATCTGACATCTCCGTTTTTAATACTTTTATCAAGCACAACGCAATGTTTCCAGTGTAGAAACAATTAAGCCCGCAACTCTGCACACACTAACTAGTTATTCGTTTGTTGAAGATTATTTTTGCAAGCGCTAATATTTCCGTTTATATGCAGTTTGCCTTGGCAAGAGTTTCCTCCGTGCTCTCTCAACAGTTTCACAATGAACACACATATCAATGAGCCATGCATGTTTTTTAAACAAAGCGAACGAACATTTCTAGCAGAAAGTATGTATTTGTGTAAGTGGCGTTTTGCAGCTACAGAATATATGGACGAACAGCCTGATGAAAATTTCAAACAAAATGTTTTTAATAAAAAACAGTGGCTCTGTATGTTAGCGGAGTAGGCAGTGCTAGAAGATCGTGCAGATCATGATCCCCAGTTTAAATGCCTGTTGCCGTATTTACAGACATACAAACATGAAGTTTGTAAAAACAATTGTTCTTAATTTCCATTTAACATGTTATAAGTGTATACACGGTTCGTGTCAGCATGACCAAACGCTACAGAAAAGATGCGGCAAAGTGTGAACCGACTGTCGACTCCCAAGAACCAAGCATAATACCTACTCTATCCCCAACATAGGAGTACTCGCAGCGTTTGTCGCAAGAGGTAAATGTGGTGCAAATTACTCAAAACATTCTAACGCATGCCTGAAAAAACGAAAGCAGGAGACGTTTAAGAGCCTAAAATTCAAATGATGTCATTTATCTCTTGTCGTGATAAAATGATTTTTTTCTAGAAACGAAAGTCCAGATCTGCCTTTGCATCCTTCGAAGCGAATCCAGTTTATTCGAGCATAGCCTTCGCTGTCCTTTCACATATTCTATGTAAGGTGTCCGATGATTCTGTTAGAGAACAAAAACACCTGATTTGATTTTACAGTGGCTAATCCAGAATTACTTATGATGGGGTAGGGGAGCTCGATTTGATCAAATGTCCGTACTTACCCTACGTATTTGGAAAGACAGGCCTGAGCAAACAGTGTAGACCCAGATCAGACCCGGAAAATGCGGCGTCTGATCTGGGTCCACATTCTTTGCCACTCATCCTGCAATTTTACACAGTCTTACTCGCAGGTTGTCAAGAGGACTTGAAGATAAGTATAAGTTAAAAATAAGGGATGTGGATATTTAGGGTAAATACGGAATCCTAAATTTATCCATAATTTCCAATGAAAATGAACTTTTGATTCAAAGGTTGAGGTTGGGGGTGCTCGATTGAAGCCCCCGAACCCCCTCCGAATCCGTCCTTGATTATACATATCCGCCGACTGACTACTGTTTTCTTTTCAAAGTTTTATATTATCTTCCCAAATAGAGGAAAGACATATCCGAGTCATGTCATAGGAAAGGGCGTCTGCAGAACATATGCAAACAGAATTACTGCTATGAATGACAAAATAATGAAAAAAGGAGCAGGCACAGAAAAAGAAGAAGAAGAAAAAAATACATGAAAAATCTACAGCACCCGTAAGTGTTAGGCGCTCACACATCCAGGCACTAACTGGGTTGGCATTGCTTAACTTCATTGAGAAAACCAGATTTCTTGGAACGCATAATCATTGATATGAATGACAAAGTGATGAGGAAAAAAATAGGCACAAAATTATAATAATTATAATAACAATAAAATAAATAAATAAATAAAAAATACACGAACATTCTACAGAACACTGTTGTGTAAGACTATCACCCATCCAAGTACTAACCGGGTTGGCGTTGCTTAACTTCATTGAAAAGAGGAGAGCTCTTTGTTTCCACACAATACAGACAGACATGCAGAAGTGTAATAATTTAAGCATTTTATAAACTTGACGACATGTACTTGTATTGAGGAGCTAGCGTGCATTTCGCGCATTGTGGTCCCCTTGGATTAGTTTTGTAAATAAAAATGAACTACATGCCTACATTAATTGAACATTAAAATTTATTTTACGTACTAACGAGCGAAGCAGAATGCAGGTTTGAAAAGGTCTGCAAGTACTAGACTCAAATGTTTCGTATATATTATTTTCTCGCAATGCGCACCGTTTAACCTTTCCCACTCTCTGGGCTAATTCAGCAGACGACAAATGATAATATTTTTCTTATAATTTACCAGAAAACAGAATTTGACAGTTCATCGCACATTGTCTGGAGACAATTTACATAAAATGTCAAATCCCGTTTCTGGGAAAAATAAGAAAAATAGTTTAAAAATATCATTTGCTGAAAAAAAAAGTACCCAGAGTATTAAGCGTTAATGTTGTTGGTTGATCACCCGCGATCTCGCATTCGGATGCGTTTGATGTTTTCGGTCTTTGTTGATCGCATCGGCATATTGCACTTTTCACATACCGAAATACCGCAATAACCCTAAGTATTGAGACAGGCATGCCTGAGAAAACAGTTTAGACCTTGATCAGACGCCGCAGAACCCGGTGTCCGATCAGGGTCTACACTGTTTGCCACTCATCCAGCAACCAGTGTAGACCAAGATCACACTTAAAGAAGTTAGTCTGGTTTTATCTTTTTGATGTATTTGTTTCCCTTATTATCCATCATCATTCATTTTGCTTGGAAAGCATGGCAAACAGGCAAATAAACCAGTGCAGAGTCCGATCCTAATCATTAATCAGTACTTTTATGATCCCTATTAATCATATATATTGTATCTGAACAGTTTTGGTCCAGATCTTAGTCATTATATTGAAAAACAAAAAGTTGACGAAAGGGGAATTACCCTCAGAATTGTAGTACATGAAATGGGAATCATTACGAAAACACGCCTATTCAAATATATGAAAAATTTCACATCCAAAAACTGAAAATTTTCAGATAAAATACTCCGATATGTTTCATATTTCTGCTCAAAATATAGATTGTTGGTACTCGTTAGAACCGCCTCGGAGTGGCGGTTCTACTCCGAGTCGGTTCTAACGAGTACCCACAATCTATATTTTTGAGCAGAAATAAGAAAAATAATGTATACCCCTCTAAACCCAAGTTTAACTATATGAAAGTGGGGTTTAAGGGGATCAAAATTATATAGGCATGTTTTCGTGATGAAAAACAGTAGACAAAAAGTGAATAGACGAAATGGGAAGTCACCGTTTTGATGTATGCTAGAGCCGGAAAACCTTTTCTTCATTCATAGTAGCTTGTGTTTATCTATGCGCTATCATTCCTCTGTGAACGGTTTCATAATACTCATTAAGTGTACTTTGTGATGATATAATTTATAAATTACTGTCCTTAAAGGAAAACCGGTGTTTGTTATGAGAAGAAATGGAACCGCTATCAAAATGTAAAGAATATATAGTATATTCACAGGAGAAAAAAAATCAGACGATCTTGGTCGCTTCCACTCTAATTTGCGTTTCAGACAAATGCGATACTGCGAACAAGTTTATAAACAAAAATGTATATGCCCTTTATACAGGTATACTTTTTTTTTTGTTCCTCTCGATTAATCTTAAAATGGTCTTTTTAATACTTTCTGTATTATGTATTAAATCATTTATCACTTCGTGATAATTCTTTTTTTATTCCTTTGATTGGCACGGAACCGCATGAGGATTGTATATTCGGCTCACACTTGCTTTGGGCTATATTGTAAAATGACGGAAACAGCCGGAGTTGACTTTACCTGTGCGGCCCAGCTCGCCACTAATCCCATCAAGATTGATGACGAGATTTCTCCCAAATGACTGTCACAGAATTCAATGCAGCATCTAGTCAGGGTCAACACTGTTAGTCACTTGTCCAGCACTTCTTGGACTCATGGCTAGTTAGCCAAATGGACGTTTCCAATTATTAGGGTAAGTATGTTAAGAGTTGATGTGTCTGAATATTTAGGGGAAACGTCGTCAAATAGAAAATCCCTTTGCTGACTGCGCGGATGCACATATGGTTCGGAATATTCATTGTTTACATATGTCAGGTTGGCCCTTTTCTCCTACGTCGATTTATATTACTCCTGCCTCTGCTACTACTACTACTACTACTACTACCGCTACTACTTCTACTTAGAGTAATGATAAGTGTCCGAATATGAGAAATGGGTCTTTCACAACTGAGGACAGCTTGCATTAGCTACCATTCGGTAATGATAATACGGTAATAACCCTAAGTACTGGGACATGCGGTCCTGCACAAACATTGTAGACCCTGATCAGGGTCTATACTGTTTCCCACTCATTCAACAACACGTTAGACATATCAATTGTAAGCAAAATTATAATAATTAACGTCATAGAATGCATGCATGCATACATACATGCATGCATGCATACATCCATCGATACATGTATATATTAATGTCTGGCTGGCACGCACGCACCTACCTACCTACCTACCTATCTTCCTACCAACCTACCGACCTACATACGCCGTGCGTGCATGCATGCGCGTTTAGATGTATGCTAGTGTGCATGAATTCTTGCGTGTAATGCTGTTTGGCTTGTACACATACATGCGTGCACTTTCATCTATGCCCAGAACAAGCTGCGCACCTCCGAAATCTTATCAGAGTCCAGTGCGCCCATCTGCGCACCCTAATTAGGATCTTTACTGTTAGCATAAGATATACATGTCCTTTTTGTAATTTGAGCCGTCTCACATGAAAAGGGTACATCGTATCAAGATCTCTAGCCTAGCAAACAATTCACATAAAATGTCAAGCCTATTTTGTTCCGAAAAAGTATTTTAGAATGTTGCTATTTATTGAATGATTATTTTAGGGTTAAAATATTCATAGGACTCATCCGTCATCTACACATTTAATTTTCAGCATGTTAAAGGTTAAAATCGGGAATAAAACAGAATACACAAAAAGAATCACAGAAACCTTTACATCTATCTACACTTAATAGTAATGGGGAACTTCCAGGGGAGGCAACTCTGTTAGAAATTGATGCCATCCCTTTGGAAAATGTGACAGCTATAAAAAGGAATGAATTTGCTCCCCTAAGGAGCAAATATTTTCTGATAAATTTGTCTCATACAATCTTTACAGATCATTCATCCGTTTCCATTCGATACGGACAGACATGTGAAAGTGTATACAATAAGCATTTTATAAACTTGATTACATGAACTGGACTGCCGCCATGGGGAGCTAGCGTGCTTTTTCCGCATTATTACCACTCTGAATTATTGTTGTAAATAAAACTGAACCACATACCTACATTAATTGAACATTTGATTTATTTAATGTGCTAACGAGTGAAACAGAATGCAGGTTTGAACTAGGTGTGCAGATATTAGACTCAGATGTTTCGTCATGTATGAAACACTAATTCGTATGTGTCTTTCTCTCGATCTCTGCAATCGGATGCGTATGCTGTTTGGGGTCTTTACTGTTCTCACGCGGCATATTGCCCCTATGGTTGAAGGACTTGATGTGGCAATGCGGGGTGCAGGGGGGGGGGGGGTGGTGTGGTTGGGGAAATGGGAGGGAAATGGGAGGGGGGGGGGTGGGGATTTGTTGTAATATGTTTCATAATCCACTAAAATAAAATCAAAATAATATCATGACTATAAAGGCTGGTCACTAGTGTCCGACAGGCAAAATGCATTTAGGAAAAGGGGCAGTTGTGAAACTCAGTTGACCACTGTAACAAATGATCGGGTAAAAATCTTGGACAAGGGAGGACAGGTTGACACATTTATTCTGGACTTCGAGAAGGCTTTTGACACCCCGCCTCATGAACTTCTTAAAAGCAAATTACTTGGTTATGGCATTGGTGGAAAGATACTCGGGTAGATAGATTCCTTTCTTTGCTATAGAACACAACGAGCTATTGTAAACGGTGATACTTCGGAATGGGCTTCAGTTTTGTCAGGTATCCCACAAAAAGGACCGTTCTTGGTCCATTATTGTTCTCTCTGTACATAAATGATATTTCAAAAGACATAGACTCAGAAATAAGACCATTCGCAGATGACTGTGTTTGCTATCGTGAAATCTGAGACACAGACGACTCATTGAAAGTTCAGAAGGATATTTGTTTGTTTGTGTTGAGGTTTTACGGCCCAGTCAACCTAATGGGATCATGTCAAGCGCTGTGATAGATTAGGATGTTGGGCCAGTAAATGGGGTATGAGATTTCAGCCAGTCAAATGCAATATAATGCGGATAACTTGGAAAAGAACGAATGGAATTGAGGCTTCTTACACTTTAGAGGGTACGGTCCTCGAAAACGTGGATTCCATTAAATACCTAGGAGTAACAATCACACATGACTTGAGATGGAATATACATATCAGCAACCTGTATACTCAGGCAAATAGAACTCTTGGTTTCTTGTCAATGTCCTCAGGATGTTAAAGAGGCAGCATATAGGGGACTTGTCCGCCCCCCCCCCCCCCCCACACACACACCCTTTTGGAGTGTGGCAGCTGTGTTTGGGGTCCCCAAGGCGTGGTTCTTCAACAAGAGATTGAACGTTCAGAATAGGGCTGCTAGGTTTGCTACTAGCAATGGGTCCAGCGAATTACCCACAACCATCCCAAAGATAATTAAATTATGTCTTCCAAAAGTTGAGATATTAAGGACAATGCACCACTACTTGTACATCCCGGACATTACATCCCGAACATCTCGGAAATTTCAAAGTCCGATATCGACCAGAAAGGGGTAAAAATTGGAAAGTAGTTTTAATAATCGTTTAGAATGGGGCTTAAAGTATCAAATGATACCACTTTTATTAAGTTTTGACCACCATAAGTCGAGATATTAAGGGTAACGCATCACTACCCCGTACATCCCGGACATTACATCCCGAATATCCCGGACATTAGTGTGAGCCTTTTCTGACCCCTGCTACAAGAACTGACAAGGGCTCATTCTTCTGTCAAACAATCAGAGATTGGAATGCCCTTCCAGATTCGATCATTACCTCTGCTGAAGGAGCAGAGGATGGTGTGGCCAGATTTACCCCACTGGTGAGAGCTAGGGACTAACTTCCCATATCACAGGTCCTGGTGAATGAATGTTTTTAGACGTACCAGTAAAAATTCTGATTCGTATACAATGTCGTGATAAGATTTACCGATCGGGGGCATCCCCTTGACTCTGGTAACAGGAGATGGTGAATCGGTTAATAATAGGTTAGTTAGCCGGTGGAAAAAGCTCTTAGGAACTTCTGTTATAAATGAACGCCACCCACCAAGGACACATGTGCGCCCACGCGCGTCATATTTATAATGCCAAGTGCACCGGATAGCTCGGGCGCCGGGAAGCTCAGTCGGTAGCGAGGTTTGTCTCACGACTAGCTACACACCTCTGTCGTGTAAGTTCGGGTCCAGCTGGGGACACGATGACGCGGTATGTGTGAATGGTTGGCAGTTCTATCCCGGTTGCGGTGGTTTCACATGGGTATTTCCCAGTCCCTATACAACTGGAAACTACCCAGGCTTTACTCCATCATCGAATTGTCCTCTGAAATAATAGTCAGATATGACTGATTCAGAGTACTTGGTAGAAAGAATGAACGGAAGTCTTTTGTTCTATTCCATCCCTACAAGACAAGGTTCCGAGACAGTTCACCGACGACAGTTCACCGACCCGTATTTTGGAGACAGTTCACCGACAAAATTAGAGACAGTTCACCGACATATTTAAAGACAGTTCACCGACAAAATAATATTTGGAAATATCAAAAATAAAGGAAGAATGATAGACGTTTAAATTGCCAAACATCCATAACAGGGAATTGTGACATGTCCTGACGGACGATGAAGATGTTCTCGTGTGGAAATGTCTTTTTTGTCTATGCAGTCCGGACTGTTATATCTTCTGCAATTACCCAAAATATTTAGACACATAGACTCGTTGTACTTAAATTTGAAATTCCACCTGGTGATGTCTAAAAAAAGTGCAGCAGCTGATCACAATGTTGGTAGGAGCAGTTTGATCCGGGTCTATGCTGTCTCTGCTGTGTGCTCAGGCAAATAAGTTTCTCTACTTAGGGTAAATAAAGTATGGGATTCGAGAAAAAAAAAGACAACAACATGATGTGTATTTAACATGCACACCCGCATTATCTGACCAGTATAGTATTGCGTCTGCAGACTGATCAACTTTTCACTGTTTAAATCTCTGAGGTTTAAATAGCCGGACTACATGTAGACAGACTCTGATCAGACTCCTATATCTGGGTCGTTGATACCTGCATAAACTTGAAAGATACCCGCTTTCTGTGTATGAATATTGCATGGTAATTAACTGCAAGTTATGCTAAACATTTTCTATTACTTCATCTAAAGTTCTCACATTTGAAACATTTTACCAAAGTTATTTTGAGAAAATTCTAGACCAGTTTGTACATAATTAGAATTTAAATGTTAAAGTTTTCATTAAAAGTTTTTAAGACCTCATTATATCCTAACCTTATCACCGATTTGATTCATCTTTGGTATGATGATACATATAGTAGTCCTAATTATAAGAAAGAAAAGAAAACAATAGTTTCAGACATTATTTTCATTTTGTTTTCATGAAATTCTTGCTGATTTATCTCAAATAAACTCATTTACTGTCTACATCAAAACATATGAAATAATATGTTTGTCGGTGAACTGTCTTCAAATATTTCGGTGAACTGTCTCCAATTTTGTCGGTGAACTGTCTCCAAAATACGTGTCGGTGAACTGTCTTGTCGGTGAACTGTCTCGGTCCCCAAGACAAGGCCCTTTAATCGGAGGAGAATGGAATAGACACCAGGAGATGAACGCCTGAATGATCGAGAACAAATATGGCGACCGAGTTGACACCGATTGTGTTTTGGGGTCAGAAAAATGATCATATATCCTTAAAAGTTGACCTGAGAGATGTAACAGTATGTGCATTTATTGCTGCTTTAGTGGTAGATGTTGCAAGACTCGGAAAAATCTAAGGAAATCTGGTTAAAAAATAAAATTAAATCGTGAAAAAATAGCTCAGCAGTAGCTTTATCAGTTGATGACAGATTACCTCCCTTGGCCAAAGCAGGTTGAGGAGTAATGGTCAGTCTGCAGATGTATTCTGCAAAACCTCGGAAAGTGAGGTCCCTCAGCTTGTAAAGTCCGCTTCACCTATGGATGACATTCACCTTTCAAATGAAGCTCACATGCCATATCACACTGTGAGATAAAATCTCACAGAATTTAGCCCATCTCGAAGGCAATTCCCATCAAAAAATTCAAATCTCACAGAATTTTCAGACAAGTTTACAACAGATTTTATACAGAAATAAACATAAATCAACACTGTTCTGGCTTTCACAAGCTTCTAAATACATGAAGAAAGGTCTTTATACTATACTGGGGGAGCTCCAAAGTAATGTTTAAGAAAATCTCACAGAATGTTGTCAAATCTCCCATAACATTTTACGTTATCTTACAGATTTTAGTCCACAGAAAGCACGCATGTATGATGAAGGTGTTATATAAATGATGAAAGGCTTGGCTTTTGGACCTGATGGACTTTATCCTAGAGCCCTTAAAGAACTTGCAGCAGAACTTGGTCCAGCACATTTGTTCTAACAATCTCTTGATATGGGTAAAATCCCCAAGGAATGGTCTTTGGCTAACATCTGTCCACTTTATAAAGGGCGATAGAGATTTACCAAGTAACTACCGTCCAGTCCTTGACGCGTTCCTTGCAAGATGCTTAGTATCCGGTCCATCAAATTACCCCAAACCACCCCAAACCTCCATTAATATATTAAAACAATATAGGTCTATATATACATATATTTTATATGTATATACATAGAAAATACATATATTGATGCATTTTGGTGCATATATAGGCCTATTTGCTCACTTACATTGATGTAGTTTGTTCCTAAATTTATGACTTGCAACTCTGTCCACCATACACTGCTCTGACTGTATGAATTTCTTGATCCATACATAGGACATTCTCAGATGCGACCCTCATCTTAAAAAAAAAGAACTAATATTTCATGGGAGCAAGTTCTAGTCACACATACCTCCGAGAGCCACAATTAAGTGGTTGCACAGGCCAAAGTTCGTAAGCCTTTATCAGCCAAGTTGGAGACACCTGACAAGGTTCTGTACACACTTTTTAACCATTTTAATGTCATTATTCTTTGATGATGAAAGTCTAAGGGACTGGAAACTTCACTGTGATTATTTTTGAGGTATATAAGAATCAAATAACTATGGTTCGATCAGAATTTGCCAAAGAAGATATGATGCTCAAAATACATTAAAATTCTGTCGAAAATATTCCTGGGTGTCTCCAGAAAGCAAGATCACTCTTGGTCTGTGATGTCACCAGCAACCTCTCAATTATGCAGTGCCAGCTGGAAACTAAGGATAAAATTTTATCCTTGGGCTAACGTGACAGGGCGAACACATACTATCATTATACAGTTATGCAGATTAAGTCTAAATTTAGAAACAAACTACATCAATATAAGTGAGCAAACAGACCTATATATGCACCAAAATACGTCAATATATATATTTTGTAGGTATATACATATGCATTTATATGTATAAATAGACCTATATTGTATATATTTTAATACCTTGTGGTTTGGGGTGGTTTGGGGTAATTTGATGGACCCCTTAGTATCTACAAATATCATAGCTCATCTTGACGAACACAAGCTTCTGTCAGACAGCCAACATGCTTTCAGGAAGAACCATAGCTGTGAAACTCAGTTGATCACAGTAATAAATGATTGGGCTTAAATTTTGAATGCAGGAGGTCAAGTAGATACATTCATATTGGACTTCGAGAAGGCCTTTGACACCCCTCTTCATGAACTTCTGAAATGCAAGCTCCATGGATATAACATAAGTGGAAAAAAAGTATGCATTGATTCATTTCTGTGCAGTAGGCAACAAATGGTGTAGTCAATGATGCAAAATCTCAGTGGGCACCTATTTTGGCCTCTGTTATTTTCCTTGTATAAAAATGACATCATGTGGAATGAAATCTTAGATTCGTCTGTTTGCTGATGACTGTGTCTGCTATTGTCAGATTGATATAGCATTGAAGACACATCGAAATTCTAAAAGGATATTGATCAACTGGGCAAATGGGCCAGTATGAGATTTCAGCTTATGAGATGTAACATGATGCAGCTTACTGGGAAGTGGATAAAAATGATCATTGCAATTTATTCTTTAGAAGGAACTGTTCTCGAACATTTGGATAATATTAAATATTGGATAATATTAAATATATGTACATGTACCTTGGTGTGCCAATCTCTAAAGATTTGAAATGGAACCATAGACCTAGATAAGAGTGGGTATCAAGTAAATAGTTTTCTTATTTCTCGACGAAAACATATATTGTGGGTAATCATTAGAAGCCGAGGCGCTTCTAATGAGTACCCACACCATATGTTTTTGTCAAGAAATAAGAAAAATATAGATACTTTTTGGTTGGAAAAAGCGCCTTATCAAGAGCTATGGGTACACTCAAAAGCAAACAGAACACTTGGTTTCTTAAGGCGTAAGCCACATAACCTATTTTTATGCCCCCAAGATGTGAAGGAAATGGCAATTCTGGAATATGCTATACCTGTTTGGACCCACATGGAATAGTTGTTCAGGAAGAATTGGAAAAAATTCAGAATTGTGCAGCTAGGTTTGGGGCTGGTAACTATAACTTTGAAACTGGAAGTATGACTTGGACAGTTAGGGTGGGAGTTTCTTCACAAGAGACGCAAAAAAAGTAAACTCGTATTGCTATTCAAAGTTCTGAAAGGTAGAGCTAGTATACCTTCTGATGACCTTTAAACCCCCAAATAGGCGCAATAGGAACCAGCATCCAATGGCATGTCAAGTGCCATATGTTAGAACTGGCATTTACAAGTACAATTTCTTCCCAGACACCATTAGGGATTGGAATGCACTCCCTGCATCTATAATGTCCTCTGTTGAAAATTCTGAGGACTCTGTCACTAGATTCACATCACTTGTGAGATCTAGAGACTAGACTTCACAATCATTGGCCCTGGTGATTGAGTGTCTTTGGATGTGTCACCAGTAAAATACTCTTATTCTGATGACAGATTACCTCCCTTGGCCACAGCTACTTCATAGGTAGCTTTTCACTGAATATTTCCCATTGCCCTCAATCGTGACAGTAGTAACATTCTGCACTCTCTTTCAAAAACTGTACATACAAATTTACACTTCTCTCTGTAGCTGATAAAACAACTTTTCCTCATTTTTTTTTCAATGACAAAAATCAGCATGAAGCTCAACTCAGTCTGGAGCCAGATGTCGATTTTATTTGTTTACATGCAGGTCCGCATTAAATTTACAGGTTTATTTTTTCATAAGGGTATAGTCGAATAAAATTATACTCTTACATTGTTTGCTTTGCAGATATATGTAAGTCTGAAACAAAGATAATTTTGTTTTGACTGAAATGGCCTTTCCTTTTATTTAAATTATAGGCTTATACATTGTAATTCTACTAACAGGGCTAATAGCCTGGAAATGACTTACAGGAGGAAAGTACCATCTCATTGGTTAGCCTACTCCAGCAGTGATTGGCCTTAATGTGTTTGTATAACCCTTGTTGCAGATTAAGAAGATAGATTAAGACATGATTTTAAATTTTATTACCTTTACCACTCTTTTAACCTTACCCACTCTTTAGGCGAATTCATCTGATAACAGTTTGATAATATCTTTTCTGCTTTTTTCCAGAAAACAGGGTTTGTCATTTCATGCAAACTGTCTCCTAGGGAGATAGTTTGCATGAAATGTCAAAACCTGTTTTTTTGGAGGGAAAGGTAAAAAAAAGTAATACAAAATGTTGCCTGATGAAAGTTTTACCCAGAATGTTAAGTGTTAACCAGCTTTTGACTGGTCACCTGGCACGTAAAAGTATTATTTCTGTAAACATTTAATGACATACTGCTGAGGTAAAAGCTATTATCATAAAAGTTTCTGTAAGAGAACTAGATTGTATTCCTGTTAAGCTCTCAATTCTAAGCCAATCAGATGATAGGCAACCAGCACACTACATGTTACGTACCCTGTACTAGGGAGCTGATAGCCTCTTTAGTAGAATTGAAAGTAGAATTGAAAGCCTCTGGTTAAATATATATGACCAACAGAAATCACTCTATGTATTTTTTTCTCTATCAAATCTCCCCAAAAGAGGTGGAATCATGCCAGATGAATATTTAGTGGAATGCTACCTATACCAAATTTTATTTTGCTGTTTTAAAGCCTACAAACAACTGCAGTATAAATCTTAGATAGTTTCAGCACATATTCCAAATTTGAGGAAAATCCATCCACAACTTGTCAAGCAAATTAACGTAAAAGTTGTCAATCACACTTTCATCCACAGAGCCAAGAAAAGGTGGAACTTTTAACATTTTGTTAAGTTTACCTCTTGCAGCTTAAAACAAGTTGGGTTTCTGTCTCTTGTAAGGCAGGATCAAGCTTTTTTAAGCCTAGAAAAGACCAAAACATCATTTAATCTGTATTAAAAAATGGATTTATCAATGTTTCATTAAGTACACCCACAAGTTTTCATAAAAGTCTGTCTTTTTGGAACCTTGTTAAGAACAATATAAGTCATAGGTATCAGGAAGCATCTTTTCTACCCTTACAATAGTAAATAAAGTAATATATATCAGGGCCCAGTTATTCAAAGCATCGTTAGCTTAACGAGCTCGTTAAGGGTCATTTCGTTAACTGTTTTAGCGGATTCAATATACAATATTCTGATATTTTTGCTGAAAAAATGTGCACTGCAAAAGCTACTCACATTTTTTCAGCAAAAAATTTCAGCATATTTGCGTATCACTCGATTAAAATTTTAACGAATCGTTAACTAACGACATCCTTAGCTTTGAACAGTTGGGCCCAGAAATAGACAGTATTCAGTACTTCAAAATAGTAACATTCTTCAAATTTAGCCAAATTATACGCAGCAGGCTATGCCGGGCAAAAACTGTTGATTTACCCTTACAATGTCCGAAAGACATTTTTCAGCACAATTGGTGAATGGTCTACCGGGTAAGTACTCCAAAGTAAGCTAGGTTTTGCTCTTTAAATTTTATGACATTGAATTAGAGGAAAATGGTTTTTAAATCGCATATCAGCTTCTTGGGATTTATGCTTGTTCCCCCAACGTTTCTGCTCAAATGTATGCTGTTTTTGTATCAGAATCATAAAGTCGTAAGGATGATTATTATATACATACTTTGTAAATGTATATCATGTCCATGTTTGGTGAATAAATATCTGATCTTATCTTAGTGACCTATATTTCATGGTCCAGTAATTTTGCCTGATATCTTAAAGAGTATATTATATAAAATATCATACTTATGGATGATGAGACAGTATCACTTGATATTTAATCTCAAAATAAATGTACATCACATTGACCTACATTCCTTGCTCCACTGATTTTGCCTTATATCTTGATGAGTATATAATGTATAAAAAACACACTTTCCAATTATGAGTCAAAATGACACACACATGACACACAGTTTGACCTTAAAACAAAGTAGGTCAAATTGACCTATATTTCATGGTCCAGTGATTTTGCTTTATATCTTGAAGAGTATTCCATACTTTCTGATTATGAGTCAGTATGACCAGAAGTTAGACCTCAAAATAATATAGGTTACAGTGACGTATATTTCACAGTCCAGTGATTTTGCCTTACATCCTGAAAAGTACTTCATGTATAAACACTATACTTTTAGAATATCCTTCAGTATTGCCTGACATTTGACCTCAAAATAAATGTAGGTCACAGTGATCTATATTTCACAGTCCAGTAATTTTGCTTTATATCTTGAAGAGCATTTCATTCTTTCTGATTATAAGTCAGTATGACCCAAAGGTTGACCTTAAAACAAATGTAGGTCACAGTGACCTATATTTCATAGTCCAATGATTTTGCCTTTTATCTTGAGAAGTATATCATGTATAAACACCATACTTTCAGATTATCCTTCAGTATTGCCCAAAGTTTGACCTTAAAATAAATGTTGGTCACAGTGAACTATATTTCACATTCCAGTGATTTTTACCTTATATTTGGTGTATAAACATCGTATGTTCAGATTATTTGTTAGTATAACCCTAATTTTGACTCTAAAATAAATGTAGGTCACAGTGACCTATATTTCATGATCCAGTGATTTTGCCTTATATCTTGAAGAGTATTTCATGTATAAACATCATACTTTCCAATATAACTTACTTCCCTTTATATTATATATGAGTTTGTCCAATGTTGGTGTGACTCTTGCAGAATTCTTGTTTTGTTTTATTGGCAAAGCACGATTCAGGCAAACTATGCTGTTCTGCGACAGCTCTTATTCCAAAATCAAATTGCCAAACTTCTTTCCTCCTTTCTCTGCAATCATTTGGTTAGTCGGGCTGTTGTCACTTCTGGTCATGTGTGCTAATATCAGAGGTGAAAACTTCTTGCCTGTTCCACTTCTGTACCTTGCCATTTCATGATCAAATTATCATCAAAGAATCAGAAAAAAAAAAAATAAATAAATGACTAAAAAATCCTTTTCAGGATATACAAATTATTGGTTTAATTCTAAATTCCTGAAAAATTATGAATATTTTTTGCAAATGAATAGAATCATTGTAGGGCAAATATGTACAGCCACCTGTGATTCATGAACCTTAACCTTGATCCTGCTGAACCCAGATGTCCTGCCTTTGCAAACAGTGTAGATCCAGATCAGTTGGCTTCTTGAAATCTTCAGAAGCCAACTGATCTGGATCTACACTGTTTGTCATTTAGAATATGAATTTATATCAACAACCTGGATCAAATAATTTGATTGGATGAAAATTAGAAGTTGGCATGGCATCTTAATTTATTCAGCAGGGCAAGGGTTAAGAAGCCCTATCAACATAGTTAATATGCCTTTCTAAAGCATTATGCCCTACTAGTTGCAGAAATAATACTAAATTAGCACCACTAAACGAATATTTTATCTGGAGTTTTGTATTTTTTTTTTTCAGGATGAAAATATCAACTTGACAGAGGATGCACTGGAGTTTCATGCAATGGGTAAAGGTGCACAGGGTCATAATCAATATGGATTTCATATAGACTTCTATCTTCCAGTGAATTGTGAGGTGAGAAGATCACAACACATGTTTAGTCTACTGTACATTGTACATAGCTGCACTTAAAAGTGCTGTTGGTAACCATTAACCCTAGTCCTGCCGAACCCGGATATGTTCTGCCTTTGCAAACAGTGTAGATCCAGATCATTCCGCTGATTCAAGAAGGGCAGTTGTCAGTTTCTGGCGAAAGAATGTGCACAGTACTGGTTAACCGCTTAGAGGACTAAGCCTGCCCAGTAAACGTGTGGTTAGGTAAACTGACCGCGCTCGACATGACCCCATTGGGTTGACTGGGCCGTAAAACCTCACCACAAACAAACAAGATCCAGATCAGTTGGCTTCTGAAGAAGCCAACTGATTTGGATCTGCACTGTTTGTCATTAAGTATGTGAATTGGTATCAACAGCCTGGATCAAGTAATCTGATTGGCTGATGATTATAAGTGGGCATGATTTCTTAATCTGTTCAGCATGACAAGGGTTAAGTGTCTAAGTGAGACTAAGATCTTTACAGGTTCCGTTCCAGCTAAATGATCAGATGAATGTTACAGATATTTTCTTATTTTTCAGGAAAAATAATGATATTCAATTTGTCTGCTTCAGAGACAATTTGAATGAAATGTTGAGCCTTATTTTCTGTATAAAATAAGAAAAAAAAATTAAATTCTATCTTAATTATCATTACAAGTCTCTCTTGCTTATACTGTTCTACAGACATGCTACTGGTATATGGTTCATACTTTGATTTGTGGCATCGGTCCACAAGACAGTGTCCTTGTCCAAGGACATTTGTCTCTATAACCTACTTTATAAATTGAGAAATAAAATCATATGCATATTTCAGTCCTCAGAGATGCTATGGAGTTTATACATGTACTATGAACTTCACATTATCACACAAAAAGAAAAAAATCATGCAATACCATAAGTCTTCGTGACCTACTTTTTTATATAAGAAACTGGATCATATTCATATCTCAGATCCCACAGACCCAGATATTATGTTGGGAGTTCACTGTTGGACATATCAGCAGTATATTTTCTGTTGGACATTAATAACATCTTATCCAGGAAGACAGTAGGTCCTGGTAACAGTACACCTACACATTTTTAGTGTTCATAGCTCAAAAAAGTACCAGTATTCTTATTTTTCCATAAATCATATGTTTGGGACTAGGGGTGTGCAAAAATACCAAATGCCAAATTTCTTTGGCATGGTATGTACTGTGGTACTCTTGCCTGTACCGCGGTATTCTGATGATTCTATTTTTAGCAACAGTCTATTGTAGAAAATTATAAATCTCCAAAATATTAAAACAGCTGAAGATAAAACAGCTTGAAATGGTGTGCTTCAGTTATAAACCATTGAATTTCATTTGCAAACAGTAACCCTTAATGTCATAGACAATGGATGAGGTGAAATAATTATACCTGCGATATTACCGGTACTTGTTGTAAATACATGTATATTTAACAAAACATGTTGATACTTTATGGAAGTACACAAGTATGCAGTTATAAAATTGATAATAAGCAGGAAGGTGTTACCAAAGCATTAAGTGCTGGAAACTGCTGATTTCTGGTCCTACATGTATCTCCAGTCTTCACCCTCTACTGCTGAGTTTTAATTTAAAATATAAATTTCTATTACAATATACAATGTAAATCAATATTTCATTAAAAATAAAACTCAGCAAAGAGGATTGAGGTGGTTTAAATTTATAGACTATCAGATGTTGGCATATCAATCAATTGGCATTTAATGCTGGCAATTTCACAAAGGTATCTGCAAAATTTAATACTGTTGCAGTATACCATGGTACGAACCACGGTACTCTGCTAAATACGATGGTATACTGTGGTACTTTATTTTTCGCAGTACCCAGCCCTATTTGGGACTCCTAAAAGCTAGGGGAAAGTGTCCCTGGAGGTGAGTGATGAACACAGAATAGAATCCAAATAATTTTATTTATCTACAGCTTTGTATTTTAATCTATTCATGGTATAAAGGCTAAGACTTATAAATATTCGGGCAATTGTTAACTGAAGAAGCACAAAGCAAAATTTAGCAGACAACAGTCTAAAAAAATTGATATTATTTTTCAGAGAAAGTAAGGCTTGACATTTCATATGATTTGTCTGCTATGCAGACAATTCACATGAAATGCCAAGCCTTTTTTTTTTTTTTTTTTTTTTTTTTTTTTGAAAAAAAAAAAGGTACATGTACTCAAAATGTCATCTGCTGCAGTTGTAGTAAGTGCTAAAAGGTCACACTTTAAAACAATAAACTCCTAAATTTTTTTGAAGAACCCCTTAACACCACATAAGTGTGTCAGTGGGACCCTCATTTTAAAAACCCTGAGAGAAAACCCTGGTGGGTACCTCTTCTTATCTGGAGCTATGCTTTTTTTTTTTTTTCTTCATAAATGCCAAGGTAGAAGAAGTTTTATAGCAGTCACACATCTTAAACCATTTTAATCTGGACCCTTTAATGGGCAATTGGCAAACAATGCAGACCAAGGTCATATCAGACTCTGCAGAATGCGGCATCTGATCAGGGTCTCCACTGTTTGCAAATAATTTAGTCATATTTCTCTAGAAATCACATAGCCTGGCATACTTAAAATTGAAATTGGACACTTCCAGTATATAGTGTGGTGGAGTTTATTCAGTCTAAAATGGGTTAAAAGGACACATGGGTCCATTGCCCCAAAAGCTGCAAAGCTATGAGACACCTTAAAGGTAAAAGCTTTACCTTTTGCATTTAAAAAAAAAAAAGGTAACAACTTTTCTAACATGAACTTGTTCTTTTACTGTTTTAGGACAGTAAAATGCGTCTCCTAGATAGAGCGGTAGAATTCCATATTAAGAAACAAGGTGGAGAGGTGTGGCCAAGACTAACAGAGAAGCAACTCCGTCTCCCTTGGCTAAAAATAGATTTTGACAAGTTTGCATTTGAAGATGATGATGATGATGAAACAAATGAAGAAGAAATGATGGACAAACAAGCTCAAGATGAAGTCTTGAAACAGCTTGAAGCTGATTTACTGAAGGACAGAAGTAAGTAAATGAAAATACATATGTAAAATGTCATAGCTCCAAATAGGGCTTTTTTTGCAACCCAAAAATACTGACATTTTTTTTATTTCTCCATGAAAACATATCGAGGGTTGAGCGCAAGACTGGCGTAAGTCAGATGGTTGTTTTTCCCCAAACCTAATCTCCTCACCATGAAAGCGTTATGAAGATTACACCATTTCTTTCTGTAAACAATTATGAGCAATGGCACCTAAATTTGCATTGTTTACAAAGGGGTCCAAGTTGCCCCTAAACAAGGGTTTCAAAAATATGTTTGAGTTACCATAGTCTTGCGATCAACCCTCGATATATTGTGGGTACTCATTAGAAGCATGTTGGTGAGTAGCTTCTAATGAGTACCCACAACATAGGTTTTAACTTCATAATACATTAACCTATAGATAATGTGCTATTCTATTCTGTTTTCACACCTTCCACAGAAAAAACGACCTTTCAGTCGTTAATTAAAGTCTTAAACCAGAAGGTCCCTTAGGCAGTTACCTGTGTGACGTAACTCTTCCCGCTCAATTGACCACGTGTCAGTTTCTTTTCTGTGGACAAAGAAATTCAACAAGGATTATTTACCTGTGATAGAAATTTGGATTATTTCTTTCCTCACGGATAAATTTATGTATCCTTGTGTTTCTTTTGTTTATTTATCACTCCTTTCACTTTCTGTGTTATTATTTAAAATTTTCAATTTTCGATTTCATGTATTTTTGACTGGTCTTTTTCCACATGCGTTTTGGCGACTCTCGCTTTTCGGCACAACGCTCGTGCGCGATCGGTTCGATAGTCGTGTTTATATATGCAGAATATTTTTGTTCTTTTCGTTCCAGGTTATTCAGCAATTACGATATGTTTTTTTCCTGGACTTTTGTTTGCAGAGATCTTCAGTTGGCTAAAGATTCTCATGGTGGAGAAGCTGATTGTAAAGAACTTGTCAACCCTTGATGGGTTATAAGACAATTCTTTACTGATGGGAGCCCCACCCCATATGGCTATACTGCCGGGGTAAGACCCATCAAGGTGGCATCTTTGGGTACTTAGTATCCTATAAAGTCTAAGTCCACCAGTCACCAGTCACCAGTCATCCAGTCACCAGTCACCAGTCAACCAGGCTCCAGTCAATCAGCTTCACCAGTCACCAGTCAATCAGGTGCCATTCAACCAGGCACCAGTCACCAGTCATCCAGGTGCCAGTCAACCAGGCACCAGTCACCAGTCACCCAGTCACCAGTCACCCAGTCACCAGTCACCAGTCACCCAGTCACCAGTCACCAGTCAACTAGTCTTCAGTCAATAATTTAATTATTTTCTGGAAAGACTTAGTTTCTGACATATTTCACCGGACAAAATAGTCACGTATACTAACTTCCGGTCATTATGTCTAATTATTAAAAAAAAAAAAAAAAAAAAAAAAAAAAAAAAATTTTTCACTGGGCAAAGTATCAGTAATATTTCTGATACTTATACCCGGTCATATTATTATATTATTTCTGATTTTTCACCAGGCAGACTTTTACAGAAAGTGTCTGGTCAATTTTTGCCTAATAATTAATTATCTTCGGGAAAAAGTTTCGAATACTTGTGCCCGCTCAGTTTTCATATATAATCTCCCTTTTTCATCGGACTAGAGTTACGAATACTACTATCCGATCAATTTGTTAAATTACTTGTAACTTTACCGGGCAACAGTTACGAATATTAGTGTCCGGTCATTGTGTCGGGTAACTAGTGTCAAAATAATGATTACTAATTCCCGAACAATCTATTATCGTTCATAGAGCTCCATTCACGTTTAAGTCAATGGATATAGGTTATTAAGTGAAATACATAATAACTTTTTATACAAAAAATTCTGTACAGTCTTTCCCAAATCAGACTAGAATTTTTAATATTCCATTGACTTATTATAGGTGTGTAATTCCATTAATATTTTAAATTAACTTATGTTTTATCTCTTTTATCCGCTAGAAAGAGTTAAACTTCCGACTATAACAAAATTCTTACCGGGCAGCAGTTCGTAGACTAGTGCCAGGTCATTCAAATGATGTTTTATCTCTTTAATTCGCTAGACAGCGTTTAAATTCCGGCTCTAACGAAAATTTCATCGGGAGGCACTTCGTAGAGTAGTGCCAGGTCATTCTAACGAAATTCCACCGGGCATTAGTTTTGTAGACTTTGTGTCGGATTACTAGTGTGTTCCAGGCTCAACATATATTCATATATAACCATTATAGACATGTATAGTCTTGGATTATAGGTTATTGAATGACAGCGATAATACCTAGTAGCCATTTATATTGTTGAATTCTGTCCAGTTACTTTTGAACTTTGACTTAAATTCTATATATATATTTATTATTGAAAATGAATTAAGAATTATCGGTTACGATCAAATTCGCAATTCATTCACTAAGTGTAGAAGATACTTCCAGCTATAATTATATCTCGTTTGTTCGCTACAAAGAGATTAACTTCTTACATATTCACCTTATTCGGCTCTAGGGCAAAGGTGAACTATAAAACTATCGTTATTTATAAGAAGAAAAATATACACGAAATATAAAATTTTTTCTTCTTTCCTCCCCTGTTTTTCTTCTACATGCTCCGATATGTAATCAGCATGTAATCTAAGGAGTAAATTGACAAGAAAGTAGCAATCGATCTTTTCTACTTTCTATTAATTTTTCATTCTTAAGGTATCGGAAATTTACACCAACCAGATAAATAAATTAACAGTTTATTTATTTATTCGCTACCTCTCTAGATTACTACGATTTAAAATTCTAGTTGAGGTACATATTTTCCTTTTGCCTTTTCTACTTGGAAAATAGTTGATCCGATGAGCTATTATTCTATTTTATACTATCTTTTGATTGATTATATTAGAGTCTAGGTCAGTCGTGTTCTGTCTAAACTCTGCTATAAAATAATAAATAAGAAAAAAATCTTATATTTAGGCATAGATATAATTCGATACGTTCTTTACTTTGCCTGTTTTATTTTTTCTTCTGGATCATTTAAGACTACGATAGCAATATACCAGATATTTTTGCCTCAGTAAGAATCTATTACGCTGAAGATTCTTCATATTGGAATAATAATTTTATTATGATTATAATTCTAGACCCAATTAATCCTCGTATATTATAGGTCTACTTTATCTTATTGAGGAATAGTTTTGCTTCGACTAGCTCTATACCTCTAATATTTTATTTATAACTAGAGTCCATGTCAATCAAAATTTTCTTGCACTTTGGTATTGACAATGGATACATATTTAGTAAAGGCATTAATTATTCAGTACGTGACAGATTATTATTGCCTAAATTAGATTTTATATACAATACTTTCCTTTTGATATTTTGTTTTATTGACTTTGTAACTATTCAGAAACTGCCAAAGTCAATCATTTCCTTCCTCTAAACTTACCGAAGCTCTAGATTATGTTGATATATATTTTTGATATATGCTCAGAGGTTAATTAAAGAGAGTTTACCTCATAATAGCAGATATTATTATAATTATATTAATCAATCTATAGTCTAGGCTTAGACAAAAGGGAAAACATCCTTAATTATTAGTATACGAGCCGGTAAAGAATTAAGACACTCTTAATTTTCTTCTTACCCCTCCTTTATGTTTACATTCGTTAAAGGGATCATAGTAATTCTCGCTAAGAGTTCAAGTTCAGTTTGCGAAGAATGCAAAGATTAATATCTTGATTTCCAGTCCGCATCAAAAATGGTCTATATATATAGATAAATATCTTTCCGAAACTGGATATTTATTTATTTTTCCACACAATAAGTCATTTCAAGATGTCGATGATTTTGAAATGCACTGCTTCAATTTATAATATAAAATATGTTTATATTAACTTCACAACTTAGTAAGTGCTGCACCTACGTTCCTGGTCAGATCTTACTTTTGTGATACGTTTTTGAACATACTGAAAGTTTTCTCCGATTATACATTCGGTAAATAAACTTTCGAGTAGTATTTATGCCTTTAAACATTCAGATTATTTGATAATTGTTGGAGATAATATATTATTCCGATATTTATATATCTATCTTCATTATTTATCTTTCTCATCTTACTTTTAAATTAGATTGACCTTCTCGCTACGTTCAAGGTTTAAATCTAGCTAACATTGTGGAACAGTCACTTTTTTATTTCCTAAACAATATTTTAACATTTTTCTCAGTATTCAGAGCATAACGACTTCATGAATACTTGAAAATAATTCAGTTCTACGCTTGTTATACTAAGCCTAAAATAAGCCCTAGTTTTTTAGAATGGATATTATCCTTCGATTCAGTTCATGGAGATACATCCTTTTAGATCCCATTATCTCTATTTCAATCATTCAAAATTCTAATGACTAAGTACTCCTTTTCTACGTACGAATACAGAATATCGAGTCACTGTTGCTGCATATTGGTTAAAGATTAAACAAATTTTATCTTAAACCTATATGACGTTAAATTAATTATTATCTCTTTCATATACATGTTTTTACCCTTCCGTCAGGGATCGCGGTAATAATATTATTACTCTCTATGGTTTACACATAGATCTCGAGAGTATATATATGTATTTTCTTCCTGAACTCATTTGCGAGTACGTAATTTGATATTTCAGGAATTACCAATTATGCAGACATAGATTTTATTCTATTAATATTCAATTCTAAAAAAAAATTTGATTGAATGTTTATCTATAAAATTTCCGGGCAGTAATTTTATAGAGAGTTATATGTTTAATAATTCCTTGCTTAAATAATAGTTACGCTTAACCTATGATTTATAGCGGGAATTTTGTTCAGTAGTATAATTTTTATTTAGTATTAATATTTTTCTTACTATTCTTAAATATGCGTATAGAATAGTAATACTATCTCTTAACTTTTAAATTAAGTGTTTTTTGAGATTAATAATCAGTATTATTGTATAATCTTTCTTCAGAGATTATCACACTATTACTTTTTCTCTGAGTCCTTCTCTTTTTATGAACATTTTGATTCGTATCAAAGTGGATTTTTAACATTTCTTGATTTCCATGATTATTTACTCAGGAGTACTTTTCATGGCAATCTTCTGGTATAGAAAGATTCTATCCAGCTTATTTATTATTGTTTAATCTTATCAATACGGTAAGATTTAGCCAAACTATGACCGTCATACAGTTTGCTGCGATCAACCTTATTCTTATCTCTCTTATTCTCTGTCAAACTCTTTAGTTATGATGTTGACAGTTTATTCTTTATTTTTTGTCAGGACATCAAACGCTTTTTTATGTCTATGACAAAACTAATTATCAATGGTTTAGGTTGTTTTTTCTTCCCAGCAGTTATATGCAAACTCTGTATTATTTTATTGCTTGACTAAAAATTCGTTATACAATTAGTCTAGCAATAGTTTTAACCATTATGTTTGTCTATACTTTTTTTTTTTCTTCTGATGGATAACTTAGTTATAGTTAAGTTAACTCCATCTACTTTTATTATCTCCCCTTCTTTAATTTGATCAAGGGAAATAATTACACATTATGGTTATTTTAAGTCTGTGTCTGTTCATCGGAAACTGTCCTGTCGCTCCAATTAACAGAATTTAATTAGTTTATAATTCTAATAGCTTAGACTATTACAATTACATAGCTTCACATATCTAGAATTTTATCCAAAATATCTACATATGTCAGTTATCTATAGGAAACTCCACCGAGTAGACTTTTTCTCATTTATTCAAGATCCTACATAGACTACTTACAGTGTATGGTCTTGGCTTTTTGTTTTACAAATTTTGTTTTCAAAATTTTCTATATTCCTAGCTTACTTTGCGATGGAATATTTATGTTATGTCTCAATGACTCCCTTTTCTTTTTGAAGCCAATTGTTGTTTCCCAAAAAGAAAAAAAGAGGGGGGGTGGGGGGCCAATGTTAGGTCTCTGAGACTTAAGAACTGGCTTCCTCTAGAGTCTACTAATATATATAAGGTTGTTAGATCATAACACCTTAAAGCTATTTTGTGAATCTAGACCATTCTTTCTATTAAATATAGAATTAGAATGTATCTGATTCCTTTGAGTTTCCTGAGTCTTAACCAGAAGTGGTGAGATATTATTGGTGTTAGAATTAGGAGAGCACCTCCCTCCTATTCTGCAAATTCTAGCACATTATCTATAGGTTAATGTATTATGAAGTTAAAATGAAGTTTTTTAAAAGTAAAACATATTTTAACGAGTAATACTTAACCTATAGATAATCAATTATCTCCCTCCGCCCACCCTCGCTTATCTCTCCTAATTGTGTCTATTGTTTTACACATAAAAGAAACTGACACGTGGTCAATTGAGCGGGAAGAGTTACGTCACACAGGTAACTGCCTAAGGGACCTTCTGGTTTAAGACTTTAATTAACGACTGAAAGGTCGTTTTTTCTGTGGAAGGTGTGAAAACAGAATAGAATAGCACATTATCTATAGGTTAAGTATTACTCGTTAAAATATGTTTTACTTTTAAAAAACTTCATTTTCATGAAGAAATAAGAAAGCTATTAAGAAATAAGAAAGATATTAAGTGGATATCCACTCTTATCTTGAGCTATGAAATGTTACTATAAGGATCCGGTCGGTGGATATTTTTGGCTCAAAACATATGGATATTCAGAAGCAATCCTAATGCATTATGTGACTTTCTCTCTATTACATTTCATTTCCGTTATGTTGATTAGTGTACTCTCATGTTCCTATAGATATAATTTATAAGAACCATAAGACTGATTTTAGCAATAAAAAAGGTTGTAAGAAGTAATTATCAAATTATAAAGCTGGTGTCAGAACAGCTACTTGGTGGATTTTCTATGTATAAAAAAAATGCTGTTTTCAAAACAGCTTTTTAATTTGATTATAACAGTCGACTCTCGTTATCTCGACTTCGCTTATGTCGAATAACTGCTTATCTCGAAGTGAAAATCAGGTCCCTGTTTAAACATGAAAATCTAATGACAGGTAGCAAAATATTATGGAAAAGAGGAGAAATTGATTGGTAACAAAATATTATGGAAAAGAGGAGAAACTGCTCCTTCTCTTTTCCACAATATTCTCAATACATCTCTAACTTCAGGAGTCAAATAAAATATTCATTTGTGAAATATGGTTGTTGGATTTATTTTTTTCCTCAATTCTGCATATCTGATATGTCAAGGTATTGATATCTCGAAGTATTTCAGAGAGTCCTTAGGAGTTCGAGATAATGAGAGTCAACTGTAAATCTTAATAACCAAAATCTTCCTAATTGCCCATATTATATAGTGAAAATGCCATGTCTTACATAGTTTTAGATAGGGAGATATCAGTACGAATATTGTTTTTATTTCTTAATAAAAACATACCATATTTGCCATAATTACCACACTTTGTCCTTAATTTTTTCAAAATTACTGGAAGGCTTCGGTGGCTCAGTTGGATGCGTATTCGACTGGTAATCAGGAGGTTGTGGGATCAACACCCACTGGGTCGGCAACATTCTTACCTGGACATTTAATCTTGAAATATTTTCTCTCCCTTCTGCTGATTCAAGAAGGGCAGTTGTCAGTTTCTGGCGAAAGAATGTGCACAATACTGTTAACCATTTAGAGGACTAAGCCTGCCCAGTAAAAGTGTGGTTAGGTAAACTAACCGTGCTCGACATGACCCTATTGGGTTGACTGGACCATAAAACCTCAACACAAACAAACAAACAAATTACTTGAAAAAAGGTGTTAAAATTTCTTACTTATAAGGGCACACTTAAAAGGAATATGAGCAGAGGACTTTCTGAGGAGCGAATTTAATGATGCTTATGTATACTGATTTCTGTATAAGAATATGGGCTCTCATTTGAATTACCCCAACAAGTTTATAAAAGCATATGTCGAGGGTACATATTTAAATTGCCTCGACTTGTTCATATGAGTACCCACAACATATGTTAAATTATAAGGAAGTAGATAATATTACGTGGCCTGCAATCTGAAGCCTACGAAATTGCTTGACTGTGCCAGAGGAATTGTTAAGAAGGAGTATTTGGTGATAATTAAGGGATAATTTTCTCCAGTTCTCGATAAAAACATACGTTATTGGTACTCATTAGAAGCACCTCAGTGGAGTAATAAGAAAAATTATCCCAGAATTATCCCCAAATACTTCTCCTTAACAATTCCTCTGCTGTGCGCTAATAGGGATATACATGTATGCGGTAATAAGATCGAATACGGTATGTTGTAAGAACTCATTAGAAGCATCTCAGTGAGGCACTTCTAATGAGTACCTACAACGTATGTCTTATGAATAAGAGAAATATCAATATTTTTGTTTACTGATATATTCCTTTTTTTTTTTTTTTTTTTTTTTTTTTCATTTTCTTTTTCAGATAAAGATCCAGATTTTAGCATTTCCTACCTTTTCATGTATAATATGTTCCAGTTTATTGGGTACCTATACATAGCAGGAGCACTCGCCTATAACTATATCAGATATGGTTCAGGTATGTACATGTGGTCATTTCACTGAGGACATAGCAACAGATAAGGCACTTTTTTCATCCGAAAAATGCTGATATCTTTCTTATTTCTCAATAAAAACATATGCTGTGGGTACTTATTAGAAGCGCCTCGGCGAGGCGCTTCTAATGAGTACCCACAACATATGTATTCATCGAGAAATAAGAAAAATATTATGTGGATACCCCCTCTTATCTGTAGCTATGCTGAGGAGCCAGTCTCGGTTGCTCTGTCGGATGCACACATGACTGGTGATCAGGAGGTCACTGATTCCATCCCTGACAAGTCTGGTAACATTCTTTTGTGGAGATTAATCATGAGATATTGTCTGAGGTCATTCTCTCCCTTCTGCTAATGCAAGGAGGGTAGTTGTCAGTTGCTGGCTAAAGAATGTGCGCAAGTACTGGTTAACCGCTTAGATTCTAGGATTAAGCTTGCCGGGAAAAGTGTGTAGGTAAACTTGCCACCATGACATGGCCTTAATAATGTTTATTACTTGATTTAGGTTTTTGATACATATTCACATACTTAACAGCCAACAGTGCAGATCCAGATCAGTTGACTTCTTCAGAAGCCAACTGATCAGGATCTACACTGCAAAGATAGGGTATATCCGGGTTCAGCAGGACCAGGGTTTAGTCTGTATGTATAGTTCAGTTTCTCAAATACTAAAATTAAGGCTAATGAAACTTCATTCACATATTAGCTATGATGCAACCTGCCCACTTCTATCAGCCATTACTGACTTTGATCTACTTTTCATTTTCGGCTGAATAATGTTTTGTCTGTGAGTTTAGCTCCATAGCAGTCACAGCCTAGCCATTGGACAAGTTTCAAATTTCTTATGTTGTAAACTCCATCATTTGCAGTTGTTAGAAGTTCAGCATAAATTTTAACCCTTGTCCTGCTGAACCTGGATAGACCCTGCTTTTGCAGACAGTGTAGATCCAGATCTGTTGGCTTCTTCAGAATATATATTCTTCTGAATATATATTCAGTATATGAATTTATGTCAGCAATCTGGATCAAGTTACCTGATTGGCTTAAAATTAGAAATGGGTGTGTCATCTTAATTTATTCAGCGTGACAAGGGTTAATATGCAGTTATGCAGTTTAACTTTAAGGAGTATGCTGATGGTATTGTTTCCAAGTATATGTAACTTAAAATATTTGAAATACTTTTCTTAACTAACTCAAATTCAATTTCTGAGAAAAAAATGAGAAAACTGTTTTAGTGTTTGTTGCTCTTTTCATCAATAGAGTGCTGGCAATGAAATAGCTGTTAACTTAACATTCTTTATTTTAGGCGTAAAGTTTCGAGCTTTTGAAGTAGTGGGAACACAGCTGATGGTCTGTCAGACTCTTGCCTGTTTAGAAGTTATACACCCATTAATTGGTCTCGTTAAAACAGGAGTTATGCCCCCTTTAATGCAGGTATACTTTATTGTGTTCATAGCTCCACATAAGAGGAATATCTATACATGTATTTTCCCTCTTTATACCCCCGTCATACTTGTATGCTGAGGGGTATATAGTATTTGCTTTTACTTTCATTTATATGTACATACATATGTACAGTGGAACTTTGATAATTCAAAGTCCAAGGGACCAAACAGTTTTGTTTGAATTATTGAGACTTTGAATAATTGAGGGTTAAATATATACATATATTTAAGTCAGGACTTCAGAATGATTTTGAATTATTGAGAATTTTGAATTATTTGAGTTTGAATTATCGCGGTTCTACTGTATGTTCATTTGTCTTTCCCAGGTGTTAGTAAACATCTGCATCAAAGTTTTTCAGGTACTATATTATCAACGCCTGTTGACGGATTTAGTTTATGTTTTGCCAATTGCTATTATATAGTTTGCAAATTTTATTAATAGGTTATATAGCTATAAGAGTTACCTAATTTTAAAAGGTCAAGGCCATGGGGAAAAAACTGATACTGGTAGTGATGGTGATGGCTGGGGTTATACATTACCCACTGGTCACTTTGTCAAATTCTCCAGGAAAGCATCAGTTGTAGATAATGGAAAGATTGTGACACATCTGAGTACCCGCAACATTTGTCTTGGAGAAACTAAAGTACATGTATCAATACTTTTTTCGTCAAAAAAATCTAATCTAGAGCTAGTGGTGTAGCAGTTCATATAAGCTTATGAATGGTGACAAGAAAACTGTTCTGATCTCAGTGCTCTAGGTAAAAATCTGTTTGTGATCTCAGAGCTCTAGGTAAGCCAGATTTTTTGGTATGAAAATATGTTCCGTTGTGATTGCTTTACTGGTAGCTGGAAAAATTATGGTGTCAGTTTTCCATTAGTTAAATGCCACCATCATCAGATATCATGTAGGGAAATGGATATTCATTATGGGGAGGCAACTCAGCAAAATTGTTTTTGTCTCTTTGGAAACGGTCTTTTGTGTTTTCCCTGATGAAAACTGTGATAGGTACATTTGACCTGCAGTGTCAGAAATTGTACCTTCTGACAGGTGTCTCAGATCAGCATGCAGGTCCTTACAGTCTGGTCAGAGTCTTTGCAATGTGCTCTGTAGGTAACCAAGGACAAGTATTTTCAGCCACACTGAGTAGACTCTGATCTGACTTCACATATTAGAGGAGTAACCAGATAAATATAAATATTTTTCTTTTTTTTCCATGGAAATATTGTTGTGGGTACTCATTAGAAATGCCTTGGTGAGATGCTTCTGATGATCACAACATATGTATAGTTTTCTTATTTCTCAATGAAAACATATTTTGTGGGTACTCATTAGAAGCGCCTCAGTGAGGCGCTTCTGATGAGTACCCACAACATATGTTTTCATGGAAAAATATGGAGAAATAAGAAAACTATAAATACATTTTGATTGAATAAGAATACCTCATCTGGAGCTATGCCTTGATCAGACTGCAGAGATAGGAAGAATGAGTTGTTTGTATGTTGTGGCCTGTTATACTTATTTCTCACATGTTGATTGTAACTTGACAGGTTTTAGGAAGAAATTTTTCACTCTTTGTGTTGATACTACAAGAACCAAGACTCCAAGATGCTCCAGTAATTTACTATTTATTCATGGCTTGGAGTGGAATAGAAATAATAAGGTAATTATTCTTACTTTCAATTTTTGTAGAGTTTTCTGTTTTAACATTTCTCGTCCTCCTATAAGTACATGGGAGAACCCAAATTCCTTTATAAAGGAATGCTATAGAGGACTTATAATGAAAGGAGTATTCGATGATAATTCTGGGATAGATTTTTAGCTCACCTGAGCCAACGGCTCAAGTTGAGCTTATAGTATAGCATGGCTCTGGTGTCCATCGTCAGCCGTTGTCCACACTTTTGAACAAATAAATCTCCAAGACCAGTTGGCTGATTTTCGTCAAAATTTATCAGTAGCATCATTTGGGTGGGGGAAGGCTGCATTAGATTTTGGGATAGATCAGATCAAAGCTCTGGTTTCCATTGCAACAGAAAGCCCCCATTGTTTTATCATAGGGAAAATGATGTCTCCACTTTTTCTAAATTGTTTTTTTATTCATTCATTTTTATACTTGCAGGTAATGAGGACATGCATAAAATCTCATACAAGTTTGAATTTCAGAGAGATCGGACCACTGACTACTGAGTTAGCTGTCCTTGAGTTTCAAAAAAATTTCCCAAAGACTTATAATGGGAAAATGGTGTCTCCATGCTAGCTTGTTCATTTTTTTTTATTGAATCATCATCAAAGTTGCTGGTAATCAGGAGAGGCATAAAAGCTCAGGCAAGTTCGATTTTGAGCCTCTGGTTTCCATGGCCCAACTTACTTTCCTCAGGTGTCTTAGAAGACATATATTTCAAATCAGTTAGGGACATAACAAAGGATGTGTTTGTGTTAACTATGTATGCATAGGATGTAACCTATGGCAAAAATATCAGTGATGGTTGCTTGGAGTTTCAAATTGTATTCATACCTTCACTAACTGTTCCTCAGGTGAGCCATTGTGGCCCTCTTGGGCTACTTGTTCTTATCTTTTCAGAAAAAAAGAACAAACAATGCGTTGTGGAGAACTAGAGAAAACAAGAAATTGCCACAAAGTGGCCAAAGTCCCAACTGCATGTAATTTTAACAAGGGTGGATAACTCAAGTAGCAACAGGGCAAGAGTTGTTTTCCTTGATAGTGACACATTGTTTATTTCTCTATGAAAACACATGCTGTGGGTACCATGAGAAGTGCTTGTGAAATGCTTCAAATGAGTACACACAACATGTATTCACATGCAAAATAAAACAATTGTCAGATCATTTTGGTTAAAAAAAAAGCCTTATCTGGAACTGTTTTCTTAGGATATACAGTCCTGTCTGGCCTTCACTGTTTGTGTTTCAGTGAGATCAGGCAAGTGAGAGATGTTTATCTGATTTCCACAGTGTTCAAACTACAGTAAAACCTCAATGACCAATGACTTGAACACAAGTAACTCATTTACTGTGGATAATTGGAACTCATTTTTGAGTCCCTAGGAAATCCTTCTGATAGCTCAAGAAAAACATTCTTTCGTGGAGATTGATCATGAAATATTTTCTACGGTCATTCTCTCCCTTCCGGTCATTCTCTCCCTTCCGCTGATTCAAGAAGGGCAGTTGTCAGTTTCTGGCAAAAGAATGTGCACAATACTGGTTAACCGCTTAGAGGACTAAGTCTGCCCAGTAAATGTGTGGTTAGGTAAACTGACCGCGCTCGACATGACCCCATTGGGTTGATTGGGCCGTAAAACCTCAACACAAACAAAGCTCAAGACAAACAAACATTTAGCATACCATTATTATGTAGAAGATCAAAAAGACTTCCCTAAATTATCACCATTTGCTTCCTGACTTGGTGTCATGATTAACCCTCAGTTGCTCGAACTAACCATCTCTTGAATAAATTTCCATGGTCCCAGAGATGTGCGAGCCATTGAGGTTTAACTGTATGATCCTGTTTTTCGGGTAAAATACCAGATTTGAATAGCAGTTGTTTCTAATTGTATTTTTCAGCAGTTGTTTCTACTTGTATTTTTCAGATATCCTTTTTATATGTTAGCTAGTATTGGAGTGGATGTAAAGATAGTCACCTGGCTGCGATACACAGCATGGATACCTCTATATCCACTTGGTATGCTTTTTGAAGGTAAGAAATAAACTGATAAACAGTTGTTTGCTTAGTATGAAAATCTGTCATTGAGAATCTGGTTAATTTGTCAAAGTTTTGATATATCTTAACAAGTGGTGGGAGATCCTTAATTTTGTTACTGCCTACAAACTGCTTGATTTAAAAAAGATAGGTCTGCTTATGCATCGTATGGAAACACTTTCACATATAGAAGATATATGCCAAGCCAATATTGAGTTGACAAAGTACCTAACCCATTGAAGACTGGAGAGCCCCGAAACAGGTAACTGGCAAACAGTGCAGACCCAGATCAGACACTGCAGAATGTGGCATCTGATCAGGGTCTCCACTGTTTGCAAATAGTTCAACCATTTTTCTTGAGGAATATCTACATCATATAGCCTGACATACCTTAAACTGAAAATGGACTCTTCCAATATATAGTGTGGGCGAGTTTATTCAGTCTTTAGTGGAAAAACCAGTAGACATGTGTAAAAGGATCTAGTATATTAGTATATAAGGAAAGAATTTGCTCCTAAGGGGAGTGACTTCTTCCCTTTTAGAGTAAATCCATTTTCAGAAGGGAGCCAAAACAATTTGAAAGAGTTACTTCCCTTGAAAGTATGTCCATTCCCCTTAAATCAGGATGAAGTGGTGAATGGGGCCCGCCACTCTTCCCACCATACCCCTGTGGTCATCCTGAGTAAATACTAGTATTCAGAAAACTTTGTGAGACAAGGTGAAAAAAAAAACGTAACAATTCTGTTCAAGTTCAGGTTTAAAGGCCCTGTCATTAATAATCAAATCATGTAGAGTCTTCTCCCAGTGAAGGAGAGAAAGTAGAGAAGAACCAGATAGATGAGAGACAGGCCCCAACCTTTGTGCTTAGAGTTGTGCAAAATTGTCACTCTCGGTGATGACAGGCCATCCCAACCCTCAACAGTGTTCAGCAGAAGGGCACACCATCCTACCATCCCTAAACCACAGTTAAGATATTAACTCTAAATATACTGGCACCTTAAATTCTTTCCCACACTTTACCCTTAACTCATCACTGCCATAGGCAATAATATAAGGCTTTTGCAAACAGGGTAGATCTAGATGAGACAGCTCATAATGAGTTGTCTCATCTGGATCTATGCTGTTTGACATTCAGTCTTTCAACTTTTCATATAAACTTCTTTCCAAGCGATAGTTTGTTAAAAAAAACAAAAACAGACAACTGATGTCATCTGAAATTTTGCACTGAAAGAGTTAAGTTTAACAAGACCATTTTATTATTTATTATCTGTTGGTGTGCGTTTACTGCTGGGTTAGTGGCAAACAGTGTAGACCTGCAGCAATAAAATCATTATACAGTCAAACCTCAATAACTCAAACACCCATGGCTTGTTTACCATGGCTAATTCAAATGCTTTTTTGAGTCCCTATGAAACAAATAAGGACATTTTCTTATTTTATCATGAAATCGTATGTTGTGCATACTCATTAGAATTTCCTCATTGAGATGATTCTAATGAGTGAACACAACATAACATTATTGTCTACAAGATTGAAAAACATTCCCTAAATTATAGCCATTTGCTTCCTGATGCTAGAATATACCCTAAATTGTCGCCATTTGCTTCCTGACCTAGCAGCTTGATTAACCCTCAGTGGCTCAAAAATCCATATCTCAAACTAATTTCCATGGTCCCAAAGGTGTTTGAGTTATTGAGGTTCAACCTTACCTCCAGATCAGCCTGCACACCTCGGAGTATTGTTAGGTTTTGCTAGGTATAATTGGCTGACATACTGCATTGATGTTGAACACTACAAGTGAACAGTGTTTATCCTAATCAGACTGCACAGATGTGTGTCCTGATCCAGGTCTGTGCTCATAGAATCGCATTAAAGTTATTCATTCCTGGCCTGAGATGATAAAAAAAATATAATCAATAGTCGTGTTCATGTAGAAGTGTGCACATGCTATTCAACAGAATTTACAAATTGTCTGGTCGAATTAACAGTGAATGGCAGTGCTGTTTTGTACACACCCACCATTGCTTATTTTGCCCAAACTATACTAGACTTTGGTTTGATAGTATGATGTATACCTTTGTACATTAATTTTTATGGTCCACTGATGTTGTCATTTTATACATGAATCATAGTGTTTGCTCTGTTATAATAATTAATCAAACTTGTTATTGTTTCCTTTCAGGAACTGTAGTGATAATGGCTATTCCTTTATTCGAAGAAGTTCAAAGATTTACTTTACAGCTACCCAATAGTGCCAACTTTGCTTTTTATTTCCCGTGGTTTCTTCATTTTTATTTACTAATTCTTGCAATAGGTAAGTTCAGCTTTGGCTATGGTAAATGTCCTAAAATTTCATACACCAAAGTTTCTGACAAAATGGTATAAGTATGCAAACAGTGCAGACCCAGATAAGATGGCTCCTGAAGGAGCCATCTGATCTGGGTCTACACTGTTTGCCATTCCAACAAGTATTTAAGAAACAGAAGCATTAAAAGAAAAAATTTGGCCAAAAAAGTATGGAATAAAGTGTTCAAAATTTTACGACATCTATGGTAGTATTGTTATAAAAGATGTAATAATCTGTTCATTGGTTACAAAGTGATTTTTTTGCAGTAATTTCCCTATATCCGCAGGTACATGTAATAGAGTTGTCACTTTTAAGCTCAGAAGCAGACTTGAAAAAAATTCAAGAAGTATTTTTCTTGGCATTGGCATTGGTTGGCTCAGTGTCAGCATAAATTGAAAACTTAGCTACATAGCTCCAGATAAAAGGGCATATACATGGACTGTTTTTCTTATTTCTCCACAAAAACATGTACTCATTAGAAGCACCTTAATAAGGCACTTCTAATAAGTATCCACAATGTATGATTTTGTGGAGAAATAAGAAAAATATCGGTGCTTTTCAACTGAAAAAAAAAGTGCCTTTTTGATTACAGATTACAATAGTCAGTTAAATTAGTACTGTTTGTGCCTCAAAAGGGAATACTAGGGTTTCTTGAAAGGTGTATTTAATGACACATGAGATTTATTGTGATTTCTTACAAAACTTGTAGCTACATATCTACTTACCATATTTCTAAAATTGAAACAAGCCCAACTGACTACCTGTTAGTGTGTCTAAAATTACTGTATAAGAAGCAAACTTTATAGACCCTGATCTCTCTCTCCCCACTCTCTTCATAATTAGTAATGTACATTCTGCACTTATACACTCAATATTCTTATGGACCATTTCTGTTAATTTTTCAGCTGGATGGAATCTGTTAAACCATATGTATGCACAGCGAAAGAAGAAATTTGGAAATAAAACAGCAAATCAAGACAAAGTGAAATCATCATGATAGTTGCCATATTGACTTCATCATACCTACTGTGTATCAAACACCCTTATCTCATAAAAATCATGAAAAAAAAAAAAAAAAAGAACCCATTTATGCCAAGCGGACTCTTCTACCTCAAATCTTTGGACATGCCTATTTCAAATAGAATGAATGCTTTGTTTTTATTTTTACCATGTTTTATAAAGAAATTCCTACAAACAGCATTGACCTTGATCAGACGCCACATTTTGTGGTGTCTGATATGGGTCTATACTGTTTGCCGATGTCCCATTATGGGGACGCTAGGCATAAATGGGTTAAAGCTTCAGATTGACTTACTTTTAGGTGATTTCTGCTAAAAAAATCACCTTTTGTGGCTTCCTATTTGCTTTACTGTATTCTTTGCACCACTGACCAGGCTTGAGATGCCCTTTAGGTTGACTGGGCTGTAAAACCTCAGCACAAACAAACCTCAGAACTCTAGATAAGAGGGAGTAAAGGGTATTTCAGCATTGAATTTTTGAAAATCAGCATTGAAATTGAAGTTGAGGGGGTAAAAATACTCAATGAAATTTTGGATTTCAGCATTGAAGTCAAATTAAGGGGATAAAATTTTTTCAGTAAACTTTACATCTTTTAATATTAAGGAATTTCCCTCACATTGATACTTTTGTGAGCTGTAGCAGTACACTAGATCAGAAAGGGTGAAAAATACATTTCTTGGTGTTTATATCCCTTTTTTTAGCTCACCTGAGCATGAAGTGCTCATTGTGAGCTATTGTGGTCAGTCAATGTCTGTCGTGCGTCGTCCGTCGTGCGGAGTCAACAATTTAAAAGCCTACTGCTCCTACACCCCTGGGCCAATTGACTTGATACTTGGTAGGAATCATCGGGGTGACCTGTAGATCAAAAATAGCTAATATCGTTCTGATCGGAAATCCAAGGTGGCCGCCATGGCCGCCATCTTGAAAATCTATTTTTCGCTTCTTCTCCTGAACCAAAAGGCCAATTGACCCAAACTTGCTAGGAAGCATCGGGGTGACTTGTAGATCAAAAAATAGCTAAAATCATGCCGATCGGAAATCCAAGATGGCCCCCATGGCAGCATTCTTGAAAATCTATTTTTCGCTTCTTCTCCTGACCTGAAAAGCCAATTGACTCCAAACTTGCTAGGAAGTATCAGGGTGACTTGTAGATCAAAAATAGCTAAAATCGTGCCGATCGGAAATCCAAGATGGCCGCCATCTTGAAAATCTATTTTTCGCTGCTTCTCCTGAACCGAAAGGCCAATTGACTCCAAACTTGCTAGGAAGCATCGGGGTGACTTGTAGATCAAAAATGGCTAAAATCGTGCCAATCGGAAATCCAAGATGGCCACCATGGCAACCATCTTGAAAATCTATTTTTCGCTTCTTCTCCTAAATCCAAAACCCAATTGAATCCAAACATGGTTGGAAGTATTGGGGTGACTTATAGATCAAAAATAGCTAAAATTGTTCTGATAGGAAATCCAAGATGGACGCCATGGCAGCCATCTTGAAAATCTATTTTTTGCCTCCTCTCCTGAACCTAAAGGCCAATCGACTCCAAACTTGCTAGGAAGCATTGGGGTGACTTGTAGATCAAAAATGGCTAAAATCGTGCCAATCGTAAATCCAAGATGGCCACCATGGGGCCATCTTGAAAATCTATTTTTCTCTTCTTCTCCTAAACCCAAATGCCAATTGACTCGAAACTTGGTAAGAAGCATTGGGGTGACTTATAGATCAAAAGTAGCTAAAATCGTTCCAGTCGGAAATCCAAGATGGCCGCCATCTTGAAAATCTATTTTTTGCTTCTTCTCCTGAATCATAATGCCAATTGACTCAAAACTTGGTAGGAAGCATCAGGGTAACTTGTAGATCAAAAATAGCTAAAATTATGCTGATCGGAAATCCAAGATGGCCGCCATGGTGGCCATCTTGAAAATCTTTTTTTCACTTCTTCTCCTAAACCCAAAAGCCAATAGACTTGAAACTAGGTAGGAAGCATCGAGGTGACTTATAGATTAAAAATGGCTAATATCATTCCGATTGGAAATCCAACATGGCAGCCATGGCGGCCATCTTGAAAATCTATTTTTCACTTTCTTCTCCTGAACCGAAAAGCTTATTGACTTTAAACTAAGTAGGAAGCATCAGGGTGACCTGTAGATCAAAAATAGCTAAAATCATCCCTATCAGAAATCCAAGATGGCTGCCATGACAGCCATCTTGAAAATCTATTTTTCGCTTCTTCTCCTGAACTGAACGGCCGTTTGACTTGAAACTTGGTAGGAAGCATTCCGATGATTTGTAGATCTAAAATAGCTTAAATTGTTTGGATCGGAAATCCAAGCTGGCCATAATGGCGGCCATCTTGAAACTCTTTTTCTTGCTTATTTTCCTGAACCATAGGGCCAGTTGATTTGAAAATTCATAGGAAGCATCAGGATGACTTGTTGATATAAAAATAGCTAAAATCCTTCCGATCGGAAATACAAGATGGCGGCAATCTTGAAAATCTATTTTATCCTTCTTCTTCTGAACTGAAAGGCCATTTGACTAAAAACTTGGTAGGAAGCATCGGGTTGACTTGTAGATCAAAAATAGCTCAAATCGTTGCGATAGGAAATCCCAAATTGCGGCTATAGCGGCCATCTTGAAAATCTGTTTTGAACTTTTTCTCCTGAACCGAAAGGGCAATTGACTCAAAGTTCATGGGAAGTATCGAGGTGACTTGTAGATCAACAGTAGCTAAAATCATTCTGATTGGAAATCCAAGATGGCTACCATCTTGTTTATGTTTATTATATTTTCCTGTCACTGTGCTGTTTACATGTATAAAATCATGATTCTTCAGAAACCACTTAGGCAATTGCCACCAAATTTCACATTGATCCTACTGTTGAAATGTGATTGAGAGTTTGTTCAAAGGATCACGCTCCATTGACTGTCATGCCATATATAATATTCTTCTTCAAAATTAGGATGATCTTTTCATTAGTTGCAATGACAGGATTTGAAAAATGTTGCATAACATCTGCATATCTGCAGTGGCTATGTCACTCAGGTGAGCAACCCGTGGCCCTCTTGGTTTTTTTATTTTTCAGATAAAATAAAGTTTGGCATTTGATATGAAGTTCACATAAAATGCCAAGCTTTATTTTCTCTGAAAAAGTTAGAATTTGTATACTACACTTATGCTTGGTGCTTTAAAAGTTAAGAAATAAGCATTGCAAATGGGCATTTAAGCATTAAGCTTTAAAGCAGGTGGTAAAAAAACTCATTGTACCAAAACTTTATCTAGAGCACTGAACCTACATGCAGCAAGTTTTCTTCCCCCTGCAAGAGTAAATTCTTTAATTTTACAGTAGACCCCTTTTTAGAAGGGAGGCTAAACAAATTTAAAAGGATTGCCGCCACTTAAAGTCTATCCATTACACTTTCAGGGGAGGGAACTCCTGACTAATTCGCTTTATTTTCTTAAAAGGGGTTTATTCTTATATAAGGAAAGAATTTGCTCCCAAGTTCTTTCCTTTTAGTGTTGACCCATTTTAAGAAGGGGCTTAGTGTACAAACGGGAAGTCACAAAAGTTGTATCCCCTGTAAAGATGACAAATTTCCAAGTGTACTCAGTCTACTTAACTTAACTGCCCACATATTCAGACATCTGAACAAGTTGATTTAAATGCTTAAAATGTGCTGTCTGGGATCCAGGCATTCTCTGCTTTTTGAGAGGTTTTCTCTATCTGACAGTTATTTTAGCTGGCGTTCTTTTACGTTTACGCATGATGTTTCATTACTCAGTTGTTTTTGCACCATTTTGAGCTGGAGATTTCACTGCTTAGAGGGTTTTATACCTTTTTTGGCTGTGATGGTTACAGTTGAGCTATGCCATATGAATCACAATGCAAGAAATGGGCCCTCATGCGGTTTGCAGACAATGCAGGCACAGATCAGCCTGCTAATTTGTGCAGGCTGATCTGAGCCTTCATTGTCCGCTTACAGAATCAATGGATACTGTAGTATATGTTGAGGTACAGAAAATGTCCAGATCAGACTGCATGGATGCGCATGCTCATCTGGATCTTTGCTGTTCCCATATGGCATAAGGGCCTTTTTCCCATGTTATGCATTATATGAAAAGGCAACAGTTGGGCTTCATCAGATACCAAAGACCCATATTATCATGTCATTTTCACATTTCATTTCATTTCTTCTTAGTTTCAGTATATATCATATTTGGGGAGATAGTCACTAAAAAAGGAAATGTGCCAAAAGAAATATTTGAGCAGTGAAGATCCAGATCAATATGTTCATCTGTGTATTTTGGTGGGGATCTTTACTGTTCATCATAATCCATAGCTCCAGATAAAGTGCTTTTTTCAACCAGAAAGTACTGATTTTTTCTTATTTGTCGATAACAACATACATGTACGTTGTGGGTACTCATTAAACTTGCCTTGATGAGGTGTTTCTAAAGAGTATCCATACATATGTTTTTATTGAGAAATAAGAAAATTATTAAGTGGATACCCCCTCTTATCTGGTACTATCCACCATATGCATGTCCAAGGTACCTTTTCTTGCCTGCTGACCCACACCGGAAAACTTATTATTTTAAAATCATCATTAATGCACCTGTAAAAATACACCTTGACATTTTAAGCTACTCTTACAGTCAAGCTATTTTTATCAGTTTTAAGTTTACTTTTCTTAAGTGCGTGCTAAAATTTTTAATCATAATGCATACTGTATATTATTTTACTGGGCATACCATTTTGATGATGTAAGATTTTAACCCATTTAAGTTTGGAGATCCCCAAAAGGGCATTTGTTAAACAGTGCAGCCCCAGATCAGATGCCGCAGAATGCAGCATTTGATCAGGGTCTACACTGTTTACGTTAACTACAGGAATTTCTATAAAACATAGCACATGTAATAATGAAAACTAAACAGACACCTTGCTGTTAGAAATAGACCAGTCCAAAGAATTGTGATAGAAGAGTCCACTTGAAGTAAATAGGTATTGGAAAAGTGGTCTTTGTTGTATGGTAAAGCTTCTAAAAATTCAAAAAGAGTAAATTATGATGAAACCAAATTTATTATATATCCTCACCAATCAAGCGAAATGAAGTATTTTTCCAATTTTTCAAAAGGAAGCAATTTAATTTTAATCTGGTTACTTCACTCAAAGAATTTTTTCATGGTTTTCTTGTTTGAAACTTAGATTTTATTTATTGCAGAGGGAGGCAATTTAATTGCTTCTCATTACAAAATGTGCTACATCCCTTTAAATTTCAGTGTGATTTCTTGTTTGGAACTTAGTGTTTATTGTTCATTTCTTTTTTTAAACATTTATCATTATAAAGAGTACCCCAATCAGTCTGTGCATTTATATAAGATGTTGGCCTATGCTGTCTGATTACAAAATAAATACACTACAACCTCTTTATAACACGGTTTTCGATATAACATGGTTCAAAGATGGATCCCAAAAATGTATAGATTATATTGAAAAATGACCATAAATGGTCATTTTTCAATATAATCTATATATTTTTGTTTGGATATAACACGGTTGTTTAACTAACACGGTTTATGCTATGGACTCCAACAATAGTGTTATAAAGAGATTGTGGTGTAGTTACTTTAGACTGAAGGTATACACGTTCTTTGCACTGCTGACTCTCCTTTTGATTTTCAGACATGGACAATCTGCAACAATTAATGTTGGCAACATTGATCCAGAGATACAATAAAAAATCATTTCATTTATGACCCATTTTAAAAAAAAACTAGAGTCTAACTGAAATTTTACAGGCTGTTAGATGCCACATTTTATGATTGTATCACTACCATATATCAATTTATAACACCTTTCTTGGATAAAAAAATGTCTTTTTTTTTAGGAATATGGAGCTTTTAACTACTTCCATATAAGCTATCTGAGGAAGCTTATGAGGATCTAGTGAGCAGCACCATGCAAAAATGTGCCTTCCGAATCGATGTGGACAGTCAAAGCCCAGATCAGACATTTGCGCAGTCTGATCTGAGCTTTCACTGTCTGCTTACAGAATCATTGGATACTGTAGAATACATCAATGTATAACAAAGGTCCTTATCAGGCTGTGTAGCTTCGTGGGTTGATATGGATCCTTACTGTTCCCATATACTCAGAAGACACATTTTTTCTTGGCACAGCCCAATGTCAAGAGGGGATCTCAGATACAGAAGTCCCGAAGAGAGCAGAAATGGTAAGCATTAAGCAGGAATGGTTATAATGGGCGGGTGGTGTGATCAGAGTTGCCAGTGGGCTTGAGAATGAAAAAAAAGGAAAACATTTACAAAGGAAGACAATACTGTTTCAAAGTTACCCTGAAAAAGTCCTTGAAGTACTTAAAGATACTGCCTGTCCTTGGGAGCGTACTGCTTAAGAATATACAGCATGGTGTGGTCTCATAAGAATGGGTGTGTATGCCTTTGAAGAACAGAGAAGACTTGTAGCCCTGCAGAAATGAGTAGAGGCCCTGATCAAACATCAAGGATATAGAGGCTGATCTGTGCACCAAGGCCCTTTTATCTATGGTCTACCAGAAATGTTCATTTTAATTGCTTATATATTCCATTCCCAGAATTGTTAAAAAACATTTATGCTTATTTGAAATAAAAATAAAGAAATAACCTTTATTTTGTTTGTGTTTATATGTATATGTAAAAGCTACATGACTCATTGAAGCGCTGTTCAGAATTGTAGATGTCGTTTTGATTTTTTTTTTCTGAGAAAATATGGCGTGACAGTTTGTGTGAACCATCTGCCTGGCAGGTTCCAGCTTTTCAAACTTAGTCACTTTCTTTGATTTCCATTAGACTGAAGTGTATGTCATACTTACCATTAAGTATTCGGATAGACAGGCCTGAGCAAACAATGGATCCAGATCAGACACCATAGAACATGGCAAATGATAAGTGTTTTCCACTCCACTCCAGCAGCTTTTAGACACGTCAGCATGTAGTAAAATGGAATTACAGTTGACTCTCGTTATCTCGATCTAGCTTATCTCGAATAACCGCTTAACTCGAAGTGAAAATCTTGTCTCTGCCTAGACATGAAAAAGCGGTTTCAATGGCTCGAACCCCGATGGCTTGTTTACCATGGATGAGTCGAACACATTCTTAAGTCCGCAGGGATTTCCTCCAGATACGATATACGGATAATTTAGGGAGATTTTCTTCTTTTATCTTGCAAATGTATGTTGTGTGCACTCATTAGAATCGCCTGTATGAGGCGATTCTAATGAGTACACACAACATACGTTTATAATATAGAACACCGAAAAGATATCCCACAATTATCTCCATTATGCCTCCTGGTATGGCACTAAAAGTAACCCTCCGTGGCTCGAACTACCGCTGTCTCGAACAATTTTCATGGTCCCAAAGGGGTTCGAGCCATCGAAGTTCGACTGTATAAAAATATTTTGAAAATTTCAGAAAGTTTGAACAAGTAGAACTTGTTGGAAACGTGCGTCTAAACCACGTGATGTTTGCATAATTTGCAGCCATGGAAATTTTCGATTAAACGATTCTAAAAGGAATAAAATATTTAGAAGTTACGACAGAAGGTCATGTTTGTTTGTTTTGAGGTTGTACGGCCCACTCAACCCAATGGGGCATGCCGAGCGTGGTCAGCCTACCTAACCATCCTTACTGGGCAGGCTTAGTCCTCTAAGCGGTGACCAGTAATATGCACATTCTTTCGCCAGAAACTTACAACTGCCCTTTGAATCAGCGGAAGGGGGAGAATGACCGTAGAAAATATTTCATGATCTAATCTCCACGAAAGAATGTTGCCGACCCAGCGGGGGTCGAACCCGCAACCTCCTGATCACCAGTCGGACGCGCATCCAACTGAGACACCGAGCCCGGCTATATCAAAATTCTTCTGATTAAAACGCCCTGCAAAAAAAAAAAAAAAAAAAAAAAAAGAAAATAAATAAAAAGTAAAATAAAAAAAAAAAAACTTTTTGAAAGATGTCGAAAGAAAGGTAACTTTTCTTCCGCTTTCCACTCACGACTTCTCATATATGTATGGGCATAAACTATGGGCGAGACACAGGAGTGAATCAAATTTTGATCCACAATACATCACTGATCTATGTCTACAACTAAAATCGGTGACAAGCTAGAGCACTGAATAGAACAGAATATAATAATATCACATGCACTGTTTCGGCACAACATACTTATGTAGATATTCTAAAAGGTTACCGTTGCAGCACTTTATCAAAGATTACGGGACATACACTGAATTTGACAATTTTCACATGCACTGTTGTCAGCACACCATACTTACGTAGATATTCTAAAAAGTTACCATTGTTGCACTTTATCTAAGGTTACGGGATATACATTAATTTTGACAATCTCACTTTTAAAGATGGTGGATGCATTGGTACTGCTAAGCGCAATTTATAACATTCCCGGGACAGCGTGACAAGATTTTGATATTCTTAACTACATATTTTAATTTTGATGAAATAAGCCTAAAATGCGAAGTGAAATTAACTAATTTGTAATGTGAGGGTCATTCTTGCACAGGCAAACGGGACAAGATCTCATTTAGACCTCTCGAATTCAAATTTTGCATTATGGAATACAGACGATTTCGCCAACATTTGCTTGTAAAGAACCCAAGACTTTTTCGTATTAAATTTAGTTTAACATTTATTATGTGCTAAGCGAAGACCAAGCTTTTTGTGAAAGCATACTTGTTTGTAGTGAATTCGCCATTGCTCTGGCGGGCAGCACTTTATGAAAGGTCTTTGACTGATCGAATGCTATTTACCATGGTCTGCTCAACCAATTAGCGTAGACCAAGCTTTTTGTGAAATCTAATATTTGTATATTTGTAGTGGTACGTGAGAAATTAGAAGTCACCACCGGCGCTTTTAAATTTTAACATTATTTCCTTGTCGCTGTCTAGATTGTCTCCAGATTTTCAGGATTAAATCACAGATTTTTATCATTGAGTTGAGTGGACGTCACTCCATACTAACATTAATTTTCTGAGTTTGCCGAGGGACATCATTTTACACGGCAGTTTCGCATTATCTCTGTGTAATAAATTAGGCAGTATAAGATATACCAATTAAGATGAGGTAGATTTTTTGCAATTACTGGTTTATATACGTAATTATGGTACATTGATTGGTTGTGTTGGGGTTTAACGACACGTCAGCCTTTGTGGGTCATTTTATGTCATCTAGAGAATGGGAGAAGAGAGATAGTAGAGGAGATGAAAGAGAGGACAGGGGAGAAAGTGGAAAATGAATAAAACTTAAGAAACAGAAAAATTATAAAAAAAACAAACAAAAAAAAAAAAAAACAACAAAAACATTTCCCCTCTACCCTTACCTGCTGCAAGGATAGCAGGCCTTGCCCAATTGCAAGCAAATCTCAGTTGGACGCCCCGGTGACGTAAGATACACGACACTTTTACCTCATCCAACCACCCCTTTTATTATAGTACAGACCAAAAGTAGTGAAGCTAAATTCGACTGCATATCACTAATAGTTTTCTTTTTTTTATTTTGTATCAGAAAAGTACTTTCGGATATATGCGTGCGTCCAGCGAATCTTCACTGGGCACATTTTGGATAGCCAAAGATGCAAAGTTTCTTCATGCGGACAATGAAGACTGATCAGACTGCGCGGATGCCCAGACTAATTTGAGTCTTAGTTGGGCGCACATGTCAGAAGGTTCGTTTTCTCACGTTGTGGCTTATTTCATGCCGAGTGTTGGGAACTTTGTCTTCTATGTAATAAACGAAAATGAGCTGCAGTGCAGACAAAAAGAAAGGGAAGCAATGATCAGGAATCGACGAAATTACCTAACACCTTCCGTCCAAGACACCAAAGGGAAAGAAGGACGCACTTAAAGCAACTGCCACACAATCATAACTTTACAAGCAGAAAGCCAAAAGGACAGTTTCTTTTCCCAAAACTGGCCAAACGGCTATCCAACTAAAAAAAAATCACCTAGACATGCATGCAGAAACACACAGTTACAGAAATAGTAAAAAGGTAAAAGAAAAGTCCAGGGAGTGCCACAATCACAAGCCGCAGCCCACACCAGACACGAAGAGGAAGAGGAAACAGACAAAACCAAACAAGCGCACATCGAACAAACGTATGAAAAGCACAAAGATTAGCTCTCTCTTCCCCAAGTGAGGTAATCGCAACGGTAAAAGGACTGAAAAATACAAGAACAAAATAACACAAGGCCACAGTAGACCACAGTAAACCACTGTAGAAGCATCGCCTTCGAACGGTCAGTAAAAATTCTACGGCGGGGGGTTGGGGGGCAGGGTGCGCTTTAATCGATTTTACATGGTCACAACCCTCGCCCTTAGTTCTGCCGTGGTATATACGACATTTATTTAGTCCGCGTGAACGGTTTCTAACTCATCAGTGCAACGTCTACGAGAGCATAAAAATCAAACGGCTACAGAGATGATACAACGATGAGGACTCGACAGCAAGAAATAACTGAAATGCTGAAGCAAAAAAAGAAAACCAACAGTAGGACTCCGGTGGGCACGAAAACCTACAATAAGACCCGTGTAATCGGCAAAGACTCAGACCAGCCTGTACAGCCACCCAGTATTCCAAGCTTCTTAGGATAGCAGGCTGTAGAAGGCTCATGCAACCAGCGAAGGCTCCGATGCGCAGTCTGATCCGAGTCTTCGCTGTTCGCACAAGTTTTATTGTAGGTTTTGTCGTGGCTAGCTCACATTATACCGTAGCTGGACGATGAGATCATTTTCAGTTTTGAAAACTACGAGAAAAAAACATGGTTTATTTTAGCCATACGTGCCACGACACTTTGCACTGACAGAACTTTTAACATACAACAAGATTGAAAGAAAACTGAATTCTCCTTGATTGCTTCAAAGTGTCATAACCGTGCAAAGTACAAACGGGATGCTTATTTCAATAGAAAGCCTGTTTAAAAGCTATACCATGGTATATTTTAGCCATAAATGCAAGTGAACTATGCACTGAAAGAACTTGTGACATACCAAAGGATTGAAAAGAAAATAAATTCTCCTTGTTTACTTTAAAGTGTCATAGCTATGCTAAGCACGAATGACTTGTTTCCATCAGTAGAAGAGTAAACGAGGGAACCAAGGAACTGATACAATCAGATCCGCATCAAGCCCCAACACCAAAGGGAAAGACAGACAAATACAACAAAGCAGGCACAAAATGAACAGATAGCAAGCAGAATTGGCAACACTTTTCTAAAAATGTGGCAACTCTATTAACCAAACTTAACTGTGTATATCTTATTATAAATTGTCAAAAGAAAAACATTAGAAAGTGAAACACTATATATCAATTAACAAAAAGTACCACAATAAAAGTAAGCCTGTTTTAAACCTATACCATGCTTTATTTTAGCCGTAATGATCATTTATGGAGAAATCTATTAAATTAATGAATTTCAAATCTAAGGTAGTCGTTATTAAGAGGATCATTTTGTGGAAAACCGCATGGAAAGTTCCCATCCGTTGAAAAGTTATGTAGATTTATTTAACACACAGACCATTTTTCAAGCATGGATTATCTTCCTTGCTTTTTGACAGATAATTACCTACAATGCATTATTCTATGACATCATAGAGGATTTTAAATTATAAATGAAAAATTTTAAACCAAAATAGTTTAGTCTTGAATACTCAGCAACATTTGTAACAAACAATACTTGCAAAATCTGGCATACTTCAAATGTTGAAGTAGAATTATAAGCCGTAGGTTCACATTTCAACACTTAAATTCAATTTTTAAATAAATTTAAATAAGTTGAAAAAAGTATTTTGAAACACTTTCTTTTAGTTTATAAAATATTAAAATTTAAGACCTTTGGAACAAAATTCATACTTTATCACCAATTTGCCGGCCTTGAATTTTAACTCAATTTTGTTTTCATTAGTTAAAAATATACTACATAATACTTCTGTGCAAATTTCAACCATATAGTATTCCAAATTTTAAAGTTATTAAATGATATAATTTAAAAAAAAAATATTGTTCCTCTATGACGTCATAAATTTGTACATGAATATTAATGAGGCACAGGAAAACAAATGTTAAATGTGGTTGTATTTCAAACTACAATTCTTCATATCTCCGGAACTAATAAAGATAATCAGATGTTGTTTTCGATTTTCAGATGCTTACTGCAAATACTTTTATTTGAAGCTGAATCAAATACCTCCATAATTGACCTTAAAGTACTTTGCACTGAAAGAACTTTTGACATACAGAAGGATTGAAAGTAGAATAAATTGTCCTTGGAGTTAATACTTTACAGTGCTTTAGCCATGCTAAGGACAAAGGAGCAGTTTCCATCAGTAGAAACAGCTATTTGAACACTATACCATGGCTTATTTTAGCCATAAGTGCAATTGCCCTTTGCATTGAAAGAACGTTTGACACCAAAAGCACGATTGAAAGTAGAATAAATTCTCCATGTTTGGAATTAATGCTTTACAGTGTCACAGCCATGTTAAGCACAAATGGGCTGTTTCCATTAGTAGAGAACCTATTTTGCTAATGTGAAGACAGATAAGTTTGAAAGCTATACCATGGTTTATTTCAGTCATAAGTGCAAATCCATTTTTCACTGAATGATTTTTTGACTGCGATATACAAAATGATTGAAAGCAGAAAAAATACTTAATGGTGTTATAGCCATGCTAAGCACATATGACCTGTTTCCATCAGTAGAAAAACAAACGTCAAAAAGATTGCCTTTGGAAACAAAGAACACACTACAGATAAGAAAATAAATGGGAGTCTCGGTTTTATTGAGACTCTTCATAAGCAGTAATGAAATTTGCAACACTGCTTACGCACTCTAGCATATACATGAGCAGAACTCCATTTTGAAAGATTCCACAATGAGCCCAATTATCCCAAAGGAAGTGAAATATAAAGAAATGAAAGCCTATTTGAAAACTATTCCATGGTTTAATTTAGCCATAAGTGCAACTGGACTATGCACTGACAGATCTTTTTGACATACAAAAGGGACTATAAGAAGAATATTTTTTCTTGTTTGGGATTAATGCTTTATGGTGTCATAGCCATACTAAACACAAATAAACTATTTCATCAGTAGAAAGCCTGTTTGAAATCTATACAATGATTTATTTTAGCCATAAGTGCAACTGTACTTTGCATTGAAAGAACTTTTGACATATAAAGGGCTTTAAAGTAGAATGGATTCTGTACAGTGTCATAGCTGTAAAAGTGCTTTAAACCCCCCCCCCCCCCCCCGGTGGTTTGCTCTACCGACCGTTCTAAGGCGGTGGTCCCGGTGTTAGTCTTACTCTTTGTTGCTTTGTGGTTTATTCTACGAGGCGATTTGTTGTATGTCTTTCCGTGTGTCATTTTGTTCTTGTGTTTTTCAGTCCTTTTAGTATTGCGATTACCTCGCTTTGGGAAGAGAGAGCTAATCTTAGTTCTTTTCGTACGTTTGTTCGGTTTGTGCTTGTTTAGATTTGTCGGTTTCCTCTTCCTCTTGGGGTCTGGGAAGGGCTGCGGTTTGTGATTGTGGCACTTCCTGGACTTTTCTCATACCTTTTATAGCAATAGCAACGTTAAGCACAACTCAGTTGTTTCTATCAGTAGAAAATCCTTTTGTAAATACGAAGACAGGTAAATCTGTCATTTGACCCATTTATGACTAGCATCACATGAAAGGGATATTGATAAACAGTGTAGACCCAGCAGAACGCGGCGTCTGATCAGGGTCAACACTGTTTGCATTAGATACAGGATTTGTTTTTAAATAAATCCTTGTAATAATAAAAACTAAGCAGGTACCCCTTTTATTGGAAATTGAGTGGTACAAGTGGTTTAGGTAGACAAGTTCACTCGGCACGAATGGGTTAACGTGAATGGATACATTGTCAAGGGAAATTGTTCTAAAATAAAGTACTTGTTACTCCCCAGGGAAAAAAATGTGCCCGCATTGAGTAAGTTCTTTCTTTTAAGAATTTGCTTCCCAAAGGTAGCAAATTCTTTCCTTACATTCTTGCCTATAAATTTTTACCCCAGAAGAAGTAAATTATTTCCTTTAAGAATATCTCCCTTATGGAAGCAAATTCTTTCCTTTAAAAGGACCCAAATTGACTGGGAAAACTTTTCAGAAACAAGGAAAGTATTTGAAAAAAATTGACATTCCAGTGTATTCATTTTATAAGCCCATTTATGCCGGATGGACTCCTTCCTCATCTCTTTGAACAGGTCCTTTCCCTATAAACTGAATGTCTCGTTTGCTTTTCTATTACCATGTTTTATAGAAGTTCATGTATTTAATGCAAACAGTTCAGATCCTGATTAGACGCCGCGTTCTACTACGTCTGATTTGGGTCTACACGGTTTGCTAAGGTCCCTTTTATGGGATGTTAGGCATAAATGGGTTAAAGCCACCTGCCAAGATTCTTAATGACCCCTTAAGGGTAAATATGAGATGCAGTGAGCTAGAAAGATATTCTTATGACACACCCCTCATGTACACAGCTATCTGGGCCATGCCAAGCGAAAACTTGTCTACGGGCATATGCGGACAGCTACGGCCCAGATCAAGCTACACACCCGCGCAGTCTGATCAGGGCCTTCGCTCTCCGCTAACAGCATCACTGGATACTACAGAATGTATCAATGGAGACCAAAGACCCCAAATGAGACTTTGCGCATGCTCAGGATGTTTCAATCCGCACCTTTTGCGCATGTTCGAAGGCACGTTTTCGCTTGACGCGGCCCATCTTATGAATTTGCTGTAATTATACAAAATGTTGGAACAATCAAATGTCGCAATACGAGAAAACGTACCTTCTATGTTTGCCCAGAATTTGCACAGTCTGATCAGAATCTTTCACTGGACGCATTTTGGGTAGCTAAGGATGAAAAACTATTCAACAAGGACGCAAAATTTCTTCATTCAGACAACGAAGAAACGATCTTGTAAGGCTTTGTATCCCCTAGCTGCACGTTGTCCCGTTTGTAATCTGGCATTGTGGTCACTGCCCACTTTGCTTTCCGTTTTGTTTTCTTGTTCTGATGCTAGCATTGCGGTTACCTAACTTCAACAACTACCCGCAGGGCTCTTTTCGAGTTTTGTCCTGTTCTTTGGTTTACTGTCCTGTCTGGCATTGTGCCAGCTTGTTGGGGGAAAAAGTACTGGTTGCTTTGTTTTTCTTTGGTTTGACGCATGTGTACTCTCTGTCTTGATTTGTTTGCTCTTCCTCTAACTTGGTGATATTCATCTGTAACTGTGGCTTTACCTGGATATCTTCTATACTATTTTTCCGTATATAGCTCTGACCAGCTCTGTTGATTGTAAGATATTGTTTCAGACATTATGCAATCAAACAGATGAAATCGGTTTCAGTTATCTTCAGTGAGCAGATTATGTAAACAAGGCTGTGGCATCAATCATGAAAACGGACAGGAAGTATTCAATGTCAAACGTCTGGGTCAAACTGTCTGAGGTAAGATACATACCATTTTTACTATAAAATTGTGATAATTTATACAAAAATGTTGTAAATATATACACATAAAAACAAAACGAAATAAAAATATTATATGATGTGGTGCAGTGGTAAAGCTTCAGACTGGAGATCGATCCCTGCGAACACCAAGTGTTGCGTTCTTGAGCAAGACACTTTATCCACATTGCTTAGTACTGGTTTCTACCCAAGAAGGACCTACCTATAATGCCCGCGAGGGCGTATGACAATATACAGAAAGAAAGATATTATACAGTAAAAAAAAACAATCTTTAGTTAAAACAGATAAATCATAATAACTGTCTTGGTTTTGGTATACTGTAAATTATCCAACAGTATGATGAACTTTCACTGCCTGACTCAAACCCGCCTTCGCCTTGGTTGTGGTCAGGCAGCGAAAGGTCACCAAACTATGGTTCAGATCTTATACCACGGTTCGTGTGCATGCACATTGCTATATTGCATAAGCGAGCGAGTGCATTATCCCGTACACATGCGTACATGTGCAAAAACCATAGCATAACATCTTTTCCACAATTTCATGCATGTAGACCGACCACATCGCGACGCATTTCATGCTAAATGTTGGAAAGTTTGGCTGTAATGTGATAATTAACAGTACACCCACTCCTCGACAATAATCATGATTCATCTATAGAATATGAGACAGTGTATGACAAAACCAACAAAATGGATCCGCCCAGTCTGACCAGAGTCTTCGCTGTGCCCTCAATGAGTAGATAAGGACCCAAATTTTCTTCATGCGGACAGCGAAGACTCTGTTCAGACTGGGCGGATGTCCAGGCTGATTTGAGTCTTCGCAGGGCGCATATGCCATTTTGTTGCTTTTGTCGTGTGCTGGCTCATGCATAAAATACCATACAATTGCTTTTTATATTTTACCTTGAATTTGAAATTTTTACTTGTTCTTGTTTAATCATACAGCTTGCACTTTATCCGTAGCTCCAGATAAGTTGCTTTTATGCAACCAAAAGGTATGGATATTTATCTTATTTCTGCACGAAAATATGTGTTTTGAGTACTGAGTAGAAGCGCCTCGTCGATACGCTTCTAATGAGTACCACAACACGTTTTCTTGCAGAAACAGGAACGAGGAATAACAAAACATTTACCTGGTGTCCCCTCTTGTCTAGAGCTATATCACAAGATAGCTGCCATGGAAACTAATCAAAATCGTTCGACAGACGAACCAGCAACGGAAAGTGCTAACCATAACATACAACGGGAAGCTTGAGTCCGGGTGCCGGTTCAGGATATCCAGGCCTCGAATCCCACTAGTGGTTAAATTACTGTCCTTTCGACATCACTCGGAAAGACGTTTTTTGCTTGGCGTTTATTTTAAAAGAAAATATTTTGTTCTGATTGACCAGATCTTATCAGAAACTATTTGTCCTTTTTGTGGGGAAGAAATTCGTCCTAAACGGTATAAGATATATTTTGTTGTAATTTGACCAGCGGAATTTTGTGGCTAAAACATGTCATCGATGACTTCGCTGTTTAATTTTTTTCAACGTTTCTGTTTGTAAAAGAGAACTAATGAGGAAAGTTCAGATTTCTTGTTTGACATCCATATTTATTTTTGTCGTTCTCTCTAAATTGCAACTTACAAATATAACATCATGTTGAAAATATACAGTTTGTTGAGTGTTACAGTCGACCATACTAATGCATACACATTAGTAACACTTTCACTTTATATTGCCTCAAATACAGATTATTGACGAAGTCTCGAAACAGCTTTTTAGAAACGAAATAAAAAGCAGTCAAAACATTACAATGAAATCGCATTTTGTATCATTACGGCGGGTCAGGCCTACAGCCCACCGACCGACGACCAGTCGGCTTCACTACATTGTTTCGGTCGGTCTCTCCTCCTTGCAATCTCAACCCTAACTCTCAACTGCCGCGTAAGTATAACTAGACTGCGCGCGCATCTTTTATTTTTGCGCAAGTGCAAAGTAAAAGTCCTTATCCTAAAGCGGGATTAGACTGGAGTGCGAAACTATTTCTATCGTAAAGATAGAAATACGTTAAAACTGCAATTAATCTGTCCCTTTAAGGGATATCTTTCTAACTAAGAGGCGTTAAAGACGATTTATTGACAATGTATCTGTTACATATATATATTTGACCAAAAGATCAAAGAATTGACATGTTGTGAATTGCGCTATTTGGTGAAATATTTTGGATGTCAAAATTCGTATCTGAAGAAATTTAAATAAAATCAATGGTATTTGTAGTTAAAACTAAATACAAAAAATGAATTCAGCTTTACAAGACGATCAAATTGATACCAAACATGACGATAAAATATTGACCATAAGAAAAAGCGTCCGAAATGTTTAACTGTAATGTTTAGCCATTTTGAAATAAAAAAAATAACTAATCAACGTACATTAATTACATCACAATGCATCAATGTTAGGTCATGAAAAGTGCCGCATAATACTTTCTGTTGCTGTGTTTTGTTCTCAAATATGTAGCCTAAAATGAAATTTACAGGCAAAAATTGGTCTAACCTATGCTATTTCTATAGTAAAATGATCTTTTGGAATTTTGGATTAAGAAAATAGTTTTCACTTTTCTTTGCAGAATTTGAATTATGGTTTCACAACAATATTGTGAAAATTTCAGAAAAATTGAACAGGCGGAACTTGTTGCAAATCTGCCTCCAATTACCTACCCTACAGATTTCTGCATAACGTGCATTCATCTTTACGATGTGAAAAAGTAAAAATATGTCATTTTTTAAAACCAAAGTCTAGAATAAAACTTTTGTGCATAAGTAGTTACGCCAAATGGGTTTGCATTAACTCATGACAAAAGTTTGCAAATTTACTTCTGTGTAAAGCGCCAGACAGGCAAAAAAAAAAAAAAAAAAAAAAAAAAAAAAACTGTTGAAAGGACAGTAGACCATTTGACTGTATGGCGTTTTATTGCAATGATACTTTCATCATCATCACTGAAGAATTGGAATTCATATTTTGAGCTTGCACTGAATGATGAAAAAATTAGGCCATCACGAAAACATGTCTATATAATTTTGACCCCCTTAAACCTCACTTTTAACGAGTTCTTACGAGTACCCACAATCTATGTTTTGAGCAGAAATATGAAAAATATGAGAGTTTTTTACCTGAAAATTTTCAGTTTTTGGAGGTGAAATTTTCTATATATACATGAATAGGCAAGTTTTCGTAATGTATTTTAAAATCTGTGAAAGGCCCGAAAGGCTTCTCGGAGACATGAAAGAAGCCTAATGTTTTTCATCATCCAGTGCAAGCTCAGAATTTGAATTACAATTCTTATAGCTATATTTTGTATGATCAATTCATTATCAGCTCTTACCTTACATTTAAATTCGATTCGTTTCCTAATATTTGGAATTAAATTTCACTTAACGAAGGGTTTAGAACAGCCCGGTGGCGGATTACCTGCGCTTAACGTCATGGAGATATGTGACCGATGTGACGCAAACGTATATAATCAAAGAACGTTACAGGCGGACGCTCACATAGCCCGCCCTGATGCGCGGCCTAGATTACGCAATAGCTCAATGTTTTGCATCGAGAAATGAACGGCAACAAGAATGACCGCTTTATCGTAGACAATTACATTTAAAATATAAATATTTAAGAACTGAAATTCAGATTTTGAGCTGCATTGGATGATAAAAAAAGTAGCATAATTCAATGTCTGTGAAGACCGAAGGGCTTCTCGGAGTCATGAAAATAGTCTTATGTTTTTCATAATCCAATGCAAGTTCAATTCTTATATTTGTATTATATACTATCAATTCATTATCAGCTCTTACCTTACATTTACATTTCAACGGCATGGAGATCGTAATCGACGTCACGCAAATGTTTGTAACGACGAATGTGACAGTGCGGACGCTCACATAGCTTCGCCCTTATGCGCGGATTGGATCATGTAATACCCCAATGTTTTGCGTCGAGAAGAACTTGCAACAAAATGACTGCATTATCGTAGACGATTACATTTAAAATGTAAATATTTATAACTGAAATGCGTGTAAGTTTTAACAGACACGTAAAAAGGAAATATTGTCCATGGATCTGATACATAACGCTCTGCTATGATGCCACATGACATTAAAGTTTAATTCACCATTATTGTAGACATACATTTCAAGTTCTTGTTCTTAATAAAACTGGTAACACTTTTCTAGGTAAGTTGAGACAAATACCATTAAATTAATTAATCCTCTGATAAATTAGCTCAGACAGTTGCAAAGGTTAATGAGCTTACAATTAAAAGAAATTTGAAACTAACAACAAAGGGCAATAGCCGTTTTCTTTTACACATTACCATAGTTCATTTGTGGTCACTGACCCAGTCATAGACAAAAAAAATATGAGAGGCCGATTCCTAGATGGCGGTGTCATAACTCTGCATTATTACAGCTTGAAAAAAAATATATGGGTCTATTATACAGTTATTTCATGGCTATTTGGAACATATTCAAAACTTGGCCCGAGTTGCTCTGGACAACCTAATGCATTATTGCCCGAGGCCGTATAGATATATATTGCATTTTTTTTTTATAAAAAAAATTGCATTAGGTTTTCTACAGTATCAAAGGCCAATAGTTTTGACAGTATTCCAAACGACCATGAAAATTGTTTTATTATTCAGTTCATCCAGTACAGCATGTTAGACCATAGAACAGAATTTAGGAGATATATCAATTTCAGATCTTGAAATAACATTTAATTTGTAATTATATGATATAAATGGTAATTAATCAGATGGCCTCTGTATTAAAACATGTTTGTTGTTGGTATGCCGCGCGCGAGGGTCATGTGAGTTGGGTACGGACTTTTAGCATAGTAAAGCATAAAACAGTACCTGGATAAAAATCATACCGACCGGTCAATAAAACTGGACAAAAGTAAAAAAAATATATGTTTGCCGGAATGATACTCACACTGGCGGTTCCTGTCAACAAAGTTGTAAAATAGCAAAACATACTTTTTAACTCTGTATATAGAAGACTGGGTAACAAAACTATTTTTGAAGGAATCAGGCAGTCATTGAACCCCATGCTTAATCATAGGGAATGATTTATGTATTAGCATTAGTAGAATATGTAACTTGTGAATAATTCTACATTGTAAATTAGTAAAACACACCGAAATACACATGTATAAAAGTTTGCACAATACTGATGTTTCCTTGGAAAGGATATGATATGTCACACTGCACTGTAGAGGGTTTTAGCTTTCTTCGAAAATATTTTGTATGCGTTGTGTCTTCAATGTGATTCAAGACCTTTATTTACGTATTTCATAGGTTTCATAATATTCGTGAGGAGACAATTTGCACGGAATGTAACAGCCTATACTTCTGAAAAAAAGAAACAAATTTCAAAATGTCGTCTACTGAGATTATACTCAGCATGCTAAGCATTAAGAAAATGGAAACTTGTGTGATAACAAGTTACACGTAAGGCTGCTAAATCCTGATAATAACAAATGACAAAATCAGTGCGTGTGTCTTTTTTTTTTATAAAAAAAACAATGGGTAAGAGTAAAGTCCAGGGAATGCCACAATCACAAACCGCAGCTCTTGCCAGACACCAAGAGGAAGAGAAAACAGACAACACGAAACAAACGCAGATCGAACAACGGTACGAAAAGCACCAAGACTAGCTCTCTCTTCCCCAAGCGAGGTAATCGAAATGCTAAAAGGACTAAAAAACACAAGAACAAAATAACACAAGACGAGACATAAAACAAATCGCCTAGTAGAATAAACCTCAAAAGAACAAAGAGTAAGACCAACACCGGGACCAACGCCTTAGAACGGTCAGTAGAATAAACCACCGCGGGTGGTGGGTGGGTGGGCGGGGGGGGGGGGGTGGAGGTTAAAGCATTTTGAAGGCCAGCCAGGGTCCCGATGTAATTCTTAATACAGAAAAAAAAAATAAAAAATAAAAATGCGGTTCACATAAAGCTCCCAACTCAGTCAATGCATCAAAGCGAAATCATAAAAATCAAATTCATCACGATGATAAACAAAGACGAGTATTCATGGTTATTTTAGGTTATTTTTACTGTGTGACAGAGTAAATGAAAACCAATAGTTGAACCACGGCGGGCCAAGTCAAGCTCCAACACTGGTTAAAGTTTTACGAAGAGGCCGTCATTGAGTCTGAGACCCGAACCGCCGTCGTGCAATTAAAGAGTGAAGCGTAGCCATCAACAATGATTAAGTTGATAACTAGACATGCAATCTGCCGCATAATATCCAGGCTATAACCGATTCATTTAAAACGGTTAATTAATATTCTGAATTACGCCGAAAAGTTAGATTTTCCCACAATTTTTTTTCTAAATCGGCACACTAAGTCACCGTAAAAATCTGGTTCCGCTATACCTTGTTGCAGTATTGTTTTCAGAATGACGTTATATTTTTCTACCAAGACACTGTGTCTGCGATAAAATTTCGAAAACGCCTTACGCAGTTTAATAACGATAGCCCTGCCTAAGAAGTTTGGCAGTAAAGGCTTTATTACGGCAGTTAAAGTCACTAAGATTTGAAGAAGCTCTGGCGAATCTAATAAGTTGAGATATGTATACCCCATATGAGGTACGCCGGGGGACATCGTCATCCAGAAAAGGGAAATTGATGAGATCATAATCAAAATTGTCCCGTTTATCATAAGATTTGGTGGAAGCTGTACCATTAGATATACACAGATTCAAATCTAAAACGGTGCCTCGGTATCGGAAGAATTGGCTTTATTTAACTTGAGTTCAGTAGGGTATATGCAGTCCATCATTTGGTCAAAATAAATATTGTCAATATTTAATAAAGCATCAAGGTATCTTGAAGTGGAATTGAAAGCCTCAATAATGTCAGCCTGATTTTCCCGTGAGAGAGACCTCATGAAATCTCTTTCATAACAAAAAAGAAACAAATCTGCAACAAGAGGAGCGCAATTAGTTCCCATCTGGAATACCAAAAGGTTGTCTATAAAGTTAAGTTCCAAATCTAATGAAAATGTTATCCAAAAGATAAACAAGGGCATCACAGACTTTTTGACAAGACCATAAATTGTAATTCTTGTATACATCAGAAGTGAAAAAACACATTCTTCTTTGCAAGCCAAATATTGGGTATTCTCCCGAATAAACGTTCAGTTAATTAAATCAATAAGTTTATCTTTTTTAAGATGATGAGTTAACGTAGTATACAGTGTAGAAAATCATATGTAGTCAATTTAGAAGCTTTTAAGTTGTTTTTTTTTAGATTTAAATTTTTAGAGAAATTCATTGGACTGTTTAATTGACAAAATAGTTAATTCCGTCCCTTTCGTAACAGTAACATAGTATCTCTAATGCTTTTTAACAGCAGCAAGGCATGAAATAAGCAGTTTGGACAAAATAGTAGTCGTACATCAACTAGAATTTGCAAGGAAACGTGCTTTATAAGGTCGTTTATGAAGTTTCGGTAACAATATAACGTAGGTAGTTTGTCTTGGTTTTCTTTAATACCAACTGCAAACTTAGCAATAATATCGATAGAATGGGTATTTACAATAACTCTCTCGTCAGTAGAAATCCGTTCATATGTTTTGGTACTACCAAGTTCTTATATTAGAGTAGTGATATAATGAAGTCGTCACACAACAACAACATTATTAGCAGCTTTATCAGATAGAGCTAAAACATACTGCCTATGAAATTCTTGGATACCTTGTTTCAAATATCGAAAAGATAATTTAGGCTTAGGAGGGAGAAGGTCAAGATTATTAGAAGAAAAATAAAACACGTTCATCAATCACCTTAAAAATCTTTAATTTCCAATTATTTAAAGCATAAGATCCAACATGCTCTTGTTTACACCAACGCGGGCAATAATCATTCAAAGCACTAGCAATTGTTTCCCGACATTTATTAAAGTCAATGTTGGCTGGGAATCTAAATTTAGATCCTTTTGAAATGACAGATTCGTGAATCAGATATAATCTTCAAGTAACGAGTAACAATATGACCCGCAGGTTGATAACAAAATTAGAATCTTTAAAATCTCAAGAACCAGGGACACTAGTTTCAATATCAACATCAAAAACTAATTTATTGAAATTAAGTATAGTATTACGGATAGGTTTGTTATATTTGTAACAGATAATAGGAGACTCTGAGTTTTCGAAGTATGAAGGTATAGATGATATAACATTATTATCTCGAAATACGCTAGGTAAATCTATTAATTCAGTACCTTTATTAATGAAAGGAATTTTGATGAAGTGTCTTATGTGGTTAATTTCAGAATCAATGTAAGGACGAAGGGCATGTTGAGTATAACATCTAGTAAGGAGAGCTGCCTCATACAGATCATGTTTTCTATCATAAAATTTATTCGCCTCATCATCTAACTTACGAAATGAAGAAATCGACAGTGAAGCTAGTTTAGAAAGCATTTGATGACGTCCAGAATTTAAGAGAATATTTAAATAAAAAAGAAGACAGTTTTATAATTCCCATTTTTGCGTTTACCATGGGATCGTTTTTTAATACCTAAAAGGGAAAAAACATCGAAATCCGACATTTTAGAAATATTTCCTTCATGATAAATATTATTAACAAATCCAGTTGGTAAAGGGGTTTGTAAACGCTTAATCCATTTAAGTTCAAGTTCATGTCTTAAAATATTTTTTAATCTTTTGGTAGAATTGGAATTGTGTCAACTTTGTGTCAATTTTTTCAACAGGTTGAACCAAAACTTTATTAGATGATCATGAATGACCAGCTCTCCGGAATTGTTTATAAAGAAAAGTATCAGTTTTCTTTGCTTTGTTAATTTTAAAATAAATGTTACTTAAACCTAGTTTTAAGGGCCCGTTTGGTCTGTCCAACATACTGCATTCCTCAGCCTACTTCGCTGCAAGTGAGAATACATATAGCATCCTCTGATTTTCAGTCTAAATTAGATTTTTTTACAACTGAAAATTGCCTATGATTAACTGAAGAAATAATTGTTGGCTGACAAATTAAATGATTGCAGCAGATGTAACACTTGGCATTGCACTTAGAAATGATAGGGTACATACGTTTCCTTTTATACGGATTCTTATATTTTAGAAGTATAGGAGATTTAATTGGAGAAAGTCTAATTCTTAGGTGATTACGGAAAATATTATAATTGGAAGCGCCATATAAATTTATAGATGATACAGAGTGAAGTTCCGAAGGCTAAACGTTAACAGTAGGTAACAAGCAGTTAAATCAAGCAGTTGGACGGGGAATCTGTAAAGAAGAAGCAGAATGTAACCTAGTAGGAGAAATTGTAATTTATAATCTATTTGTGATACTCATATAGTTTTAAAGGAAGTAATATCATCAGATAAAAAGCAGTATTCGTACCGGCTATTATAGGCAGTCAGTAGCGATGCAAACAGGCGGTGGGACCAATGCATACAGAGTATAACAACAACCGACAATACATAACTAAGTCTATTAAAAGTCTAAAGAAACGTAAAGTAAGATATTGTTATAAACGGGATACGAACACCGGTAAATCTCTAACCTTCATTGCGGTATAGATTAGTATAAGGAAGATGAGGAATACGAAAGGTGATTGTAACGTGCAAACTCTGGCACTTGAAATAATAACACCATTAAATGAATGTATGGGGAGACTTTCTAGGGTCTCGAAATGGCACAAACACAACAGCCGAGGTATGAAAAAAAAAAAAAAAAAAAAAAAAAAAAAAAAAAAAAAAATAAGTAAGAGAAAAGTCCAGGGAGTGCCACAATCGCAAACCGCAGCCCTTCCCAGACACAAAGATGAAGAGGAAACAGACAAAACCAAACAAGCGCAGATCGAACAAACGTACGAAAAGCACCAAGACTAGCTCTCTCTTCCCCAGTCAGGGTAATCGAAATGCTAGAAGGACTGAAAAACACAAGAACAAAATAACACAAGTCAAGACATAAAACAAATTGTCTCGTAGAATAAAGCACAAAGCAACAAAGTGTAAGACCAACACCGGGATCACCGCCTTAGTAGGGTCAGTGGAATAAACCACCAGGGGGTTTAAAGCACTTTTACAGCTAGCTAACTTCACCCTGGGTCCCGATGCTACTCTTAATACAGAAAAACATAAATATTCGGTTCGCATAAAGGCTCCCAACTCAGTCAATGCATCAAAGCGAAAACATAAAAATCAAATTCATCACTATTATAAACAAATACGTGTATTCATGGCTAATTTTACTGTGTGACAGAGTAAATGAAAACCAATAGTTGAACCACGGCGGGCCAAGCCAAAGACAAATCGTCAAGCCGCAACACACTGGTTACAATTTTACGAAGAGGCCGTCATTGAGTCTACAGAATTCGACATTTCATGCAAATTGTCTCTTATAGAAACAACTTGCATGGAATGTTAAATCCTGTTATCTGGTATATATAAGAAAATATTCATCTCAACGCTTTTTTTAAAAAAAAAACAATGGGGATATCATAACGCATCTGTCCGTCATCTGTCACGCTGTCTTCTCCTAAGTCACTAGGTGGAATTAAATCAAACTTGCTACATGACTTCCCTGCGTGGTAAGGGTATGCGAGAGCAACATTATTTTTCACTGTGCCCTATGTGACTTTTGGGTGGGCTCAAAGTGTCACCTGACCTGTAATGGAGGCTTGGTGACTTTGCGATGTCGTGCCACCGACTGCATGATATAGTTCAATTTGCCGTTAAATGAAAAGTTTACCCTTAATGCCAAGCGATAAATGTGAAAGTTGCATGCTAAGGTAAAGTTTCATTATCTGTTGTGGAGGCTAATGAGTCCGAAGTCATTTCATGCTTCTTGAATTGGAACTCAGTACACTAGGTTCGTTACTGTGTAGCATCGGCCGCACTTGCGAATTAGACAAAAACTGCGTTACGAAAACATGCCTATTTAAATATATTGAAACTATCATCTCCAAAAACTGAAAATTTTCAGATAAAAACTCTGATATTTTTCATATTTCTGCTCAAAACATAAATTGTTGTACTCGTCGAGGCGGTTCTAACGAGTACCCACAATCTATGTTTTTGAGCAGAAATAAAAACAATAATGTATACCCCCTGTAAACCCTAGTTTTATTATATAAAAGTGGGGTTTAAGGGGGTCTAAATTATATAGGCATATTTTCGTGATGCTGAAGAGGAATTGATACACAGTCGCATGCTAGGGTAGTTTCATTATCTGTTGTGGAGGTTAATGACTCCAAAATCCGGTACATCGTGTGTTGATCGCACGGGAACTTAGTACATTAAGTTCATTACTGTGTAGCATTGGCCACATTTGGAAATAAACGTTAGCAGACCATGAGGCTATATCGGCAGACCATGAGGCTATATCGTTAGCAGACTGAGAATGGACATGTTTTTTTTTACTAGTTTACATAGAAAAGACACGGCCTTTGGGAAAAGAAATGAAGTTGTCAACACCTCGCTGGTAGAGGTGAGGAGGTGTCCGATATGATGTGTTCTAATGTTCTAGAAAGATGCTTGTAACACTGAAACGCGAGTGATCACAAAACTTGTTAAGTTATCAAACGTCGTGAAACACCTGCTACGAGGGCAAGTCAATAATTAGCCATCTATCTTACTTCCCTCTTCTTTTCATAATTATGTAATTATTCTCAGCATGATGCATTTTGACCAACGGTGTTCCAGTACCATCATTCCAGAACTAAAGAAATCTTGACCCTTTATATTAACATCTCAACCGCTACGTCATCGAACGGAAATTCGAGTGTATTGTACAGTATGACCTCAATGGCTTGAACACGAATGGCTCGTTTACCGTGGATCATTCGAACTCTTTTTTCAGTCCCTACAAAATTCTTCCAACAGCTCAAGAAAACAAATATTTAGGGATTTGTTTTCTTGTTTTATCATGGAATTGTATGTTGTGTATACTCATTAGAATCGCCTCATCGAGGCGATTCTAATGAGTACACTCAAGATACAATCATTGTGTTGAAAATCGAAAAGGTTTCCCTAAATTGTCGCTATTTGCTTCCTGAACTGGTGCCATGATTAACCCTCAGTGGCTCGAACTACCCATGTTTCGAACAATTTTCCATGGTCCCAAAGAAGTTCGAGCCAATGAGGTTCGACTGTATATTATAATGCTCTAGGAATAATGAAACGCGAGTTGTCACAAAATTTGTTAAGTTTTCAAACATTGTGAAACACCGCTACAAGGGCAAGTAAATAAGTAATCAGCCTACCTTAAATTCGTTCGAAATCGACCTCTCTTGTTTTTCTAAGTACAGTTGACTCTCGCTATCTCGAACTCGCTTATCTCGAAAAACGAGAGTCGACTGTGATAACCCTCCAATTTGATACACTGGCCTAACGATTTTCCAGTGCCATCATCCCAGAATAGACGAAATCGGGACCCTTTAGGTTTACCCACTCCTTAGTCACTGCCTTGGCTTCTTCACAGGAACGAAAAAGACGTTCACAGGTAATGCTTTTACCCTGCATGCTGAACCCGGATATGTCCCTTTGAAAACAGTGTAGTTCCAGTTCGACTGGCTTCTGAACTGGTCTAAATCTGCACTGTTCGTCATTAAGTATGTGAAATTGTATCAACAACCTGGATCAAGGAAACTGATTGGCTGAAAATTAGAAGTGGACGTGGCATCTTTATTTATTCAGTATGGCAAGTGTTGAGTTCGGGAACAAAATGTAATATAGGTGCTAGGTGACAAACCAGACGAATAGGTAGGATGTGGTATTATCTTGCAGAAGAACTGCTTTAGACAGTTTACCGTACCGTTTGTCACTGAGTGCTGTTTAGCCCATTGTAAACGGAATAGACTCCCCCACACTATAAATTGGAAGAATTCAATTTCAATTTTAAAGTACATCCGGCATTAAGATTTTGATATTCCTAGAGAAAAATGGCTTAATTATTTGCAAACAATGGAGACCCTGATCAGACGCCGTGTTCATTGGCATTTAATCTGGGTCTGTACTGTTTACCAATTACCCTTTTAGGAGTCTCCAGACTAAAACGGGTTAATATAGGACTCGCAAGGTATGATATTACCTTTTGATAAAAGTTCCAACAGAATTAATCATTCTGACGTTCAAAATTGCAATGGCCATCATCTTGCCAATCAGGATTGCGTCGTGAACGTTTGGGGACTCAGGGAACTAGCTCCTATCCATTGGCGACTTTGAGCTTTATTTTGTGACCAACAGTAATGGATCCATAGCTCATCTGCAATGAAAATACGAGACGAAAAAAGAATCTCAATTCGACCTGAACCGCTTCAACAATCTGCTGCTTACTAATGCTCTAGTTGTTATTTGCTTATCGCTAAGAGACTTAGGGACTAAACGGGCTGTTACCTTTAGCATACCTAAATGATCATATAAGATTGTTGAAACTTTACCGTGTCATCACGAAATCATAGCTATATGACTTTGGCCTCCTTAAATCTCACTTTATATATTAGAACTAGGGTTTAGAGGGGTATACATTATTTTCTCTTATTTCTACTCAAAAACATAAATTGTGGGTACTCGTTAGAACATATAATCTATGTTTTGAGCAGATAAGTGAAAAAAAATCAGAATTTTTATCTGAAACCTTTCAGTGTCTGGTGGTTAAAAATTTCAATATACTTGAATAGGCGTGTTTTCATAATGGAAATGACCAATGTCTTTAAAAGCCCTTACTGCCAAACTTCTTAGGCAGGGCTATCGTTATTTTAAACTTCGTAAGGTGTTTTCGAAATTTTATCGCAGACACAGTGCCTTGGTAGAAAAATATAGCGTCAGTCTGAAAATACTTCTGCAACAAGGTATATCGGAACTAGAATTTTACGGTGACTTAGTGTCCAGATTTAGAAAAAGTGTAGGAAAATCTAACTTTTCGGAGCAAATCAGAAAACTTATTAACCGTTATAAAAGAATAGCCTGGATATTATGCGGCAGACTGCATGCCTAGTTGTCAACCCATTCATTGTTGATGGCTATGCTTCACCCTTTAATTACACGACGGCGGTTCGGGTCTCAGACTCAATGACAGCCTCTACGTAAAACTTTAACCAGTGAGTTGGGGCTTGACGATATGTCTTTGGTTTGGTTTTGGCCGACGTAGTTCAACTGTTGGTTGTCATTTACTCTGGCAGGCAGTAGAATTAGCCATGAGTACTCGCCTTTGTTTATTATAGTGATTAATTTGATTTTTACGTTTTCGCTTTGATGCATTGACTGAGTTGGTAGCCTTTATGCGAACCGAATTTTTATGTATTTCTGTATTAAGAGTAGCATCGGGACCCAAGGTGAAGTTGGCTAGCTGTAAAAGTGTTTTAAACCCCCCGGTAGTTTACTCTACTGACCGTTCTAAGGCGGTGGTCCTGATGTTAGTCCTACTCTTTGTTGCTTTGTGGTTAATTCTACTAGGCGATTTGTTTTATGTCTTACCTTGTGCCAGTTTGTTCTTGTGTTTTTCAGTCCTTTTAGCATTGCGATTACCTCTTCCTCTTGGTGTCTGGGAAGGGCTGCGGTTTGTGATTGTGGCACTCCCTGGACTTTTCTCTTACCGTTGTCTTAGTATCTTTCTCATCTGAATATGCCTAAGACGCAATATACCATACTATATTCTTAATCGTTGACACCTAGTTGGCGCCCAGACCCTGCTTTCCCTTTCTAAGGAAGTTCTACACCGTTTAAGATCGTCTACACAAATTGTATTTGTCAAAATGAGTTGATGGTGTGGAAGACCATCAGTTAGTTCACTATTCTTGTTCTTGTTTTGTTTCTAGTTCCAAACCAGGTATAGATTTACAGCTCTGTACGCAATTAATACGAAACGAAAACCTTTGTATCACAAGCCATGTTTAATATCCGATAGTTTATCAATAAACAAACCGACACAGATACAATCTGTCGGTCATTTAGAAATATGTTAGGCTGGAAACGTATTGACTTACCCATGAAACGTTTCCCAGTACTTCGCTATAGTGTAGTTTATATTTCCTGACCCTTTGTGGTTGCTGGCTCTATACCAGGAAATTTGGAAAATTCTGATGGTCACTGATGACGCTATAGCTATTTTCTTTTTCCTGGGTGTGCTCATTGCTCAAATGTTTCTTCCTTTTAGTATCTATATTAAATTGTATTTACACCTGTTGTAAGAGTACAATGGCCGCAGAACGTCTCCCCGCTCTTCACTCCACTGTTATTTATATTTCATGTTTTTTTGTAATCACTGAGTCCATTCCCGGAGGTTTTAAAATTGGTGACGGCCACTGATGAGACCTGCTTGTCCTAAACTAGCAAGTATACAGAACCAGAATTGATGTCACCCTGAAAAATAGTGCTAAATGAAAATACAATGAAAAATGTTGGTGTCCACAGTGTAAAGTAAAAAGACAACAACATTCGGTCTATGGGAGCTTATTAATATTTTAGCTTAAATACGGTAACGACTTACCGTGGTGAGTATTTAGGATATTTACGACATACTCGTTTAATCATATTTAATTGCACATGCTGACAATTACAGCTATCTGGAAAATAACAAAGTTAATTATAATCTGTTATGAGACGTAAATTCAAACGTCTGTATGGACGCTGAGTATCATATTACGATATTTTAATTGGTGAAACCATAAACCTTTCTATAGCGATGACCTTACGTGGAAGCATTTTTAGACTATGGCATGTTTTTTAAAGAGGTACTGTTATAGCTTCAAGAAAAAGTATTCGATCAAACAGAGCCTTCTATTTCTTTTATTTGTTATGCATATGATCGAAGGATCCCTGCTTCGGATATTTTTCACATGTGAATAATTGCTCCCTTTTTATTGGGTATTAGTCTTCAACATAGAGGGAACAAATTCCCTCCTTTGGTTTCAAATTTTATTTCAACATTTTAAACATATGCATACAACAGTTTACACAATCAACAGGATAAGAATGAAAGCAATTGGCTCGCTTAGTTTTTTTTTTTTACTTATAATAATGTCTTTGCAGAAATAGTGCAGACAATCATGCAGGTAGTGCATTAAATTAAGTAACTGTTAGACTGATTAGTAAGATAAACTACAGATTCATATTATCAGCAACAGTAACCGCATCGAACATTGATAACAAGACATATAATCAGTAAAAAATGTAAACGAGGGGAGAATGTTTTTTAAAGTCTATGGTGATTATCATGAGAGAGAGAGAGAGAGAGAGAGAGAGAGAGCATTCAGGATAAGCCAATCAATATTTCTCTTCTTCAATCGGCTTCATAATATTTGAAGCTAGTAAGTGACACTTATATTTATTATCCTTATAGTGAAATTTTATCATTGTTATTACAATATCACCACGAAGAAGGCTTATTGTACACTATATATACAGTCAAACCTCAATAGTTCGAACACCGATGGCTCGTTTACCATGGTTAATTCGAACTCGTTTTTGAGTCCTTACGAAATTCTTTCAATACCAGAAAACATATACTTAAGAAAATTTTCTTTTTTATCATGAAATTGTTTGAGGCGATTCTAGTGAGTACACACAACGTACCATTATTGTATAGATGATCGAAAAGATTCTCTTAAATTATGGCCATTTTACTTTCTGTCAGTGGCTCGAACTACCCATATCTCGAACAAGTTTCCATGGTACCAAAGATGTTCGAGCAACTGTTTCAAGCCAGAGAGATCCACCTTTTTCAGTAAATTATTAATTACAGTCGTTTCAAAGCCGTTGAATCAATTATTCGGACAAGTATTCCAAAGAAAAGTTATATACAGCTTAATTATATAGCTATATAAATTGAATGACTGAAAAAGTGAGATGAAATTCGATATGTAAGCAAACGTGCAGTTATAACTCGATATCGACACGCTTACTTGATATTGTACGCTTACTCGGATACCTTCGAATGTTACCGATGAATGACGTTGCTTTTGATGACACTTTAGGCAATAACGTCACGCCAAAAAGTTCGGCCACGGATTTGTGCAGGCTCGGATATGTAAATGATAAAAATGCTACAAATAACTGTAAATGACGCAACATATTTTTAGCTATAGTATAAAAATAATAAAATGGGCTACTGCACTCATATTGGTGAATATTTCCTTAGTTGGATATCAAAGGATGCAAGCTTGCGAGCTCGCGTCCTATTTTGACATCTGAACTCGCGACAATATTCCTCAATATCAGTGCAATATCGCATAATATTGCCCTGCTTAAACCACGGATATGGTCCAAAATCTGAATTACGTTGCACTTTTACTAGATAATGATAAATCACGGTGGCATTACGATAACATGCCTATATAATTTTGACCCCCTTAAACCCCACTTTTATATAGTAAAACTGGAGTTTACAGGGGTAAACATTATTTTTCTTATTTCTGCTCAAAACATAGATTGCGGGTACTCGTAAGAACCGCCTCGCCGAGGCGGTTCTAACGAGTACCCACAATCTATGTTTTTGAGTAGAAATATGAAAAAATATCAGAGTTTTTTTAATCTAAAATTTTTCAGTTTTTGGAGGCGAAATTTTCTATATATATTTGAATAGGCGTATTTTCGTAATGGGTAGCCCTAACGCCATCCAAGCGGCCAAATCGTAATGCCGTTTGCGGGATTAAGTGACGGCGCCTGAGTGGAATTTTTGTTTCGCCTCGATTCGAGAGGAAAACCCCAAACAAAAGTAAAACGGTAAGATTAGTAAGAAACGCGCGGAATGATGAAGAGATTGCAACGTTTATTTGTAAAGTGTGTAATATAATGTATGGTGATGTCTTTGCAAGACACGATACACTATGTGCATGTATGCAGATGCAAAACGATCGATCGCACATAGAATGCAAAATGAATACCTTATGCGGTCGTATAGCATGGTACATGTCATACAAATACGTAGGCATAAAATGATTATCTAATTCATTTTTATATTTTTTCTGTAATAGTTTGAGAATGAATTCGACCATTTAAACGAAAAACGGGACAATACGTGGAACTTCTCTTTATGCTCGATCTGGCAGGATTCGTTACTGTATGAATTCTACAACAGTGGGATAACTTATGATATATACGATAAGTGTACGACATAGTAATGACAGTCACACAATTTTAAAGAGAATATAGAATAAGGAAGCAGCCAATAACCGGTCATTTGTCTTGAAATGATGGAAACAATTTTGCAATATATGATACTCATGTTTGTACAAAAAACACTCACATGGCATAAACTGTAAGACCCAGAAAGAAATGCGGTGTCTTAAATGACATTTCCTGGCTTCTGATAATATGTCTGTTCTTTGTAGGGTTCCGTACGATAAATGGTTTAACTAGTTTTATCAACTTACTCTTTTCCCAGAGAAGTCGCTCGGCAACTGACTATTCATCTGTCTCTTTAGGAATGAATCCACTTAGGCGCCGTTACTTTATCCCGCAAGCGGCGATATAGGCAGTTTGGTCACTTAGATGGCGTTATGGCTATCCGTCGTGTAAATACTTTTGTGTAAGAATGTAGGCGACAAACACCCCGTATTTACAGCAATACATTGTTCATCAAATGGACCATTTTTGGGTCGATTGTTTACAATCGATCCTAAGTAAACATACATCAAAGATTCCTTAAGATTGTTGTCCACATGATTATCATTCACCAATGAAATCAAACCGCGCGTATCTACGAAATCCAGGTAAGGGTAATTTAAAGCCGCGCTATTCTTGTCACTGTGACGTCAGAGTGCAAATCTGTAAAACCTGGACTGGGATATTGGCAAACGGTGCAGACCCAGATCAGATCTATACCTGTCAGAGATAATCGAGCCTTCCAGTGCTGTCAATGCTTTGGTTTGTTTGACTGATAGATGCATTGTATTAGCGGTCCAAATAGTTATATTGCGATACAAGGAGTTAAGATGACGTTTAGTCTGATTTGTATATCGTAACATAAATTGTGAGCCAGCACACGACAAAACCAACAATAAGACCTGTGTAACCAACAAAGACTCTGATCAGCCTGTACATCCACCTACGTACGGTAACGGTTCTCGTTTATCCGTCTTTGGATAAGTTGGAGGATATATAAGGCACATGCGATCAGTGAAGACTCTGACCAGACAGCACGAATGTGCAGGCTGATCTGAGTCTTTACTGGTCGCACAAGTCTTATTGTAGGTTTTGTCGTGCGCTGGCTCATATAACAATTCAAACTGATACAGCTTCATTTTATCTGCATCTAACAAACTGAGACGGAGAGACTAAAAGTAAAACGGTTTATAATTAGCAAAGAAAGTCGAACCTCTGCTGCATTTTGTGTATATTGAAGTTTGCCGCTTGCACAGGCATATTTAGGATTTGACACAATTTAATGGGCAAACAGTGAAAAATTGATAGTATTATCTTGATGCTCAGATCTTTCGACGCAGCCTTTACTGCTCACAAATCGGGAGAATGTTGGTTGATTTTGGTAGCTTGTTTCAATCGATCCTGTAATTGTAATTCTTGAAGTAGTATGGATTACATTTATTTAGCCCTTCAAGCGCTAAGCAAAATTGAAGCAGGTGACATTCTATTTTATATTATTGCATAAAAAGCAGTGTCGCACGTTATTAACAGCCGTGCATTAACCGGCGAAAAGCCGTGTATTAACAAGGCGATTCACGCGCTGTTAATGCACGGCTACGCAACTTTCAATATGCTCGTACCGGGGCCACAGAATTGCTGCCGTCACGACATGTGTACTGCCTGCCCTAGAACGAGCATAGTCGGTGGAAATTACGTACGCGAGACATCAGTGAAAAGGCGAAACAAAATAGTGCAAGAAATAACGCGAAATGTAGCAAATATTTTCAGCTTTTATGCAATAATAGCGATCGAACATGTTTTTTCAACGCATTAACATTCGCCAGGTCCCTTGGGAGGTGTTGAAAACCGCGGCCGAAGGCCGCGGTTTTCAACACCTCCCAAGGGACCTGGCGAATGTTAATGCATGAAAAACCATGTTTGATCCCTATATTAATCATTTTTCAGAGAAAATGACTTGACAGTTAATGTGAATCGTTTGCCTAGTAGACGAAACGCATGAAATGACAAGCTTATTTTCTAACTTAATATTAGCTGCTATTGTGATCCGGACTTTAAGGGTTTACTTAGAAAGAAGCCATTGGTATTCCCAACAGTGTCATTATGATAGATAGAATACATTTAATGGAAATCACCCCTTGTTATATGTAAAGCACGGCGTCTTATTTCTGTTACAATATCGGAAGTGAAATCAATATCGGCTAAGATGGAGACTGTAGTTGTGTTGTGAAAACGTCCGAAGAACGCCTGTATGCCGCCCGCTCCAGGCGTGGATTCGGTGGGGGTTCGCGTGTGTCCGCGAGTGTGCGCACAAGCGCGCGCGCGTGTGTGTGCGTGTTCATTCGGGTGGGGGTTCATTGGAACCTAGTTTTTGACTGAAAATTTCATTTTCATAGGAAAGTTTGGATAAATTTGGGACACCATATTTACCCTAAATATTCATATCCATTACGCTTTACCTTATATTTCTCTTCAACACGCCCATTTTACTAACTATTAAAGAGTGTTGAATTGCCGGATGAGTGGCAAACAGTGTAGACCCTGATCAGACGCCGCTCTCTGTCGTTCCGAAAACATTGAATCAGTATGGTAATTTAGTCAAATTTACCCCCCCCCCCCCCCCCAAAAAAAAAAAAAAAAAAAAAAAAAAAATTATCCTGGATCCACCCTTGCACTCTGTTACTGCACTCACGTTGTCTGGTGCCGCCCTTGGTGGCTCAGTTGGATGCGCGTCCGACTGGTGATCAGGAGGTTTCGGGTTCGACCCCCGCCGGATCGGCAACATTCTTTCGTGGAGATTGATTATGAAATATTTTCTTCGGTCATTCTCTCATTTTCGCTGATTCAAGAAGGACAGTTGTCAGTTCCTGGCGAAAGAATGAGCACTTAACTGGTTACCCGCTTGGAGGACTGAGCCTGCCCAGTGTGATTAGTTAAATTGACCGCGCTCGACATGACCTCAATTGGTTGACTGGGCCGTAAAAAATCAACACAAAGAAATCACGTTGGATGATCAAAAAATAAGTGAAGGTACCAATGACCCAGCTAGCATTTTTATAAATCTACAGCGGGTCGTTATCGGCCCGTCAGCTACACTGATGGGCCGACAACGGCCCGCTGCAGATTTATGTAGAATGCTTTCTGGGGACACAATCACGAAGTACAGCCGAGGCACCAAAAGAAGGACAGATGAGGAACAAATAATGACAAAACAAGCGCCAGAAATGAAACCACCGGCACACAAAGAACAGCAACAGAGGAACCACATTGGAACGGTCAGTAGAAAACTACAAAGTCAAATGTTCGTCATTTTAATTCACGATATTCACGTGCATCGTAATCTGGTACTGTTCTGTAATATAATGTTATTAAATTGATGATTTAATACTGGCCGTGTTACAGATCCGAGGGCAGTCGTATTGGCCTGAGGATTGCTGTATTGGCCCGAGGTAAAGCCGAGGGCCATTACAGCCATCCGAAGGTCAACACGACCAGCCGAGGACTTGAAAACATTCATTACATGACATTTTTATTAATCACATTTGTGCTGTTTCATCGACTGGTTAATACCGTAAAATATTGGCCCGGTGAATACCTTAAAATATTAGCCCTCCTGAACCCCTTGTTCTTTTTTATCCAATAAATCCTTGTAACTTTCAGTATTAGCCCTTGCATAAAGCCCGGGCAAAAAAGCCGTATAGAAATCATGCCAACCACTGCATTGGTACGATTCAGGCTGTTTGGCACATATATGAACAATTATTACTCAGTTGATCAATAATATGTCAAACTTATGAGCCGTCATATGTTCTTAATTTTAGTTTACGATATTCACGTGTATCTTGATCTGGTACCGTTCTGTAATGTCTTAACTAATAAGCCTCAGTGAGAAAACGTACCTTCTGACGTGTGTACGACGAATACTCCAATCAGCCTGCGCATCCGTGCAGTTGGGTCAGTCCTTATTGCCCACATAAAAAAAAAAAACGAAAAAAAAAAAAAAAAAAAAAACGAAAAAAAAAAACAAAAAAAAAAAACAACAAACTTTGCATCCTTGGCTATCCCAAATGCGCCCATTGAAGATTCTGATCCTGGCGCTTGCTGATCTGAATCTTCGATGGGCACACATGTCCGAAAATACGTTTTCTGATGTTCCCAAGTATTACTAATAATTCCTTCCCGGATGTATGTATTATTCTCATTAACCATTGTCATGCTGAATAAATTAAGATGGCACGCCCACTTCCAATTTTTAGCCAATCAGAACACTTGATCAAGAGTATTGATATAAATTCACATACTTTATGGCAAACAGTGCATCTGAAGAAGCCAACTGATCTGGAGCTACACTGTTGACAAAGGCAGGACATATCCGGGTTCAGCAGGACTAGGGTTAAAACAAGCAAAGCATTTTTCCGAATGCTGTAGAACGTAGATAGAGTTCCTACGTGACATCTGTTTGTTTTATTGCCCTAGGATTGTAGTCTTGCCATTTCTAAAGAACAAAAACAATTGAATACAATTACCGTGTAATTTGCTTCTCTTATCCACTTGCCTTCAAATGAGAAATGCAACATAAATGTCAGCCGGATTACGTTTCGAAAGACATGGGTACTTTAGGCAACACATGAGTACAAAGAAGTACAATGGACCCTCAAGTCAACGATAGCATAGACTGTCAAAATGTATTTGCTCATTACGAAAACACGCCTATTCAAATATATTGAAATTTTCACCTCCAAACACAGAAAATTTCTAGACAAAAATCTGATATTTTTTTAACATGTCTGCTCAAAACATAGATTGTGGGTACTCGTTAGAACCGCCTCGGTTGTCTGCTCAAAACATAGATTGTGGGTACTCGTTAGAACCGCCTCTGAAAACATAGATTGTGGGTACTCAGAACCGCCTCGGTGAGGCGGTTCTAACGAGTACCCACAATCTATGTTTTGAGCAAAAATAAGAAAAATAATGTATACCCCTGCAAATCCCAGTTTTTCTATATAAAAGTGGGGTTCAAGGGGATCAAAATTATATAGGCATGTTTTCGTGATGTACTGCAACAGAATAATATGTAGGATAGGGCTTGTTTTGGAAATTTGCTAGACCCGCCTCAGTGTGGCAATTCTAACAAAGAAACAAAACATATATTTTTGAAGTATCAGTACAATATTCTTGCATAATTTCTGAATTAACTTCACCTCTTGAGCGAAGGTTCCGTGCCATTCAAACTAACATAAAACAAGAAATCATCATCATTATCGTGATGATGACGATCATCATCGTTATCAGCATCATCATCGTTATCATCATCATCATCCCACTCTGTTTATAACGCAAATACAAACAGCAAAGACTTGGATCTTCCAAGCAGTCCAATCAGTTCTTTGAATGTGATAGACTTCAAAGAATCGTGTTTGAATAACTTGGCTCATGAGATAAATGTACTTTTATACGACACCTACTCCTAAATGAGCCGCGACTCGAAAACCATATTCATTACGTCCTATATAAATAGTGGACAACATACACCATGCATTCTTTCTGTTAGTCGTTATAGTCAGTTGTACCGAGTCATTCTGTAAGCTGGTTATGGAGGCTCTGGTCAGACTACACAGACACACAGGTTGGGTTTTGAGTTGGTTTCAATATATGCTATACGAAGAGTCTCATGGTCCTGTATGTAGATTTCTTGTGTTCTGGCTTTAGATCGCCATTCAGCCAGTTGCTTTGTTACATCTCAATGTTTGTGATCATATTTGTTTCACCATGATGTTTCACAGATAAGGTGGTCCAACAAAAAAGGTGGAGGACCCTATGTGGACCGAACATATTGTAAGAGTCACCCACAGGGACAATTTTCAACATAGTTTTGCTGACACTCTCCATATTATGTTACCCAACCCACTGGAAATCACAACAGTTTTCCAGTCAAACAAAGATGTCACGTTCTAGGACTTAAATAATCTATTCACCCTGGATTATCAACTTCTTCACAAGTATTCATGAACAATCAACAACACTGTAGAACAAAATAATCACACAGAAACGCTCTTCTGAAAGTGTTTTGAAATTACCTGATTGTCAGAACTGTCACAGAACTGTCCTGTTTAGTGTCAGTTTACTCATGAAGCATTCTTATTCAAACGCCTACTGCACATCAGAATGAAGTCTCAAACTCCAGAGCATTTATACAATTTAGGCATTCACACTATATGTAGCTCCAATGTCTTTTCTTTTGCATATTTATCCAGTTTTAACCACATTTGAATCGCTGCACAAATGTAAACTTTAGCAGATTTACCTTGACCTTTGCAGCAAGCGTCTGTTACTAAAAACTGTTCCTGCTCAATATATATGTTCGATAACGGGAGACCGTTGGTTGCCTTTTATTTGGCAATTATTTATAGAGCAAAGGAGTTCCAAATTGTGAGAAGAACTTTACAAAATCATTTTTATTAATATTATTCCCGCAGCTATTTGTGCAGCGCAGAGTCAAATTCAGTCCGTACTACACGATTTTCATTCGCCATTACAGCCTGTCTCTGATGAGGATCCTTTCGGTTACTACGAGGTCCGCTGGATTATGCTTAGAGTTTTGGACGCCGATTTATCATAGTAATAAAAGGATTTCCATCCCCTACTTTCGTACCTCTTAGATTTTATTTAAAAATGGATTCTTTCCGAGAGCTCCGGAAGTAGTGCAGTTTAGCTTTGATATGATTGGCTGATCTGGTCACATGGTACCCTCCTGGAAATTTTAAAAGGAGACGTCCATCACTGATTCGCAATCCAACCTCTAGCTCGAGTAGCGGCAAATTCAAAACACATAATCGATAATCAGTAAGGGAAATAACACTCGATCAAGGTACAAAGACATAACACTAGTTATTTCTTTTACTTACAAACAACAGCTCCCGCAAATACAGTGCAGATTACTACTCAAGAATGAGACCTTATCTGTTCCTGCTTGTTTACGAGTGGAAAATCCGCCATTGTTTATTTGTAAACAATAACAAAAGTTGTATTGCACTTTTCCGTTTTAACCTTGCACGGATTTTATAGTCAACATTTATTATCTATCTATCTTCTCATGATTCAAAACCCTCTTGAATGTGCTGCGCATGTTGTGTTAGTAAGAGAAAGAAAAGTGAGATAGTGCAGCATAAAAAGTGTAAAATTTAGGTGAGCATAAATGATAGATTTAGTGTTAGGAAGAAGGGTTTAAAAGCAAAATAAAAACAGTATAAGCCTTAAGGGAGTGTATGGTTGATCTTGCTGACTCCTGACTTGAAAGAGTCAAGATCTGAATCAAGGACGAGATCAGCTGGTAACCTCTTCCAGAGAATAATCGTCATTGGAAAGAATGAATAGTAGTAATAACTGACAGAAGTATGGATCTGCCTGTAAGCAAGAGGATGATGGCGTGTTTGTACCATGGTACGTTCAAACTATGGAGGAACTGGTATAGCGACCAGTCCATACACGATTTTATAAAACATCGCGATACGCGAATCATAACGCCGAAGCTCAAGCGACCGCCATCCAAGATTACTCAACATGTCTGTCACACTACTATATGGTGAGTAGTCATTGCAAACCAAACGAGCTGCCCTTCTTTGCAACATCTCTATTTTATTTATATTTTCTTTCGTGCAAGGGCTCCAAACAGCCGAATCATACTCCACTTGTGGCCTAACAAGAGTATTGTAAGCTATAGACTTAAGGGCTTCTTGGACCGTGAGACACTGATGACTTGGCATTTGCTTGGATTGAATTCCATGTCCCAGGTTCGTTCCCAGTGCTGGAGGGTGTCAAGATCAGACTGAAGTATTTGACTATCATGGGCACTAGACACTATCAAGTAAACCGCGGTATCATCAGCAAAGAGTCTGTGATTTGATATTTTCCGGGAGGTCATTAATGTACAAAAGAAAGAGGAGTGGACCCAGTACAGACCCCTGGGGTACCCCGGAGGTGACCGGGACCTCTTTGGAAGACTCCCCCTCCAGTACAACAGTTTAAGAGCGACCAATTAAAAAAGCTTCAATCCATTTTAGAGTGTTTCCTGTTATGCCGAAAGTTGAAAGTTTATATAGTAATTTTAAATGATTGACTTTGTCGAAGGCTTCGCTGAAGTCCAAAAGGATTAAATCAGTTTGAGAGAATATTTGAGAGAATATACTTGTATTTGTAACGTTTATACAACATATAGATCTACAGCCACTTATATTTGCATATTTAGAATTTCTATACCTGTTTACTTGATCATAATAGCATGATTGGATCCCACCACATACCAGGAAGAGAAATACAGTACCGCCAACGTTCATCCTTCCACATTCGCGATACGCGTTTCATTTACGTTACTATAAAACAAGAGTACCATGTCATTAGATAAGCCAATATTGTTTTGACTATCTGTTATTTATTTACTGTTAACTCTAACAATTTAGTACAGTGGCGTAGCTTGTTAAACTGATCTTGCTGAGGTTATGATGGGAGCTCTATGTGGTTGTCTCGAGTTTTAGATTGATGATTTAGATGTCAGACAACCACGTTGGAGGATGAGCACCATGTTTTTGGTTCAGAACCAGATATGCTACTGCCCAAGTGTAAATAATGGGATAGGAATAAAAGCTTGTAAAACACAATTTGAAAAATAAATAAATGACTATGTGAATGTTCTCCTTATTTAATTGTGATATTTCGAGAAATAATTAATCAAGCTTGGTCACCCCTACCCGAGGTGCATTGCAAATAGACACAGGAGTCGTTCCTGTGAGAGTTTCGATCATCTGGATCACCATCATAGTCCAGGCAGACTGAGAAACATCACTGATAATGGTCTGCATGGTGATCTCCCCAGATACAGCCCACAGAGACCCAATGGGCGTAATTCCCTGAGAGCATATAGTCCACAGCGGTATGAAGAGTCAGTAGTGAGAGCAGCAGTCAGTCATCAGCATCGGTTGCAGGTTGCAGGTGAAGCTCGAGTTCTTTAATGGTTGAGATGACTGGGATCAGACTATTTCTCACTTTCAGAATAGTGCAGATTTAGGTCACTGATCCGAAACAAACAAAGCATTAACCTTGTGTGAATGTCTGAAAGGTCAAGCTAGAGCCTTCTACCTGGGACTCAGTCCATAAGACCGTACCTCTTACCACAGACTTGTACAGAAATTCAGTGGACGATTTGGCAGTGTGCATCAACAGAGCCGATATCTTATCAAGTCTGAGACCAGGAAGCGGAAACCTGGAGACTAATGCTTCCCTTAGAGATAACTTGAGGCTCTTAGCTCAGAGAGCTTATCCTGACCTAGAGTCTGATGCGCAGGAATCTCTTGCCAGTTTTATATAGCAATTACCCTAGAGATGAAATGCCGATGCAAAGAGCGTGACTGCAGGACAGTTGAGTCTGCAATACAAGTTGTTGAGAGATATGAATCTATATTAGGTGAAGGAGGCGAGAAGAAACGGGCCAACATCCGAGCACTTAATAATTTCTCTAACTCTAGCCCCTCCACTGACAGGCCCGAGTCAATCCGCAACAATAAGAAACCTCAATTTCGCGACGTCACAAGCCCAGCAGTCTACAGATTTTACGCTGAAGCAGATCCTTGATAGGCTAGAAAAACTTGAGAGTTCTACTACTACGGTGAAGAAAAATTCGGCCTCTAAGCCGTACTATCGCCGTGGTTCATGCTTTATCTGCCAGTCCCCTGACCAATATATACTAGCGGAAAAAAGAAACTGTGCATGTATAAAAAATAAATTTTCTATAATTCCAAAACCCATTTATGCTTGAAACTTTACACAAACATGATGTGTATACTCCTTAACATTACTGATTGGTGAATAAGGTCCTTGCACGTGCACTGCGTTGTCCTTGTGCACGTGCAGGATTAAGCACATTCGTGGCTAGCAATTAAATGTAAACGTCTTTACAATCTTTTTTACTCTTGTGTAAAACCGTTTTATCCAAGTGAAACAGAAAAACAAATTTATTCCTCCTGAATGTGTTGGTAAGCAATGCCTAGACTCAAAGAAGCTCAGCAACCAAGCGGGTGGCAGGATTCGGGCTGGTGTATCTCAAAATGAGGTTAGCAGACGGTTTGGCGTGCATAGGAAAACGATTTCTGCTTTATGGAGACGTTATCAGCAATCTGGTAACACCAGGGACCGTCGCAGATCGGGACGTCCACGTGTGACGTCATTACGTCAAGACACTTACATACGTGTGACGCATCTTCGTAACCGACTTCAAACTGCTGCGTTGACGGCTAGAAGCATTCCTAGCTTGAGGAACATTAGTCCAAGAACCGTGAGAAACCGCTTGCGTGAACGGAACATTCGCCCTCGGCGTCCAGCAATCCGTCCAGTCCTACAGCAACGTCACCGTGTTGCTCGCCTTGCAAGGTGCAGGGCCCATCTTTGCTTTACTAGACGAGATTGGGCGCGTATCCTGTTCTCAGACGAGTCAGGTTTCCACTTCGATAGCAGTGATGGTCGTTCCAGAGTATACCGTCGAGTTGGAGAACGGTACCAGGATAACTATGTTGTTGAACGTCGTCTCTTTGGCGGGGGCAGTATAATGGTATGGGGCGGAATAACAGGAAACGCAAGAACGCCTCTTGTGGTCATTAACGGAAATTTGACTGGTGCATGCTACCGCGATGAGATTCTGCAAGCCCACGTCGTCCCGTTTGTGCGTCAACATGCCGTTACGCTGCAACACGACAACGCCATACCACACGTTGCACGCGTTGTGATTGATTTTCTTACTCAGCAGAATGTTAATGTGTTGCCATGGCCTGCGGTATCACCAGTCATCTATCGCCGATAGAGCACGCATGGGATGAGATGGAACGTCGTCTACGTCAGTTGCCAAATCAGCCAGTGATGTTGGCTGAGCTTTCCCGCGCGTTAGTTTGCATCTGGAACGGCAGTCCTCAGGCGTTTTTCACCAATCTTGTCGGATCCATGCGGCGGCGATGCAACGCATGCATTACTGCTAACGGTGGACACACCAGATATTGACTTTGTGACATGGTGCTTGAGACATTTTTGATTTTTTGAGCCTTGGTGATGAAATGGGTATTCTTTTCGCACTTTTGAATCCCTTGAACTTCGATGAAATGTGTATTGTTACAAATCTGAAATATATTATTACTGTCTGCTACGATGTTATTATTTTGTATAACCTTTTACCAATGCACAGTTTCTTTTTTCCGCTAGTATATGAAGGAATGTCCTATTTATTAGAAGTGTCAAGAAGAGATGCAAGCCTCTAACCAGCAAGAGTTCCCGGGAAACGACAATCCGTCTGCTCTTTAGGCCCAGAGCTGACGGCTGAGACGTGGCCTAAACTAGATGCTGATTTAGCTGCCTGGATAAATTTAGGTGACACGACCACAAAATGGGACAATGACTTCTATGCTAATTGTAGCATTCTTGGAATCAGTGCCGCCTTCTTAGTTGACAGTGGTTCTACTGCAACTTTAGTTTCAACCAGAGTATGACAATCTATTAACAAAAAGAAGCGTCTCTCCCTGGTTCCAATGAAAGTCAAGATCCCTGGTGCCAATGGTGGTGATATTGAGGTTCTAGGCCTAGCCGACATACCATTAGAACTGGGTGGAGTTTGCTTTTTTCAGACCGCTATAGTATGCATAATAATACCAGATAGTATCTTGGGTCAGGACTTCATGCTTAAATTGCAAGTCGCACTGACTACAAGAAAATGTTGGTAGAGACTTCCGTCAAACCCATATCCTGCTTGATAGGAGGGGAGGCGGAATGTCAGCAAAGTCCTCCTCCGAGAGACAGTCATAATTCAAGCATGGTCATGCTGTTCCATTTCCATTGAAGTTCCTCAAGCAGGCCAACTATCCAGCTCTAGCCTAATTATACCCACCACTTCACTGTTAAAAAGTAACGACGTATGCTTAGTTAAAGATACTTCCAGCACACAGACTGCAGTCCACATAATTAATCTAGGCGATGGTGCGGCTGCTGTATTCTCTGGCACACCTTTGGGAACCTGTGAATCATTTTATGATGCTACCTCTACTAAAAGCGTTCATTTTGCATCTATCAGTACCGAACTCCAAGACCAGCTGTCTCATAAACAACTACCTTCCCATCTCCATGATTTGTTGGAGAGAAGTGCTGTTCATCTAAGTGGTAAAGAAGCAGATATATTGACTGATTTGCTTATTAGGTACAAGCACATTTTCGTGCAGTCACCAGATGATCTTGGCCGTACAGACAGCACTGAATAAACACAGAAGTAGCCACCCCATGCAGACAGCCACCGAGACGAGAGCCGATAGAGAAATGTGACATAGAGAAGCAGGAGGTTCTAAAGATGCTTAAGCGCAAAGTCGTGGAACCACTTTACAGTGCCTGGTCTTCTCCCATAGTTTTGGTGACCAAGAAGAACGGGTTTACTTGGTTCTGCCTTAGATGACCTTACTGTAAAAGACGCATATCCTATCCCTAAAGTAGATGAGTGCCTGGATTCATATTCGGGCTCCAAATGGTTCTACTGTCTTGATGTCAACTCTGGTTTCTGGCATAATGGTTTAGACCCAGCCGATAAAGATAAGACAGCATTTACGACTAGCCTAGGCCTCTATCAGTTTACAGTAATGCCTTTCGGAATAGCTAATGCGCCATATTGTTTCGGGTGCCTGATGGAAGATGTCTTAAGAGGCTACCAGTGTGATATATACTTGATCTACATGGACGATGTCATTGTCCGAAGTGCTACACTCAGTTATAGTATTGCCTGACTTGAACTTGTGTGTCAAAGACTTTCTGAAGCAAATTTGAAACTGAAGCCGGCCAAGTGTATTTCAACGACATGTGAAGTTCTTGGGACATATCGTGTCTGAAGAGGGCGTAAGTACAAAATCTTAGCTGTCAAGAACTGGTCTACTCCTAAGAATGCGGAGCAAGTTCAAAGCTTCCCTAGTCTTTGCGCATATTATAGACGTTTCGTCCAAGACTTTGCAGAGGTTTCCAGACCACTGCGTAAGATCTGCGAGAAAGGCAACAAATTCATATGGTCAGATTACTGTCAAGAGTCTTTCTTAGCTCTCAAAGAAGCCCTTACCACAGCCCCAGTCCGTTCTCTATACTTGGTCAGCAGTTTATACTGGACACGGATGCAAGTGAACATTCTGTGGGAGCAGTCATCTCACAAGCAAGTTGGCCAGAAACGCATCAAAGCTTATATGAACATGGTAATGAACTCGCATGAACAGGCATACTGTGTCACCAGATAGAGCTTCTAGCGGTGACAATGGCTCTGAAAAACTTTCATACTTACCTGTATGGACAGAATGTGCTTCTACCTACAGATAACGCCGCTGTGAGCTGGATGAGAAGTCTGAAAAGACCCAAAGAGCAAGTAGCAAGATGGCTTTAGGAGTTAGGTACATATGACCGAGAAAAGGACATGCCAATGCAGCTGGCTTATTAAGAACGCGATGCACTTCCTGTAAACGTCAGGAAGATAAATCCAGTCCGGATACAGAAGAATCAGAAGCAGAACAGGAAGTATCTTAGCCTATAGACGAAATCACGGGCGATGAGTGTGTATAGCTCAATGCAGTCACTAGAACCTAGGACGCTGAGGCATTCATCCAAGGACCTGTATTGCTCGATGGCTGGGACCATTCAGATATTCGGTAGAGTCAAACTGAAGATGCTGACATTGGACCTATTTTGCCACTGCTAGAAGAAAACAAGCCCGTCGGACTGGTCGACCATATCAGGCAAGTCAACCGCTTTTAAAACCCTATGGCGAAATTGGGACAGACTCCAAGTACACACGTCTATGTTGTATAGAAAATGGTAACATGAAGATACAGATATTCTGCAGCTTGTGGTCCCAAAGCTCAGATGCACAGAGTAGAGACATGCACCACAATATTTCGTCTGCTGCTCATCTTATTGCTAAGCGGACTACGGAACGCATCAAAACTGCCTTCTATTGGCCTGCCATGAAACCAGACGTTACAGAATTCTGTCGAACGCGATGCATGTGCTGCCAGAAAACCTTTCTCAAAGCAGAATAAAGCCCCTATGGGTCATATTCTCAGTGGTGCCCCTATAAAAAAGGTATGTGTCGACATGCTTGGTCCTTTACCCTTAACCCATCAAAATAATTACATATTTTTTATATCAGACATGTTCACCAAATGGATAGAAGCAATTCCTTTACCTGATCAAGAAGCACTTACCGTTACAAAAGTCTTTGTAGAAACTTTTGTCAGCCGCTTTGGCACTCGTTTTCAAGTCCATTCCGACCAAGGCCGAACTTTTGAACTTAAACTCTTCCAGGTGATTTAATATTATGTCATTTCCTGTATTTGTCTTCAAATTGAGAAGACCAAGACAAAACTAGTCTTAAACCCAAAGCCAATGGATCTTTAGAGCGCTTCAGTAAAACATTGATTAGCATGCTGTCCATGTACTGCCAGAAAGAGCAAACTCAGTGGGACATACACTTACAACAGGTTATAATGGCCTATCGAGCGTCTGTAAATTCCAGGACAGGGAAGACTCCAAACATGATGACATTTGGCAGAGAGGTGTTGCTCCCTTTGCAAACCATAATGGGCAAGCCGGTACCAGAAGAAAACGAGTCTTTTGAAGCTAAAGACTATGTTTCTAAGCCCCAAACCAGCATGGCAAAGATTCATGATGTTGCAAGAACCAATCTCAGTCAAGCAGCAGAATACCAGAAAAGGTAATATGACACACACAGCAGTATGCACAGCAAAGACACTTTGAAACTAGTCAACTGGTGTGGCTCCATGAACCTACCCGCAAAGTTGGTGTTTGCCACAAACTGATAAATAAGTGGATAGGTCGTTACCATGTCACTTGGAAGATTGATGATTTGATTTATTTGGTTAAGAAGACTCCGAGTCAGCCTGTCAGAGCTTACCATATTGATTGCCTTTTATCGTACCATGGGAAGAACATACCAAAATGGGTTGTGAAGATGATGAAGATAAAGAAAGATCCGGGGAGATAAAGAACGGATCTGGGGCTAGTCTGGATAACAAGATGTTTTATCTATTACAGCAATAAGTGGCCAAACTGTCTGTTTTATGGGATCTTGAACTGATCACTCAAGATGCATTTCTGATGCGATATTCCAGAGAAGCGGAAGGACAGTTATCACTTCTCTTTTGTTTCCATCTTTCTTCTCTTTTGTTTCCAAAGATGGAAACAAAAGAGCAGTGAGAGGACTTGATCCGGGGGCTACACTGGATAACTAGATGTTTTGAGTAGGAGTACTCACCCTGTGATGTGTTATTCCAGAGAAGCGGACAGAGAGGTATCATTTCTCTACTGTTTCAAAAGACAACAACAACACCCTGCAATATGAGGAATATTTTATTTATATAAATGTAAATATGAAACCGTGTTGACATGGTACTCAGACGCGATCGAACTTGATGAATTTGTACTTATTGTGGTTTTTCCTATCGGGCTGGAATCCATCCTTTCTTTCCACTTCTACGTGAGTCTAAAGCAGGCCATTCCAAACTGTCGTTTCAGATGAGTAAATATGTATAATGGTTGTGTGATAGAAGAGAAGATCGGAAGGCTGGCCTCAAATATCATCTTATCTCGATCCATAATAGACTAAGGATACTTTGTCCATGGTGTCATCAGAAGGGATTCACCTTTAAAAAAGCCGTTGATCTGAAGCAGCACATTAAGGCCAATCACAAGTCAATCCTTAAAGAAGCTCCAGCTGACTGTTTTGTTGAGCCCAGCTGTTTTTTGGTTGTCATGGTATCCCAAAGACTATATAAAAGTCATTAAAACAACATCTTTTGGCAGTGAGGAGGCCAGGTATTTGAGGCAAGCAGTTGAGCAATGAATGCATCGGCTCGGGGAGAGATCATCCAGAATTTTGGCTCAGTGGAAGGAAGGTTGGGGAGCTGTGCCTTTTCTATCTCCATCATCAACTTCGAGTCTGGATTTTGGCGACAAGAGGATGAAAATTCACATCTGTATTGGAGATAGAGTTCAGGCTCTTACGTAAGAGGAGAGGGATAGAACTGTTGCGTGGTATCAGACTAATGTTGCTGCCAGTGTCCTGTAGACTCCCAAGCTCAGAGACAGCCTCTATCGACGGTTCATAAAGCTAGTACCGTTCCATGGCGATGTGCCAACAACCTTCATCATTTTCCGTTCACAGCTTTCCTTACTCTTGAGAAATCTGTCAGCTTCATCAACAAAACTGTCATTCCTAAGTTTGGCGGGACACCTCCTACTAAGAAACGCAAGGTTTCAAATGAAAACAGAAGTTCCCCCTATTCGTCTTGCTCCCTATCAAGAAACCTGGACCAGAGAACATCCTCCCTGTCAAGAAACCTTGGACTGAGAACATCCTCCCTGGCAAAAAATCTGAACCTGACAATATCCTGCCTTTCAAGAAGTCCCTGATGTTATCTTCCTTGACGGCAATAAACCAACCCCATCGTCTGATCCCAACTCTTCGGAAACATCTGTCTCTCCGAATTTTTCAGCACCTGTTACAGTCCCATCTGAGGAAGGGATGAGTGTAAGACCAGGCGATGCTGCATACCCTCCTGGCAAACAGACCAGTACAAGTAGTTGCGGTCATGGTACCTAAGCCATAATCCAAACTCATAAATCCATAAACGAATGACGAATCAGAATGAATGTTCAGACCAACCAAACATGAACCCCAGAATAAAGGGTGTAATCAGGCGTCCGCGGATAGCAAGATTACTTGGAAAGCAAGCTTCGCCCACCATGCCCATAGGCCTGAACGAAGGAAATATCGGTAAAAGCATATGTCCGGGACTTGGGAAGTATACTTATGGCGCGTCACTGGCAAAAACATTAGAAACAATTCTGGAAACTGCCACATTGTAGGGATTGACCAGATCATGATGTCTCCCATAGAACTTCTTAAGTGTTGCTACCAGTTTTTTTTATACCCCTGGCTCAACAACTTTGTAGTGAGCACTTTCCCACGCTCCATGAAGTCCTGATAATTTGAACAGGTTCTGGCATAACGGATTAACTGTGAAAGAACAGATGTATCCCCTGCTGATAAACATTTAGTAGCAGATTCTGCTACTCCTACTGTCAACCTGGTAAATGCTGAAGTGCCAAATACCAAGCCAAAGGAGCAATGGGAGTGGGTCTGACAAAAGGCAGGCGAGAGAGGAGCCCATCCACAACACTACAGGTATAACCGTGACACCCCCCTGATTACCAATCTGACTCTACAGCAACCATACGACATGGAACAGCCAAAGTTGGAAGCCCCCATTACTGTTCCTTCAAGCACAATCATCAAACCCCAGTCTTCGCTTACTAATGTGTATATGAACACCGTTGATGACCAAGTAAAACTTGGGGCTGTGAGTTTCCCTTCAGAATATGTGGACGAAACTGGCGATCATGAGTACATTGTTGGCCCAACAGCGGTTTCTGAATCGTATGTGCCCACTCCGCGAGATCACTTAAGAGTCATGCTTGATCAGAGCCAAGACTCTCCTGCAATATAGATGGATGCCACTTTTGCCCCCTGCACGAAGGAACTGGGCGGAAGAAAAATTAATTGTCCTCCCTTCTAGCCTTCCAGTGTCACGCTGGCCTCCAAAAGGATGGTTGAAGCTCAGCCCTGATTCAAAGCTTCTAATATGGGAGACAGTAGCAACCAGTCTTGCCATACATTATGGGATGGATCTGGACAGAGGAGACGTCCTAGACACATTCAACTTCCTTACACTGCCAGGTTCCAGGAATCCTCAGTTCACAGCAATACCCAGACAGCGAGATATTTTAACTTCAGGGCCGTAAGGTCACATCAATGCAGTCATAGTATTTAATATGAAATAGGTGCAACCTAATGAGCAACCAACCAATTTGTGACTTTCCAAAAATAAAGTAATAAATAAATAAAAATGGACTTTTAAGTTTCAACAATTTGCGGGGTGGTGGTGAGGGTGGATGCGGGTGCATCTTATTTACAAGTATTCCTCAACAGGTTTTTTAAATTCAATAATTTTTTTAGTGATTTAAGACTGTATTAAAAGGCGGGAAAAGGCATTTTCATCCAAGTACAATGAATAAGTTCCCACTGAGTGACCTCAGTATAAGTTTAGGGGGTGACTACTTCCAGTTCCAGCATAATTTCTCACAACATTCACATATACTAAACTGAGCCAAAGCATGACAAAATCTATGGCAACCTGTTTGTGGTTTTGTCCATTTAATTTAGATACCTGCATTTCAAATACAGATATACCTGCTAATAAACACAGATATCTTATTTCATTGTTATTACAAATATCTCTAATTAAAATGCAGCTATATGTAATTGAATTGAGATACCTCTTACTGAAATACAGATATCTGTACTTGAGAAATACAGATATCTCTATTTTCAATCATAACATAGAAATCTGCATTTGTATTAGAGACATCTGCATTTAAAAATACAGATATCTTCATTTCAATGAGAGATACATCTTGTGTAGCTGAAATTCAGATATCTGCATTTAAAATACAGACATCGCTAATGCCATTACGAAAACACGCCTATTCAAATATATAGAAAATTCTATCTCCAAAAACTTAAAATCTTCAGATAAAAATCTTTGATATTTCTGCTCAAAACATAGATTGTTGGCACTCGTTAGTACCGCCTCGCGAATATGCACAATCTATGGTTTTAAGCAAAAATAATGTATACCCTGGTATACCCCAGTTCTACTATATGAAACTGGGGTTTAAGTGGGTCAAAATTATATAGGCATGTTTTCCTGATGCAAATGCAGATACCTGTATTTGAAATGCAGATATCTTTATTTCTAGATTAAATACATATATCTGCATTTCAAGTACAGATATCTGCATTTCATTACAGATATCATTATTTATGGTTGAAAAAGATATCCTTATTTACTCTTACGCGTATTTTCACATGCACTGTTCCACTGGTTACAATATGTTGGGAAGCACATTTCCCGCCTCTGCAGACCACAAAAAAAAAACTAGTTAAAGATGCTCAAGATTTCAAACCATTATGTCTTTACAGTCAAATCCATCGCTCCTTTAAGAGGAGCACAAAAAAAAGAGAGAAAGAGAATGTGTAAAATATATTTTTAGGAATCTATCATGGGTGTGAGGGGTAGACAGAAAAATTCAGGCTTGCTGAGTGATGCAAGACTATGATCTCGAGGGACGGATATTTCGATCTACCTGTCACGCACGAAAGATTCTTTTTCTTGCATACTTTGTATCATATCTGAAGTCAAATCCCTTTGATTGTTGACATCTTCCATATTTTGATAACATTTCTGTGATGCTTAATGACAGCATTAACTTCAGTGATGTTAACTTTAACGATAGTGTACCTCTTGATTCCTATACAACCAGTCCACATCAAAAGCGTGAGAAATCTCAATTTTTATCTTACCCTGGATAACTTTTCATTTTCCGTATGTTTCTATATAATCATGCGATTTTTCAGTACATGTATTTAAGAGAACCAGTTTTTGGACAGTTCTATCACATAAATTCAGGCATTCTAGGCAGGTATACATGATACATTCAGGACAAAGCCTGCCCAGTAAACGTGTGGTTAGGTAAACTGACCGCGCTCGACATGACCCCATTGGGTTGACTGGGCCGTAAAACCTCATTACAAACAAACAAACATGATACATTCAGGGTTGCAGAATGAAGGTCCACAAGTAATTATTTAGATAACCGAATGTATGGTTCTTTAACCTGCACACATGGGTACTTGATTTTCCATGCAGAAGCCAGAGAGGGCCCCAGCAAAGACTGCACAGTTATGTCATCCCTGCAAATCACAAAGGAAAGCGTGTTCGGATTCCATTTATTATTGTTTTTTTTTCTCTCGCCAATGGCCGAGATTGAACGTACCTCCAGCACTTGAGGCTATTGGACACACCAGAGCTACCTGCTGTTGTCCGAGTTTAAGGGAAGCCTAGTAGGCTGCAAGTGACTATTAATTATGTTGAAAATAAAAGTTGAAAATAATCAGGTTCTTAAGAGAACTTTGCATTTAAAATTACAATTATCTGTAGTTTCTATAAATAAAGATTTCCGTATTTGAAATACAGATATCTGTATTAGAAATACAGGCATCTCTATTTGAACGGCAGATATATTTTATTTGAATAATAATCATAGATATCCGTATTTCAATTAGAGATAGTTGTATTTCAAATAAAGATATTTGTATTTCAAAAACAGTTACCCGAGTTTCTAAAATGTACTTATATCTTACTTAAATAGAAATATCTGCACTTGAAACGCAGACATCTGTAATTAAAATGCAGATATCTATGATTCAAATTCAGACATGTCCATTAAAGAACAAAAAAGAGATATCTGCATTTCAAATACGTATAAATACTCTGTATTTGAAATACAGATATGTGCATTTAATGTAGGTAGCTGCATTTATATATCTTTATTTAAATGCAGATATCTGCATTTTAAATATAGATATCTGTATTAAATTGGTTTTAACTCAAACGAGCCACCATAAAAAAACAATGAAATGACCTATAAGAAACACTTGTCCAAATGAATTTTAAACTAGTCACAAATTATGGCAATATGTGCAAACCAATCTGTCATTCTGCGAATACAGACAGTTCTTAAGTGATAGCATTATGCTGCATTGAAATAAAACTCATCTGTAGATGAGGGAAGCAGTTACTGACAGTTCCTGGATTCACATGCAAGGTTACTGTATCTCATTTATAACAGAAGTAATCTATAAGAGAATAAACTAATTCTTTGTAAATAAGAATTTCAACAGTTAAGAATTAGATAAACTCCAGAATTATTATCATAAAATGCTTCTCTTTTCTACAGATTATTTTAGCAAGAGAAAGTGAACAAATATTTTCTTTTCCTTTTTTTTTATTCCATAAAAGATTATAGGACTAGACTACTGATGGTGCCAAGTATAAGATAATAAGACATGACACATGTATAATTCTTTTGTCATATGAAAGAACCGTTTATAGAAGTCTTTTCATTGCAGTTAGTGCCTTTTAACACACAGTAATAACTCAGTGATGAAACCTGATACAAATAAAGAAATGAAACTGTTCAATGGTGATTCTTACAAGAATTATCAACAGAACAGTGCTTCCATCCATTGTCATTCTATGAAACAAAAAAAAAAAAAAAAAAAAAAACAACAACAGAGAACAATAATGGTCAGTAGTGTTCACCTGAGCTTAACAGATTTACATACTTAATTTCGAAGTTTCACAAAACTAGACTGTTCAAGATTTTTCTATAAATTTTATTTTAAAAAGACACATGACGGTTCTAAACAAACAAACCCCAGGCTTATAAATTGAACAATCTTGGTGCAAATCCACTGGACAAACTCACTCATCCAAGGTTTAATGACCGTCCTCATTACCTGCCCGTCCGATGAACAATTTGATAACTAGAAATTGTGTTTAAAAAAAGACACTATGCCCCCAACCATATGCTTGCCTCTAAAGATAATACAAGGTAAAAATGGCCCAATCTACACAGGGTCATAATTCCTTAAACGTTTTTAAAAGTTAATTTAGTCAACTTCTAATCACTATGAATCTATTCATCAAGTTATGAGGCGCTAGCTTCAATAGTTTTTGAGATCTTTTGCTGGCAAGGGAAAAGGTTTGAGAGATATTTTGCTGGCAAGGAAAAATGCCCAAAGTTACAAAAGGCCATTACTCATAATATTTTTAGAATTTATTCAAAAGAATCAGGTTATCTACTCATCATTATCAATCAATTTAAGTTTCAATGCTCTAGCTCCAACAATTTTTTAAATATTCTGCTGACAAGGTAAAAATGTCCAAAATTACAAAGGACCATAACTCATGAAGTAATTTTTTTAAATTATTTCAAAAGTTAATCAGATCGCCTGCTCATCACTACCAGTCTATTAATCAAGTTTCAAAGCTCTAGCTTCAATAGTTTTTGAGATACATGTAGTTTAATGAAGTCTCTATCAGCCAGACTATATTTTTGCCATATTACATCTCTGGGAGTCTGAAAGAGCAGGTAACTCATGCAAGTGGTCTGATCTGGTTGAAAACTTGTGCAAGATTTATGTCCAGCTTCATTAATAGCAAGTTTGATATAGATCTGATCATAAAACAAAGTTGCTGTTGCACGCTGCTTGGACAAAATTTCACCACAATATGTGTATGGGACTTTTTGGTTGCTATAGCATCCAAGGTTTTCATTGGGTTACCATGAAAAGTGAAGCTCCACCAAAGGCATGCTAAAGATGAGAAATGATTTAGATCGGCCTGCAGACTGCAGATATAACTGATTAAAGGTACTGACGGATGACTGATGGATGAAGAATGGACTACCAACCTATAAGCTCCCCATGAGCCTTCAGTCAAGGTGAGCTAAAAAACAAAAACAAAAACAAACAAATCTGCAGTTCTACAAAGTTTCATCACTGGACTATCTCGTGTTATATTATTCAGGGCTCAAAATTTTTTCTTGAACTAACTCCTCCTGTAGGGCAAGTGGCCTCAAATTGTTACTTGCCCTTAAGCTGTACTCATCCTTAGTCTTATATTTGGTACTAAAAACAAATCTGTCCATAAAGTCATGGAATTTAGTTCACGTATTGAAGCGGGGTTTACTGTTGCTGTTTTGCTGCGGAATAGTAAACTCTAACAGACACCTTCCAGAATTGAAATTTTAACTTATCAGCAGATTTTGACATCTTTTTGTGACATTTTGGAGTGACTTTTAGAACTTTGTAATTATGCTAGGAAATCCAAATTTTTCACTATTTACCCTTACTGCGAAAAAAACATACCCGTCCTGTTGGGCAAGCCGTTTGATTTTTTTTCCATTGCCTTTAAAGAACATCTACTGATAAATATGAGCTGATATGTGCAAATTTCAAGACCTAGTTATTACATGTAACAATGACACTTTCTGCAATGAAAAGATTTCATATAAACAGTTCTTTCATTTGACAAAAGAATGTCATAAGTTAGCAGTCTCACTTCAGTGAATATAGTTTTTACAATGGTAGTTCATCTACAATGTCTTTGAAGTAGGTCCATTAATATGTTGAAACCCTGCATCAGAGTTAAGCCAATGGCTTATTGAGCTCTTTCAGAGTGGCCACCCTCAGTCAGAATCAAAATTCCCCGACATTTCACTGACTTTTCCCTGACCCAATTCTATTTTTCCCTGACCAAAATGCTGAAAATTTAATGGGCTTTTTTTTTCTCATCTTGCAGAAAATAAATGATTCATTCTATTTTAACACATATAAATATACCGCCCTAATTGTTCAGTAAAAAAAAATAAAATATTGTCAAAATTTTGGGCATTCATTTTCTAGAATGAGCATTAATTTGTAGCAATGCGGAGTGAGTGAAAAAAAAACAATAAGACTTTCAGTCACTCAAAATGGATAAAATACCTGCCACAGCCTAACAAGTTTGGGTCAAAATTAGGAATTTCCCTGACTTTCTTAGTATTTAAAATTTCCCTGATCATTTCGCAAAATTCCCTGACTTTGGAAGAAAAAGTAAGATTTCCCTGACCAGTGGGCACCCTGTATTTGGATTGAACTCATCAGGTCCGGTCCAGTAGTAGCCAAGTTCATTAACATGCACAAAGACAGTTCTGCTCATTATTTGTAATTCTGTTCATTTTATCAATACAGTAATAATTATACTGCTGTTGGATTAACTCATCCTGGTCCACATATAAAATGTCTTTTAGATGTTGGTGCAGAGTGCACAAATCCAATTTCCATATCTAGAGAGGCTGGTTTTATCACTGACTAACAGCTGGTACTGGAAAGCAGAAAAAACACCTCTGGGGCTCCACTTTGAAGATGGAAAACCTGCAATTAAAAAGGATATGTTTTTCTTATTAGTCTGTTGTTCATATAGGGTGAGACCTTTCAAAGGAGGGGTGTACTGGTAAAGGAAAAAAAAAATTGCTCCAGTGGGTAAAAGCAATTTCTTTCCTTTAAGAGTAATCCCCCATTGAAAGGGGAGGAAACACTTCAATGGCAGGGTGATGTCTTTTGGATGTATCCATTCACCTATAGGGATAAAACAGCAGAGCTTCAGGTTTTTCACTATTATATGCATAATGTTAAACTATAATACCCCACCATAATCGTGCTACGGGCAGGTAACTGTCAAACACTGACAAAATTTGCCCATTAGCAATCCCAAACCAGGGCTCCTTAATATCAATACATGAACCAAATTTGTTAAATCCCCTGACATTTACATGTTATTGTCAGGAAACGAAAATATGGGCGTGTCTAGGGCAGATAACTCTGTCGAAGTTTGATGAAATTTGCGCATTAGCAATCCCAAACCAGAGCTCTACAATATCAATACACATACCAAGTTTTGTGAAAATCCACTGATGTTTACTCAAGAAATCATCTGGACACTAAATAAGGATGGACGGACGGACGTGTGACAGACGGATGTTCTAACAAATGGATAGTTATGCGGCTACCATCACTATTTTAGCATACTTATGTGGCTAAAAAATGGCCACCTAACAGTAAAAAAGCCACATAAAAGACTGAATTTTATGTGGCCGACGGAATAAATCCCATTGAAATACATTGCAATTGTCCATAGTTCTTAGCCATCTAACTACCCATTTGTGGGTGTGCAGACAGACACACTGACGTCCAACGTGAAACCATAAAACCCCGCCATTATCGTGTGGCGGGGTCTAAAAAGTGATGCATGGTTCATTTTATAAAATCATAAAGTGAAAAGGGATTTACATATAAGATATTTCTGCTTACCATTCCTGAACAAAACTGAGCATGTCATCAATGATCTATGTGATGGTCTTTTCTGGCATATCCCCTTTCAGTTCCAGTGTCTTGAAGGTCTTCAGTGTCCTCGCTGTAGGCCGAATAGAATTCCTGAAAAATATCACCACACATAAATTAAATGTCACCTTATGTCAGTTGAATCCTTTTAACATAATAAAAATGGTGGCTTGAAGCTAAATTTTGCTTAACATATTAAGATACTTAAACTATGTTGTTAATTACATGTACAGTTGACTCTCGTTATCTCGAATTCCACGGGACTCTTTGAAATACTTTGAGATATCCGTAGCTCGACATATCAGATTTGCAGAAGTGACTTCAAGTGAGGAAAACATAATTCCAACAACCACATTTAGCAAATTTTTATTTAACTTGACTTTTTACATGTAGTTTAGATATATTGAAAATATTGTGGAAATTGTGGACCAATTTCTCCTCTTTTCAACAATATTTTTTAACCTGTTGTAAGATTTTCATGTTTAGCCAGGGACAAGATTTTCACTTCGAGATAAGCGGTTATTCGAGATAAGCAAGGTCCAGATAACGATCAACTGTACTGCAATGCTAATGCCGGCAGACCTATACTAACCTTTCACATATGGTACTTTTTGCATAAGTTATGTACTATGCACATACTTTGGTATGTGTTGAGCAATATACTCTAGTATGTGCTGTGCACATATTATGGAATGCTTTGCACATATTTTGTTATAATTTATGTGCTGTGCATAGGGCTGGCTAATCAGAGTTGAAAAGATGATTAACATGATAATCAGTCCTGCCATTGTGACTGATAATCGATTAGTAATCACTGAAGATTTGGTCATAATTTTACCTGTCGTCTCAGCATGACTCTTACCACATGTTATACTTTACTGCACTTTACCTTGCCCTGACAGGCCTGAGCCAACAGTGTAGACCCAGATGAAAATGTGTCTCATCAGGGTATACACTGTTTGCCACTCATTCAGCTATTATTAGATACAACATTGTAGAGGCGCAAAGATTCATTAAAATTGTATCGTATCACGACAATTTTTCTCACGATACAAGTATTGTATCGTGGGGCTAGTATCGCCATACCTGACGATACACCCAAAAGTACAATTTCCAAAGAAAATAGCAGCTTTAACATATTTCAAGACCATGTTTATAACAAATTACAAAGATCTAAACTGTTACTGAAATACACTGATCACTTATTAGCTCACCTGAGCACGAAGTGCTCATGGTGAGCTATTGTGGTCAGTCAAAGTCTGTCGTCCGTCGTGCGTCGTCCGTCGTGCGGCGTCAACAATTGCTTTAAAAGCCTACTCCTCCTACACCCCTGGGCCAATTGACTTGATACTTGGTAGGAAGCATCGGGGTGACTTGTAGATCAAAAATAGCTAAAATCGTTCCAATCGGAAATCCAAGATGGCCGCCATGGCCGCCATCTTGAAAATCTATTTTTCGCTTCTTCTCCTGAACCGAAAGGCCAGTTGACTCCAAACTTGCTAGGAAGCATCAGGGTGACTTGCAGATAAAAAATAGCTAAAATCGTGCCGATCGGAAATCCAAGATGGCCGCCATGGCCGCCATCTTGAAAATCTATTTTTCGCTTCTTCTCCTGAACCAAAAGGCCAATTGACTCCAAACTTGGTAGGAAGCATCAGGGTGACTTGTAGATCAAAAATAGCTAAAATCGTGCCGATCGAAAATCCAAGATGGCCGCCATCTTGAAAATCTATTTTTCGCTTCTTCTCCTGAACCAAAAGGCCAACTGACTCCAAACTTGCTAGGAAGCATCAGGGTGACTTGTAGATCAAAAATAGCTAAAATCGTGCTGATCGGAAATCCAAGATGGCCGCCATGGCCGCCATCTTGAAAATCTATTTTTCGCTTCTTCTCCTGAACCGAAAGGCCAATTGACTCCAAACTTGCTAGGAAGCATCAGGGTGACTTGTAGATCAGAAGTAGCTAAAATCGTGCCGATCGGAAATCCAAGATGGCCGCCATGGCAGCCATCTTGAAAATCTATTTTTCGCCTCTTCTCCTGAACTGAAAGGCCAGTTGACCCGAAACTTGGTAGGAAGCATTGGGGTGGCTCGTAGATCAAAAATAGCTAAAATCGTGCCGATCGTAAATCCAAGCTGGCTGCCATTTAGAGTTTGTTCAAATGATCACGCTCAATTGATTGGCTTGCCATATATCTTCTTCTTCAAAATAAAGAACTGCTTAAATGATGATCTTTTCATTAGTTGCGATGACAGGATTGGAAAAATGTTGCATAACATCTGCATATCTGCCATGGCTATGTCACTCAGGTGAGCGACCCGTGGCCCGTGGGCCTCTTGTATGACAAAATGGGTCATCTTACACAGGCATTTTTACACAATAATGAACCTCTGAGATGGTTTTGAACCTGTTTTCTAAGACTTGAAGAGTATCAAAACTTTCAGCCTCTGACTTATGCATGAAAGTAGTATCGTGATATGTATCGAATCTTTAGGCAAGTTGTACTTGTTCAAATTTTTGTTAAGTATGGTAAAGAGTTGAGGTGTCTGAATACTATGGGTAAATATTGTAATGTAACAGAAACAGAAATCAAATGATATTTCTTTGTCCCAACTTGCTTTTTCACACTTGTAAATACTGTTAAATGTGGCTTTAAATCTTAGCACTCTGGGTAAAATTACAGCAGACATTTTAAAATATTTTTCTTATTTTCCCAGAAAACAGGTTTAGACAGAAAAATATTATTATTGCATTTGGAAAAGAAATTGCAAAACTTCTGCAACAATGCATCAGGTTCAGCCAATTAAAGAAAAATTTTCCAACGTGCTAGAGTTAGCAAGTGATGGAAATTGCAGCTTGCTTTTTTGATCAAATTAACCAACATTTAGCAAGTTAGCAAACTTATGCTAAAATTGATCCCTGCTGGCGTATCAGTCAGTAACCTTGAGTATAGTGGTCTGTTACATGGAGAGTATACTGGAATATTGGTCAGCGACAGAGTAAACCCAGACCTATGGCATGTTCTCATAATTCCGTTTACCTTCTTAGAATAATATGAAAACAAATCTTTCTTAAATTTATGCCACATTAAAATTATTAAGAAATGACTAACATTACAGCTGATTTTGAAGAAAATCAGTTTTCGCATACAATTTTATGCATAAAAATCTAAATTTGTCACAAAATGCTAAATATTTGGAGTATCATTCAGTGAATTAGTCAATGATGTAGGGTATGGAAGGTCTGGAGTTTATGCTAGAGTATCAACATATTTATAAGTATGGCCTGAAACATTATTGTGGAAAGTCATGTTAAGTGATGATTGTTTAAAAAAAAAAATAAATCTGTGTGTTAGTTAAAAGTACTTGGTTTGTTTGTGTTGAGGTTTTACGGCCCAGTCAACCCAATGGGGTCATGTCGAGCGCGGTCAGTTTACCTAACCACAAGTTTACTGGGAAAGCTTAGTCCTCTAAGCAGTTAACCAGTATTGTGTACATTCTTTTGCCAGAAAAAGTACTTGGATTGAATAAGATCAAGGTCTACTGAGATAATGTTGAATCTGACAGCTGGAAAGCTCCCCAAACACCCTCAGTCTTTACGAAAACCGTCGGTCTGTCGGACAAAACCGGTAAATCTAGCAAATGTCCAGCACGTGTCGCCAGGGCGCCGGTCCCACTGTCCGGCAGCGAAAAAGGTTGACAATATAACCAACTTAGTCACGTCGAATTTATCATCAAATAAGTCCTCAGTAATAAATATTGTGGCCGGTAAATAAACAAATCTTCGGGATTCCATTTTTCCATGTGCACGTAAAACCCGTCGTTTGATTGGTCAATGTATGCCGTACTATTAATAAACAACCAATGGTTTCAAGCGTTACTTACACTTCAAAAATGAGCCCAAAAATGAGCGCGGATTGTGTGCTTTCGGCCACAGTACATATATCAATTTTGATAATAACTTAATCCAATTTCCGAAAAGCTGGACATCGATGAAATTATTCTCAAATTTGTTTTTTTTTTTTTTTTTTTTTTTTTTTAATCTTCTGTTTCATAACTGCTGCATTTGTCACAAGTTTTGTTTTCTAAAGTACAGTAGACTCAATTAACTTATTTTTTCAGCTTGTAAAAAATAGACAGGTTGCGAATCAGTATGGCCAAACACGGATGTGAATCTTACAGGGCCGAATCAAGGGCGACAATTTTGTGTTACTGGGAATGTTTGACAGCTGTTCTAGCAGTTTCCGGATTGGAAGATGGAGCTAGATTTGTTATTTTTCAGACAAAACAGCTTGCTTTTTTATGCATTTTAATGGTGATCTATATCCGTGTAATTGACCGCTGTGGTGTTGATTCTGAAGCATATTTTGCAAGATGAGGACATGATTCAAATCTTTCCATACAGTAGCTCTAGAATGACTATAATTATTCAAACATATTTTGAAAGACTTGTAGGAATATAACAACATTCCTCCAGACATATGTTGGATTATAGCCTTCTCCAGGCAAAAGTTGGATTCTTACAATACCATCAATTGGAAGTTTTAAAACATGTTTCTTGTCTTTCTCTCTTCTTAATGTCTTTACACCCAAGGAATCTGGAGCATATACTATGTAGACAGTGTATGTAGCATACTTCTACATGTAGTTTATACCAGTAACAATGCACCAAATTTTTGACGGTCGAAATGTCGCGTTTTTTTCTGTCTGGCAATTTGTTTTTCTGTCCTGCAAAATTTTTTAGACTGTCTGACAGCTGTCCTGCAACTCTTCCTGGAGTTTCGCGAAGACTGCACCCTCCCCTCTGCGGGGCCCCCGTAGCCTAGTGGATAAGAGAACCGACTCTTAATCCATTAGGTTTCTCACCGCAGCGGTTCGAGCCTCCCTTGGGTCATATGTGGGAAAGCCAAGTTCTGATTATGGATGGTCAGCTGTTTTTTTTTTCTGCAGGTTCTCTGGTTTTCGCCCACTTTTGATGCACGATCAGCTCGATTTAGGTGAAATATTCTTGAAAGGGTCGTAAAACTCGAATCCCCCTCAAATTACCGTTAAGAACTGTTAAGAAAGTCTATCATTTTCACTCTAGATATGCGATAATACTCAGATATCAGTGGAGCTTTTTCTACTTTCGTTTCAACCGGATGTTTCGTTGCGCGCGCGCATGGAATACGTTCATCTGGAATACCACCGAAAATACTGACAAAACTATTGAGTGTTTTATTCTTACCTTAAAATCTCGCCTATGCCTGATTTTTATTTGTTTTTAGCATGGAAACTGATATCTGTTAGGTTTAACAGTTGCTGTCACCGGGTGATTGTAAACAAACGCTGAAAACGGAAGTGACATATTTAAAGGTCAATTTCCAATTTCCGGTTACACAAAAAAATCAGCCTTAGTATAGCAATTTTTGAATAGAACAGAATACTACCATAAAGCAACCAACTCTCGTTGTTGCCGCTTCGCGGCAACAACTCGTTGGTTGGTTGCTATTAAAAGAAGATGCATTGGTGAGACATTATTGCTGTACTTCAGTTTGCATATGGGTCAGTTTCATCAAAAGTAGGGCATAAATCTTAAGCGTTCTTTCAAGTAGAACATTTAATCAAGTGTCGGGTGTTCATAGTCAAGAAGCCAAAGTGTGAAAAAATGATGGATCAGTGGTTTAATATTATGTCATTTCCTGTATAGTAGTAATAACTGGCAATAACTTAAGGTAGCATTAAGGCACGATGTACGTTGTTTTTCTGGTGCCATTGTGCGGCATTAAGCTAGTCCTTTGATAGCTGACTATAGAGTTCAATAATAAGTAATAGTAATCAATAATGAAAAGCTGAAGTCAAAAGTGATAAGGTGGTCAATGTCAATATTTAGTCAATATTCAGGAGAATATTCGTTCTTGAAGATAGAAAGAGTGTAAGAGTCACCCACAGGGACCTCCTTCGACACAGTTTTGCTGACACTCTCCATATATTGTTACCCCACCTACCGGAACTCAAAACAGTTTTCAAGTCAAACCAAAGATGTCACATTCCAGGACTTAAATAATCGATTCACCCTGGATGATCAACTTCATTACAAGTATTCATGACTAATCATCAACACTGTAGTATAAATAAATCACAGAAACGTTCTGCTGAAAGTGTTTTGAAATAACCTGATTACCAGAACTGTCACAGAGCTGTCCCGTTTTACTGTCATGTTTACTCATGAATCATTAACTTATTCAAACGCCTACTGCACATCAGAATGAAGTCTCAAACTCCAGAACATAGAATTTAGGCATTCTCACTATTTGTAGCTCCAATGTCTTTTTATTGGCATATTTATCCAGTTTTAACCACATTCGAATCGCTGCACGAATGTAAGCTTCAGCCGGTTTACCTTGATCTTTGCAGCAAGCGTCTGTTACTAAAACTGTTCCTTCTCAATATTAACGTCAGATAACGGGAGATCGTTGGTTGTCTTAAGTTTGGCGATTATTTACAGAGCAAAAGAGTTCCATAATTTTGTGAAGTACTTCAAAAACTCATCTTTTTAATATTATTTCCGCAGCTATTTATTTCGCGCAGAGCCAAATTCAGTCCGTACTACACGATATTCATTCGCCATTATAGCCTGTCTTCCATGAGGGTCCTTTCGGTATTATGGTTAGAGTTTTAGACGCAGATTTATCATAGTAACAAAAGGACTTCCATCCCCTACTTTCGAACCTCTTAGATTTTATTTAAAATGGGGTTCTTTCAGAGAGCTGCGGTAGTAGTGCATCAAGCTGTGATATGACTGGCTGATCTGATCACATGATACCTTCCTGGAAACTATAGAAGGAGGCGAGCGTCATTGATTCGGTATCCAATCTCAAGTTCGAGTAGCGGCAAATTCAAAACTCATAATCGATAATCAATATGGGAAATGACCCTCGATCAATGTACTTAGACATGACACTACAGTTATTTCTCTTACCTACAAACAACAGCTCCCGCAAACACAGTGCAGATTACTACGTTAGAATGAGACCTTATCTGTTTCTGCTTGTTTACGAGTGGAAAATCTGCCATATTGTTTATATGTAAACAACAACAAAAGTTGCAATGCACTTTTCCCTTTTAACCTTGCACGGATTTTATAGTCTACATTTATTTGAGAGAATCTTCTTGGATTTGCAAAGTTTATACAACATATATATCTACAGTCGATTATGTTTGCATATTTAGAGCTTCTATATATGTTTACTTGATAATACTTCATTGTTGCACACCCTGGACGTTTCTCTTACTCCCTTTTTTGCACGATTGGATCCCACCACGTATCAGGAAGCAGAAATACAGTACCGCCAACGTTCATCCTTCCACATTCGCGATACGCGTTTCATTTACATTACTATGAAACAAAACAGTATCATGTCATTAGATTAGCCAATATTGCTCTAACTGTTATTTATTTACTGTTAACAATTTGGTGCAGCGGCCTAGCTGGTTAAACTGTTCTTGCCGAGGTTATGATGGAAGCTCTATGTGGTTGTCTCGAGTTTTAGATTGATGATTTAGATGTCAGACAACCACGTGAGAAGATGTTCACCATGTTTTTGTTTCAGAACCAGTTAAGCCACTACCCCGATGTAAATGATGGGATAGGAATAAAAGCTTGTGAAATTCTCTTTGAAACATAAATAAATGACTGTATGAATGTACTCCTTACTTAATTGTGATGATATTCCAGCTTGGTCACCCCTACCCGAGATGCCTTCAATATATTTGTAATTTGGAGCAACATCAGGTTTAAGGGTGTGATTTGGCGCGAGTAAAACTTATCTAACCACCCCTAGCAGTCCTTCCACTAACCGTTCCAAGGCACTTCCACTGTTGCAGTTCTTTTTTGTTTTCGCGTCGTTGTTGGTGGTCATATGTGGCATGTGTTTTGTCATGGTTTGTTTCTCATTTCTCCAAGGAAGGCTGTACTTCGCGATTATGGCATTTCCTGGGATATCGCCACATTTATACATGTAAATTTACAGGATTTTTCTTTTCTTGAAGTCTTGTTAGACATTACTAGGGAAATATTTGCTATGCAGGTACTTTGTTAGGTGACTGTGGAATACGTATTCATGCAACAAACCGACATCAAGGAAAGTGACTTTTAGTTAACAGCTTATATTTACACGTGTCTCTTTCCTTAAAAAAAGAAATATCCAACGTATGACATAATTTCTTGTATCTGGTCGAAGTCATGATTATACATCTTTTCTTTTATCCACTTTAAACGAAATTCATATATTGGCTTAACCACTTAAGCCAGTTTAGTATTCAGACACCAAAAGGATAAATGGCAAACGGTGTAGACCCAAGGTCTTCACTGTATGCAAATTGGTTACAGTTTTCTTTAAGAATATCTAAATCAAATAACCTGACATACCTAAAACTGAACCTGGATTCTTCCGAAATATAGTGTGGGGAGAGTATAGTCAGTCTAAAATGAGTTAACACGGGACTAATACATTTCGAAAGGGCCTTAACGTGTGAATATGTGCAGTGAAACTTAAGATGACTCGAACACCGATGGCTCGTTTACCGTGGATGATTCGAACTCGTTTTTGAGTCCCTAGGTAATTCTCCAGACACCTCAAGAAAACAAATATTAGGGGTATGCCAGGGGAATTTTCTTATTTTATCATGTAACGGTATGTTGTGTGTATTCATTAGAATCGCCTCATCGACTCATGAGTACACTCAACATACAATTATTTTGTGGAAGGTCGGAAAGACATCGCTAAATAAAGCCCACTGGCCTCCTGACTCGACCAAATGATTAACCCTCGGTGTCTCGAACCACCTATACCTTGAACAAATTTCCATGGACCCAAAGATGTTGGAGACATTTTAGTTCGACTACGTGTATATGAGTAAGATCCCTGATACATGCTGAATGCTGATTTTCATGCAATAATTCGATGCTCTTTATCCACGTGAAATGAATGTTCAGTATATATACTCTAATAAATTGAGTGTTTGAGATTTAAAGGTAATTTAAGCACCAGTTCGTACCTTGTTAAAACTGGTTTCCAGTTTAGTCAAGAATTTGATTGTTTTATACATGGTTCTTCATTTGGTCCTTGATGAATGTTAAATCTGGTTTTAAGTCAGAAATTTGACTGTTGTTCATCCGATTCAAATGATGTTTATATTAAGGCTTTGTGGCCATTAAGCAACATGTTTACAAATGCATCAAACTGGACATAAACGATGCGTTAAATCTCAATTGTCATGCGAGGTTTGTCCATCCAGTTCAAACAACATTTGGCGGGCCCCGTAGCCTAGTGGATAGGAGAGTTGACTCTTAATCCATTCGATTTCTCACTGCTGTGGTTCGAGCCTCGCTCGGGTCACATGTGGGAAAGCCAAATTCTGCTTACGGATGGTCAGGTGTTTTTTCCCGGGTTCACCATTTTTCGCCCACCTAAATTTAATGAACGATCAGCTTGATATGTGAAATATTCTTGAAAAGGCCGTAAAACCCAAATAAAAAAATAGCCAGTATAGTATACAAAAGCCAGTTTTGCAGGTACTCGTTACGGGCGGAAGAGAGGATAAAGGTGGTTTATGAGCATTTGGTGTATTTTCAGGCCAGTTAACAATGAAACAAGAGAAACCTAACGGCATTATGTATGGGATTTTTTTAAATAATGTGAGAGTATCTCTCTTGCGCGTAAAATACCTACTGATCCTCCACTTCATCCCTTCCAAACATTAAAGCAATCCACTGAAGATGAAAGTTAACATATAACTTTGAAAAAAAAAATAACCAAAAGGTTAACCTGGGACGACGCCGCCCGCCCGGAAATCGCTATTTTAAAGAACGGATTTAAAAGAGAAAAAAAAAAGGTTTTATCGACCGTCTGAAATGGGGTCTACTCTAAAGAAAATAATTTTCTCCCTATGGCAGCAAATTCTTTCCGTTTCGAGTAGATGCCTTTTCAGAAGGGGCGTGGTGCTTAGAATAGCCACACAAGGTACGCAACCGCCTTGCAAAATGATGGAAAATCTACAATGCGTATTCAGTTCCCTTAACCATTGTATTGCTAAACACGGATATACCCTGCCTTTGCAAATAGTATAGATCCAGATCAGTTGACTTCTGATGTGGATCTGCACTGTTTGCCATTCAGTATTTGTATTTGTATTAACAACCTGGATCAAGTGAACTGACTGGCTGAGAATTAGAAGTGGGCGTGGCATTTTTATTCAGCATGACAAGGGTTAAGGTAAGGAATGGCACTAATCCTCCAAACCATTATCCAATAAAAAATGCGACAACTGGATCACATTACGAAAACAAGCCCATTCAAATATATAGAAAAATTCAATACCTAAAACCTGAAAGTTTTCAGATAAAAAATTCTGATATTTTCATATTTCTGCTCATAACATAGATTGTGGTACTCTTTAGAACCGCCTCGATGAGGCGGTTCTAACGAATACCCACAATCTATGTTTTTGATCAGAAATAAGAAAAGTAATATATACCCCTGTAAACCCCAGTTATACTATATAAAAGTGGGGTTGAATGGGGTCAAAATTATAAAGGCGTGTTTTCGTGATGTTTACGTATAGCTGTCCTCTTTATTAAACCTACCCGTATCGGTGAAAGATGAATATAACATAACTGACACGTTTTGATTTGTATCATGTCGCCCGTGTCAAGGGCAACATATTTTCGTGCTGGAAAGCGTATCCGTTTACAGGTTTCGTATATACCATTATGTAGAACCTTAATCCACTCACCCATAGCGCTCCCCTTTGTTTGTGGGTTTTATTATGCCGCTTTAAACGAAGATGGAGGAGCATATTGATTTTGGGTTGTTCGTCCGTCCATTCATTCGTTCGTCACGCCTTTTTTGTCAGCAAGATATTTCGATAAATAAAAAAAACAAAGGATGCGATGAATTGTGTACGAGTTATGCCAGTTTTCTACTTCGGCATTATGTAGGGATAAGCATATAGTTGTGGACTTACGAGTTGTACGAATACACATTTCTGCGTAAATCTGGTTACTCTCGAACTGCAGTTGTCATTACAGACATAAACCCGAGGCCTATGGGACACAATTCGCTCACCTGATAAAACTAGCTATTGCATATCTGCAAATGTCATGAAACATTCTTCCAGTATTGCTGCAGCAACTGGGACACACATTTGATCATACCGTTAAACTAGAGGACCAATCGTCCTTAACCGCTCACCAGAGTGCTGAGTGTGTTTTTTGTTTTTTTTGGAAATGAATTTGAAGGTCATTATAGAAGACTGTCCCATGGACCGTTAATATACTTATTGGAAGCCAGGCTCATGTTATGGGACTTGATGCCCCTCCTTAGAATCATGAACCCAGGGGTCTGTACCGTATTTGCTGATTATTTCAAATTCTGTGCAAAGGTCGATGGTCAAGGAGTTATCTTGACCTTTGATACTAGTGTAGCTTCATTTACTCATTTAGTCGATTGCAAATATAAAATTAAAGTTCACAGGCAACAAAAGTTTCCAAAAAATGAACAGTTGCCACTTTTTCTCCATACAAAAGCATATGTGACCAAATCTGACCTTGATGTAAATTGGTTCAAGGTCAAGCCAGTCATCATTTGAAAAAACTACGATGGGCCCCAAGATCACAATACTACATACCACATTTCAACGCAATCAGTCCATTGGTTCCGCAGAAGGTTTTTTTTTACATGATTACCATACACGGTCATGGCAGACGGATTTGTCATGTGACCAAACTCATATTTATTAATTTTCATTTCTTTATTCCTAAAAGCTTTCCTATGAAATTTGGTTACAAATGGCCCAGTGGTTCTGAGAAAGAAAGTTTTAATTTTCATATCTGAATGGCCTTGGGCCAAAATCAAGGATGACATTTGACCTTGAATACTCATGTACTTTCATTTACTTATATAGCTACCTGCATCTACAAATTTTCAGATCACAGGCTGGAATAGTTTCTAAAAGATATACAGTTTTGACATTTTTCCCATACAAAAGCCTATCGAACCAAGTTGGCCTTGGCCTAAAATAGGTCAAGGTCATCCAGGGGTCATCATGTGAATAAACTATAATTGGCTTGATTCCCCAATGCCACATACAAAGTTTCATGATAATCAGCTAACTGGTTCCTAAGCAGAAGACTTTTAAAGGGTTTTGACATTATAGAACATTGCGGCCATATTGGTCATGTGACCAAGCTCACATTAATGAATTTTCATTTTCTTGTCCCGAAAAAAAATCATATAAAATTTGGTTACAAATGGCTCAGTAGTTTCTGAGAAAAACAAGTTTTAATTTTCATATTTGAATGGCCTTGGGCCAGGGTCAAGGAATGACATTGGCCTTGAATACTCATGTAGTTTCATTTACTTATTTAGCTCATTGCATATACCAATTTTCCGACCACAGGCTGAAATAGTTTCTGAAAAATACAAGGTTTTTACTTTTTCCCATACAAAAGTCTATGCGAACAAATTGACATTGGCTTAAAATAGGTATAGGTCGCGGTCATCCACGTGTCATCATTTGAATAAACTATGATTGGCTCGAGTCCTCAATGCTACATACCAACTTTCATGGCAATCGGCCTACTGGTTCCGGAGGAGAAGATTTTTAAAGATTTTTTTACCTTATATGGGCAGGGCGGCCATATTGTTCATGTGACGAAACTCATATTAATTAATTTTTATTTCCTTGTTCCTAAAATTTTTCATATGAAATTTTGTTACAAATGACCCAATAGTTTTTGAGAAAAAACAAGTTTTAATTTTCATATTTGAATGACCTTGGGCCAAGGTCAGGAATGTTCAAGTAGTTTATTTACTCATTTAGCTCACTGCATCTACCAATTTTGAGACAACAATCTGCAATAGACTAAAGGCAATGCGCACATATCTGACCTTGGCCTAAAATATGTCAAGGTCATCAAAGTGTCATCATTTGAACAATCTATGATTGACTCGAGTCCCCAATGCAACGTACCAAGTTTCATGACAATCGGCTTACTGGTTCGGGTGAAGAAGATTTTTGAAAGGTTTTTATCTTATATGGGCATGGCGGCCATCTTAATCATGTGACCTGGACCCCGCGACTAAATTTTCGTTTCCCCATCCAATGGATGCTTAACATGAAATTTGACCAATCGGCCCAGTGGTTTCAGACGAGTAGATGTTTGAAAATGTTGACAGACTACAGACGACAACAACAGAGGCTAGTCATACTGTAAGCTCACCAATGAGCCTTTGGTTCAGGTGATCTAAAAAGCCAACAGTCATCCTAGTCTCATATTTTGAACAAATTTGGTAGACCTTTAGTCTGAAAGCATTTTTCAGAGAAGACGTTTAAAGATTACACGATTTTCTACTTGTATATAGCACAGGGACAAGGGCAACTAAACCTGGAGGGGCAAAATATTGATCCTAACTAAGAAATTTTACTACTTTAATCGTTCATTGCGGGTTTCAGCGATGAGTCTTTAATACAACTAAGAAAATAATTTTTCAACTTTTTCCCATACAAATGTATGGGGATGCAACTATGATCTTGCCGTAAAAAGGCCAAAGGTCATCTACGATTATCATTTGAGCAAACGGTAGAGCTTGTTCTCGATGCTATCTATTTACCACGATTCATCTTCAAAGCTTTCTTGCTACTGGAATAAATTGTCAATACTCTTTCGGCAGAAGGCCCCATGTGAAATCTAGTGAAAATTGGTCAAGCTCTTTCAGAGAAGAAGACATTAAAAACAAATAAAAACATACACAATTTTATACATGTATATAGCCCAAGGGCAATGGTAGATAAACCCCAGGAGAAAAAAATTTTGATTGCAACTTTAGATTTTCACTACTTTAATCATACATGTTAATTTTCAGCCATTTGTCTTTAATACATTTTGAGAAAATGACTTTTCAACACTTTTCATACACAGTATGGGGACACAAATTTGACCTTGCCGTAGAAAGGTCAAAGGTTAACCCACGGTCATCATTTAAATATTTGTTAGAGGCCTAGATGCTATATACTAAGATTCAGCCCCAACGCCTTCTTAATTCTGGAGAAGAAGATTCTTAAGTGTTTTACCATATCTGGGCATGACGGCCATCTTAATTAACAAACCTAGACCATTTGTACAAAGTTTTAATCCCCCTTAAACGGAAGGCTCCATATAAAGCTTGAAGAACATGGGCTTAGGGGGTTCAGAGGAGAAATCGTTCCAAGGTGTGAGTGTACGAACGGACGGACGGACGACGGACAAGTGATCGCAACAGCTCATCCTGAGCATTGGGATCAGGTGAGCTAAAAACGTGTCAGCTTTTGTTGTGTTCAAAGAACACGTGATAGTGACGTGACAGCCAGTAATTACAAGACCAACATTGGATGGAAAAGAAACTAATTAGAAAACCAATTTATGTAATATGGCAATATACTTTTACAAAACGACATTATGGCATATACGACCAGGATAGACTCAGATCAGCCTGCACATCCGAGCAGCCTGACCTGCGTCTACTCTGGGCATTTACATCATGCATGAACTTTAACGTTTTATACGAAGAGAGAAGACCCTAATCAGACAGCGCGGAGACAGTCAGATCGAGTCTATGCAGAGTCGCAGGCGTCATAAGATTGTTTTCCGCTTGGAGAGGTTCATTTCAAATCGTATGGGCTAGTTAAAAGTGCGTCAGTTTAAATCTTTCAGGAGAACTAATTGATATAATGCGTGAGTAAAGTAATTTATATGGCATGAGTGGCGCATTACGTGGAATTAGTCTATTTGTTCTCCTGCGCATCAAAAAAAAAAAAAAAAGAATGCTCCGTCAGAGACAATTTTCATGAAATCTCAAACCTGTTTTATGTAGAAAGATAAGAAATATATTTCGTATATTGTCTACTGGAATGTACTTAGCATGCTTAGCTTTAAGGGATCAAAAGTATGTCACCGTTTTATATAAACTTAGTGAGTTTTCTAAAGTAAATAGTCATTAAAAGCTCAGATTTGTCATTGGTAGTTTTGCAGTTACATATTAATGACGGTTAATCCTTTCATCCCTGAGTTTTTGAAATCGACTTCCACCTCTGTATATGGAAACGTCCATTGTTGCAAATAGGGGTTTAAGTAAAACAAATCAATAACAGAATGGCAAACAGTGTAGATCCTGATGAGACGGCTCATCACAAGCCGTATCATTTAAATCTGCACGGTTTGCAAAAGTATCTTTACTGGTCAGCAGGTTTGAAAGGGTGAACGGATCATGAATACATGCACGTCACTGTCCGCCTGAGATTGTAAGCTTTCGATATAAATACAGTCGAATCTCGTTATCTCGAAGGGACGCTCTTAAATACTTCGAGATATCCGTACCTCGACATATCAGATTTGCAAAATTGAAAAAAAAAATAAAAATAAATAAATCGAAGAACCACAGATCAAAAATGAATATGTAATTTGACTTTTTAAATTAGAGATACATATTGACAATATTGTGGAAAAGAGGAGAAATTGCTCCTTAGCTCCTCTTTGCCACAATATTTTGCTACCTGTTGTTAAGTTTCCATATTAAAACAAGACCCAGATTTTTATTTTGAGATAAACGGTTATTCGAGATGAGCGAGGTCGAGATAACGGGAATCCATTGTATTTTGTGTTTTTTCTTAAGTTAATAGTCATAAAAAAGTTTCAATTTTTCATCAATATTCAAACCATTACAGGGTTCAAATTTAACTTTTTTGACAGCTTGCTAAAATTAGCAAGTAGCATTATTTTTTACTTGCTAAACCTTTCAGCCAACTTGCTTTTTATAAACACTGTTAAATGTGGCTTTAAACATTAGCACTCTGGGTAAAAATTTCAGAAGACATTTTAAAATATTTTTCTTATTTTTCCCAGAAAACAGGCTTTGACATTACATGCAAATTGTCTCCTAAAATATCGTCATTTCTTTTGGAAACTTCAGCAACAATGCCTCAGATTCCGCCAATTAAAGAGAATCCTTCCAACTTGCTAGAATTAGCAAGTGATGGAAATTGCAGCTTGCTTTTTGAGGAAATTAACCAGCATTTAGCAAGTTAGCAAGTGCTAAAATTGATCCCTGCATTAAACTGTTAATCAGACAAATTGTTATTTCGTATTGTTTATAGTTATATGAGGTCTCTATAAAAAGAACAGTCAAGAAGAAATTGAATTTCTTTTTCAACAAAATTTTGCGGATGAAATATGCTTAGTTTGCTTCCTGACTGTTAACAAGTTCGTGTAATGAAAACCCCATGGTCCCTCTTAATCCCTTTTATTCTCGAGACCCCTATAATGCCAAGTGGCAAACAGAGCAGGCCGATATCAGACGCCATAGGATGCGGTGTCTGAGCAAGTCTCCACTATTTGCAAGTAGTTTAGTAATTGTTCTCCAGGAAAATTTAAATGACACAGCCTGACATACTTAAACATGAAACCGGCCTAGGTGTTTCATTCAGATGCGCGTCCGACTGGTGATCAAGAGGTTGCGGGTTCGACCCACGCCGGGTCGGCAACATTCTTTCGTAGAGATTTGATCATGAAATATTTTCTACGGTCATTCTCTCCCTTCCGCTGATCCAAGAAGGACAGTTGTCAGTTTCTGGCGAAAGAAGGAGCACAATACTGGTTAACCGCTTAGATAACAAAGCCTGCCCAGTAAAAATGTGGTCATGTAAACTGACCGCGGTCGACATGACTGCATTGGGTTGACTAGGCTGTAATGCAGTGATAAGACTATTTTAGACTGGCATGAGTGCCAGTTTCACCTCTTTAAATTTATGTGTATATGTGACGTTTTTCACCTAGTCATTATTTAACTGTTAAGTTTGACAAAGTTTAAGAAGAGTGTTACTATCTAAGTGGGGGGCGGGGGGGGGGGGGTGGATATTGTTACAAATCTCATATTGTCTCTTATGCCATTTTTTCTATCTTTTGTTCATTTTCCTTACATTTGCTCATCACATAAGGATTTGTCAATACTATCATACTTTACCTGTTGCTGAATAACTGTATTTGAATATTTTTAGTAGAATTTTTCAAAGATTTCACTTTATTTTGTCTGAAGAATGGATTTTAAAAGCATTATATTACTGAACCTTTCCAATTAATGATTATTGATTTGTTTACTTTTTGATCAATTCTAGGAATCCTATGTATAGTTTTTTCCAATGATTGTATTTAATTTTAACCACAGTCAAGGTCTTTTAGAGGCGCCATATTTAAAAACTTTAAAACACCTAGCTGTCATCTTATTTTATTCCAATATTGCGAGAAACCTCCAAACCTTACAGATTTCTAAATACTACCATAAATACTACCATTTTGATCAATTCTAGGAATCCTATGTATAATTTTTTCCAATGATTGTATTTAATTTTAACCACAGTCAAGGTCTTTTAGAGGCGCCATATTTAAAAACTTTAAAACACCTAGCTGTCAGCTTATTTTATTCCAATATTGCGAGAAACCTCCAAACCTTACAGATTTCTAAATACTACCATATTGTAGTATATTTACTGAGGTAAATAGGAATCAGGTAAAAAATAATCAATATATATTTGTTTACATTTTACCCCACAAGATTTGTTGCTGAACTCTTCCTGGGAAGCGTTGCGGGATGGTTTTCGCGGGAGAATTGGGACATTTGGGATGTGGGATGTTGTTGGATATTTAAGTCCCCGCACAGAATTTTGCGGGAGCTCCATTTTTTGGCTATTGTACAGACAAGTTGTGTTTCTGGTTAGGTCCAAAACTTATTTTTTTTTTGGCATTTTGGGCAGTTAAATTAGTTTCATTTCATCAGATTTTCAATTAGATCATATGTTACATCATTTTAATGAATATTTAGTGAAAATTTTGCTATAAAAATAATGATTTTGAACTTAGAATATTTTCGGCTCATATTCAGGGCTCATATTCAGACCTAAATTTTCCTTGCAATTAAAATTCAAATTTTACTGAAATCTAACTCTCACCAAAACCATCCCAAATGGCAGTAAGAATTTTTTATTAGCTGAATTTGTGCCATCTTATCATTACACCATTCTCATTTTGAGCTTAAATTGTCATTTTAATCATCATGTTTATGTAACATTAAAGTCATAGTCACTGACACCCCATCAATCCATAAATTTCTCCTTCACATGTTTTAAAAACCATTTCTTTAATCTAGTAAATCAGTCAGAGCAAATTAAATCATGAAATTCATTCTTTTCTTCACATTTTAATCTATTTTTCAAAGTACCATTTTAAGTTGGAGCTCAATCCATCCTACCCTCATGCCCAGGTAGGATACTGGTATAGGCAAGGACTGCTGTCAAAGAATAGGTTCCCCTTGACCTACTGTTCATACATAAGGTGAGCGATTTTGGCCCAAAAGGTTGCATATAGACGGCCGGCGAAACAAAATAGGTGGTGGCCTCCGCGTTTAAGTAGTTCAGAGACGGATAGCTCGATCATTACATTTGGTGGCAGCGGTGAAGATTTTTGTTTGGCCAAGGTTTGCATGCTATACAGTTACTGCCGAAATGTTCGTGCGAATATATAAATGATGGATGACGACATGGTCATCACTAGGCAGCAGCAGAGATGTCAAGCCGCTTTGTCAGAGCAGAATGCGTCAATAACTGATGACAGCAGGCCAATCCTTGGCATAGGTGATAGGGAAGGGTCTGGGCGACCGCCACGTGATAGCGTTATTTTTGAGCGAGACAGGCCTTCGAGTTCACCAAGGGAATCGGTTTCCTGGAGCATGGGTGACCATCAGGATATTAGGAACCAAAATAGCATGCAACAGCTTTCTCAAGCCATGCAAGATATGCAAGCTAAAGTTAGCGGTATTGAACACTCTCTGCAATCTGTGACATCAGAGCTACGCGGCGTGATACAGAATTTTAATGCTCAAAATCCCCAGAATTTGTCGAGAGCAAATACAAATCAGCCCAGGGGAGAGGTTTCTAATAGACAGAGCCATAGGTTTAGGGCATATAGCAGCAGTGACAGTGAGGATAACAGCAGTGGGGGTGCAACTTAAAATTCAGCCGAGAGGATTAACAGGGGGGCTAGGAGAAACCCAAAGTTGCCAACCTTCACTGGCAAAGAAACTTGGAAAAGAAATATAGCGTCAGTCTGAAAACACTTCTGCAACAAGGTATATCGGAACCAGAATTTTACGGTGACTTAGTGTACAGATTTAGAAAAATTGTAGGTAAATCTACCTTTTCGGAGCAATTCAGAAAACTTATTAACCGTTATAAAAGAATTGGCTATAGCCTGAATATTATGCGGCAGACAGCATGCCTAGTTGTCAACCCAATCATTGTTGATGGCTATGCTTCACTCTTTAATTGCACGACGGCGGTTCGGGCCTCAGACCTAATGACGGCCTCTTCGTAAAACTTTTTTTGTGTGTGTGTTGAGGTTTTACGGCCTAGTCAACCCAATGGGGTCATGTCGAGCGCGGTCAGTTTACCTAACCACACGTTTACTGGGCAGGCTTAGTCCTCTAAGCGGTTAACCGGTATTGTGCACATTCTTTCGCCAGAAACTGACAACTGCCCTTCTTGAATCAGCGGAAGGGAGAGAATGACCGTAGAAAATATTCCATGATCAATCACCACGAAAGAATGTTGCCGACTTCGGCGGGGGTTGAACCCGCGACCTCTTGGTCTCCAGTCGGACGGCGCATCCAACAGAGCCACCGAGGACTTATTAACCGTTATAAAAGAATTGGCTATATTATAGCCTGGATATTATGCGGCAGACTGCATGCCTAGTTGTCAACCCAATCATTGTTGATGGCTATGCTTCACTCTTTAATTGCACGACGGCGGTTCGGGCCTCAGACCCAATGACGGTCTCTTCGTAAAACCTTTTTGTGTGTGTGTGTTGAGGTTTTACGGCCCTGTCAACCCAATGAGGTCATGTCGAGCGCAGTCAGTTTACCTAACCTTACGTTTACTGGGCAGGCTTAGTCCTCTTAGCGGTTAACCGGTATTGTGCACATTCTTTCGCCAGAAACTGACAACTGCCCTTCTTGAATCAGCGGAAGGGAGAGAATGACCGTAGAAAATATTCCATGATCAATCTCCACGAAAGAATGTTGCTGACTTCGGCGGGGGTTGAACCCGCGACCTCCTGGTGCATCCAAATGAGCCACCGAGGACTTTAATCAGTGGGTTGGGGCTTGACGATATGTCTTTGGCTTGGCCCGCCGTGGTTCTACTATTGGTTTTCATTTACTCTGGCTTACAGTAGAATCGTCTTTGTTTATTATAGTGATTAATTTGATTTTTTTGTTTTCGCTTTGATGCATTGACTGAGTTGGGAGCCTTTATGCGAACCGAATGTGTTTCTGTATTAAGAGTAGCATCGGGACCCAGAGTGAAGTTAGCTAGCTGTAAAAGTGCTTTAAACCCCCCGGTGTTTTACTCTACTGACCGTTCTAAGGCGGTGGTCCCGGTGTTAGTCTTACTCTTTGTTGCTTTGTGGTTTATTCTACGAGGCGATTTGTTGTATGTCTTTCCATGTGTCATTTTGTTCTTGTGTTTTTAGTCCTTTTAGTATTGCGATTACCTCGCTTGTGGAAAAGAGAGCTAATCTTAGTGCTTTTCGTACGTTTGTTCGATTTGTGCTTGTTTGGATTTGTCGGTTTCCTCTTCCTCTTGGGGTCTGGGAAGGGCTGCGGTTTGTGATTGTGGCACTCCCTGGACTTTTCTCTTACCTTTTTTTTTTTGGAAAGTTTGGTTCAATAGATTTGAAGAAGTAGCAAACCAACATAGGTGGAGCTCTGACGAGAAACTTGATGAGCTATTGCCTAGGCTTCAGGGTGTAGCTAGGGAGTTTGTCTATGAACAGCTTTCACATGAGACTCGTTCAAATTATACATCCCTTTGTAAAGAACTGAATAAATGGATTCAGGGTCGTGGAAACCTCTAAGGCGTTTTGGGTCCAATTTAGCCATCGCGACCAAAAGTATGGGGAGTCTGTCGAAGACTACGCGGCCGAGCTCAAGAAGCTTTACGATAAAGCTAACGTCCGCAGAGAAAATGACACGAGGCGCGACGATTTATTGCGCAGGTTTCTTGATGGTCTCATTGATGATAAGGCCCGTTTTCACGTTGAGTTTATCTAAGAACCGTCGGACATTGACGATGCTGTTTACCAGGATGTATGCTTTCAACAGACAAAGCAGAAACGCAAGAGCTCGGACTATAAAAACGCCATATCGGTTGATCACATAGATAGCGACAACGATTTTGACGATAAGACGGTATCACGGGCAGCGCCAGGTAAGAACAAGGGTCGTAAAATTACAAATATGCCACAAAATGCTTCCTCCTCAGAGACCGCACCCAAGACCGAAGAGAGCTTTAACACTGAGAAGCTCCGTGATATTGTTCGGTCAGAATTGCAGGCATTGAAACTCGGTGTGCCGAATAACGCCATTCAGACTGAAGCTAATACCCCACAATTCTGACCTAGACAAAATCAGTCTCAGCAGCAGGGTTTTAGGGCTTTTAACAACTGATGTCCCCAAAATACACAGCATAACCAGGGAAGAGCTCAAAGGGTCCATGTTTTCGTTGCGGTGATTTTACTCACTTTAAGGCTAGCTGCCCTCTTAACCACAGACATCAGCAACAGACACCTCCAGCAAATAGTAATAGCAGCAATGCTAACACAAATGCCCAGAGTTTAAACGGGAGCGGACTGGCCCAACAGGCCTAGGTTCAGTCCAAAGTCAAAATAGCCTGAATAAAGCCCCGGCTAAGTCTGATGACCCAGTGAGACCACGCTTTCCATCACCTGATACAGTATACATTTCCGAGTCAAGGTCAACTTTGTTGTGGATACAGGGGCTGAGCGAACAGTGTTTCAAAGAAGATTTATGATGGAATCAATAAGAAGGAGCAGCCTTCACTGGTTAATAGGGGAAAACTGATGCATGCTGGGGATCAGTTAATGACGGTCTATGGTAGGGGATAAATGAACATAATGCTAGATCAGGTTAACATCAACCATGAGGTGGTCATTGCTGAAATCAAAGATGAGGTACTCCTGGGTATGGATATCCTAAAAGGCAAGAATTGGAATCCTGCCGACATTATTTTGAGCCAGGGTAAGAACATATTAAATGGGCAAGAAATAAAAAGTCAGCATTTTCTACAAACATGCCTCAGGAAAGTTACGTCTGCCGAGAACTACTTAATCAGGGCTATACTGAGCAAATAATAGATGCAATTGAACAGCGCAGTGAAGGTGACAATGGTTTGCTGCATTCAACTTTCATAGTTGAGTCATCCACAAATTTAAGGAAAATTTCGCTTTGCTGTTAGCTCCATGTCTAGTTGACATAAATTGTGCCCCAACTGTCAAGGTTAGAGTGATGAATCCTTTCCCAACAGACACCACTATTAGGGCGGAGACCTGCATCGGTGTAGCGGAAATCCCTACTAGTCCTGCAGAACCCTTTTTAGACTGCGAGGATGAGCATGAAAGGCATAATATGAACTCAAGCAGGAGACTTCAGTTTATGAGCCCTCAGACTGAGATCCATGCCAATGTGAATACTATCAAAGGCCATAAATTTCCTTATGATAGACCCACCGGCCGATACTTTCACCCCCCCCCCCCGCCCCCCGTGCGGCACAAGAAAAGATTCCGCAGCAGTTGCAGCAACTTTTCGAAGAATCGTGTAATGAAGGCAGGACCGAAGATGAAAAGCAGCAAGTTGCGGCGCTGCTATCTGAGTATCAAGACATTTTTTCAAAAAAATGACGATGATTCGAGTCTGACAAACTTGGCTGAGCATAAGATTGAAATAACCAATTCGAAACCCATCAAACAACCTTTCAGACGTGTCCCACTAGCTTTTGTAAATGAGGAAAAGCAAGCCATTGACAAACGGCTGAAACAAGGGGTGATCAGGCCCTCAAACAGTCCATGGGCATTCCCGCTTTGTCTAGTAAGGAAAAAGGATGGAAGTGTACGCCCTTGTGTGGACTATCGACGGATTAACTTGCAAATCCGACCAGATGCTTTCCCAGTTCCTAAAATCGATGAATGCATTGACGCTTTATCAGGAGCTAAGATATGTTCCACGATCGATATTACAAGCTCGTATTTGCAGGTCCCCGTGAGGGAAGAAGATATTCCCAAGACAGCATTTATCTAGAACCACGCCTGTACGAGTTCACTTCAATGCCATTCGGTATGATCAATAGTGGTGCTACGTTTCAAAGAGTTATGGAACTTGCAATGAAAGGGCTGCAGTGGCAGATATGCATCGTTTATGTCGATGACTGCATTATGTTTTCATCAACCTTTGATGAGCATATAGACAGGCTGCGAATGGTATTTCAGAGGCTCCGAGAGGCGAACCTTAAAATCAAATCACGAAAAAGTGAGCTCCTGAAACGTGAGGTTACGTTTTTAGGCTTTAGGGTGACCGGCAATGGTATCAAGCCAGACCCGAACAATGTGGCTAAAGTACTCCAGTGGCCTGTGCCAGCTAACGTCACAGAAGTCAAACAATTCTTGGGTTTATATTCCTATTACAGGAAACAAATAAAGGGTCTTAGCATCATTGCTAAACCTTTGTTTGACTTGACAAAGAAAGACAGCAAGCTTGTCTGGACAAACGCATGTCAGACCGTATTTGACTCCCTTAAAAGGGCGCTCACTGGAGCCCCAGTGATGGCACTTCCTAGAACAGATGGCGGCCAATTCAAACTGGATGTGGATGCTTGCAACTATGGCATTGGCGGCGTGCTAAGCCAACTCCAGGACAGCGAAGAGCGGGTCACAGCTTCTGCCAACAGGTCCCTTAACAGGGCTGAGACCAACTACTGTGTGACGGATAAGGAGCTACTTGCCACAAAGTACTTTGTTGAGTATTTTAGATACTATTTGTTGGGCTGTCATTTCACAGTACGCTCTGATCACCGTCCACTGAAATTCTTGTTCAGCATGAAATCCCCATCAGGTCGCATTGCACGATGGATTGAGATCAGGCTACGGTTTCGAAGTGCAATATCGGCAGGCTTCAAAGCATGCAAATGCAGACAGTTTGAGTAGATGTCCCAACCAAAAGACTGCTCCTGTCCAGATATTGATGAGGAAGAGTCTTTAAAGTGTGGGCCATGTAAAAATGCCTGAAGAGGGCCAAGCAAATGGACTCGGATCTACTGAGCACCAGAGATAGTGCTGGCAGACAAACAGATGACATAATAACACAACAGACGGCAAGATATAGCACTGGCAGTACTTTCTATGAGTCAGTGAAAGATGTTTTGCCGCTGGTAAAAGCCACACTGAAGCACGCTGCCCTGTTCGTAGCAATTTTAGTCGATGATGATAGTTACAAATGACTGTGCCCACTTTATTGTGGGTAGTGTCATGAGCCCGCCAATTTTACGATACACAGCAGGTGCTGTAATCTTGTGCCTAGTTAGTGCAGTTTCACAAGGCAATGTGAACTGTATTGGGACAGAGTTAATGCAGATTTTCAATGGGAAAATCTGGCCAAAATGCTCTGTGCCAGTGACAGACATTAAACTGATTACTTGTAGTTGGCTGCGGTTGGTTCGGTCAAAGGCACAGGAACCATGGCTGCCATGGTCTGACGGCTATACAAGTGCAAGAAATGCAGAAAAGGGATATACATATTGGACAAATCATAGCTTGGTTCAGCTCGGGAAGAAAGCCCGAGGGAAGCATTGCAGCTTCAGCGAGTCCAGAGACTCGGCATTATCTACAGTGCTGGGATACAGTGGTCTTACAGGATGGTGTTCTGAGAAAAAAAGACGGGTCCGGTGTTTTTAGATAGCTGGTTGCACCAGGATGTTTGAGAAAAGATGTGCTGTTTCAAATGCACAACAGTATTTTGTCAGCCCATCTGGGTCGGAAGAAAACTAAAGAGAAACTGTTACAACGGTACTACTGGTACCAGGCCAGAGAAGTTGTCAATCTCTGGGTGTCACGGTGTGACATAAGCGGAGCCAACAAGCCTCCAGTTCACAAACCGAGAGCCCCCTTAGGGAGCATGCCGGTGGGAGCACTGATGGACCGCATGTCGACTGAATTAATAGGCCCGTTTCCCAGGACGCCCAGGGGAAACAGATATGTACTAGTTGTGACTGATCAGTTCAGCCACTGGGTGGATGTACTTGCTATACCTGACCAGAGTGCAGAAACAACTGCACGGACTATACTGATTGAAGTTATTGCTCGTTTTGGTGCCCCGATCTCTATACAGAGCAATCTCGGCGGTAACTATGAAAGCAGAATTTTCAGGGAGCTATGTGATCTGCTAGAGATAAAGAAGAGCAGAACTTCTGTCCGAAATCCAAAAGGGAACGGACGAACTGAGAGATTTAACAACTGGTTCAGATGGTGAGGGCATACCTTACCGGTGAGCAAAATGAATGGGATTTGAACCTGGGATGTTTTGCAGCGGCGTACCGTGCCACACCCAATGAAAGCTCCAAGATGACTCCAAACCTGCTCATGTTGGGAAGAGAGGTTAGGTTGCCAGCTGAGGTAGCATTTGTCAGCACAACCGGATCAAATGAGACTGTCTCCTCTATATGGGGAGTATGTGGAAAAGCTTAAGGCCAATATGCAAAGGGCCCATGAGCTCTGCCGCAATTATCTGGGAGAAAGTGCGAAGCGACGAACAGATATTTACGACCACCGGCAGATGTTACAAAAGTATGACAAAGGTGACCTAGTATGGTATCTCCAGGCAACACGGAAAGAGACAGTATGCCCGAAATCGCAAATGCCTTATGCTGGCCCATTCCTAATCCGGGAACGGCTAAACAACCAGAACTATCTGCTACAATTTGCAAAGGATGGGGACAGCAAAGTGGTTCATCACGACAAGCTGAAGCCATACTTTGGTAATAGTCCAATAAGGTGGATTATTAAGACCAAAGAATCACTTTAATGTGTACTGTTCTCCCTCTCTTGCCTCTAAATCTGTCCCTGCACTGTTTACGAGGAACCATTTAGATGGAGACCCAGTCCTAAGTATCTTGAACTGATACAAAAGGAAAAAAAATGGCTCTCAAATGACTTGTGTACAAATGTTTATCTTTTCCAGACTAATTTCTAGATGACCAGGGCTGGCTGTGAATATGGGGAATGGCTGTGATTTGGGGGGAACTACAGTTGTTGTTGCCTGGCTCTGATGATGGAGACATATGGTACTACCTGAGAAGTGTAAATGTTGTCACTGCGATACCGCAGCTGCTGCAAGGTCTTGTTGCCAAAACCTGGGATTAAAATAAAACACAAAGATCGAGTTGTTCTGTATTTATTTTCTAACACCAAACACTGTGTGGCTATATACAGTACCTACCTTTAAGCTCAGTTGGGAAGATCTCTGTACTAGTCGTTTGTATGCTATTTTTCATGCTCCAGGGGAAGACTGTCATACTTGAGTGAGTGTCTAGTGAAGTTTGACATCTCCCTGCACAGTTGAGGGTTAAATGATGAGTTCTCCTTGGTCTGCTGGAAGACAAAGTTTAGCCACAGAATATGTACCCACTCTATGCTATGACCTCTTCATCTGGGATGAGCCTCAGACACAAGAGTCAGCCATATGTGACCACTGAAAGCATACCATAACCCTTGCTTGTTCTGATTTTTACTTTATTAGTAAACACTCAGGTTACACACAACAGAAGAAACATGAGGTTCCGTATTACAGCCAACACTGGGTGACGGCAAACCAGCCTATACAACATCGTATCACAGATCTGCTAGAAACGGGGCTCAGCCATAGTGTAAACATTGATTGTCGACCAGCGACGGGGAAAGTAGCCATCTATATAAGAAGTGGACATATCAGCCGGCCAGCGGTTATGTATGAAGCAAAGCTAGCGGACCTGGGATGATCACCAGCCTCTCAGAGGCTAAATGTTGACCAGCAACAGTTCGTAATTATCATGTAAATGTATTACAGTCGAAAACGATGATAGCTAGCTGACTAAGTTAGTTGTTCAGCAACCAGCATTTGAGAGACACAGTGTTGGATGGTATAGAGATTTGTCTTTTATCAATAAATTGCATGAACAAATGGTCTGTGTGGTGTTAACTTTACCTCCCTTCGTCCAAGGTCCTTCATTTTTTGTCAGGTCAGTGACTATGGTTGGCTGTCTTAGATTGTTTTCTTATGCTTTCAACAATTGTGGCTTTCAGACAAGTCTGAAAATATGTCCGGACCAGCAACTAGCTTTGAAGACCTTAGCGAGGAGGAGATCGAGACATCGTGGCAGAGCCAACCTTTGTAACACCTGCCTGGCTGACGAAGGAAAGGTGGTGATACTGGAGAAGGGTCGAATGGAGGCCCACATTTACAAGGAGCATGTAGCTCCTTCCCGAGTGCCCTTTCGATGTACTCACTGCCAATTCCGGTGTACAGACAAAGAGACGCTAGACTATCATGTGAAAAATTACGCTCCACATGCTAAGGCTACCAAGGGGGCTGAGGGTGGCATTAGAGAGGACTGTCTGAAAGAAATTGCATGCCCATACTAAGTTACTGAGGCAGACTACCATGTATACTCATCTGAGGAGTCTCCAAGGGTGTGGTACGAGGTCAAGCAGAAAAGAACGGGGGCTCGGGACAGTTACTCCTTCCTCGACAGCGCGGTTGTGGATTCTCTGAAAGATCCGGGTTCTTTGCGATCACCATGCAGACTGAGGAGTCCGGACAAGCAGCTGGGAGTCCCCTCCCAGGGACTCAAATGACCACACCAGGTGTCACCACCCAGGCGGAGAGTAGGCAGACCATTCAGGGTGCCATGCTGCCAACTGGGCAATCCACATCAGCAGCCGTCATGTAGGAAGAGAATAGGCTGACTGTAGGGAGTGGGGTTCCAGCCACCCAGCCAACCATACATGACTCACTATCCAAGTGCTGACTTCACTTTTGAACGGGGGGCTGCTACAGTTCGAGCCGAAATTCGACACCAGCGCCATAGGTACAGCAGCTGCTGCTCTGCCAACCACGGTGAGCCAACCACCCAGTATGACCGATGGCGTTACCATCCATTCTCCACAGGGCACGCCGTTAGAGGACGAAGTGGTACCCCCAGCCTGGTCACCAACAACAGCACTGAGAGAGTCAATGAAAGAGCAAAGTGTCTGTGAAAGCAGTTTTCCATCGAGCCATACGGCGGCGGAAAAGAAGGTCAATGGTGAGCCGACGGATTACCTGTCCTTGCGTCCCCAGTCAGTGGCAGTTCAGTCGACCACCAATCAATCAGCCCGAGGGAGGCAGTGGACCTTACCAGCAACAAACAGTCAAGTGGCATCCCGCCTCAACCTAACAGTGCCAATGCAACCACAGGATCAGATGGTTATGGTGAAGGCGAGGTACTAAACCTCTCGAGACCACCACTGTCAGTGCCAGAACTACCACAGGACATTAGGACCGAGCCTAAGAAGACAGATGAAGTTCGTCACCCGGACGTAAACGTGACCGAGGACCTGAGGGAGCAGCTTCTCGGGGAGGTGGCCACCCTGGAGGACATCAGAAACGTCGGGACGATCTCTAACCCAGAGTCTGAGTTTCGAAATCATCCATCATCTGCGAGTTCTACAACATCAAGCTCCAGCTCCTTCATTTCAAACTCAGTGCTAGAGGACATCAGAACTGCGATGCTTATCAGCAATAAGGCGGTGATGGAAGAAATGGAAAAGAACTCGCTGGCCATTCGCTGTCTGGAAAAGGCAATTAAGGAACATGGAGAGCGCCTGACGACACTCACAAACACAGTCAAAGACCATACCAATTATACAAGGACTTACAACAGTGAGGAGAGGCGACGGGCTGAGAAGAGGGACGAACAGAGACGGCAGGAGAGAGAAGAGGATAGGAAACGCTGGGAGGCGAGGGAGAAGGAAAACACACATTCAGACTCAGGAAAGAGGAAGAGGGAAGGGAAAGATGGGCCGGCCTTACAGACCGTCGTGGCCCAATGCTACCCAAATAACAAAAAATCAAAAAAGTGAAAGTGGAACAGTTAAGTTTAAAAATTCAGGAATGAAAACTTGAAAGAATAGTGACAATGTTTACCATAATGGTCCTAGGATTCTGGAAATCATTTATTCAACACTTAAGAAGTTCTATGGGAGACATCATGATCTAGTCAATCCCTACAATGTGGCAGTTTCCAGAATTGTTTCTGATGTTTGTGCCAGTGACGCGCCATAAGTAGACTTCCCAAATCCTGGACATACGCTTCTACCGATATTTCCTTCGTTCAGGCCTATGGGCATGGTGGGCGAAGCTTGCTTACCAAGTAATGCTTACTATCCGCGGACGCCTGATTACACCCTTTGTTCTGGGGTCCATGTCTGTTGGTCTGAACATTCTGATTCGTCATTCGTTTAGGGATTTATGAGTTTGGATTACGGCTTTGGTACCATGACCGCAACTACTTATTCAAGGTAATTCTTGATAGTGGGGACCTGGCTCAGCTGTCTTCCAATAAGACAGTCTGGGCTTGATCTACACTATTTGATTTTGTACATTTGTCCAGAACCTTGGGAACATTTTGGTAATAGTAAAAATAATAAAAACAGTGAAAATTCTGACAGGATTGCAGGAGAACTTAAATTCAAATTCATTTCCAGTGGGTGTCAGTAGTAACATTTGAACACCAATGGCAGAAACTTTTGAACATGCATTTGCTTTAGATATTTAAGGAAAAACTCATTCAAAAGAATATTATCATGAGGATAAATTAATGTTGTTAATAGTGTACTCTTACTCACTACATTTCCTCTGGGCTTTACGTGTAAGCTAGATCTGTATGCTTCATATAATGATTGTGGCATTGTCTGAATATTTTTTTCTTAAACTGTTCGCTTTGGCTAATGATTGCGTCTTACTTATTCATCAATGTAGTTTGTGTTATTCGGGGCTTTAACACATAAAGTGTGGGCGGGGATACGGGTAACTGTAGTGATAGGACTATTTTCGACTGGCATGAGTGCCAGTTTCACCTCTTTAAATTTATATATATGTGATGTTTTTCACCTAGTCATTATTTAACTGTTAAGTTTGACAAAGTTTAAGAAGAGTGTTACTATCTAAGTGGGGGTGGATATTGTTACAAATCATCTCATATTGTCTCTTTTGCCAGTTTTTCTGCCTTTTGTCCATTTTCTTACATTTGCCCATCACATAAGGAATTGTCAATACTATCATATTTTACCTGTTGCTGAATAACTTTATTTGAATATGTTAAGTAGAATTTTTCAAAGATTTCACTTTATTTTATCTGAAGAATGGATTTTAAAAGCATTATATTACTGAACCTTTCCAATTAATGATTATTGATTTGTTTACATTTTGATCAATTCTAGGAATCCTATTTATAATTTTTTTCCAATCATTGTATTTGATTTTAACCACAGTCAAGGTCTTTTAGAGGCGCCATATTTAAAACTTCAAAACCCCTAGCTGTCAGCTTATTTTATTCCAATATTGCGAGACACCTCCAAACGTTACAGGTTTCTAAATACTACCATATTGTAGTATATTTACTGAGGTAAATAGGAATCTAAAAGTATTTTTAATATTATAAAGTTTTCATTCGGGCTTTGATGATAAAAGAAAATCAATATATATTTTACATTTTATCCCACAAAATTTGTTGTTGGAACTCTTCCTGGGAAGCGTTGCGGGATGGTTTTTGCGGGAGAATTGGGACATTTGGGATGTGGGATGTTGTTGGATATTTATATCACCGCACAGAATTTTGCGGGAGCTCCATTTTTGGCCATTGTAGAGACAAGTTGTGTTTTTGGTTAGGTCAAAAACTTATTGTTTTTTGGCATTTTGGGCAGTTAAATTAGTTTCATTTCATCAGATTTTTAATCAGATCATATGTTACATCATTTTAATGAATATTTAGTGAAAAATTTGCTATAAAGATTGTGACTTTGAACTTAGAATATTTTTGGCTCATATTCAGACCTAAATTTTCCTTGCAATTAAAGATTCAAATTTTATTGAAGTCTAACTCTCACCAAAACCATCCCAAATGGCAGTAATTTTTTTTTAATTAGCTGAATTTGTGCCATCTTATCATTACACCACAATTTTCAGCTTAAATTGTCATTTTAATCATCATGTTTATGTAACATTAAAGTCATAGTCACTGACACCCCATCAATCCATAAATTTCTCCTTCACATGTTTTAAAAATCATTTCTTTAATCTAGTAAATCAGTCAGAGCAAATTAAATCATGAAATTCATTCTTTTCTTCACATTTGTATTTATTTTCCAAAGTACCATTTTAATTGAAGCTCAGTCCTACCCTGATGCCCAGGTAGGATACTGGTATAGGCAAGGACTTTTGTCAAAGAATAGGTTCGCCTTGACCTACTGTTCATACATAAGGTGAGCGATTTTGGCCCAAAAGGTTGCATATAGATGGCCGGCGAAACAAAATAGGTGGTGGTTTCCGCGTTTAATTAGTTCAGAGACGGACAGCTCGATCGTTTCAGTAAAACCTCAACACAAACAAACCTAAACTTGAAACTGGCCTCTTCTAATGCATAGTTTGGGGAAGTCTAACCAGTGTAAAATTGGTTTAATATATAGTTATACAGGGATATACAATATTAAACGATTTTTGTTTATACAGTTTTTAAATATGAATTCATTTTTTTCTTTTTTTTCTGCAAATCTCATGTACTGCATACATATGTCTTAAAACACTTCTACCGGATGGTCTATCGGAACCCAAATTGTATCACTTCATTGTCTATAAATTCAGACGGATTATTGGTATTACTGGTTTTTGACAATTGAACAACATTATCAAACGTTACAAAAAAAAAATGGTGCAACTTGATTGTAACTTGGCAAACTTCATGCACGAGTTCTCAACCCTTCAACCCTGTAGACCGGTACAGATTCCTGTGCAAACAGTGTAGAGCCCGATAAGATGGCTCATTATGACCAATCTCATCAGGATCTACAATGCTTGCTATCTTTTTAACCCATCTGTGGTTGATACCTGTGTTTCCATGTTTAATTGCACGACGGTAAATAGGGCTACAAACTGAATGACGGACATCTTCAATATGTTTCAATAAGTTGCTGTCGGAGTAACGCTGTTAATACTGTCTGTAGACAGGCTTTTCTTTTGCACCAGCTTTAGAGAGCCATTGAACCATCTCCTTTGTTTCATTGCCGTTTTGCAATTACAGTCAACTCTTGTTATCTCGGATTCCAAGGGACTCTTTGAAACACTTCGAGATATCCGTACCTCGACATATCAGAGTTTTAGAATTGAGGAAAAATTAATTGGAACAACCTCATTTAACAAAATTATATGTAATTGGACTTGAAGTTAGAGATATATCGAAAATATTGTGGAAAAGAGGAGAAATTGCTCCTTTCCACAATATATTTTACTTGTTCGATTGTCATGTTTAGGCAGGGACAAGATTTTCACTTCGAGATAAGCGGTTATTCGAGATAAGCGAGTTCGAGATAACAAGAGTCAGCTGTATTTCAGTTTTACCGTGACGTTTCACAGATGAGTTAGAAAATCCAAGTCGGAACACACATTTGTATTTTTGAGCTGCAGCAGAATTAAAGGCGAGGTTTCAATCGAGTAAAACTAGCTCAATATCCCATCTCATTAGTTGTTTCTGCTGATGGTTCCAAAGCAGTCCCCCTGTGCAGTGCTTTTTTGTATGTCGGGTATTGCAATTCTATCTTTGTTTCTTACCATCAGAGGTTAATATGATTAATTTAGCAATTTGTGAGCAACCAGTCCTCATGAGGTTAATATGATTAATTAAGCAATTTGTGAGCAACCAGTTCTCATCTCTTTTTTTTTGTGTCCCTGGAAGGCTGTTTCATGATTGTGGCATTCCTTGGGTAACTTCATTTATAAGTTTAATGTACTGTCGACTCTCGTTATCTCGACTTCGCTTATCTAGATTAACCGCTTATCAATGAAGATCTGGTCCCTGTTTTAACTAAGAAATCTAATAACAATAGGTAATAAAATATTGTGGAAAAGAGGAGAAATTGCTCCAAAGGACATTAAGGAGCAATTTCTCCTCTTTTCTAGAATATGTTCAATATGACTCTAACTTCAGGAGTCAAATGACATGTTCATTTGTTAAATGTGTTTGTTTGATTTATTTCATCCTCAATTCTGCAAATCTGATATGTCGAGGCACGGGTATCTCGAAGTATTTCAAAGAGTCCCTTGGACTTCGAGATAACGAGAGTCGACTGTACTCAGAAACTAAACCGCCCCTTTTTCTTCGTATTGTATATTGGAACTGTCATCACGAAAACACGCCTATATAATTTTAACCCCCTTAAACCCCACTTTTATACAGTAAAACTGGGGTTTACAGGGGTATACACTATTTTTTCTTATTTTTGCTCGAAACAAAGACTGTTGGTATTCGTTAGAACCGCCTCGTCGAGGCGGTTCTAACGAGCGCCACAATCTATGTTTTGAGCAGAAATAGGAAAAATTGTCAGAGTTTATCTGGAATTTTTCAGTTTTTGGAGGTGAAATTTTCTACAGATTTAAATAGGCGTGTTTTCGTAATTGTGGGGTACATTTTCAGATATAAAAATGTGTCTTATTTCTCCACAGAAACGTATAGCCCCAATGTGAGAAAACGTACCTTCTGAAATGTGCGCCCAACGATGATTCATTCAGCATGTTCATATCCGCGCAGTATAATCTGAGTCTTCGTTGTCCGCATGAAGAAACATTACATCCTTGGCTATCCAAAAATGTGCCCAGTAAAGTTTCTAGTGAGACGGCGCGTATCCGCAGGATGGTCTGAATCTACGCCAGGTACACCCGTCCGAAGGTACGTTTTCTGTCGATGGAACTCGTATGCTTGGGGCATTTACTAGAATGTTTGGGATATTGTAGACTTCAGGTGCCGGCCTCGGTGGCTCAGTTGGATGCGCGCCCTGCTAGTGATCAGGAGATTTCGGGTTTGACCCCCGCCGGGTCGGCAAGATTCTATCGTGGAGATCATGAAGTATTTTCTACGGTCATTCTATTCCGCTGATTCAAGAAGGGCAGTTGTCATGTCTGGCGAAAGAATGCGCACAATACTGGTTAACCGCTTAGAGGACTAAGCTTTACCAGTAAAACGTGTGGTTAGGTAAACTGACCCAAATGGCTTGACTTGGCCGAACAATCTTATCACAAACACAGACTTCAGGTAATGCAGTAAGTTCATTATATCGGGCCAACTTTGGTAGACCAGAATAACTACTACCAATAACTAAATTCAGTTTTATGACACAATCCATCATAAAAAACAGACAGCAACTGATGCAAGCGTTTTTATCGGATTTACTTACATTTCACAATCGACTTGTTTTTCAGTCAATTTCATATTATTGTTTATTTGGAATGCTTATCTTATACGGAACTAGCGTTTATCTATTGTCTGTTCTGTCTCATTGTAAATGATCGATTTGCATTGCCCTCCTTTATTATTGAGCCTAGGCAATATTTAACCCTTTTAAGCCTAGCGTCCCATAAAAGGGACATTGACAAACAGTGTAGACCCTGATCAGACGCCGCAGAGATAACTTACCACACACCCCTTCTGTTGATAAAGGACTTGTCCAAGGACTTTAGGTAGAAGGGTCCACTCGGCATAAATGGGTTAAAATTACCTTACCACATACGGGCCGCGACATGGGAAAAGGTGTCTTTAGGGTATACGCAAATAGTAAAGACCAAGATTTTGGCCATATAGTCTGATCAGAAATTTTGCTATACTCTATTAAGTTCTATAGTACCCAATGCTTCTATTAGCGGACAGTAAATGTCCTGATAGTTCTAGGCGAATGCGCAGGGTGATCTAGGTCGTTGCTGGTCGCATATGCCCAAAGCCATGTTTTCGCATGGCGCGGCTCATATGAGACCAGCAGAGACCAGTATGATCAAATTCTAAACGGTCTGCTAACGTAATTGTTGATGTGTCAGTTCCTGGCGAAAGAAAGTGCATGATACTGGTTAACAGCTTAGAGGACTACGCCCGCCCAGTAAAAGTGTGGTTAGGTAAACTGACCGCGCTCGATATGACCCGATTGGAATGACTGGGCCGTCAAACCTCAACACACACTCGATACAATCCTTTATCGAACATCATATACTCTGACCAGATTCCGTGGATGCCCAGGCGGATTTGAATCCATGCTTGTCACATATGTCATAAGGTTGCTTGCTCTAATAATTGTTTATTTCCTTTTATTATTTTGCCCTAATCTGAAATGAGCTGGGCCACAGTATTCCCTACAATACAAAGCAGCGAAAGATGAGCCAGCGCATTGGCAGGGCACTCTGAAGGTAGCGTAGTATTACGCTATAAAGCGTTCAGGAGGGAACGAGGGTGATTTCCTATTGCCTAAGCTTCAGGCTGGGAAATGCTAACTACTAACAGCACAGAAAGCTCTAACACAGTTAGAATTCTATGATTGTTTACATATATATTTACAAGATAAACATATAATGACAAACAGTGGCATAACATTCACTATTCTCTTCGCTTCGGCCTCGACAACAGTCTTAACACGGCTGAAGACTATACTGGTTTATTAATTTATTTATCTGGTTAAATAACCAAATTATGAAAAACAGACTAGAACAATCCCTGGCCAAGAACAATGATCGTTGTCAAGAGATTGGAATGCTCCTCCTAAACTTAAGACATTGACTTAAACTGTGTACAGCGGTGACACTCAATATCGTCCACGAACGACTATTTCCAGATTTTTTCTAACTCTGTTTGCTTTGTTTACATTTCACTAAGCCTTTACGGCTATACTATAATCACTATAATTTTTAACTATTAACATATATCATAACATAATTATAGTAAAAAAAGGTAAGAGAAAAGTCCAGGAAGTGCCACAATCACAAACCGCAGCCCTTCCCAGACATCAAGAGGAAGAGGAAACCGACAAATCCAAACAAGCACAAATCGATCAAACATACGATAAGCACTAAGATTAGCTCTCTCTTCTCCAAGCGAGGTAATCGCAATGCTAAAAGGACTGAAAAACACAAGAACAAAAAGGCACAAGGTAAGACATACAACAAATCGCCTCGCAGAATAAAGCACAAAGCACCAAAGAGTAAGACTAACATCGGGACCACCGCCTTAGAACGGTCTGTAGAGTAAACCACCGGGGGGTTAAAGCACTTTTACAGCTAGCCAACCCTGGGTCCCGATGCTACTCTTAATACAGAAATACATAAAAATTCGGTTCGCATAAAGGCTCCCAACTCAGTCCATGCATCAAAGCGAAAACATAAAAAACAAATTAATCACTATGATAAACAAAGACGAGTACTCATGGCTAATTCTACTGTATGCCAGAGTAAATGAAAACCAGTAGTTGAACCACGGCAGGCCAAGCCAAAGACATATCGTCAAGCCCCAACCCATTGGTTAAAGCTTTACGAAGAGGCCGTCATTGAGTCTGAGGCCCGAACCGCCATTCAATTCTACAGAATTCTATATTTTACATCACTTCGCTGTGGATTTTTATTGGTACAGTTTTCTCTTATATGAAGTGACTGGATTTCTTATTCATTGTCTGGACGGGTATATTTGTATCTCCGATCAACTATAGAATGTTTCTCGTTCCTAAATTTACCAATTCATTAGAACCCCGACCAGGGAAGGAGAGGGCAACAACCTATAACAAATGAACAAACACTCCCTAACAATACATTCTACAACAAACAAAATGAAGCTTGCTACTATAGTATTATTATAATATGACTACGCGCGCTACCACGTAGAGCGTGTGATGTCATTGACGTTGCGACCGAGGTACCGACGTCATGACTACCCCCTCACTGATGTCGACGTTATTCTCGCGACCGACCTCTCGGCTGCCGACATCGGCGCCGTCGACAGTGAGCAATTCATTAACTGTAAACACCGTCGCTCGATATCAAAAGCCAAAACACCAGTTTCATTTCTTACCAAACTAATGTCTTGATAGCGACGGTGCCACGCCGTTCAGATGTCGTAACCTGAATGCTATAAAGACATAAATCGAAGCCAATACCAGCAAACTTTGAGATGTATTCTATTGAAATTATATTACAATACTTCAATAGAATTTAGCTATAATCTATGAGAAAAAACTCGAGAATCATATTTATTTGACACACACACACACACACACACACACACACACACACACACACACACCACTGAAAACCAGTCTGCCCAGATAAAACATGTCTGCGCAAAACTGAAATAGCAATCTTGATTTAGACTGTGCCCAGACCAAATTGCTCCGTTTGCACAAAATTGAAATAACAACCTTTATTTAGACAAGAAACAAACTGCATGTGTCTGTGCGTCTGTGTGCACACGTACGAATGCGTATTCCCGCACACTCTCCTAGTGTCAGCGCAGACACTAATGTGACTGCGCACATGGACCCAGATACACGAGCACGCGTGTGTATGTGTGCGTGTGTATGCGCATGTGTGTGTATGTACGCGCGTACAAGGCATCGCAGGCGATACAAATCCGGCAGTTGTCACTTTCTGGCGAAAGAAAGTGCACAATATACTGGTTAACCGCTTAGAGGAAGCCTGCCCAGTAAACGTGTGATTAGGTAAACTGACTGCGCTCGACATGACCCCACTGGGTTGACTGGGCCGTAAAACCTCAACACAAACAAACAAACTTAGTGTGGGCAAACACTGAAATGGGGAATATCATGACATAATCATGTGAATGAAGAAACAAAAAGCCTGTGACATTAAAATGTAAAGGTCATATATGACCTTGACGTTATGATACACTATTGTAAACATTCAGATTTTCAGGTTGCGAGGGATTGGATCGTGCATGATAAAAAATATTTCAGTCATGTCAACCTTGACCTTGTGCTCAGGACCCTAAAAGTCAAACTTGCTCGAGATATTATCATACTCACAAATGTGTGCAGATATATTAAAAGCAATTGATAAATGCCGGGGCTAGAGAGATGACAAAGTGCTTTTTTTTTCTAAAATAGTCACAGATACGTTTGACCTTGAGTCCAGCAACATGAAAGTTAAACTTACTCGAGACATTATAATACCAAACAATTGTGTAAACATATATTAAAATCGATTAATAAATTCAAGGGCTAGAACGATGACAAAGTTTTTTTTTTTTTTTTTTTTTTTTTCTAAAAACAGCCAAAGTTACCTTCGCCTTGAACTCAGCAACCTGAAAGTTGAACTTGCTCGAGATATTATCATACCCAACATTTGTGAAGTTATATTGGAATCAATTGATAAATATAGGCACTAGAATGATGCTAAAGTGTTTTAAATTTAAAAAAAAAAAAAAAAACAGCCACAACGTCCTTGACCTTGATCTGAAGTTGAACTTGCTCGAGATATTTTAATACCCAACATTTGTTAAAATCCATTGATAAAAACAGGGGCTAGAGCAATGACCAAGTTTTTTTTTCTTTCTAAAACCAGCCACAGCTGCCTTGACATTGAGCCTAACAGCCTGAATTTGAACTTGCTCGAGATATTATCGTATCCAACGTTTACCGTTTTCGACCTAATTACCGCACATACTCCTATAGGCGCACAGTCAAGCGATTTCATAGTCTTAAAGATTACAGGCAGTGTCCTTTTTTGTCTACTTCTTTAAAAAGGCATATGTTGTGGGTACTCATTTGAATTGCATCGACTTGTCGATGCAATTCAAATGAGTACCCACAACATATGCATTTATAAAGAAAATCATAATCAATATCAAATAAGTCTTTTCTGATCTTTTTTTATAGTGTACCCTTAGTAGGTACATATTTTACCACGAATGAGTGTTCCCAGTAAGTTTAAAAAAACTTAAGCGCACTGTGCGGTAATTAGGTCGAATACGGTATGTGAAAAAAAAAAGGTAAGAGAAATGTCCAGGGAGTGCCATAATCACAAACCGCAGCGCTTCCCAGACCCCAAGAGGAAGAGGAAACCGACAAATCCAAACAAGCACAAATCGAACAAACGTACGAAAAGCACTAAGATTAGCTCTCTCTTCTCCAAGCGAGGTAATCGCAATACTAAAAGGACTGAAAAACACAAGAACAAAATGACACACGGAAAGACATACAACAAATTGCCTCGTAGAATAAACCACAAAGCACCAAAGAGTAAGACTAACACCGGGACCACCGCCTTAGAACGGTCAGTAGAGTAAACCACCGGGGGGTTTAAAGCACTTTTACAGCTAGCTAACTTCACCCTGGGTCCCGATGCTACTCTTAATACAGAAACACATAAAAATTCGGTTCGCATAAAGGCTCCCTACTCAGTCAATGCATCAAAGCGAAAACATAAAAATCAAATTAATCACTATAATAAACAAAGACGAGTACTCATGGCTAATTCTACTGTATGCCATACTGTAAGTTATATTAAAATCAACTGATATATGCAAGGGCTAGGGACTACCCAGTCAGCATTCTACGTAAATCTATATCGGGCCGTCATCGGCCCGTCAGGGTAGCTGACGGGCCGATGACGGCCCGATGTAGATTTACGTAGAATGCCAGCTGGGTAGAGCGATGACAAAGTTTTTCTAAAAATAGCCACAACGACCTTGACCTTAATCCAAGCACTCGGAAAGTCTAGCTTGCTTGAGATATTATTATACCAAATATTTGCGTAAAGTTATATTAAAATCCATCCATAATTGTAGGCACTAGAGCCATAACAAAATTTTTCTATAAAAATAGCCATAGTGATCTTGACCTTGAGCCGAGCACCCTGAAAGTCACCTTGCTTGAGATATTATAGTAACCAACATTTGTGTTAAGTTTTGAGCAGATATACGAAAAATTTCAGATGTTTTTTATCTGAAAATTTTCAGATGTTGGAGTGAAATCTTCTATATATTTGAATAGGCGTGTTTTCGTAATATTCAGGCAATTCTTCAGTAGATATTAGCAACATTGTAGTTATGGGTGTTTACTTTGTATATGAAAGTAGAAAATCACTGTGCCGACTAAACAAAACAGCAGACGACATTCTGATGTATGTTTGTTATTCTTCACAGAACACAGGACAAGGTTATTCCCTTTTAGAAACTATTGACATTTGATTCAGATTGTCTAGTTTAGAGCCAGATTACAAATTTCACATTTATGAATGTCATTTTTTAAGCACGCCACTAATTTTGCGTCTACTGATCTATGACACAATGTAAAAATTACAATGATCCGTATCATTAGAAAAGGTATATTCAGGGCTGATATTGACAGCAAAGACACAGCTTAACCTGTGCCTCAGAAACATTACTTCAACGCATTCGATGTGCGCTTTTGGGAAAATCTTATTTTATTTTGAAAATGTATGTTGGGTACTCATTAGAATGGCCTTGTCAAGGTGATTGTAATGAGTACTCAACAGAGTATTAATTTACAGAAGATCGAAAAGACATGCTTGAATTACAGTTGACTCTCGTTATCTCGATCTCGCTTATCTCGAAGAACCGCTTATCACGAAGTGAAAATCTGGTCCCTGCCTAAAGATGAAAATCTAACAACAGGTAACAAAATATTGTGGAAAAGAGGAGAAATTGCTCCTTTGGAGCAATTTATCCTCTTTTCCACAATATTTTCAATATATCTCGAATTTCAAGAGTCCAATTACATATACATTTTGTTAAATGTGGTTGTTCGATTTGTTTTTTCCTCAGTTCTGCAGTTCTGATATGTCGAGGAACGGATATCCCGAAGTATTTCAGAGAGTCCCTTGGAATTCGAGATAACGAGAGTCGACTGTATTCCCATTTGCCCTATGAATACCCTCACCAGCTCGAACTACCCATGTCTAAAACAAAAGCTCATGGTCTCAAAGATGTTTGAGCTATTGAAGCTCGACATGGGACGGAACACGCAAAGGCCGGCACCTGTAATCAGATAGAATAAGCCACATCAAGTAAAATATGTCCACAACAGAGAACGTCAAGGTCAGTCTGCGCACATTACATTAACCCGTCTCTGCAAAATGTTTACTTTTAATCCATCGCTGTAGATAAGACGTTTTGTTTTCGACCATATTGTCAATGAAACATTTGTTGTAAGTACTGATTAGAAGCTCCTCGAGTGCTCACATGTTTTCTATTGAGAAATCAGAAAAGATGAAATATTAGCTAGACAGCTATATTAACTAGAGCTATGTAGGTAATAAGATTTCCACTTTACTCGTATAATATGAAGAAAAAAAGAAACTTTGGTTATTACGCACATGAATATATATTTATATAGTGTAAGAATTTGATAGAAATAAAAAAAATAATAAAAAAAAAAAAAACATACAAAAAAACAAACGAAAATCAAAAACAAATACACAAACGAACAAAATTAACGTCAAAAAAGACGACAACCAAAAAGAAATCGGATTTAAAAACCGAAACATCGGAAACTACATTGCATAGATCCGAAAACGTAATGACCTCAAAAGAGCCATTGCTATCTGTTGTTATAACTTTCAGTATCCATTATTCCGTAACTGGAAATCGAAAATCCTGATCAGAGTGCACGCGCGAATGTTCAGACTGAACTGGCTTTTCAGTGTTCGAATGTTACCTGCAAAACATGTTTACACGGCCCAGCAAAAATGACGTCCTAGTTGTGCAAATATCAGAAAAAAGCACCATAATTACATGAATGAAACGGACCAAAACAAACTGCTTCAAGCCTCTTCATTTGGAATTCCTGGGACCATAATTGATGACAAAAGATGCTTTACACAATTATTGTACTTCTTCACAGAAATTAGTTCCCATTGAGATAAAACGAAGGCACACAAGTATATACTTGAACTCTTAGACGATTTACTGGCTTACATTATAGATAATAAACGGTTACGCGATGAAACGGGTCTTCCTGGAACAACACATTGGCAGACCAAGCGAAAAAAACATCTTCGAGTACATATGTAAAGGCTGGTTCGATGCATCATTAAGGGGATTGCATACAGTACGTACATGTACTGCCATTGTACAAGTGAGAGAACTTTGTGACTTACCGTTTGTTTTCCTGCACACCTATCCCCTTCTGAAATGGGGTCTACCCTATAAAATATATATGCTCCAAAAAGAGCATTTTTTTCTTTTTAGAGTAACCCCTTTCAAAAGGGATGCAAAACCAAAACAATTTATGCTTTATGATTACCTAAAAGTGTATTAACCCTTAAAGCGCCAAGAAAATCTGCATCTGAAAATGTCGTCTGTTTATGTCGTCTGCTGAATATTCTTGCAGACTTATTTTTGCATACAGGCAAACAGAGTGGACACAGTTCAGACTGCTCCTAATCTGGGTCCACAGTGTTTGCAAAAATGACTTTTAAAATCACAAGCAGATGACAAAGCAGACGCCAATAGTTGTGACTGGCGCTTTAAGGGTTAGTTCCTCATTTAGTTATTAGTGATTATGTAATCTGAGCAGATCAAGCGAAACGACGTCGCGTCTTCCGTTTTACGAAATAGGAATACTCTGATGATCTTACGTACTTGCAAAGTCTCACCAGGGGGTTTGATATATTAAGAAGACTGAATAGACTCGCCAGACGATCTGCCACTTTATTCCAGATAGAAAACTTTTGTGGTGCCCTGCTTGCTTTCGCAGACACTAACTGACAAGGAGTCTATTCTAAAAGGAAATAATTTGCCCCCACTCCACTTGGGAAGCAAGGGGAAGGATTTACTCCCGAAGTAGACTGGACCCCCTTTTCAGAAGCGATAACAAATACTTTTCCAATCCCAGACCACAATATCCTATGATTCTGTACATGTAAGCGGACAGCGAAGGCTCGGGCTAGGTTGTGCAAATGCATATATGCATTCATTCTTGGATCCATCGTTGATCCGCTGGTCCATCCATATATCCATCCATGCATGCATAGCTCTTCAACATATATGTGTGCATCGGCTCGTCCGTCCGTCCATCAAAACCATTCATTTCTGTTTTAAAAGATCCACTATTAGTGTTGTTCACATGGAGAAATAGCACAGCAGCGCTGTACAGGGGATTATCAGACTGCACAGAATCACATACTCTCTTCGCCAGTACCATAAATTCTATTTGTACTTCTTGTGGCTTAGTGATACGAGACAACTTTAAGCAGTACAATCATGTACAGTAGACTCTCGTTATCCCGACTTCGCTTATCTCGAAATGAATTAATTGTGTTGGGGTTTAACGACACGTCAACCGTTGTGGGTGATTTTGCGTCGTCTCCCAGAGAAAGGGAAAAAGAGATAATAGAGATAGTAGGGGACTGGGAAAAGAGAGGAACAGGAATGAAAATGTAGAAACAGAAGAAATAAAAACATCCTCCCTCTACGCTTACCTGCTACAAGGATAGCAGGCCTTGAACAACTGTAAGCCAATATCAGTTGGACGCCCCGGTGACGTAAGATACACGACACCTTCACCACTCTCTATGTCGAATTGAAATTATGGTCCCTGTTTACACATGAAAATCTAACAACTGGTAAACAAATACTGTGGAAAAGAGGAGAACTTGCTCCAAAGGAGCAGTTTCACTTCTTCTCCTCTTTATTTTCAATATATCTTTCAATATATCTAACTTCAGGAGTCAAATTAGATAATTATTTGTGAAATGTTGTTCGATTTATTTTTTCCTCAGTCCTGCAAATCTGATATGTCGAGGTACGGATATCTTGAAATATTTCAGAGAGTCCCTTGACTTTCGAGATAACGAGAGTCGACTGTATGTAATTAGTTATATTTTTTTCCAAGACTTAGAGTTTTTCTGTTTTTCCCCAGAATTCTATTCTAAGTAAGTTAGACTGCTATTTATGCCGACAGCGACATAATTAACGCTTAGCATGCGGACTAAATTTTTCAGCACGCGTCATTTTGAATTATATATACTTTTCTGATTTGTTTTCAGAAAAATATGCTTTGATATTTCACTGGGGAAAATTTGCATGAAATGTCAAATCATGTTTCCTGAAAAAATAAGAAAATATTTTCAATATGTTATCTGCAGAAAACTTTACCCATCATTCTAAGTGTTAAAGACATAATTTGTTCATTACATGACTCACGTCAAGCGAAACCGTTCCTTCGAGCATGCGCAAAATGTGCGGAATCACATCATTATACACATGCGCAAATTGTCATACAGGCATTTGTTCTCTATTAAAGCATTCTATATATCCAATGATTCCGTTTGAGGACAGCAAATGCCCGGATCAGACTGTCTGGATGTGCAGGCTGATCTGGGCCTTCGCTGCCCGCATATGCCCGAAGACACGTTTTCGCATAGCTCGGCCCGTATACAGACTGTTCACTTATTTTACTACAATTTTATTCCCCCAACGTCTGAGCAGCAGCATGACGAGCGCACAAACAATGTACCATATGGCATGTGCGCACAGAGCCAAGACACAGCTCAGCTTGCGCAATCTGATCAGTTTTCCTGCCCGCCTGAAGAAACCTTGCATCCTTAGCAATCCGAAAAAGCACACAGCGAATTCTCCGATTCGCGTAAGTTCTGAGTATTCGCCGAGCGATTATATATACGAATGTACATTTTCTCAGGTTACCGCTATTTTATATCTAGAAAATTTGTTCAAACCTTAGGGTGTGCAATTTATAGAACGTATTGCTTCTTAAAACAGCATTCTTAAATTATACACTGATGTTAGTGAATGCATTTGGAAAGAATCCAGTTAAAATAACAGAAGAAACTGTCACGCTATTTCAGTCTGACAGAATATGTTTCAATCATTTATGCCGAGTTGACTGATTATCTTAACACGATGGACCGATTCATTTCAACATAAAGAGTGTCTGGTTAGTTCGTATTGTTACCATGTTTTATAGAAATTTCTTTTCTGTATGCAAACAGTGTAGACACTGATCAGACGCCACGTTCTGTGGCGTCTGATCTGGATAAACACTGTTTTCCAACGCCCATTTTATGGACATATATAGGTCAAGTATTAGTACATGAACCTCGCCATGAGAAAAATGGCTTCGAGGTACATATGAAAAGTGAAGATCCGATCAGCAAGCGAACCCGCACAAATCTGATCAGAACCTTTGCTCGATATAATCTAATGCGTATCACTAAAATTTTCAGGAGACGACATATTGAAATGTTTTATCATATTTTCCTGGAAGTATGTTTTGAAATTTCATGCATGGAGACCGTCTGCATGAATGTCAAATCCTGTGTTATAGGGAAAATAAGGAGAATATAATCAATTTGTTGTCTGCTGAATTAGCCCAGAGAGTGGAAAGGGTTTGACAATGTATTGTCCCAAATATTTACAATATTACAAAGATGCATTTGGAAAGGACCTGATCGAAAGCTCCATTACAAAAACACGCCTATTTGAATATATTGAAAATTTCACCACCAAAACTGAAAGTTTTTAGATAAAAATTCTGACATTTTTCTTATTTCTGCTCAAAACACAGATTGTGGGTACCCGTTAGAACCGCCTCCCAGAAGCATTTCTGACGAGTATCCACAATCTATGTTTTTGAGCAGAAATAAGAAAAATAAAGTATACCACTGTAAACCCCAGTTTTACTATATAAAAGTGGGGTTTAAGGTGGTCAAAATTATACAGGTAATTTTTCGTGATGAGATGATTTTCGCGGGTCAACTTGAACGTCGATGTATTCTGCAGTGTCCAATACTTCAGTAGGCGATAGTGTGCACATTCGCGCAATCTGATCTAGCCATTCGCTGTCTTTATATGCCCTGAAAACACTTTTTCTCGATATGTACAGATACAGTCACGTCATCCATTTTGGGTTATCACCTAACACGGGTCATTTTGTCCTTGACCGGTTATCTTGACAATGAGAAAGACACCTAGCATAAAGCTTACCCTCAGGTACTTTCCGTATTTGTTCCTCATTTGAAATCCTGTAAATTTAAATTCGAATAAATATCGGCAAAATTTTAAATTTTGGTATTCTCTTGTTGTAAATTTAGACGTGTGTTCTGGCTGCATAACCTTTGAGTTTACAAAGTTTACTGCAGGAACACGAGAAGCCATGTAGTTCCGACTTCTTCCTTCTTGATAATCTCAATAATCCCATGTTCTGTTGATTATATTTTTCAGTAAATCAGTACTGAACGAACGGTAAGGCATGGTTTCAATTCATACGCAGACGCACTCTTCTTTTGTCAGTTTAGTAATGTTCATTATTAAACCTGACTTGAAATTCCCACACGAAATCCCCATAGTCTTGAGAGTGATATTTTAAAATATTTCTGTAGGGCGATAGTAAAAAACAACAACAAAAAGTATATCATATGCAGAGGATATGCGTTCGGTTTCCTTTATGTTAAAGGAGAACCAAGTGTAAAAGTTTGGTATAATAAACTATTTATTACATTTCTGAGAGGACGATAGTAAAATATCACCATTCGGAATATGACTATCGACCGCGGCTTCGCCTTGGTCGACAATAATATTCCTCAGGGTGACTTTTTTTATAGTCACTCTCTTAGGAATGTAATATTTATATATTGGCATCCGACATTACTCGTAACATTTCACGTGACCAGGTATGTGGTAATACTTCTTGTCAGAAAATGACTTGCGGTATTATTTCATATCCAGGGACCATTTCTCTCAAGTCTGCGTGCTCCAGCGTCTCTCTGTATCGTGTGATCGACGTTTAGTTGTTGCAAGACGCTTAAGTGTTTTCGTACGTTGTGTTTATCAGTGAACATTTTCCTCTGTGGGACGGAGAGAAACAAGTATTACAGCCATGTAGGCTAATTCTGCGCATCGGCTAATCCTGCTCATTCAAATAGTTTTGAACAAACATCAAAACCATTTCATTTTGGTACATCATTTTAATACACTGATGAAATGGAAGTATAAAAGGCATTTTTTAAATGGCAAATTCAAAATATTTGTAAAATGATTATGAAAACACGTGTTTATGTGAAAAAATAACACATGACTGTGTGAAAATCGCAATTTTCAACAAGACTGTCGCAAGAAAATATGAACTTTATTATTCACATTTCATCAACTGCCCTGGCCTTCTCAAATGTGTTTTCGAAGAACCAGATCATAGTAGTATTATAAAACAAGGAGGCGATTTACTCCAAGTGCGCAGAATTAGCAGAAAATTTTAATGTCTCAAAAACACAACGGTAGCGACGTTTGATGGCCTACACTGACAACAAATTAAAACTAGAGATGAAAAGATGAACTCCAATTGGCTTTACAATGGCAAGGCTCTTAAGTGTTGCTAAAATGTATTTTATTTTTTTTTTCTCTGTATATTAAAATTATGACCTGCACAGTAGCATAAGTGCGCAGAATTGGCTGACAACACTGTACCGTTTTAAAAAAGCTAGCGGGTTGTTTAGCTTCAGCAGTTGTATGTACTGAATATTCTGGCAATATGACACCAGCGAATATATAGTGACCCCACTAAAACATTTTTTTTTTTTTTTTTTTTTTTTTTTTTTTTTTTTCATTTAGTCAGACCGAATTATGTGCAAAATGATAAAATCCGTCTAAATGTTTCACTAAAATGATATTTTTAAAAGTATTTATCGCTTTTTTTCTGGTTGAGTCTTTATCAGTTTTTCGAATCATTCAAAAAGGAAATTTTATGAATTCTCGTACTTGCTGAAGCATAATTTCATTTTAGGGCGACATAGGCTGCTTCTTAAACAATAATTGTAATTTCCGGTAACCGTTACAAATCTGGCTGCACGCTTTTGTATGGTTTCCAGTTTTTCCTGATTACACCTTGGGTCCCGAACCTAACCGTCTTACTCCAGAACTGGACGCTCCAATCCTTTAAAAGCTGCTCCTTTAACGTATTTATTAATTCTCGTACTTGCTGACGCATAATTTCATTTAAGGGCAAAATCGGTATGGATGCGAACGATTTCGTTAATTGTATGCCCAAAAGATGCCTTAACTGGATAATAAATTATTCCATTCTATCGTTATCAGATGCACGACTGCTATGTCAGCAGTCTTTATAGTTACTTCCGCTTAAGCTGGGTTCGGTATAATTTCCGTATTTGACGTGTGATTAGCACAACTGCTATATATGCAAATACAGTCGACTCTCGTTATCTCGAATTCCAAGGTAGTCTCTAAAATACTTCGAGATATCCGTACTTCGACATATCAGATTAGCAGAGTTGAGGAAGAAATAAATCGAACAACCACATTTAACATATGTATATGTAATTGGACTCTTGAAATTAGAGATACGATATTGAAAATATTGTGGAAATGAGGAGAAATTGCTCCTTAGGAGCAATTTCTCCTCTTTTCCACAATATTTTGTTACCAGTTATTAGATTTTTATCTTTAGGCAGGGACCAGATTTTCACTTCGAGATAAGCGGTTATTCGAGATAAGCGAGGTCGAGATAACGAGAGTCAACTGTATTCGAATTCAGTTTCCCAGTGCTGTTGTACTAACGCTTTCTCTACTGATATTATCATTCGATTCGTAGCGGACCGGCACGAATATAATTCTAATGTCTAAACTGGCCAAGAAGTTGAAGTAGACTTGACAGACACTGTCTTTTTTGACAAAGGCTATGCTGAACAAATGCCAATTTTATCCATTTACTGGTAAAACTAGCACACACTCGTACACATTTTCAATTAATTCTGTCGCGTCTCCACCAATTCATAGGTAAAAATACCCTTCATCAATAAAAATAAAAAGAAATGACATTCTTTTTTGAAACCCAAGCCATGCATCATGAGTAGTAATAGAACCATACGCTCTTTATCAGGTGTAGTTCTGCTACTTGATGCAAAGCATTCACTATTTACTATACTTTATTACATAAGATAAAACATATGATGGCTACATGATAATAGTTTAAGAATTGTCAACTGCTTTGTACTTGTAATATGTTATGTGTATCTGTAACGATCCTATTTGTTTTACATTATTTGCAGAACAAATTTTGGATCTTTGAAGCCTCCTTTGTCCGTTTACACACTGTGCCTTTCTCCTCCCGTTGAACGAAATACTTCCCGAGATTCTGGCCTCAGAGAACTATAGATTTTCTCAAACAAATGAATTTTCTCAAATCAGTTAACCCATTGTTAGACGTGCTTACAAATGCTGTAAAAATCTAGACAAAGTGCCCAGTGTGGCACGTATACTCCCAACCAGCGCTACCGCCACTTTTTTAAAGAGCATAAAGTATGTAGCTTTGACTCTAGAGATGGCAGTTGTATGCTATATGTTATAACATTGAAAAAATTCAGTCACACATAATATGAAGCCCTTGACCTCAAAAGTCAGGCACAGGTGCAGGGATTGAGCTAAATAAAACTTTAGCCCTATAACTATCACCATATACCAGTGAAATCAATCAGTCTTTATAATATAAGCAAAACTGACATTTGTATGAAAAGTCTGTGAGCTTGACTTAAAAGCTATGCCCCAGCTTGGGGGTGGTGCCATGAAAAACTTTTAGACCTTTATATACCATCATGCTTAATATTAATGAAACCAACAAAAGGGTCTTCATAATATAGCTAAATATTTTCTACGGTCATTCTCTCCCTTCCGCTGATTCAAGAAGGGCAGTTGTCAGTTTCTGGCGAAAGAATGTGCACAATACTGGTTAACCGCTTAGAGGACTAAGCCTGCCCAGTAAACGTGTGGTTAGGTAAACTGACCGCGCTCGACATGACCCCATTGGGTTGACTGGGCCGTAAAACCTCAACACAAACAAATAATATAGCTGTATAAATTTTAATGAAAATTTTAAGGTGACCTGCCTACTCAATGCCCTCTACATATCGGTAAAGTATCACAAAAATATCTTAAAGAATTTTTAGAGTTATTGCCCGCACAAGATTTAAATAACCAAGGGAGAAAACTGCAGAATGGAGTCAGTTAGAGTGTCATTCTTGAATGTGATATGCCCACTCAATGTCCTCTACATACTGGTGAAGTTTCATGAAAATATTTGAACGTGTTTTAAAGTTATGGTTCGCACAAAAGTTTTTACAATTCTGGAGACAAGGGGAGATAACTCATGGACCAAGTCAGTTAGAGGATGGATTCCATGCTGATAGCTATATCCCCTTAACCTCTTGGTAGGAGAATAATGAAATTCAACAAAAGGTCTTGATGGTATAACTATATAAACTTAGATGCATTTTTTTTTACTTTTATATGAAATGTCTAAGTCTGTGACCTTGACCTCAGTCATATCCCGGGATGGGGATGGTGCTGAGTAAACTTCTAGACCTATATCTACCAACATGTAAAATATAAATCAAATTCCTCAAAGGGTCTTGATGGTATAGCTATATAAACATAAACACAAAAATTTTGACTTATTTATTAAAATTCTAAGTCCGTGACCTTGATGCTGATAAAAATTTAAGTCCTGTATCTACCATCAGGCCAAATATGAATGAAATCCATCACAGGGTCTTCATAATATAAGGTCTTATAAACTTTAACGTAAAAACTTTGACCCTAAGACAAAAAAATAAAGTATGAAGGAATAATGCTTCAACGGATGGACGGACAGACGAACAGATTCCTTGTTGAGAGCTATATCCGCTCAACCTTTCAGTTAGGAGATAATGAAATTTATCAAAATGTCTTATGATATGGCTTCGTATATAAACTTAAACGCAAAATTTTTTTACTTTTATATGAAAATTCTAAGTTCGTGACCTTGAACTCGGTCACTCCCGGGGTGGGGATCATGCTGAGTAAGACTCTAGGCCGATATTTACCAACATGTCAAATATAAATGAAATTCCTCAAGGGTCTTGATGATATAGCTATATAAACTTAAACACAAAAAACTTTGACTTTTTTTTTATGAAAATTCTAAGTCCGTGACCTTGACCCAAGGTCACCCCCGGAGTGGGGATGGTGCTGATAAAAACTTTAGACCTATATCTACCATCAGGTCAAATATGAATGAAATCCATCAAAGGGTCTTCAAAATGAGGTCTTATAAACTTTAACGTAAAAACTTTGACCCTAAGACAAAAATGCAATGCTCTAACCACAGAGCCAAAGAGTCGACAGGGTTAGAGCATTGGATTTTTAACCGGGAGGACCGGGTTCGATTCCCACGGTAGGCGTGAGATTTTTTTCAGCTATGCTTCATTCCTTTGTTACGGCTTTCATGTCGTAAGATGGGGGCTCGTCCGGGATAGGACTTTATATGCCGAAAATGGCTTCGTCATCATAAATGATGACTTCCTTGAAAAGGGGGAGTGTTACGACCGAGCACTCCTACCTTCGATTATCTGCCTTGGCAGATTACGCATAGCTTCTAAGGATATATTCAATCTCTGACAACTGCGTCAAGGAGTCGACTCTTTGGCTCAATGGTTAGAGCATTGGATTTTTAACCGGGAGGACCGGGTTCGATTCCCACGGCAGGCGTGAGATTTGTTTCATCTATGCTTCATTCCTTTGTTACGGCTTTCATGTCGTAAGAATCCCGGACGAGCCCCCAATTTCTGTTACGAGCCAGGCGTAACGAGAAAGAAATGAAAGTTAAACCAGCAACAAGCTTTAAATTATTAACAATATTTATTCACAAAAAATAAGATAAGATTCAAAACAAAAGAATGTAAGTGAACAGTACCTTTCAAGTTTATGTCATAAAGTCCCTCAAAAGTAATCCACAAGAATTTATAAAACAAATCCTTTGAATATCAGTTTCTGATCCCACAATTTAAAGTTCCTGAATTCAGAATTTTAGTCCATAATGAATAAAATATTAAAGTAATCCAGTATAGAATAATTTCCAGTGAAAGTATACAAAGATGCCCAGATGAAAATCTTTTCTCCTTATATTATATCAAAGAAGGTTCTAGGAAAAGAATTTACTACAAGCATCTCTTATTTTCCATTTCCAATCAAGAAACTTCTAAATCTTCCTTGACATGCCAAAAATAACTCAGTCCAGAATCAAGAACAGAAACATCATGTTATTGTAAACATGCTGTTCTAGAAAGTTATTTTTGGAAACGTAGTAAATAAAGCTATTTATGGAAACATAGTAAACATGATGCGTAAGATAAATGAACACCCTATATATAACACTACTCCTCCTACACCCTTGGGCCAATGGACTCGAAACATGGTAGGAAGCGTCGGGTTGACTTGTAGATCAAAAAAAAAAAAAAAAAAAAAAAAAGAAAAAAACCTAAAGTCGTTCCGATCGGAAATCCAAAATAGCCGCCATGGCGGCAATCTTGAAAATCTATTTTTCGCTTCTTCTCCTGAACTGAAAGGTCAGTTGACTCGAAACTTGGTAGGCAGCATCGGAGTGACTTGTAGATCAAAACTAGGTAAACCGTTCTGATCAGAAATCCAAGATGGCCGCTATTTTTTGCTTCTTCTTCTGAGCTGAGAGTCCAATTAACTCGAAACTTGATAGGAAGCATCGGCGTGACTTGTAAATTAAAATTAGCTATAATCATTTCGATTGGAAATCCAAAATGGCCGCCATGGAGGCCATCTTGAAAATCTACTATTCCCTTCTTTTACTGAACCAAAAGGCCAATTAAGTCGAAACTTGGTGGGAAGCATCGAGGTGACTTCTAGATAAAAAATAGGTAAAAACCGTTCCGATCGGAAATCCAAGATGGCCGCCATCTTGAGAATCTTTCCTCTCTTCTTTTCCTGAAACGAAAGGCCCATTGACTTGAAACTTGGAGGAAGCATCGGGGTGACTTGTAGATCAAAAATAGCTGAAATCATTCCGATCGGAAATCCAAGTTCGCTGCAATGGCGACCATCTTGAAAATCTGTTTTTCCCTTCTTCACCTGAACCAAAAGGCCAACTGACTCAAAACTTGGCAGGAAGTATCGGGGCCAATTGACTCGAAACTTGTAAGGACTTGTTTTAATGACTACTCCTCCAAAGCCACTGAAGCATAAGAACTCTAATTTGGTACAAATGTAAAAGGGGTTAGGGAAATTGAAAAAAGCTAAAAGTCTGCAAATCTGCCTCTTGGTTTGGTTCCCATGGCAACAGAAAACTCGCATAGACTTATAATTAGAAAATAGTTAAATTAAATTTTCTCTATAACCAGTGAAGTGATGTGAGCCATATTTGGCAGTTATGAACATTGAATGATTGTCTACCTAGCTCATTTGTTTAAAGATCAGTGAACATTTTGTTTGGTTGCCATGGCAACATTGAATCAAAAAAAAAAGATTTTCTCCCATTTTCTAATCCGTAGTGAGTTCTTTGTTTCCAAAGGTAATCGTTTTTATGTTTGTTATATTCCCAGGCCCCTGTGCTGTTTAAATGTATAAAATCATGATATTATTAAACGATTCTTCAGAAACCACTTAGCCAATTTCTATCAAATTTAACAGTGATCTTACTGTTGAAATGTGATTGAGAGTTTGTTCAAAGGATCACGCTCCATTGACTGTCATGCCCATGTATTCTTCTTCAAAACTAAGAACTGCTTAAACGATGATCCTTTCATTAGTTGCAGTGATAGGATTGGAAAACTGTTGCATAACCTCTGCATATCTGCAGTGGCTATGTCACTCAGATGAGCAAGCCGTGGCTCGTGGGCCTCTTGTTTTGTTGTTTTGATCGATTACGGTGAAATATTTCACTAGTCTTCTAAGGCTTGCACGCAAAAAACAAGTAATGAAATGTCAAAATTTTAGTTTTTGATGTCTGCCATTTGAGAGGTTGCTACATTCAGCCTCTAAAACGTTCCAGAAAATGCTAGTATTGGTGGTGTTTTGTCATCATTTTAGTAAAAATATATGTAGTAGTATAATGATAGATATAAAATGATAGCGATACGAATCACTTTGAAAGTGGCATATTACATGGTCTACATTAACGGAATAAACTATGTGCCCTTTTTATAGAACACACATACCACCAGGTACTGAAACTGGATCAATCATACAATACTGCTTCTATCAATAATGGTCAAGCTACATTGACCCTAAACTTAATGAGATTTCTTCTAAAATTCTATAAGCATGCTTAGAAAACACAACAAAACAGATTGTTTTATTCCTTTCACTATTTAACTGACTTTGGCTTGACCTTTTGGGACTTTGACCTTAAATTTTTATAACCCACCACACAATAGTGACATTGTATTATGGTTTCACGTTGGACGTCAATATGTCCGTCCGTCCGTCTGTCGTCCGTATTTCGTTTTCGGATGATAACTTGAGTAAATATCAATGGATATTGTCCAAATTTGGTATTTGCATTGTGGTGATCTGGTTTTGGATTTCTAATGGATTTTTTGTCAATTTCTGACAGACTGACAGAGATATGTGTTCACTACACGTCTGTTTTTTTTTTTTTTTTTTTTTTTTTTTTTTTTGTTTCTGGACGATAGCTTGAGTAAATGTCAACGGATTTTCAAAGAACTTGGTATATACATTAATTTTTTGGAGATCTGGTTTGGGATTGCTTAAAAAGAAGTTTCGTCAATGTTTACAGAGTAAGCTGCCCGTCACACGTCCGCAGTTTCGATTCTTGATGATAACTTTAGTAGATATCGATGGATTTTCACCAAACTTGGTATATGCATTGACTGGAGGTCTGGTTTGGGAATTCCTATGGGCAATTGTCGTCATTATTTGAGCTCTGCCCGCTACACAATACTGACGCGGTATTATCGTTTCACGTTATTATTTCTTATCCATTAATTCCTTTTTTTATCTATCCTTACTTGCTGCATATCAGAAAACACTGAAATAGGTTTAATGTCGGTCTCTTTAATCCTACACTGTTTTGCTCAGACCTCTCTGTCCCAATACTAAAAACAACTATGCCATTTTCATTTCAACTAAGGAAAACACTAACATTTTAGTTCATACTTTCTGCATATAATTTGAGATCTTATATAATGTTTGTGTATATGTTGTGCACAAAAGTACATTTCAGGCGCAAGCATCTATGGTTATGGTATTATATGAAAGCGAGGCTACTTTGCCTTTGCCGGTGCCTCTGTCAAGGGAAAAAGGGACAAAAAAGGAGATAAATACTCAACCCCTAACACATCTAAGTCCAGTTTTGTTAAAGGATTGCAATTTTGCAGTACAAACATAAATGGTGTCAAAGGCAAGATCCTGGAACATTTGGCTTGTCTAGATGCTCACCAATCATATGTTGTGGCTATTCAAGCAACAAAGATTAACAGCACAATTACAACTTCTGAACTGTTCCAGAAAATCGAAATCCGCTTAAGCCAGCGCTAGCGGGCGTATGCAGGCATAGCAAACTACAATGTTGCATATGAAGAGCCTAAATCAAACCGAGTCTCCCATTTTCGTGATTTTGTGTGTTCTTTGTTTCCAAAAGCAATTCATTTTGACTTTTATTGTATGTATAGTGTGTACAGAAAAGACAGAAATACGCATGGTTGCAGGTTGATGCTACTCATTCATAGAGACATCTCTCACATGCCAATTGAATTGGAAAATAACTCCGAATCAGTTTGGGTAAAAATAATCGCAAATAAATCTTCTCACTATGTAGCAAGTTGGTATCGACAGCCAAATGGGACTGTCGAAGACTTTCAGTTGTTTCGAGATAAGCTTGATCATATTAAGTCTCAGCACAAAGGTAAAAAAAAACAAAACTTCCATCAGTCCATGTACTAGTTGATTTAATTATCTGGCATGCTAGGCTTAGCAAATTTGGTACCTTGCTAAGTCAGTCCGAAGGACAAATGTTACTTGACATTATGGATGATCATGCTTGGGACAAATGATCCCCTTTCCTACTCGTGATAAATCAGAATTCCGCGGAAGGCGGCGTCGCACCTGCTGGGGCAAAAGTCACAGGAGCCACTGGCAATCAGAACGTGCTTTTTAAATAAGTTTATTTCATTCTTAGCAGTGCTAGGTTGGAAAAATGACAAAATTAAGACAAGGATTATATAAAAGCAGATGCACGTCTTCAGACTATGGAGAAAACATGTCCAAAGTTTTAAAAAAGTTTGGTATAAAATTGTATGAGGAGTTTTGCTCACGAGGTACCCACTGTCGATATATTAAGGGTGAAAATTGACTAAGTTCACAATATGGAAAAAACTCTGAGGTTAAGAAAATAAAAATAAAATCATATCCAACCCACGTGCACTTCTGCAGACCCGGGAGAAAACATGTGCAAAGTTTCGAAAAGACCGGTTTAAAATTGTATGAGAAGTTGCAATGACATGGTACCCACTGTCTATACATCTGAGGTCAGTAAATGACAAAGTTCAAAAAGAACAAAAAAGTGACAAAAAATTTGGCAAGGATTATATGAAAAGCACGTGCACATCTTCAGACTATGAAGAAAACATGTGCAAAGTTCCAAAAAGATTAGTATAAAACGGTATGAGGAGTTGTGCTCATGAGGTACCCATTGTATATATATTGAGGGTGAAAAATGACTAAGTTCACAAAATGTGGAAAAAGTAAAAAAAAAAATAATCTAACAATTACATCCAAATCACATGCACATCCTCATACCATAAAGAAAACACATGCAAATGTTTCATAATAATCGGTACAAAACTGTAAGAGGAGTTGCACTCAAGAGAGGTACCCCCTGTTTATACATAAAGGGTGAAAAATGACACAATGTGGAAAAAGTGATAAAAAATAATCTAACAATTATATCCAAACCACATGCATATCCTGATACCATGAAGAAAACATATTAAAGTTTCGAATTAATCGGTACAAAACTGTAAGAGGATTTGCGCTCACAAGAGGTACCTATTGCCTATATATTGGAAGTGTAAAATGACTAAGTTCACAATGTGGAAAAAGTTACAAAACTGTTCTAACAATTATACCCAAACCACTTGCACATCCTCATACCATGAAGAAATCATATGCAAAGTTTCAAAACAATCGGTACAAAACTGTAAGAGGAGTTGTGCTCTCAAGAGGTACCCATTGTCCATACACTGAGGGTGAAAAATGACTAAGTTCACAATGTAAAAACAGTAACAAAAATGTTCTAACAATTTACCCAAACCACATGCACATCCTCATACCATGAAGAAAACACATGCAAAGTTTCAAAACAATCAGTATAAAACTGTAAGAGGAGTTGCGCTCACAAGAGGTACCCACTGTCTATATATATTGAGGTGAAAAATGTTCACAATGTGAAAAAAGTGACAGAAATCATCTGACAATTATATCCAAACCACATGCACATCTTCATACCATGACGAAAACATATGCAAAGTTTCAAAATGATCGGTATAAAACTGTAAGAGGAGTTGCGCTCACAAGATACTCAGGGTAAATGTTGACGGAAAGACGAACGGACCAACGGACGGGCGGAAACTTGCACGCCTAAGTCGCCCATGCTAAAGCAGGTTCGACAAAAACACCTTGGACGATCTTTACCTCTGTGCCGGGTCAATTTCAGGATATTTACTCTCCAGACAAACTTAGTGATCACGACATTGTTTCAGGATTTTTAAGAATCTTCATTCCACATATAAAGAAACCTCGGAGGAAGGTGTATTCACATCAGAAAGGTGACTTTGAAGCTATGAGAAAGGATGTGTTAAGATTTGCAAAGAAGAAGTACTTCAGCGGCTACTCGGATGCTAGATCAGTACAGGTGAATTTGAATTTAATAATTCCATTCATTCATGATTCAGCTAATCATATCCCCTCAAAACATAGTAAGTATGTCTCTGCAGTTCCTTGGATTACTCGAGAGATAAGAAGAAAGATCCACAGAAGGAATAAAATTCACACAGAGGCTAAGAAGATAGGGAGTAAACTTCGGACTAAATTAAAGTCTTTAAGCAGAAGGGAAATAAAGGCTGATATTAAAAAGCAGCATGATTTGTATCTGAATAACTTGGTAGGCATGTGGAGGCAAATCACAGAGACTTGTACAGGTACATAAATGGTAAATGTGGGGTCTTCAGAAGGAGTGATTAAGTTACTCAAAGTCTTGAATCCCTCAAAAGCGTTAGGGCCTGATGAGCTTCATCCTAATTTTCTAAGGGAGCTAGCAAATAAACTAGATCCAGTATTTGCACATTTGTTTAAACAATTATTTGTTTGTTTGTTTGTGTTGAGGTTTTACGGCCCAGGCAACCCAATGGGATCATGTCGAGCGCGGTCAGTTTACCTAACCATACGTTTACTGGGCAGGCTTAGTCCTCTAAGCGGTTAACCAGTATTGTGCACATTCTTTCGCCAGAAACTGACAACTGCCCTTCTTGAATCAGCGGAAGGGAGAGAATGACCGTAGAAAATATTTCATGATCAATCTCCGCGAAAGAATGTTACCGACCTCGGCGGGGGTTGAACCCGCAACCTCCTGATCTCCAGTCGGACGGCGCATCCAACTGAGCCACCGAGGCCGGCTTGTTTAAACAATCTCTTGATACGGGTGAAATCCCAAAGGAATGACTCCTTGCAAACATTTGTCCCCTCTTTAAGAGAGGGGATAGAGCGCTTGCTTGTAATTATCACTCCGTGTCCCAGACATGCGTTCCATGTAAGTTGCTTGAAAATATAGTATGTTCAAATAGCATGGCTCACTTGGATGAATATCAACACACATAAATATTCCTATTATTACCATTAAGTACATTTATAAAGAAAATAATGTCGGTTAGTACTACTCTAATTATTCAGTTGATTTAGAGTTTTAGGGTACTTTTTTGGTTAAAATATTCCTCAGGGAACTAATTGTGCCATGACTGCTAGTTGGGGCAAAAAAAAAAAAAAAAAAAAAAAAAAAAGTAGAGAAGCCCGGGGTAGTTGTTATATAAAGCGGTCTGTGATTAGTTAATAATGATTAATTAAACTGATTATATAAATTTGCTGAAAAAATGTTTATATGTAATTTCATGGTCGTTTTGAAGAAATAAATGTTTCAGTTTGTGCTTGCTGGAGCCAAACGAAACGTGGTGAACGTTCAAAATTTCAAGTTTTGATATCTGCCAATTGAGGGATTACTACGTCCAGCCTTCAGAAATACCAGAAAGTGATTGTGTTTGTGGTGTTTTCCTAATTTATTTTTACTGTGCTACGCCTGATCTTTAAACTAAAACAAAGTTTGGAGGCCCAGCCATAGCCTGAAAATACTTCTTAACCACCAAAGTGGGTGGAATTAATTGTAGCTCTATGGGGAAAAAATAACAAGTTCCTTGTACCCTAAATTCTGCCTTTCGTTTGCCTGGTATTTGACTATCTTTAGAAATTTGGTTTAAACAAGACAGTAAATATGGTGAATCAAATCAAGTCCATGAGCTTTTCACGAACATTACAATGTTTTCTTGTTTACTAGCAGCGTGTGATTTAATTAGTTACAACTGACCAACGGACTGTGACTTATTACTCAACAAATCACGCATTAAAGCTGATCTATTTCTATATATTTGAACACACTAAAAGTCGGCGAATCCCTCAAACGCGTTATTGTTTTCGTAAGCAGACTTCCCAAATCCCGAACATACGCTTCTACCGATGTTTGCTTCGTTCAGGCCTATGGGCATGGTGGGCGAAGCATGCTTACCAAGTAATGCGTACTATCCGCGGACGACTGATTTCACCCTTCATTCTGGGTTCATGTCTTTTGGTCTGAACATTCTGATTCGTCATTTGTTTACGGATTTATGAGTTTGGATTATAGGTTAGGTACCACGACCGCAACTACTCATATCTCACAACTTCCGCCGTTTTTTAAAGGAATCCTGCCAACATCTTTGACAGAAACATATATATTTATTCGATGTAATTCATTAATAGTTATCTGGTGCAAGAAAACGACGTTACACCGTTTAACACGAAGAAAATGACTTATGACACCGTGAATCGTCATAAAAAGGCGACTCTTTGCGTTGCATTCAGCCGCCCAGTGACTTCGCTTGGGGAAGAGAGAGCTAATCATAGTGCTTTTCGTAAGTTTGTTCGATTTGCACTTGTTTGGTTTTGTTTGTTTCCTCTTCCTCTTGGTATCTTGAAAGGGCTGCGTTTTGTGATTGTGGCACTCCCTGGACCTTTCTCTTACCTTTGTTTGTTGCAGAATAAAACACAATTCTTTACCATTGCATATATGTGTGCCCTTTATCTCGTAATGAAAAACATTTCGTACCTTTTTTGCCTCTTGGCTTCTGCGTTTTACATCACGGTGAAAAACGTCGCTCACAGCATGCATCAATACGTATATAAAGCTCAGCCAAGGCTTATCGAATTTTATTAATGAACGAACATGTTTGGGGTTTAAGTGTCAATTATTTCTTGGTGAAAAAAGGTTTGAAAGAATTTACGGGGGCGGGAAAAGTGTCATATCCAGCTGTTAAACACTTAAAATGCTGGGTAACATTTTCAACAGACAAACTGGTTTTCTTATCCCCACCCCCAGATATCAGGATTTGACTTTTCATGCAAATTGTCGAAATGCTTATTTCTGGGAAACGTAAGAAAAACATATCATCACTTTTGTGTGTGCTGACGGTCCAGATGAGGGTTAAAACATAATCTGTTTAGTATCCATATAATTATTCTGGAAGCAATTCAGCTTGAAAACTTTTACTGATGTTCGAGTATTTTTCTCTCGATAAAGTTATCCTTTTGGTTTAAGTAATATTTTATTTGTATAAATTCTATATTAAAATACATGTATAGACTAAGACATAGACAATGCTTACAGATAGGAATCAGAAGCAAGTCAAGAAACCTGTGTCAATCTGTACCTCATGGAATAAGTCCTGCATTGCTATAATATTTATTGATATTGTAAGTTATTCATTTTTCTTTGGCTGCCATAAAGGAGAATATTAAGATAGGTCTGTGGATATGAGTTACTGTGTCCATAATTTCTTACATTTGATTGTTAAATCGATTAAATTTCAAAAGAAATTGGTTTGTGTTTTCAGTAGCTCCACAAGTACAAAGTGGACTGTCTGCAATTGTTTTGGAAAACAGATGTTCGCATAAAGAACTACATTTTGTTCTCCTTCATGCGTGTTGGATCTGCTCTAGGCGATTTGTGGCTATCAGTCTGAAGAAACACAGTCCTCTCTACCCAAAGGCATACAGGATGAGTTACTCATTATGTAACTAAATTCTGTTGCTATATAAATTCTGCAGTCAGGAAAGTAATTACAAATTTAAATTGGGTTTCAATATGTATTTGGAAATTAAGCCTATTCGTAAAGCCGCATTTTACACAAATAAACGGTGAATCATGTACATGTAATTACCAGCAGATGGCTAAACCCACCCTTTAATAATAATAATAGTAATAATAATAATAATAATAATAATAACAAATATAACAACACAGATGGGCTAGACGGAGCTGGTTGCTTTGCTTTTCATAGGTTTGTTTTAAAACATATTTTATTTCGAATTCATGTTCACACAACGCCTTATACAAACTTACCAGGATTAGAACAAAAGCATAAGCTATTCAGTTCTTCCCCTTTTGTATTTTATAAAATGAATGCTCTTTGGCATAGTTTGTTGACTTTCACAGGTATCGTCTGTGATTATGACTTTTTTTTATTGACATGTTCTTTACTACTTCGAAGCCAAGAATAAAATTTAGTAATACAACTTATAGATGAAGCGATCTGCACACATGTGCTGTTACCTATGTATCGGCGTGGCAAAATATTATCGTCCATAGTTCTAATTATTTACCTTTAACAGATCTATGCAAATCTTTCGTTTTCTATTTACATATTACTAAACTTAATGTCCATTCAGAAAATGTCGTTTCCGTCTTTTATAGACGAGAAAAATCTCATATTTTACGTATTAGGGTCGTAGACTACATTATGTCACAGAACATATGAATATAGTCCCATAATAAAGAGTTCCAGAATTTTGCCTCTCTCCGGGTGTTTTTTTTACAGGCTTTGATGTCAGAAATGGTCAAAGTGTATACTACAGGCAGTTCTGCAGTAAATATGGCAAAGGTGTAGATCTTCAGTGATTGCTATAATAATTAAACCAGAATATCATCCGGGGAACATACTGCCTTTACACGGGTCGAGACCTTGTAAACAGTATTGGGCGTCTCTCTCCTATAAAATCTAACATCTGAGGAAATGTCACGATTTCAAAGAAATAATATAATTATATGCCAGTTTGATATAATTACATTGAGAATAATAGATAGCAATACTGATATTCACAGTTTCTATTCAGGATCGTTATTTCGCCCTACAGTGTTATTAAATATAGCATAACATAAATAACTATAGACAAGCTGCAGCTATTATCAGCTTGCACATCAATGCTGTCTTCTCGCAGCGTGCGCATTCATACACCGAATCAGAAGACATTATCGAAACAAACTCCGTAGCGCACATACCTAAGCGCTATCGATATTCGAATTCGACTGCATATCAAAGCTATCGATGTCCAATAATTGTATAATCTATAAGAAAGCTGGTTTGAGATCTTTTATTTACGACCGAATTCGCCTAATGCCTAGATTACGATATTGCAGGTTATACTTTATTTCCTTTGGTATCATTGAGCCCTTCCTGGTTATTTTGAAAATCGAATACCGCTGAAGTCGGCGCTAGGGGGCGTATGCAGCCTCGAAAGCTACAGTGTTGCTTATGAAGAGACTCAGTCAAACCGAGTTTTCGATTTTCGTGATTTTGTGTGTTTTTTGTTTCCAATGCAATCCTTTTTGCTTTTTTATTAAATGGGCAAGTAGTATACGACGTAAATAATACAAACTATTTCTGTCAATTATTAATTTAGATGAGGTTCTTGATATCTTGCAATCTTAGGGCTTCACGTGTCCAATTGCCACATTCGATGATACCTCTCTTATACTACCTGACCTCATAATTTGATTTAAAAAAAAAATAATAATAATAATTTAATTGAGTGGACGTTACCTCATGATGACATTCGTTAAGTGGACATTAATTAGAAAAGTGCTATATAATACTTCTAAGGAGCAAAGAAATTATAACTGATGATGATGTCAAAAAACACATAAAGACATTATTTATCGTTGGGACAATCTATATGTGCCAGCGCACGATAAAACCTACAATTAGACCTTTATGACCAATACGGCATGAATTCTCGCTTATTCCTCTTTGGATAGCCTGGCGGCTGTAGAAGGTACATACGATCAGCGAAAACTTTGATCAGACTGCGTTTTGTTTTTGGTTTTATCTTGCGCTGACTCATTTATTACTTTAGCACAACTTAATTGACACATTGAGTTGTTTGCCGATGGGACCAAATTGTGTTCTCCTTCTACTGGATTTGTGTGTGAGAGAGTTTCTTTGACAATACTCAAGCTGATTAAAGCTTTTAATTCTGCTTCTTGATACCTAGGTACATGTTACTGTTTAAATATTTATAATGTTTATTGTAATGTTTTTTGTTTTGTTAAGAAATGATCGATCCGATCTAATCCACATAACTTCAGTCTAATTCTTCTGACACCGAATCACCTTTTTGTTTGGACTTATGTACTGACTCAGTTAAACCAGGTCTACAGATTTAGTTTATTTGATTTGCGTTTTGCATTTGAAGGACCCTCATTTCAGAATTTACTTACTGTTTATTGATTATGATTACTTTGAAATAATGGTAGTCAAAATGTAATGAAACGAACTTCAACTAAACAAAAACTTATACCTCTGATGCCGAAGCACCGTTACTAAATTTAGATGTATCGTTATGCTATGATATGATCTCTACTAAGATTTATACCAAACGGGACTCATTTTAATTTGATGGTATAAATTTTCCGAGTTTGGACGGCAACGTCCCTCGTGCTACATCATATGGTGTATAAAGTTCTCAGCTTAATCGTTTTGTTTAAGTATTTTTAGCTCGCCTGGACGAGGTCCAGGAAGAGCTATTGCACTGCCACCAGCGTCGGCGTCCACATTTACGTTAAAGTTTTTTAAGAGCTTATATTTTCCAGACCACTTGACAGATTTGGTTCATATTTGGTATCATGATAGATATACTATAGTTCCAAAGTTTTATTCAGCAATACCCCAGCCCTTAACCTCGACGTAAAGGTCAGGTCAAGATCATGGACTTAGACATTTTTAATGTTAAAGTTTTAAGAGTTCATATTTTCCAAACTATATGATGGATTTTGTTCATATTTGATATGATGATAGATACAGCTCCAAAGTTTTATTCAGAAATACCCTGCCTATGCCTATGACCTGAAGGACTTAAAAATATATATTAAAGTTTTTTAAGAGCTCAGATTTTCCAAACCATATGATGGATTTTGTTCATATTTGTTATGATGATAGATACACGTACAAAGTTTAATTCAACAATACTCCGTGCCCATGCCCATGCCCATGGCCTCAAGGTCAAAGTTAAGAACTTAGAAATGTTATATTATAGTGTTTTATGAGCTCTTGTTTTCCAAACCGTATAATAGATTTGGTTCATATTTGGAATGATAATAGAAAATTCATATTTGATCCCTGATAATGTCAAATTCATGACAACAAATGACCAAACTATAGCACAAGAAATCCTATCGAGCTAAAATACCATAACATACCATAACATTTCCTCTTATCGTAATGATCCTAAATATCAGGACAGATAGGCAAACAGCGCAGAAAAAGATCAGATTGGTCCTAAAAGGCACCCTGGCACTCCAGTGTCTCCCCAATTCCAGGCGGGTATACCGTCTGCTGGCAGCTCTTCTTAAATATCGGACTGACAGTTTAATTGCTTAATTTCCTAAACAAGGGAATTCGCACAGCAAACAACGTAACAGTTTACTATATTTTATCGCCGGAATTCCGAAGTAAAGTTCTAATACAGTATTTACCGAAAACACTTATGCTCTTAGGTCCCTCGCCTCGAAAGCAGACATGTAAGGTAACGTAATCTTTAAGTGTAGAAGTGTTGGTGGTAATACTGATTGCTCATAGACATTTAGAAAGATTGTAAATCTTACAAAGTGAAAGTTAGAAATAAGAATTTTCTACAGCAAATTGCACAGTACACGAATGTCAACCGAGTTATGGATAATAATAATAAAAGTAAAAAAGAATTGCCTTTGGAAACAAAGAACAAAAAATCACGAAAATCGGAGACTCGGCTTGATTGAGTCTCTTCATATGCAACACTGTAGTTTGCGAGGCTGCATACGCACCCCCCCGCCCCCTCCCCCTAGCGCCGGCTTAAGAGGTATTTGATTTTCAAAATAACCAGGATGTGCTCAGTGATTCCATAGGAAATAAAATATAACCTGCACTTTGATAATGTACGGGGAGACTTTCTACGACCGCCACACGGCACAACACCAACTACAGTAGAGTAAAATAAAAGTCCAAAAGGATTGTCTTTGGAAACAAAGAAAACACAAAATCGCAAATATCGGAGACTCGGTTTAATTGAGTCTCTTCATATGCAACGCTGTAGTTTTCGAGGCTGCATACGCCCCCTAGCGCCGGCTTAAGCGGTATTCGATTTTCAAAATAACCAGGATGGGCTCAATGGTCCTAAAGGAAATAAAATATAACCTGCAATATGATGATGTACCGGGAGACTTTTTACGGCCGCCACACGGCACAGCACCAGCTACAGTAAAGTAAAATAAAAGTAAAAAAGGATTGCCTTTTGAAACAAAGAACACACAAAATTACAAAAATTCGAGACTCGGTTTGATTGAGTCTCTTCATATGCAACACTTTAGTTTGCGAGCCTGCATACGCCACCTAGCGCCGGCTTAAGCGGTATTCGATTTTCAAAATAACCAGGATGGGCTCAATGATCCCAAAGGAAACACTACATGTATGATGATGTACGGGGAAACATTTTACGGCCGCCACACGGCACAACACCAGCTACAGTAGTGTAAAATAAAAGTAAAAAAGGATTGCCTTAGGAAACAAAGAACACACAAAATCAATAAAATCGGAAACTCGGTTTGATTGAGTCTTTTCGTATGCAATGCTGTAATTTGCGAGGTCGCATACGCCCCCTAGCGCCGGGTTAAGCGGTATTCGATTTTCAAAATAACCAGGATTGACTCAATGATCCCAAAGGAAATAAAATATAATCTGTACTATGATGATGTACGGCCGCCACACGGCACAAGACCAGCTACAGTAGAACTGTAGTGTAAAATAAAAGTCAAAAAGGATTGCCTTAGGAAACAAAGAATACACAAATTCACGAAAATCTGAAACTCAGTTTGACTGAGTCTTTTTCATATGAGCTGTAGTTTGCGAGGCTGCATACACGCCCTAGCACAGGCTTAAGCGGTATTAGATTTTCAAAATAACCAGTATGGGCTCAATGATCCCAAGGGAAATAAAATATAATCTTCATTATGATAATGTACAGGGAGACTTTTGACGGCCACCACACGGCACAATACCAGCCATAGACTGTCTTTTAACTTTAATTACGAGCCGTACATCGCGTTGAATCGGATCACAGACTGAATGACGGCTCCCTCCTCAATTTGGTTTAGAAATTTGATGTATGTCTATCAATGTCTATGGTCGGGCCAAACATGTTCCTTTTTGTGGTTTTCTATTGCTCTGTCTTGAGATCGTCATTGAGACAACTGTTTTGTTTGTGATCATATATGTTTATACCCCCAGGTTCAAAGAAGTTGGAGGGCATATTGATTTAGGCTTGTCCGTCCGTCCGTTACTCACGCTTTTTGTGCATAGCATAATTGTTTAACCGTGCATGCTAGGTTTTCGAAATTTCGTTTATGGATTCCTCATGAAAAAATAGTTGATCTGTATTTTTTTTATTATTAGGGTTATGCCGCTTTCTTGAGCTATGCCCCTTTGCAAAACAAAAAAATATATGAGAAGTAGTATATCGAAACTTAATATGCTGATAGGGAATGATGTGTAGATGACCTGATAAACGTTTGAAAATGAAAGAAAAAAAAAAAAAAAAAAATCTGATTTTTTCTTGAGTTATGACCCTTTGAAAATTTGGGCATTTAAATATTGTAAGCAAGATATCTCAAAAACTTTTCTAGTTATTGCCTGGAAACTTAACAGGATGGTAAGGAATGATAAGGAATGACCCGATCAACTTTTGAAAAAAAATTATCCGAAATTATTTTCTTGAATTATGGCCCTTTGAAACTTTGGTCATTTTAACCTCGGAAGCAAAAACAACTTGACCTATTGTCTTGGAACTTGACAGATTGATACATGATAATTAGTAGATGACCTGATTAATTTTTAAAAAAGTCCGATTTTTCCCCTAGATTCTTGAATTATAGCCCTCTGACATTTGGGATATTTTAACCTTGTAAAAACTGCAAGGAAATCTTGTAAGCAAGATATTTAAACAGAGACTGCTTGAGCTAACATATTGAAACTTAATATGCGGATAGGAGATGATGAGCAGATGACCTGATTAAGTTCTGAAAAAGTACAAAAAAATCTTGATGGCTCGTTAAAAATTTTAATATTTAAACGTTGCAAGCATGATATTTCAAAAACTGTTTAGCTATTGCCTTAAAACTCTAAGTTTGATACGGATTGGTAAGCAGATGACCTGACCAACTTAGAAAAAATCCTAAGTTGTTTTCTTGAGTCATGTACCTTTGGAACTGGGCATTTTACATTGTAAGCAAGATTTTGCAAAAAACAATTTAGCTATTATCTTGAAACTTGCCAGGCTGATAGGAGATAATGAGAAGATGACATGAATAACTTTTGTAAAGATTCCAAAAACAATATCTTGAGTTATGGTCTTTTGAAAATTGAGGCATAAGCAAGATCTCTCCAAAACTATTTGAGCTATTATCTTTACACCTGACGGCTGATGGGAATGATTAGTAGATGACTTAATCAACTTTTGAAAAAAAATCCTAATTTATTTCTTGAGTTACGGCCCTTTGAAAATCCAGGCATTAAAACCTTGTAAGCAAGCTATTTCGAAATATTTTCGATCTGTTGTCTTGAAACTTGACATGCTGATAGGGGATGATAAGTAGATGACCTAATTAATTTTTGAAAGAAAATCAAAAATTATTTCCTTGAGATATTGCACTCTGAAATTTGGTGCATTTTAACTTTGTAAAAAGATGCAGTGAAATCCGGTTAGCAAAACATCTAAAACTGTTCTAGCTATTATATTGAAACTTGATATGCTGATAGGAAATTTTGAGTAGATGACCTGATTAACTTTTGTAAAAAATCCAAAACATTTTTGAGTTATGGGCTTTTGAAAATTTGGGCATTTAAACATTGTAACCAACATATCTCAAAAACTGTTCCAGCAATTGCTTTGAATCTTTTTAGGCTTCTAAGGAATGATAAGTAGATGTCCTGATTAACTTTTTAAACAATTCCAAAATTGTTTTCTTAAGTAATGGTCCTTTGAAACTTTGGCCATTTTAACCTTGTAAGCAAGATTTCTTTGAAACTGGGCACTTTAACTTTGTAAGCAAGATATCTAAATTATAACAATTGGAGCTATTTTTTTGAAACTTGCCAAGCTGATAGGGAATGCTGAGTAAAAGACCTGATCAATATTTGGGGAAAATAAATCGGATTTTTTTTTTTAGCTATGAACCCTTGAAAATTTCTGCATTTAAACATTTTAAGCAAGATTTCTCGAAAACTGTTTAAGATATTGCCTTGAAACTTGACACGCTGATAGGAGATGGTGAGTACATGGTCTGATTAACTTTTGAAATACTTTCAAATTTTTTTTTAAGTTATGTCCCTTTGAATATTTTAGCATTTTAACTTTGTAAGCAAGATTTCTCGAAAAAACTGGGGTGGTCGGGTGGTGCGAAGGTGTCGTGTATCTTACGTCACCGGGGCGTCCAACTGATATTGGCTTACAGTTGGGCAAGGCCTGCTATCCTTGTAGCAGGTAAGGGTAGATGGGGAATATTTTTATTTCTTCTGTTTCTTCACTTTCTTTCCTGTTCCTTTCTTCCCTGTCCCTCTCTTTAATCTCTTCTACTATCTCTTCTATCACTTTTCTCCCTTTCTCTGGGAGACGACACAAAATGACCCACAAGGGTTGACGTGTCGTTAAACCCCAACACAATCAATCAATCAATTCTCGAAAAAACTGTTTATGCCATTGCCTTGAAACTAGATAGGGTGATAGGGAATAATGAGTAAATAACCTGATTACATTATTATTATTATTATTATTTTTTTTTTTTTTTTTTTTTTTTTTTTTTTTTTTTTTTTTTTTTTTTGCCGGGGGGTGGGGGGCGGAGGGGGAGGTGGGGTTATGGCCCTTTGAAAATTTCGGAAATTACCCTTGTAAAGAGGTTGATTTGAAAGCTAAGCTGTTGCCTTGAGACTTGACAGCCTAAAAAGGAATGATGAGTAGATGACTTGATTGATTTGATTTTTTTTTTTTTTTTTTTTTTTTTTTTGATGTTTTTTCTTGAGTTATGGCCCTATGAAAGTTTCGGCATTTTATTCTGAATTTGTAAGCATCACATCTTAAAAACTGTTTAAGCTTTTATCTTGAAACTTGACCAACTGACCGTGAATGATGAGTAGACTACCTGATTAACTTTTGAAAAAAAAACTCTGCATATAGCCTAAATAGCTTTCAGGATATCTTGCTAATAAGATTTCGGATTGATTTGTTTTCAAAAGGCTATAATTCCAGAAAGGACATTTTACCTTATAAGCAAGTTACCTCAAAACATATTTCTAAAATAGTTTCCTGGACAGGCGGGCGTCGGCAGACAGGTTTATCTGGTTAACCTTTTTTTTTTTCAAAAACTCGTCCGGGTGTTTTTTCTTGTTATTATCTTTTGAGGCAAACATATGGTTGGGGCATAATGTTTTACAAACAAAATTTCTAGTTTACTGTTATGTTTCGCTGATGGGACAGAAGCATTTCATGCGGAGCGAATGCAAAATCTGTAATTAGGTGTTGTATCAGAGTTTCGACAAAGTTTCGAAACAGTAAAAGAAGCTTAATCTCCCTCGCTCTTCCCATTTTGTTCTGCTAACCTTTCCAACACTGTTTCTTTAATTCGATTCATCTTTGCGTTTATGTCGGCTATTGCATTTGTTGTTTGGTTTTGTGTTTGCGTGATTCTACTCTCGTGTTCCTTAGGTGCCTCGGGAAGGCTGTGTTTCGTTATTGTGACCTTGAACTTTCTCCTCAGTCATGGTACCCTGCAAACTACATTCTGCCATTTCATTCTTTTACAGTGAAGCCTCGTTATAACGACAGCATTTGTTCCGAAAGATGTGGTCCATCAAAATGAATTTGCTGTTGTACAGAATACTTTCTGAGCAGACTTATATGTAAGAAAGGTCTTGTTTTGTTCGTGTTTCCTCATAGAACATATGTTTTGGATATTTGTTAGAATGGCATCGATGAGGCGATTCTAACAAATATCCTAAACGTATGTTTAGTTAGAGTATTAAATACAAAATTACTGCATGATTTGTGAATAATTATTATATCTTAAGCGAATGTTTCGTGACAGTCAAATTGTCATTGTAACGAATTTTGACGTTGTATCGAGTGTCGGTATAAAGAGGGTTGTCTGTATGTTCAGTGATCCGTAGGACATACATTGTAGCTTTAGATTTTAATTGTTTTACATAAGAGGGCCAGTTTGGTAAAGAGGTACGGTGTCCGAATATTTGGAATAAATACAACATTTTCCATTTACCATTGGACTTTACATTACGAAAACACGCCTATTCAAATATATTGAAAATTTCACCACCAAAAACTGAAAGTTTTTAGATAAAAATTCTGATATTTTTCATATTTCTGCTCATAACATAGATTGTGGGTACTCGTTAGAACCGCCTCGCCGAGGCGGTTCTAACGAGTACCCACAAGTTATATTTTTTAGATGAAATAAGAAAAATAATGTATACCCCTGTAAACCCCAATTTTTACTATGTAAAAGTGGGGTTTAAGGGGGTCAAAATTATATAGGTATGTTTGCGTGATGATTCGACATCTTGACAGTCGTATTTTGCAAATAGACGCATCCGCTACTACGCAACGTCTGACACTGACAAGACAAGAAATTGTTCAGTAAAATAATGTCTGCTGTTTTGATTAATGTGTCATCCTGAGGATATAGGTAATTTGCCGGTAATCTCGAGGAACAGCCCGCCATAAAGAGTGTTTATTGGTAGAAGAGACATTATAAGTAATTATTCGAGGGTAGAGCAGGAAGATATTGGATCCTTTTAAACAAAAGATCAAAATGCAGAAGAAAAGGTGGGACAGAAAAAGTAATACCTATTATCTATGTATCCCATGTTATGGAATATAAATTTTGTAAACTATATTTTTTTTTCAAAGAAACCATTGTCTTCCAGTCTGCCCCTTGGATCTTTCTTTATAAAAATTCTTCAATAAGACGAATCCACTTTTTGTCCGTAGTTTTGTTTCGATATTTGAAATTTCAGAAGTATGTTGTACAGAAAATCAAACAGGAAATCATAAAAGTTGTCTCGCTTGCTGACTATGGCGAATGTATGTAATACCATTAAAGCTTGTTCCTTACCATACAAATTCGGCGAATGTATGTAATACCATTAAAGCTTGTTCCTTACCATACAAATTCTTCTACCAGTTAGAGCCTACAAAGTTGTGTGGGAAGCCTTCGTTTTATATATTTCTTACAGAAACAAAAATGCTGTTTAACATTTTTCAAAAGTGCCCTTGCAGTTATTCATAAGAACAGAATTTCTTCATGGGCAATAACTGATATAACTAATTTAGCCTTCTTTCTCAATATACTGTAAAAGGTAATTTATACACTGTATGGGCATTTTTTCTTTTCAGACCAGCTCCTATTTTAAAAGGAGTCTCATATAAAAGATGCAAATTCATTTTCTTCTTACTCCTATTCTGTAAGGAGTCTCCATCACGAAAACATACCTATTCAAATATATTGAAAATTTTACAACCAAAAAGGGAAAATTTTCAGATAAAAATTCTGATATTTTTCATATTTCTGCTCAAAACATAGGTTGTGGGTACCCGTTAGAAACGCCTCGGCGAGGCGGTTCTAACGAGTACCCACAATTTATGTTTTGAGCAGAAATAAGAAAAGTAATGTATACCCCTGTTATCCCCAGTTTTACTATATAAAAATGGGGTTTACAAATGTAAGAGGGTCAAAATTATATAGGCGTGTTTTCGTGATGATACAAAAGATGCACATTCATTTTCTTCTTACTTCACAAAAACATATGTTGTAGGTACTCATTAGAAACGCCTCGTCTAGACGCATCTAATGAGTACCCACAACATATCATCAAGCTTATATATATCCGATAAAGCTGCTTAGCTTTCCAGGTAATTTAACTCCCATCACGAAAACATGCCTATATAATTTTGACCCCCTTAAACCCCACTTTTATATAGTAAAACTGGGGTTTGCAGGGGTGTACATTATTTTTGTTATTTCTGCTAAAAACATAGATTGTGGGTACTCGTTAGAACCGCCTCGGTGAGGCGGTTCTAACGAGTACCCACAATCTACGTCCTCACCGAGGCGGTTCTAACGAGTACCCACAATCTATGTTTTGAGCAGAAATATGAAAAATATCAGAATATTTTATCTGAAAATTTTCATTTTTTTGGTGGTTAAATTTTCAGTATATTTGGATAGGTATGTTTTCGTAATGTATAATTCTCTGTCTTTCTGTATATGCTGGACCATTTCTTAGAAAAGTGCGTTTAGTACAGAAAGGCTATCGGGAGGATCCCGTATGTCCTTTAGCTTTGTGGGAACTTGATGTACTTAGTGTGATGAAAATGCCAATTATGTCATCATTTGGTTTTGCATACACAAACGTGCTGGCAAACACCTTGCATAATAAATTAAAGTATCAGTTGCTTCAATTGGCAGAAGATGAGTATTCTGTTGCTGTAAACAAGTTATTATTTTAAAACTGAAGTTGAATAATAGAAATAAAATAATATAATAGATTGCCTAACAGCAATTCTAATTCAACTATTTAACCAAGTAAACACCTGGCAGCATTGGAGCCGCATCGCTAGAAAAAAGGCCCAGTGCGCATCCCCGGCCCCTTAGCTACTGTACACCGCATATTTGGGCCTTTCGCTGAAGTTTTCCCTTGGCCTATCGCGTGCATGAGCGAACAGGATAGGTTCTGGCGTGAAAGCGCGGATGCGCAGACTTGCCTTAACCTTTGCTGTTCACATATGCTATAACGGCTCCTATCCCATGAAACATCAGGTTTTGATGTCACTTTTCTGGCTGGGATTAATATTCAACAAGAAGGACCAATGGCTTAAAACGGCCTGAATTTGCAAGAAATTGGTATTGAGCTTTTGTTTTACGGTCCATGGAAAATATTTTGGTACTTTCACCGATGGTAGATATTCCGTCATTTTATACAAGGGACCCAAGAATCGTGGTTTTCTTGCTTATAAAGCCCGCGGGGGGGGGTGGGGGGATGGGGTGGGGTGGGGGGAGGTTGGCAAACGTTTTTTCTTTAATAGTAGATCCATTTTCACCTTCAAACGAGGCAAACGATTTGTCAGTGTTTGTCTCCACTGAATATGTATCTTTACCCTTTAAACCTTGCCAAAAATGTTTATGCATCAGTCAAATGTATTCTGTTTCCTCTCATGACAGTATATGAATGCAAATAGAGCAATCTGGACAATTTTGTCGTATTCTACGAAAGACCGGTAGTACGATTTCAACTTCACGAATTCACGATTTCAACTTCACTAATTCAACTTCACGAATTCAACTTCACGAATTCACGAATTCAACTTCACGAATTCACGATTTCAACTTCACTAATTCAACTTCACGAATTCAACTTCACGAATTCACGAATTCAACTTCACGAATTCTACTTCACGAATTCACGAATGAAGTTGAATTCGTGAATTCGTGAAGCTGAATTCGTGAATTCGTGAAGTTGAAATCTTGAATTCGTGAAGTTGAAATCGTGAATTCGTGAAGTTGAAATCGCGAATTCGTGAAGTTGAAATCTTGAATTCATGAAGTTGAAACCTTGAATTAATGTAGCTGAAATGTCACTGCCGCTCTTTCGTAGTATTCCGTATAAACTCTTTAGGAACGATCTCAGCTTCTTACATGTATAGCCTCTAAAATAGGGTAGCAAATACTTACAGTGTGTCGAATATCATATTGAGTTTTCGGACAAACGGACCTGGGCAAAGAGTCTGGACTCAGATCAGACGCCACAGAATGCGACTTAAGATCAGGGACTGCGCTGTTCGCCACTTATCCAGCTATTTCATATCAATAAGTAGTCAAAACTACACACCAATAGGTAGTCAAATAGACTCGTTTAAAGTTGAGAAGTAGAACAGGGGGTTAAAGTGTTTGAATATTCTAACCCTTGTCCTGCTAAACCCGGATATGTCCTGTTTTGAAAACAGTGTAGATCCAGATCAGTTGGCTTCTGAAGAAGCCAACTGATCTGGATCTGCACTGTTTGCCATCAAGTATGCAACTTTATAACAACAATCTGGATCAAGTGATCTGATTGGCTGAAAATTAGAAGTGGGCATGGCATCTTAATTTATTCAGCAGGACAAGGGTTAATAGGGTAAATCTGCAGAGTATGGTCGGACATACATGTTTGAATGAATAGTGTAAACCCAGATCGAACTCCCACTAAATTGGTTGATCTTCGTTTTTAATGTTTATCATACTTGGCCTAGGTCGCGAGACTAAACTCGTGCAGCAGGGTCGTCTCCAACTCACCCACCCTACGTCGCCTTGGCCCGCTCCACTCCGATATCAGCTCGGTACATGAGGTGTGGCTATCATCATCATCATCACTGAACCCTCGTCTTATGCATTTTGGATGTGACTGTCACTGAGAGAATGTGACAAATTCGGCATGAACCTGGACTGGACATAGTGCTGGGATTTTGGCAAAAGTTCCGACCCTGACAAGACACCACGGAACGAGGCATCTGATCAGTGTATGTACTGTTTGCTAAAATTACAGGAAGTTAATGGTTGAATGAAACAGTCTTAAGTCCCCGTTCAGGACCATTTTCCCGGCTTACAGGTCGAGACAATCGACCCACCAGTGCTGTCAGTGCTTTTGTGTCTTTGCGAACTTCACTTAATATAATGTTGCAATCGCGAGTCAGTAATAAGATCAAGGTGAGCTGTGGGGTAAGAAGTCTTGTAAGGAAGCTGGGCCTTCATTCAGAACATCAATATTTCAAATATGGATCCTCACCCATGAGCGGTTACCAAGATATATTTCTTTTAGTAAAACTGTCTGTGAGGGTAGAGAGGTATTTGTAAAACTGTCTGTGAGGGTACAGAGGTATTTAATCCATTTGCGTCGAGTGGACTCTTCTACACAACTCTTTGGACCGGTCTATCTCCAACAGCAGGGTGTCTAATTAGTTTTTTTATTGTTACTATGCTTCAAAGAATTTCCTATATTTTGTTTTTAGTTTTGCAAACAGTGTAGACCCTGATCAGACGCCACAGAACGGCCGCGTTCTGCGGCGTCTGATCTGGGACTGCTCTGTTTGTCAGTTACCCGTTTGGGATTTCCAGACTGGACTAGGTGAATGTTGTATTCGTATCGATCTGACCGTCGCATTTGTAATGTAACAAAGGAAACCAAAATGCATTGATGTCGTCAACGTGTTTTGTAAACCCAGTGTTTTTATTAATAGGTTACAAAATGCTTTTGGTTAACCCATTTATGCCTAGTGTTCGACAAAACTGTCATTAGCAAATAGTGTAGACTCAGACCAGACGCCGCAGACGCCGCAGAACGCGATCTCTGATCAGGCTTTAAATACAGGACTTTCTGTATTATAGGGTAACACTGTTAACAAACTTTGATCATTAAATATGGCATATATGCTAATACATTGTACTTTTGCAGAAAAAAAAAATGTGGGTAGCTTTTGCATTTGCATTGTGAATTAGATATTATACTGACTAGAACAGTTAACATTTTGACCACTAACGAGCTCGTTAAGCTAACGACGCTTTGAACAACTGGGCCCAGACTGCCAATACAGAGAGAGTCGTCCTAAATTTATGGTTGCTTTGGCTTATTGAATTTGTGCGTACCGCTTAAAATAGCGGAAAAATTAGACATTAACATTCAGAGTAATTAACCAGTTACAACAGAATTAAATTTCATTTTGTGCTGACGATTTGAAATCGATTAAATTAATGCACTTAGTTTAATTTGGCATTCGCTGTAAAACTGCACACCTAGTGGGAGATTTATCGTTAAGTTATTTTTGAATACAGTTTTTTTTAAATGCCTTGTCGTAAGAAAACCTGCGTCATTTCATCATGCATTTTATATAAAGAACTAGAACGCATCATTAACATTTCATTAAATATTAGGAAACTATAAGAGGGCTGGATACACTTGGAAATGTTTCCTCCATTTTGTACCAGGGAAAATATTGTCATTTCTTGTTTGCTTACCTGCGCACAAAACCCCATCTGAAAAGTGGCATACTCCTTGGGAGCAATATTTTTCCTTATATAGTCACACCCTTTTCCGATGGGAGACAAGTGACTTTGACGGAGTGTTCTTCCCTGAAAGTGTACCAGTGCCCCTTTACCCTTGTCAAGCTGAATAAATTAAGATGCCAAGCCCAGTTCTAATTGTCAGCCAATAAGCGTCATTGATCCAGATTATTGATATAAATGCACATACTGAATGAAAGTAGTATAATGTGCCTGCCTATACTACTAATGACAAACAGTGCAGATCAAGATCAGTTGGCTTCTTCAGAAGCCAACTGATCTGGATCTACACTGTTTGCTAAGACAGGGCATGTATTGTTTAGCAAGAGAAAGGTTGTCCTTTCCGTTCTAAAGTAAATCAAAGCACTGACAGCACTGATGGGTCGATTGTCTCTGAGTGTAGCTGGGAAAATGGTCCTGAATGGAGACTTTAGACTGTTTCATTAAACCCTTAACTTCCAGGACCCAGTTGTTTAAAACTAACGATATTGTTAGTTAACGTATCGTTAAAATTTTAATCATAAAATATGGCATATACGCCAATACTTTTGCTGAAAAAATGTGAGTAGCTTTTGCAGTTGCAAAAGCTTCTCACATTTTTTTCAGCAAAAACACTTGTGAATTAGATATTGTACTTACTAGAAAGTTAACATATTGACCACTAACGAGCTCGTTAAGCTAACGACGCTTTGAACAACTGGGTCCTGAAATTTAAGCAAATAGTGCAGACCTAATCAGAAGCCGCGTTCTGTGGGGTCTGATATGGGTCTGTACTATTTGCAAATGCCAGGTTTTACAGATTACCCTCTTTACACGACACTCTGACGTCACAGCCACTAGCGGTACAAACGCGCGGTCTGATTAAGAAAACTAGGTGTATGTACTCGTATACTTTGGCTCGATTGTAAACAAATGACCCAAAAACTGGACGAAAGATAAACGTGTTGCTTTGAATCTCTCTTTGGTTTGATTGACCAATGACATGTTTAAGGGGCTTGACTACACAGAGTCGTCTGTCCGGGATATTGCAAGATACAAGAAACAAGAAGCTTTAGATTACGCCTGATATGTACAACAGATGACATTAGCCAACAGTTATTTTCCGACAAACGTAATAATAGAAAGAGTAAAAATTCAACAAGTATAAAACAACAATTGTAAAACTGATGTAAATAAGAGGATTTAGATACATTTAGACTAAAAGTATACTGTTTAAGTCAATAGTATAAGACAATTGACCATACCTCTAGAGATAAATAAATAAATATATATATAAAATAAAGTACCTAGTTAGGAACCACAATATTCATCCTGAAACAAGGATAAAACAAGGATATAATAATATATTATACCATTATCAGATTCATCACAGATCGTTTTTTTTTTAACATAAATTATAATTTAGTAAAACGATAAAATATGTATATAGATAGGATTCCTTTATTGATATATTTATTTTACTCGGGTAGACTACGTTTGTGACATCCTGTTTGCTTTCCAGTGCACTTAACCCAATCTGACACGTGGTCCTTTTCAATAAAAAGAATTTGCTCCCAAGCGGAGTACATGTATATCCTTTCATTTAAGAGTAGACCCCTTTCAGAAAGGATAGAAAGCAAAACTCATTTGACCCAACGTTATTGTCTCGTAAATTTATTTATTTCTCTTAAGAAGCATTGTAAAAATTGTAAACAAAGCAGACCCTGATCAAACTGCTTCTGTTTGCTCAGGACTATCTGTCTGAATTCCAAATTAAAATATATTATGCAGGGCTGCTCTTTCCCTCTAGCAAAAATTACTCAGAATAGGCTCAGTGATCTCGAAGGACCAGGCCCCGAGGTTATAAATCTTTTTTCATGCTCAACTCAGCTGAGCATGAACTTTGTTCTGCTAATAAATCTCAAATTACTAACTATTGCAAATTCTTTCTTGCTAAACCAAAGCAGAACATGAAAACTATTGTTGACATTTTCATATTTATAAGCAGAGAAATTTTCATGCTCAGCTGAGTTTAACATGAAAAAAGTTTTATAACCTCTTGGCCAAACTACACAAAAGGGAGTTTGTACATTTTCAGGGGAGGGAACTCTGCCAAGTGTTTTGCCTCCCTTCTGAAAATAAGGCAGACCCTTTTTTGGACCCTTTTACAGAAGCAAACAGCAAACAGTTATCCTGCTTGTAAAATAGCAAAAAAAAAAAAAAAAAAAAAAAAAAAAAAAAAAAAAAAAAAAAAAAACAAGTACACATCCAGTCACTTTGAGTAAAGTACGCGGGGACAAAATCCATAACATTACGACGAAATCGAAATCAAGAAGAAATGCGACCCGCGTCAAAACGAAAAAGTACTTCAAACATGCGCAAATGGCGCGAAATAAGATTATCCTGTGCATGCGCAAAGTACCATCCAGGCCCTGAATTCTGTTCATACATTCTGTTCTATCAAATGATTCTGTCAGCGGACAGTAAAGGCTCTGATCCTATTAAGCGGATGCGCAGGCTGATCTGAGCCTCCTGTATCCGCATATGCCCGAAGACACGTTTTCGCGGGGCACGAATTGCGTAAGATAAAATCCCAGCTAGCATTACATATAAATCTACAGCGGGCCGATATCGGCCCGTCAGGGTAGCTGATGGGCCGATAACGGCCCGCTATAGATTTATGTAGAACTAGCAACACAAGGATGCTCGGTCTGTTTTTTTCTGCCTCAAGAGATCGTGTGTTATTTCAAGGTATTATTGTGCCAATTTCAGGGAATATCACAATTCAGCCACGCCAAGCGTAAAATGTGCCTTCGGGCATGCGCGGACAGCCAAGACACAGTTCAGACTGCGCGGATGATCAGGACCTTCGCTGTCCGCTGCCAAAATCATTGGATACTATAAAATTTGTCAATGAAGAGCAAATGCCCGTGGGAAGCCTTGCGCATGCGCAGATGACGTGAAGCTGCACGTTATGTCCATGCTTGAAGGCATTTTTTCGCTTCACGCGGCCCGATTATTAATTTCATGCATTGAAAAGCCTAACATCAAGCAAGATTCAGCGATCTTTCATTTTATGTCTAATAACGTTCTGGCTGGATTCATATTGTCTGAACTATCTATTATTAAGCTGCTATCTCCATTATTTAATATTAATAAATCAAAGTCTGATCCTTGTTATTTTACAAGTGAATAGTAAAACAGATAAACAGGGCCGGGTCATGAAAAATCTGCCTTCGGCGCTCGTCCGAATTGCGTAAGCTCAACGTGATTGCGCATGCGTTCAGTTGGCTTGTTATTTTACACATGAATATCATAAGAGATAAACTGGATCGGGTCATGAAAAATCTGCCTTCGGCGCTCGTCCGAATTGCGTAAGCTCAACGTGATTGCGCATGCGTTCAGTTGGCTTGTTATTTTATACATGAATATCATAAGAGATAAACTGGATTGGGTCATGAAAAATCTGCATTCGGCGCTCGTCCGAATTGCGTAAGCTCAACGTGATTGCGCATGCGTTCAGTTGGCTTGTTATTTTATACATGAATATCATAAGAGATAAACTGGATTGGGTCATGAAAAATCTGCCTTCGGCGCTCGTCCGAATTGCGTAAGCTCAACGTGATTGCGCATGCGTTCAGTTGGCTTGTTATTTTATACATGAATATCATAAGAGATAAACTGGATTGGGTCATGAAAAATCTGCATTCGGCGCATGTCCGAATTGCGTAAGCTCAACGTGATTGCGCATGCGTTCAGTTGGCTTGTTATTTTATACATGAATATCATAAGAGATAAACTGGATTGGGTCATGAAAAATCTGCATTCGGCGCATGTCCGAATTGCGTAAGCTCAACGTGATTGCGCATGCGTTCAGTTAGCTTGTTATTTTACACATGAATATCATAAGAGATAAACTGGGTTGGGTCATGAAAAATCTGCATTCGGCGCATGTCCGAATTGCGTAAGCTCAACGTGATTGCGCATGCGTTCAGTTGGCTTGTTATTTTACACATGAATAGCATAAGAGATAAAATGGATTGGGTCATGAAAAATCTGCATTCGGCGCATGTCCGAATTGCGTAAGCTCAACGTGATTGCGCATGCGTTCAGTTGGCTTGTTATTTTACACATGAATATCATAAGAGATAAACTGGATTGGGTCATGAAAAATCTGCATTCGGCGCATGTCCGAATTGCGTAAGCTCGACGAGACTGCGCATGCGTTTACCTGTTTTTTTTTTTTTTTTTTTTTTTTTTTTTTTTTGTTGTTGTTGTTGTTGTTTTTTACATGTTTTCTTTCTAACAAATAAAATAAGTCCATTAGATTACAATGTATACCTTTTGTCTGATAGAACGCAGACATTATAGCATAGACTAAGACCAGCATGTGCATCTGCGTTATGTGTCTGGCGTCCTAAAAAAGGACATTGATTTTTTATAATAAGCATGTACATACCTTTAATGAATGAGCAGGTTCTTCAGAACCTCAGTGAGAGCATAAACTATTTTCGTGAAACTTAAGAGTACATTGTATCAGAACGCTTATTATGCCCCCAACTTCAAAGAAGTTGGAGGAAGTTGGAGGGGCATATTGCTTCTGGGTTGTTCGTCCGTCCGTCCGTCCTTCCGTCCGTCCGTCCGTCCGTTCGTCACGCTTTTTGATGCATAGCATAACTTTAAAACCGTGAATGCTACTGTTTTGAAATTTCATATATGGATTCCTCATGAAAAAATAGCTGACACATATTTTTTTTTCTTGACAGGATTATGCCCCTTTTCTGAGTTATGGCCCTTTGAATAAATATGGATGCAATCTTGTCAGCAAAATATCTCAAAAACTATTTAAGCTAGAGCCTTGAAACTTGATGAATAGACTGGTAGTGATGATTAGACAACCTGATTAACTTTTTAAGAAATTTTGAAAAATACTTCTTGAGTTAAGGCCCTTTGTAATTTTGGGCAATTTTACCTTGTCAGCAAAATATCTCAAAAACTGTTAGAGCTAGAGCCTTGAAACTTAGTAAATGGATTTGTAGTGATGAGTAGATGACCTGATAAACTTTTGAAGAAATTCTGAAAAATACTGCATGAGTTATGGCCCTTTGTAATTTTGGGCATTTTTATCTTGTCAGCAAAATATCTCAAAAACCGTTGGAGCTAGAGCCTTGAATCTTAATGAATAGACTGGTAGTGATGAGTAGACAACCTGATTAACTTTTGAAGAAATTTTGAAAAATGCCTTTTGAGTTATGGCCCTTTGTAATTTCGGGCATTTTTACCTTGTCAGCAAAATATCTAAAAAATTGTTAGAGCTTGAGCCTAGAAACTTAGTAAATGGATTTGTAGTGATGAGTAAATGACCTGATTAACTTTTGAAGAAATTCTGAAAAAACACTTCATGAGTTATGGCCCTTTGTAATTTAGGGCATTTTTAACTTGTCAGCAAAATATCTCAAAAACTATTGAAGCTAGAGCCTTGAAACTTGATGAATAGACTGGTAGTGATGAGTAGACAACCTGATAAACTTTTGAAGAAATTTTGAAATATACTTCTTGAGTTATGCCCCTTTGTAATTTTAGGCATTTTTATCTTGTCAACAAAATATCTCAAAAACTGTTAGAGCTAGAGCCTTGAAACTTAGTAAATGGATTTGTAGTGATGAGTAAATGACCTGATTAATTTTTGAAGAAATTCTGAAAAATACTTCATGAGTTATGGCCCTTTGTAATTTTGGGCAATTTTACCTTGTCAGCAAAATATCTCAAAAACTGTTGGAACTAGAGCCTTGACACTTGATGAATAGACTGGTAGTGATGAGTAGACAACCTGATTAACTTTTGAAGAAATTTTGAAATATACTTCTTGAGTTATGCCCCTTTGTTATTTTGGGCATTTTTATCTTGTCAGCAAAATATCTCAAAAACTATTAGAGCTAGAGACTTGAAACTTGGTGAATTGATTGGTGATGATGAGTAGATGACCTGATTAATTTTTTTATAAATTCTGAAAAATATTTCATAAGTAATGGCCCTTTGTAAATTTGGGCATGTTTCCCTTGTGAACAAAATATCTCAAAAACTATTGAAGCTGGAGCCTTGAAACTTGATGAATAGATTGGTAGCGATGAGTAGATGACCTGATTATGCCCCCAGTTTCGAATGAAATTGATGGGGCATATTATTTTGCCTTCATTTGTCCATCCGACTGTTTGTCCGTTCATCAAGCTTTTTTTGTGCATGCCTTATCTTAAGAACCCTGCACGCTAGGGTTTTGAAATTTTATATTTGGGTTCCCAATGAAAAAATAGCCGACCCGTATTTTGTTTCTTGTCTAGTTCTAATTTATTTTACGGACAATATAATTATCAAAACAACTGTCTGGGCAAATCAGTTTGAAATAAAAGTGAACCTCATCACGAAAACATGCCTAAATAATTTTGACCCCCTAAACCCCAGTTTCATATAGTAAAACTGGGATTTACAGGGGTACACATTATTTTTCTTATTTCTGCTCAAAAACATAAATTGTGGGTACTCGTTAGAACCGCCTTGGCGAGGTGGTTCTAACGAGTACCAAAAATCTATGTTTTGAGCGGAAACATGCAAAATATCAGTTTTTATCTGAAAATTTTCAGGGTTTTTTTGGAGGTGAAATTTTCTATGCTTGAATAGGCGGGTTTTCGTAATGTCCTGTGATTTTCTTTACATTAAAAGTAGCTTCGGTATCAACCTTTAAGCTGTCCGAGTATTTATGGTAAAGACAGTAAACTTATGGGCAACGCAATAGTGTGAACATCTAAGCCGCAACATATGAAAGATTACCTTCGGACATATGTGCCTAAGACTCAGATCAGTAAGCGCATTTACGCATTCTGATCAGTGTCTTCGTTGTCCGCATGAAGAACATTGCGAATGCGCAGACTGATCTGAATCTTCACTTGGCGCACATACATGTATCTGAAGGTACATTTTTAACGCCGTGGCTCATCTGATAACATAATAGCAATCAATCATATTGATTGCCAGTACCTATTTGTATACTCTTGTAATGGTCTAGACACTCTGTCAGACAGATGAGCCGAAACGTCAGGAAACGCATCTTCGAACTTGTGCGTCGCGCAGTCTGATCAGAATCATCACTGAGCGCAGTTTGGATAGCCAATGTTACAGTGTTTCGTTATGCGGACAACAAAGAATCTGAGCAGACTGCGCGGAAGCGCATGCTGATTTGAATTTTTGATAGGCGCATATGTCATAAGGTTCGTTATCTCACGTTGCGGCTAATATAACGTTGATGCCAGTACTTACTTCCAGAAAATGATTATCGTATTCACTTTAAATATACGAACACTTATCATACCATACCCGTCCTTAAATTTGAAAAGTCTTGATGTGCCTAAAATTGCTGGATAAGTGACAAACAATGTGAACTCTGATCAGACATTTCGATTTGGCGGTTTCTGACCAAGGTTTATCCTTCAAAAGTGTGTTTAAGTTGGCTTTATTTTAAATTAAGCCACTAATTGTCAGAAATTTATCTACTCAGATAGATAGATAGATAGATAGATAGATAGATAGATAGATTGACAAACAGACGGGCAGACAGACAGACAGACAGACAGACAGATAGATAGATAGATAGATAGATAGATAGATAGATAGATAGATAGATAGATAGATGGGTGGGGTGGGACGGGGTGGATAGATAGATAGATAGATAGATAGATAGATAGATAGATAGATAGATAGATAGATAGATAGATAGATAGACCAACCAATGCAGTCACCTAAAAATAATTAACGAATTTGCTGCCCTAAAGCAACATTATTCCTTTCAGAGAAAACGTTGTTTTCAGAAGCAATGCAAACAATCTTAAAAGAGTTGCGTGTGATGTATATCACTTCCCTTTATACACGTTAGAGGTCTTTCATACAACGCGACAGCATTATTAGCTCATTACATCTAGTGTAAAAGAAATGGCGCTAGATAGATCTTTGGTCAAAAAGGTCAAACTGTCTTCATTATCTTTCTAATGTTCTCTTAAACTTATCTTTACGTATCGTTAATTTCGTGTCGCCTCAATTATTACATCTGAATGAGTCGCCATTAGGTCCGTCGTAATGAGTGAAGATAATGTATTTAAGGGGAATTGATACATATTCCGGGGAAGTAACTCTGTCTAAACTGCTTTTCTCCATTCTTAAAAGGGGTCTGCTCTGAAAGGAAAGAATTTGCTCCCCGTGGGAGCAAATTCTTTCCTTTTAGAGTAGCCCACTTTTTAGAATGGATTTGGTGTGCGATAAAGCAAACAGGAAGTCACAAAAGTTGTCGCGCTTGTACAAAATGGAGGAAACTGCAGCAAGTGTATCAGTCTTCTTAAGTATTAAAACTGAATGTCTGAGCAAACATCATATCTCCAGACCAATCAGGACCCAGTCCTGCAAAATTTAACGAAATTGTTAACTCACGTGACGTTAAAATTTTTACCTTAAACTATGGCAAATACATTGATATTTTTTTTTGCTGAAAAAAAAAAAGAGTGAGTAGCCTTTGCATTGCATAAGGTACGCACATTTTTGCAGCAAAAATATCTAAGTATTTGAAAATGCATTAGCTACAACACTTAACAACTTTGTCATTAACGCAATCGTTAAGCTATTGATGCGTTTAAGTGGGACCTGATTATTAAGCAATGTTAATATATCAAACTATTGCGGAAAATTCGGTCATGAGCTAAGTGACATTAAAAAGCGACCGACATAGACTAAGACCAGCCTGTGCATCTGCGCTGGTGGCTCTGAATCTAGCCTGGTCGCTAAATTATGTAAGACGTTTTAGTCTATGAACGAATAATATAGACCCTGATCAGACTGTGTATTATATTGGACCCAATATACACTGGACTAGTAACTATGGTACAGGTATTGTATTTAATGGAAATATGTTGTCTTGGCTGAGTTTTCATAATTTTGTATGATGAAGTTTAAATGCTCATATTTCATCTATTTCTCCAAATATCTGAGATTTGTTTTAAAAAAGCAATAGTTCAATATATTGCCTCTAAGACTGCAACATTATATTTAAGGAAAATCAAACATTTTTTGTACACATCAACAAGAAACCTAGGTACCCATTTTAGCTATTTTCGTTACTTTTAGAAGAAAATCATCAAAAAATCACCCAAAATAAGTGCTCTCTGGTAGAGTTTCTTTTCTCTTTTTTTTTTTTTTTTTTTTTTTTTTTTTGTTCATTTATACAATCTTGAGCAATGCATTGGTTATGTACATGTACCTTGGCAACGATAACCCTGAACAGCCTGTATGACTTACAGGCTGACCTGGATGTTCGTCGCTCATTTTTGAGATAAGAGCACTTTTCTAACCTCTATCTATTAGCTTTTAGCACTGTGGATAATATTTTCAGCTGACGACATTTTGAAATATTTTTTTGTATTTTACCGAGAAAACAGGATTTGACATTTCATGCAAACTGTCTCCACAGGAGACAATTTGCATGAAATGTCAAATCCTATTTTGGGGGAAAATAAGAAAAACATTTCAATATGTCGTCTACTGATAATTTTACCCAGAGGGCTAAGCGTTAATGGATTTAGAAAGATATCTCTCTTGCTGGTTTATTTACGTTTCAGGATCAGTTTGAGATGATAAAAACAGGGGTTATTTTTTGTTTGTTTGTTGTTTTTTTTTTCTTCTTTTAAAGATTATCTCTGTGTTTCGACAAATTAATGCATTAGTCTTGCCATGAAAAACGGCCTTCCCAGCTAGCATTCTGCTTAAATCTGTATCAGACCGTTATGCGCCCAGCGAAGTTTCCGATCAGCCTGTGTATTCGCGCAATCTGATCAGAATCTTCACTGGGCGCATTTTGGATAACAATGGATGCCAAGGTTCTTCATGTCGTCAACGAAGAGTCAGAAGGTACGTTTTCTCATGTTGCGGTTTTGCGTGGATTTTCGCCGCATAATACCGCTGTCCGGTCACTGCATTAAACGGTTCAAGATTTATGGGAGGATACGCAAAGTCTTATTTTAAACCCTTTGTTTTGATAACAGACCCACTGGTAGTTATAAAAAATACATTGCGTCAAAAATGAATGGATGTCGGTGCAAAAACATCTTTTGTTGAAAAGCGACGTTATTGATTAAAGCGCACCGATGCACATAAGATATATGTCGATTTCCCATAACAGTTCTTATCTTATTAGATCCCATCCATCAATCCAGGCTGCATTAAGCAAAGTGGTTGCATCTTTATCACTGTAATACGTGAGTGTGTTGGGTGAAGTTGGGCTTATGCAATTACGAAAGGCAGTGAATCAATTCGTTTGGTGTATCCGGTATCCATCTGTTCATTCACCGTTTTTACTCAAAGTATCTGAACACATTAACTCCTCATCACGAAAACATGCCTATATAATTTTGACCCCGTTAAACCCCACTTTTATATAGTAAAACTGGGGTTTACAGGAGTGTACATTATTTTTCTTATTTTGCTAAAAAAACAAAGATTGTTGGTACTCGTTAGAACCGCCTCAGCGAGGCGGTTCTAACGAGTGCCCACAATCTATGTTTTGAGCATAAATGTGAAAAATATTAGAATTTTTTATCTGATATTTTCCCTTTTTATTGGTTGTAAAATTTTGAATATATTTGAATAGGCGTGTTTTCGTAATGTAATCATACTTGTTCTTAAACTTGAACAAGTCGGATCTGGGTCTTTCATATCTGTTCAGGACAGTTTTTACAGAATTGTAAAACCTATTGCAAACTATTATACGAGTAAGTATTATAACTAAACTGAAACCTCATACAACGTCAGAATTTGTTCTCAAAGAGGTTGCCATTAAAATGAAGTTGCTTTATATTTAAGAATCCTTAATGAGCAGAACGAAATGTTATATTTTTGTTTCATCACAAGACACATATTTTTGATAATTGTTAGAATCGCGATTCCAACAAATACCAAAAAAAAAAAAAAAAAAAAAAAAATTATTATTTTTATATGATCATTCAATTCTAAGAATAGAAGTTTGAGCTGTACGTTTATTGCCGTATTTACTTTAAGTGGTCGGACAAAAAATAGTATAAAAGATGTGTCCAGAAACAGCCACAATCATTCTTTATTAGCTAGATGTACCAACGACACCAAGCCGGCATCGGTAGCTCAGTCGGACGCTCCCTTACGCTGATTCAAGAAGGGCAGTTGTAAGTTTCTGGCGAAAGAATGTGCACAAGTACTGGTTGACCGCTTAGATGACAAAGTCTGCCCATGATGAGTGTGGTTAGGTAAACTGACAGGCTTGATATGACCTTAACAATGTTGACTGGGCCGTTAAACTCCAAACTAACCAACTTACCAACCAACCAAGGACACCATCAGAAAGAGCAAACAAACCAAGAAAGACAGTACACAAGCAACAAACCAAAGAAAGCGAAGCAACTCATTACGAAAGCATACCTATTCAAATATACTGAAAATTTTACCACCAGAAAATGAAAATTTTCAGATAAAAATTCTGATATTTTTCATATTTCTGCTCAAAAGTAGTTGCGGTCATGGTACCTAAGCCATAATCCAAACTAATAAATGCACGAATCAGAATGTTAGACCAACAGACATGGACCCCAGAAAAAAGGGTGTAATCAGGCGTCCGCGGATAGTAAGCATAGCTTGGTAAGCAAGCTTCGCCCACCATGCCCATAGGCCTGAACTAAGGCAATATCGGTAGAAGTGTATGTCCGGGATTTGGGAAGTCTACTTTTGGCACGTCCCTGGCAAAAACATCAGAAACAATTCTGGAAACTGCCACATTGTAGTGATTGACCAGATCGTGATGTCTCCCATAGATTCTGGGTACTCGTTAGAACCATCTCGACGGGTCGGTTCTAACGAATACCCACACTCTATGTTTTTGACTCAGAAATAAAAAATTTAGAAAATTTCACCCCCAAAAACTAAAACTTTTCAGATACAAAACGCTGATATTTGTTTTTTATATTTCTGCTCAAAACATAGATTGAGGTACTCGTTAGAACCGCCTCGATGAGGCGGTTCAAACGAGTACCCACAATCTATGTTTTAAGTAGAACTAAGACAAATAATGTATACCCCTGTAAACCTCAGTTTTTACTATATAAAAGTGGGGTTTAAGTGGGGTCATAATTATATAGGCATGTTTTCGTGATGTAGACAACGAACAGGACAGACCGCAAAAAAACCGCAGCGAGTAGCAAGGGAGCCACACAAAGAACAAACAACACCAGAACCACCGCTTTAGAACGGTCAGTAGTAAATACTACCGGAGTGGATGAGTTTCGGGGCGAAATTAAGTTTGCTGGTAACAAATCTTCACCCTAGCTCAAATATTGTAAACGCAAACAACAAACTGATTGTTCAAGTACCCTAACGGACTTGTTCAGTTTTATGGACAATTATGATACTCAGACGGACTTTTCATGTTTAAGGATGATGGTACTCAAACAGACTTCTCCAATTTTAAGGATTATGCTATTCAAATTGGCTTGTTCAAGATTAAGGACAATTTTGATACACACACGGACTGGCTTAGGTTGAAGTCCAAGTAAGATGAGGAGTAAAAGTGTCCGAATACTTTGAGTAAATACGGTATTATTCAACTGTAGACTTTGTTTTGATAACACCCGAATGATGGAGCTATTTCGGGCTAGACCATGCCTTTCACTCTATGTTTTCCTAATGCTACGTATAATCGCTGTAGATGAGACAGTAGCCGATGCGCTTATTCAGGGTATGTTTTGTTATTTTGTAATATATTTTGTTGGTGCTCAACGGAATTGCCTCTCGGAGGCAATTCCGATGAGTTCCAACAAGATATGTTTTATGCAAAACCAATGCGATTGTCTTGTAAATCTGAATACTTCTCTTCTCTGGAATCATGTGCTGAGACTGTCCAGAGCTTTCAGATTTTGGTGATAAAACAAATTGCACTGATAAGTGATAACTTGGTTGCGCAAAATGGGAGACATGGCGCGCTCTTTACCACAGTGAACAAATTACTCAACATCATACCTAATGATATCCCGGATAAGACGCTTGTAACTCCCACAAACGCATTGATATTATTTTAGCATTCAATGGTAGCAATTTGGGATGCAATTCGCAATAGGTTTTACAATACTGTAAAATTGTCCTTGACAAATATGGAAGACCCATCATTACGAAAACATGCCTTTTCAAATATATTGAAAATTTTACCATCAAAAAATGGCAATTTTTCAGATAAAAAATCTGATATTTTTCATATTTCTGCTCAAAACATAGATTGTGGGTACTCGTTAGAACCGCCTCGTTGAGGCGGTTCTAACGAGTACCCACAATCTATGTTTTTGAGCAGAAATAACAAAAATAATGTATACCCCTGTAAACCCCAGTTTTACTATATAAAAGTAGGGTTTAAGGGGGTCAAAATTATATAGGCATATTTCCGTGATGTATCCGACGCCACAGAATGCGACGCCTGCTCAGATACTATCATCCGGCAAGTATATAGACACATCAATAGAAATTAAAACCGACTTGTTCAAGTTTAAGGACAAGTATGGTAAGGAGTAGCCAAGCCACTGGGCGTTAAAATGACTAACATGGCAACAAAGCCATCTATTTGCATTAAAATAAACAGTATAATATTTTAGCTAGTCTAGTCTACTTTCTCATTTTTAACTTTGATAATAATTAGCCAGTATGTGTATTGGAGACTCTACCAAACAGACTTGTAATCATCAAGAAGTTGACTATCTTTTAATTAAAAAAAATGATCAGACTCTTATCATCAGACTAGCAGCTAGTCTAGGTAAGAAATTAAGGTGTCCAAATACTTTGAATAAATACGGTGTTTTTCTTTTTCAACAGGAGACTTCGTTGTGATAAAATCCGAAAGATAGCGCTATTTCAGGCTAAACCATGCAATTTGGTGCATGTTTTCCTAATGCTTTTATTGCGCTAGACAGTACGCTAACCGATATACCATTACGAAAACACATCTATTCAAATATACTGAAAACCTTATCACCAAAAAATGAAGAATTTTAGATAAAAAATTCTGACAATTTTCACATTTCTGCTCAAAACATAGAATGTGGGTATTCGTTAGAACCGCCTCGACGAGGCGGTTCTAACGAGTACCCACAATCTATGTTTTTGAGCAGAAATATGAAAAAATAATGTATACCCCTGTAAACCCCAGTTTTCTCGTACTATATAAAAGTGGGGTTTTAGGGGGCTTAAAATTATATAGGCATGTTCCGTGATGCTTTTTCAGGGCACGGTTTGTTATTTTTGCACGGTAGAATATCTTGTGGACGGTCACCGGAATAACCTCTCTGAGGTGATTTTGGTGCGTACCCACAAAACATGCTACCATGCAAGACTAATGCAACTGTCTCCTGAATAATTCTATTGTCTGGGAGTATGTGTGGAGACAATCCAGATCTTGCAAATAGTAATGATATGAAAGTGCACTGATAACAAATAACTTAGTTGCGGCAATTTGGAGACATGGCGCGCTGTCTGCCACAGTAAACAAATTAATGAAAAAAAACGTCATTCCTAATCATAGCTATAGATACGAGGCTTGTTTCAACAAAAAATGTTTTATTTTCTTTTAGCAATCGTTTTGGTAATTTTGGATGCTATTTTGCAATAGATTTTGTAATTCTGTAAAAGCTTAAGAATGCTGCATTGTTTCGGTGCAAATGTCAAAAAAAGGTAAGAGAAAAGTCATGCGCTTTGTGCCACATCAGCTGCATTGTTTTGGTGAAAATGTCAAAAAGAATAAGTCAAGTAAATACTGTAAACTTATATGATAATGGCGGCCATTATGGACGCTTGTTCCCAATATTTTAGCAAACTCAGATACCTAACTGGATGAAATTTGAGATCTAGTATACGTCTAAAAACCTTTTGAGAGAGATTTAGACCACTGGATAAGTTAATTTCGGGGATAAATTAAGGTCCTCAATCTGATTCAGCCCTGTCTTTTGGTGAAAGACTAATTGGTAGATACAAAAATCCACTGCTTCAAAAGAACACATGAAATCGCAGGACGAATTGATCTATCGCCTTATACATTTGCATAAGCCCATCTTCACTTAACTCGCTCATGTGTTATAGTGATAAGGATGCAACCACTTTGCTTAATGCAGCGAGGATTGATGGAATCAAATAAGATAAGACCTGTTACGGGAAATCGACACCATCTTATGTGCATTGGTGCACTTTAATCAACATCGTCGATTTTCAATAAATGATGTTTTGCACCGACGATAGTGTCTATGATTTTATTATAAGCACTCATATCTAAGAGTCGAAGTAGTTTGAGCTGTGAGTTTATTACTGTATTTACCCTAAATACTCGGACAGACAGGCCTGAACAAGCACTGTTTGCCAAACATCCGGTAATTCTTTAGGTATATACACAGGTACATTTACTCATCATGAAAACACGCCTATATAATCTTGACCCCCTTAAACCCCACTTTTATATAGTAAAACAGGGGTCTCCAGGGGTATACATTATTTTTCTTATTTTGCTAATAAACATAGATTGCGGGTACTCGTTAGAACTGCCTTGTCGAGGCAGTTCTAACGAGTACACACAATATATGTTTTGAGCAGAAATAAGAAAAATATCAGAATTTGTTTTTATTTTTTTGGTTGTAAAATTTTCAATATATTTGAATAGGCATGTTTTCATAATGTCAATCGGGCTTGTAGAATATATTGCTCAAGTTTAAGGCCAAATGTGATGAAAAGTTAATGTGTCCGAACACTTTGAGTGAATACGGTATGTTTTCAACTGGAGACACCGTTGTGATAAGATCCTAATGATGGAGCTATTTCGGGCAAAATCATGCTTTTTAGTCTATGTTTTCCTAATGCTGAAATGGCTGTAGATACAACGATAGCAGATGTGCGTTTTCGGGGCATGGTTTGTTATTTTTGCACGGTAACGTATCTTTTGGGAGCTTATCGGAATCGCCTCTCCGAGGCGATTCCGATAAGCACCCACAAGATATGTTTTCGTGCAAAGCTAATGCGACTGTCCACAGTATACTTCAGTTGTCTGGGCCGTTGTGCTGAGACTATCCAGAGTTTGCAAATAGTAATGATGAAAAAAGTGCAGTGATACCAGATAACTTGGGAACGGATAATTGGAAACATGGCGCGCTGTTTGCCACAATAAACAAATAAGTGAACAAACGTCGTACCTGATCTAGATATGACGCTTGATTTAACCATGAAGCATTGATATTTTCCAAAAAAAAAAAAAAAAAAAAAAAGTAAGAGAAAAGTTCAGGGAGTGCCACAGTCACAAACCGCAGCCCTTCCCAGACAGGAATAGGAAGAGGAAACAGACAAAACAAACAAGCGCAAATCGAACAAACGTACAAAAAGCACTAAGATTAGCGCTCTCTTCCCCAAGCAAGCGAGGTAATCGCAATGCTAAAAGGACTGAAAAACACAAGAACAAAATAACACAAGGTAAGACATAAAAAAAATCGCCTCGTAGAATAAACCACAAAGCAACAAAGAGTAAGACTAACATCGGGACCACCGCCTTAGAACGGTCAGTAGAATAAACAACCGGGGGTGGGGGTGGGGAGGTGGGGGTTGAAGCACTTTTACAGCTAGCCAACTTCATCTTGGATCCCGATGCTACTCTTAATACAGCAATACATAAAAATTCGGTTCGCATAAAGACTCCCAACTCTAGTAAGGAAAAGGGTACCAATTTGGGTGGTGAGAAATGGAACCAGCAAAAGGTAAACGGAAGCCAAGGGCTATATATGAGAACAAAAAGCTTGAGTCTAATAGGACAATTGAGAGGCTGCTGATGACATCACATACGAAGTTATCTTTCTTACTGGAGACGACCAGGCATAATTTAAACAGAATTTTAATGTACTTTGAGCATCAATATTTTCCTTGTCTCTTGGCAAATTATGATGGAACCTTATTTTATTCTTATATACCGTTAGACATTTTATCATCAAGGAATAATGACATAAAAAATGTTAAAATTGTATAAGAAACCTGCCTGGTGTCTCCAACATGGCGGACCAAGAGCGAGTAACCTTACAAAATTTCAGACCAAATTTTGACTTGTCAATGTTATTTTAGTGTGCTAATGTTGAAAACTGAGATCTTGTATACCTTTTTTCTTTTGTTTATTTCTATGAAAATGGTGGCATATTTGTTCAATGGCAGAAAAGTGCCAAACACGCTGATACATGTAGACTTCCCTCTTTGTTGTGGTGTATTTTGTCAGTATAAAGCTAAACATTAAATTTAAATTAAATGTGGAAGCCAAGGAATGTTATGAGTGTCAAAATTTAGCAAAATGCTATAATGGATGGAAAAGTAATTGGGCTCCTGGTCCCAGTAGTCATGATAGCAGGTCTGGAAGCTGTCTTACAATATGTTTTGCAGCTCTGTAAACGTGGTCCTAACAATATTACAAATACAAATTTACTTACATTAAACAGTTAAACTTTTGTCATCATGAATTGTCTTGGTGGCCATTTGGACCCTTGTTGACAATAGTTTAACAAACCTAACTATGTTGCCCCAACGATGCTCCAAATACCATTTGAGCCGGGGCACAGTACTTCCTACAAGATTGCAAGTGCGCCCAGCGAAGTCTCATATCAGCGAAGTCTCATATCAGCCTGCGTATTCGCGCAGTCTTATCAGAGTCTTCGCAGGGTACTCAGTGGGTAGCCAATGATCCAAAGCGCTTTCCAGCCGAAGCGACGACTCTAATTAGACTGCGCAGATACGCAGGCTGAACTGAGTCTTCGCTGGGAAATGGTCATGCAAATGTGACGTCAAAATGCAGCGATCCTGGGCCGCCGTCTTAGCACGTGAACGTCCACTGCGTGGTCTGTTGGATGTTGAACCAGTAGCGGTACTTGTCTGACGTTCCTCACTACCTGGCAACACGTGCTGTACTCATACCTGACTACAGCAAGCCAATGGCTCTTCCCCTTAAATGCTTTGGAATTCTAGGCATGCCTACCCCTCGACTTAAAATTCAAATTTAATCTCTTAAAACGTGTTTCGATGTAACTCTGCAATGCCTTAAATTACCATATGCATTTGATTGTGTGCACGTGCAACACGTGTACAATTTGAATATTTGTTGTCTATGGCACGCACGGTTGGTCGCATTCATTATTGAAATGTTGATTTGAATAGCCATACGATAATAATATAAACACGAATATGAAACATGATACATAAAGTAAATCTGAAATATAAAATTTCATTTATCAAATTGAAAGTTTTGTTGGGGTCAGTAATAACTAACGCGCTGAAACAGCTCTTATGCCGTATGCGGGCAACGAAGACTCAGAGAATGTGCTGCTAATACGCGCAGCCTGATCAGAACCTTCGTTACGTGTTTACAGAATCAGGTGACGTAGAATATATCGACAAGCAGAGAATACCCTCATTAGACTGCTAGGATACACAGGTTGTTTATGGCCTTCATTATTCGCATATATAAAGGCCAATTTCGCGTGCAGAGCATTGAAACATATAACCTATACATTAGAATATAATATGATATGGTACGCCACTTCTGGGAAATAGTAAAAAGATGTAAAAAATTATCACGTTTAGTTGAATACTTTAGCCTCGTTGATGACTGCATAAAAAAAAATGTAATAAAAACAATAAAGATGTTTTTCCTATTAAGGATACTGGATAATCCGCCAATTTTATAAGGAAGATAACGTTTGTGATTTCCTGTTTGCTTTTCTTTACAGCTGGTTCCTTTTGAAAAAGGATGAGGGAGGCAAGTAAAGGAGTATGTGCATTAAGGCTCAATTTTGCCCCATCATCACGAAAACATACCTAATAATTTTGACCCCCTTAAACCCCACTTTTATATAGTAAAACTGGGGTTTAGAGGGGTATACATTATTTTTCTTATTTCTGCTCAAAAACATAGATTGTGGGTACTCGTTAGAACCGCCTCGCCGAGGCGGTTCTAACGAGTACCCACAATCTATGTTTTGAGCAGAAATATGAAAAAATATCAGAATTTTTACCTGAAAACTTTCAGTTTCTGGTGGTGAAATTTTCAATATATTTGAATAGGCGTGTTTTCGTAATGTTTTGAACAGACGTATCTGCACATACTTTGTACCTTTATCCAAGCCTATCGTCAAATATGAATGGGAATAATTATGTGTCTTCCCTTGTGGAAAAAATATGTGATGTCAAACTTCAGTCTCGGCTATGTAATCTATAGAAATCAATATCATAAATGTTACATTGCTTACGAGTATGTATGAAAAATTGGTCATAAGTGACAGTCGTGCTTGTCTCAAAGTCTAATTTGAGGTTATCATGTCTCAATAAGGGTTTGTTAGGGCCCACGTTTCAAGTGAGCAAAAATATGCCATGCTTGACATTTCTTGCGCCTTTCAATAGTTGACTGGTACAGAGCAAACCTGAATACCATAAATGTGTCGATATATGATATAGATCTGGTTTTAGACTACAACATATTTCAATATCTTTTTGGTATTCAGGCGTGTTTTATACCAGCCAAGAGTTGCAAATTGCTAGACATGGCATTTTTCGCAGCTGCTTCTCAACATTTATTAACTATTTTTAGCTCAGAAAGGGGCCATTCAGAAATAAAGTAGGACCAAAATACGTAAACTACAACCATTCCATTAACGATTACAGGGAAAGCCAAATAATTTACAGATTTTTTTTTTTTTTTTTTTTTTTTTGCAAAGTTCAGGCATCCTTAAGTGACGTCGTCTGTTTAGACCGAGTTTTTCCTCGAAAGTATATCACTTCCCCTTAAGCCTCAGGTGTGGTATGATTACAAGGAAACACTGAAACTGAATACCTTCAGGTCGCTGGAAAAAAATAATCAGGTCCGCGCCAAGCAAAACGGTTTCTTCGACCATGCGCAAAATGCACATGTTCAGATTCATCTCACACATGCGCATTTTCATCTGGGAATTCACTCTCCAGTGATATATTGTATAGTGTCCAGTGCTTCTGTTGGCGGACAGCGAAAGTTCAGATCAGACTACACGAATGGGCAGGCTGATCTAGGTCTTCGTTGTCCGCATTTGTCGGAAGATACGAATTCGCTTGGCGCGATCCATATATAGTATCAAGGAATGGGTTGTATCATCTGTTGAGCATTAACTAGATAAAAAAAAATGAGCCACAACGAAGAAAACATGCCTTCTGACATGTGCGCCGAACGAAGACTCAAATAAGCCTGCACATCCGCGCAGTCTGATCAAAGTCGTCGCTTTCCGGTGGAAGAAACTGTCATGTGCTGTCCAAAACGCGCCAAGGGAAGATTATGATCAGACTGCGCGAATGGTCAGGCTGATCTGAAGAATCTTCGTTGGGCGCACATGTCCGAAGGTACGTTTTCTGACACTGAGACCAAATGTATTAAATACTCCACATATGTCAATCCATTAAAGAGTTGGCAATGCATAGGTCTTTTTTTCAATTTGAGGAGTGTCTGTGAGGTAGACGAGTTCACTAGGCATTTCACGGTTAAATCTGGAAGATGCGAATGACTATACCACTCAGTGTAGTGTCTGTCAATTAAGGTACAAGTATTTATGTTTTCATCTTTATATACATTTCACACAATTTGATTGGTTGAAATAAATGTTTTACATTTCAAATAAAGTCCAGAGCAGGAACTCATTGGATCTATAACAAAAAGTAAAAAAGGATTGCTTTTGGAAACAGAACACATAAAATCACGTAAATCGTACACTCGGTTTAATTGAGTCTCTTCATATGCAACACTGTAGTTTGCAAAGCTGCATACGCCCCTTAGCGCCGGCTTAAGTGGTATTCGATTTTCAAAATAACCAGAATGGTCTCAAATGATCCCAAAGGAAATAAAATACAACCTGCACTACGATGTACGGGTCAACTTTTTTACGGCCGCCACACGGCACAACACCAGCTACAGTAGGGAAAAATAAAAGTCAAACAGGATTGCCTTTTGAAACAAAGAACACACAAAATCACGAAAATCGGAGACTTGGTTTGATTGAGTCTCTTCATATGCAACACTATATATTGTGGTTATTGTGTATATACTGTAGTTTGCGAAGCTGCATACGCCTCCTAGCGCCGACTTAAGTGGTATTCGATTTTCAAAATAACCAGGATGGCCTCAATGATCCCAAAGGAGACAAAATATAACCTGCAATATGATGATATACAGGGAGTCTTTGTACGGCCGCCACACGGCACAATACCAGCTACAGTAAAGTAAAATAAAAGTAAAAAAAGGATTGCCTTTAGACACAAAGAACACACAAAATCACGAAAATCGGAGACTTGGTTTGATTGAGTCTCTTCATATGCAACACTAGTTTGTGAGGCTGCATACGCCTCCTAGAGCCTGCTTAAACGGTATTCGATTTTCAAAATAACAAGGATGGGCTCAATGATCCCAAAGGAAATAAAATATAACCTGCACTATGATGATGTGCGGGGAGACTTTTTACGGCCGCCACACAGCACAACACCAGCTACAGTAGAGTAAAACAAAAGTCAAAAAGGATTACCTTTAGAAACAAAGAATACACAAAATCATGAAAAATCGGAGACTCGGTTTGATTGAGTCTCTTCATATGCAACACTATAGTTTGCGAGGCTGCATACGCCCCCTAGCGCCGGCTTAACCGGTATTCGATTTTCAAAATAACCAGTGAGGGCTCAATGATCCCAAAGGAAATACAATTTAACCTGCACTTTGATGATGTACTGGGAGACTTAACGGCGGTCACACGGCACAACACCAGCTACAGTACTGTAAAATAAAAATCAAAAAGGATTACCTTTGGAAATAAAGAACACACAAAATCATGAAAATCGGATACTCGGTTTGATGGAGTCTCTTCATATGCAACACTGTAGTTTGCAAGGCTACATACGCACCCCCACCCTCTAGCGCGGCTTAAGCGGTATTCGATTTTCAAAATAACCAGGATTGGCTCAATGATTCAATGATCCCAAAGGAAATAATATATAACCTGCACTATGATGATATACTGGGAGACTTTTTACGGACGCGACACGGCACAACACTAGCTACAAATATGTTTCTTTCGCCGTCTCAAACAGTTAACATTTCTGGCAACATTTGTAACATTTTGATGACAGACTTGGAAATAATAGGAATGAATTTTATATTTTATGGATTTAATCGATGAGTAAGGCATAAATTTTACTATAATGTATTCGATCTTTATTCATTTTTTTTTTTTTTTTTTGGTTATTCGCTCGAGTTTACACTTCGATAAAATCCATTAAAATGATTCATTCCTACAATTAAACATCTCGTTTAAGCACCTTGGTTTAAAGGCGCCATATTACTCAAAAGCAGACAATTTTTTTTATCCAAGCAAGGTTTTAATAAATTGATATATGGTATTAATACGATCGTAAAATGTGCCATCTGATAGCCTGAACAATTTCAGTTAGTCTCTCTTTTTTTGAAGTGAGTCAAGAATGAATGTTGTTTTTTTAATCGTATCTCTAAATTAATGTTGGCAACATTAATACAGAGATACGATAAAAATCTTTTCATTTTTGATCCAATTCAAGAATGAGGGACTAACTGAAATTTTACAGGCTGTCAGATGCCACATTTTATGATTGTATTAATAATATTTTATAAACTTTTCTTTGATGAAAAATGTCTATTTTTTTTAGGAATATGGTGCCTTTAAGCGGTTATTAACTTTAGTGACAGAACTATACAACTGTCCAACAATATCTAACACTTCTACAAGACTGGTACACTTCTACAAGACTGGTAGATCACATTGAATACTACTGAATACTGAACTTCAGTATCAGTATTTTTTCTCTAAGGTATTTGATTTTCATGCCATATCAATAATCAACATAGATTATGTATTGTTTTCATAAGGTAAGATAAATGAAAAATAATGACCTTGTCTAGTGACCCGAGGATTTTGGTTCCCAATTGTATTACGTCAAACAGAAAATTTAAACAAAAAGTCACAGGTTACTGGACACAGTTACATTAAACCTATACTATGTAGTATAAACAATTTATTGAAATACATTGGTAACTTGGCAAGCCGCGCGGAATTCAATGGGGAGGGGGGTGGAGGGTGGAAGTGGAACTAGATATAATGAAACAAGTAGCTTATTTTTTTTTTTTTTTTTTTTTTTTTTTTTTTTGGTTCGAATTTTGGCCTTTTCTTTAAATGTTCCAAAATGTTTGTTCCTTTACTTTTCAGCTTTTTTTTCTATTTCTGAGGGCTATTTGTAATATATTTTATTATAACCTGGTCAGTTTGGTTTAGCGTTGTTTGCTTTTCTATAAATATTTTAGATTTTTCTCTAAATTTTAAGCCTTCATGTTTCTCCAAATCAGTAGTTTTTCTCTGCTAATCAGTAAACCCCATTTCTCACTCAGCTGATGATGAATATAAGAAAAAGGTCCGCTAGCCCTGCACAGGTCCCACTTTGCCTTGTTATAGAATCAGAATATACTACAGAATACATTGACGAACGAAGAAGACTCAAATCCTACTAACATCACGAAAACACGCCTATATAGATTTGACCCCCTTAAACTCCACTTTTATACAGTAAAACTGGGGTTTACAGTGGCATACATTATTTTTCTTATTTCTGCTCAAAACATAGATTGTTGGTACTCGTTAGAACCGCCTCGCTAAGGCGGTTCTAACGAGTACCCACAATCTATGTTTTGAGCAGAAATATGAAAAATATCAGAGTTTTTTTTAACTAAAAATTTTCAGTTTTTGGAGGTGAAATTTTCTATATATTTGTATAGGCGTGTTTTCGTAATGGCTGATCCGAAACTGATCCGGACCTTCCCTGTTCGCATAGGACATAAGGACATTTTTTCTGGACCGTGCTTTGTTTACCCTGAACGACATTACGAAAGCACGTCTATTCAAATATATTGAAACTTTTACAACCAAGCAAGGAAATTTTTCAGATAAAAAAAATTGATATTTTTCATATTCCTTCTCAAAACATAGATTGTGAGTACTCGTTAGGACCGCCTCGCGAGGCGGTTCTAACGAGTACCCACAATCTATGTTTTTAGTAAAATAATGTATACTCCTGTAAACCCCAGTTTTTACTTTATAAAAGTGGGGTTTAAAGGGGTCAAAATTATATAGGCTTGTTTTCGTGCTCGATAATTGTTCGTCCAGAGGATACAATATATTTGAGCCACATCGTCAGAAAATGTGGGTCCAGCGATGATTCAGTTCAGCATGTGCATTTGCACAGTCTGATCAGAATCTTCACAGGGCGCATTTTTGATAGCCAAGAATACACAGTGTCTTAACACGGACAAAGGGGACTCTAATCAGACTGTGCGCATTCGTAGGCTGATATGATTCCTCGTTGGCGGACATGTAAGAATGTACATTTGCTCCCGTCCCTGCACATTTACATAGTTATTCAGCCCTGATGATGTACAAGTATTGCATGGAACGTTAGATAATGTACATTCAGACATGTGCGTCCATCAGCCATTGCATGGAACGTTAGATAATGTACATTCAGACATGTGCGTCCATCAGCCATTGCGTGGAACGTTAGATAATGTGCATCAAAACATATGCGTAAATCAGCTATTGCGTGGAACGTTAGATAATGTACATTTTAACATGTGCGTCTATCAGCCATTGTGTGGAACGTTAGATAATGGACATTAAGACATGTGCGTCCATCAGCCATTGCGTGGAACGTTAGATAATGTACATTAAGACATGTGCGTCCATCAGCCATTGCGTGGAACGTTAGATAATGTACATTAAGACGTGTGCGTCCATCAGCCATTGCATGGAACGTTAGATAATGTACATTAAGACATGTGCGTCCAGCAGACATTGCGTGGAATGTGAAACAATGTACATTTAGACATGTGCGCCCAGCAGCTATTGCGTGGAACGTTAGATAGTGTGCATTAAAACATGTGCGTAAATCAGCCATTGCGTGGAACGTCAGATAATGTACATTAAAACATGTGCGTCCATCAGCCATTGTGTGGAACGTGAGATAATGGACATTAAGACATGTGCGTCCATCAGCCATTGCGTTGAACGTTAGATAATGTACATTCAGACATGTGCGTCCATCAGCCATTGCGTGGAACGTTAGATAATGTACATTAAGACGTGTGCGTCCATCAGCCATTGCATGGAACGTTAGATAATGTACATTAAGACATGTGCGTCCATCAGCCATTGAGTGGAACGTTAGATAATGTAAGTTAAGACATATGCGTCCAGCAGACATTGCGTGAAACGTGAAACAATGTACATTAAGACATGCGCGCCCAGCAGCTATTGCGTGAAACGTGAGATATTGTGCATTTAGACATCTTCGCCAAGCCGCCATTATGTGGAACACGGCATAAGGTACTTCCAGACATGTTCGCCCAGCAGGTATTACGTAAAAACTGTACATTCAGATATGTGCTCCCAGCAGTCATTACTTGGAACGTGAGATAATATACATTTAGACATGTTCAACCAGCTGCCTTTATATAATGCATTTCCAGACATGTGCGCCCAGTAGGTTATTACGTCGAATTTAAGATAATGTACATTCAGACATGTGCGCCCAGCAGCCATTACTTTGAACTTGAAATAATATACATTTAGATATCTTCCCCCAGCCGCCATTATGTGGAACATGATATAATGTATCTCCAGACATGTGCGCCAAGCAGGCATTACGTCGAACTTAATAAACCCGGTGGTTTATTCTACTGACCGTTCTAAGGCGGTGGTCCCGGTGTTAGTCTTAGTCTTTGTTGCTTTATGGTTTATTCTACGAGGCGATTTGTTTTAAGTCTTGCCCTTTGCCTTTTGTTCTTGCGTCTTTCTGTCCTTTTAGCATTGCGATTATCCCGCTCGGGGAAAAGAGAGCTAATCTTAGTGCTTTTCGTACGTTTGTTCGATTTGCGCTTGTTTGGTTTTGGTTTTGTCTGTTTCCTGTTCCTCTTGGTATCTGGGAAGGGTTGCGGCTTGTGATTGTGGCACTCCCTAGACTTTTCTCTTACCTATTTATAATATATTGAACTTCCAGACATGTGCGCCAAGCAGGTATTACGTCGAACTTGAGGTAATGCACATTTAAACACGTGGACCCAGCAGCCATTACTTGGAACTTGAGGTAATGTGCATTTAGACATGTTCGCCGAGCCGCCATTATGTGGAACATGATATAATGTGCTTCCAGACATGTGCGCATGCAAGCATTACGAGGAGCTTAAGATAATGTACATTCAGACATGTGTGCTTAGCTGCCATTACTTAAAATGTAAGACAATGCGCTTTTGAACCTGCGCCTCCAGCTGCCATTACATGGAACATGAGCTAATGTATTTTTAAATATGATAATTTTAGACATGTGCACCCAGCCGCCCATACGTGGAACAAGATATAATGTACTTCCGGACATGTGCGTCCAGCAAGCATTAGTTTGAATTTGAGATAATGTGTAGACACGTATGCCGAGACATTTCCGTGAAACTTTATACAAATATAAAGCATAAGTAGGTGACATTATATAAAAAAACATAACATAAATATAAGTTTCTTTTTTTCTCATATGGGAATTGTGTCCGTTCCATAATTGTTACGTCGTTGCAAAAATGTAAGTCTCATCAGGATCTACATTAACTTTCATTCAGTTTTTATTGTTTGATTAACGTGTCTGTTTGTAAAAATGGACATGTGTAGATTCAGTGTTGGATTGCCCACTTAAGAAGTCAGAGGATGAAAGGATTTAATTTCACAGTTCTAAGTGTATACCAGAAATATGTGTTAAGTTTGTTTATTTTGAACCAGTGAGAAACAGATGTTGACTTAAACTTTAAACACTTGGCACCGCCTCACTTGGCAATTAAAAACCAAAACGTATTACCATAACTCAAAGAATGGAACTTTGCTTAGAAAAATACATCACTATTAAGTATTGTGACTGTTTGCGTTCCAGCACACTAAGCCCTTTCTGGAAAGGGGGTCTACTCTAAAGCAAACAATCGGAGTAAAATCTTTCCTTTTAGTGTAGACTCATTTTCAAAAGGGAATACAAAAAAGAATATGATAGCGTTGTCTCCCTAGAAAGTGTTGCAATTCCCATTAACTTCTAATCATTATGATCACTCTTATATTTGAAGACAGTTCACTACTTGAAGATGCTTCTAAACTGTTGTGACAATTTAGATCCTAATCAAATTGTTAGTTTGATCTGGTTTAGCACTGTTTGTTCATGCATGTCAGTCCGAGTATTAAGAGTAAATACAGCATTTACCATTACTATTTTTGTTTTCTTTCTTTTGTTTTTGCATTTAGTTTTTGGAACAGACACCTCTGTTAGACTATGAAATATTATTACTGTATTTACCCTGATTGCTCAGACAGACATAACTGTGCGCTAGATGGATTGGGATTTTACGGCACGTGATCAGGCTTCATTTTGGTTGTCTTTTTATCCAGCAGTGGTTTTAGACATGTTAACAGGTAATAAAATGGACCCGTTTATGTTTAACCCATCTATGCCGAGTGGAATCTTCTACATTTACTCTTGGGGCCGTTTGAATTCAATATAAGGAATGTCTGGTTAGTTTTTAATGTTACCATGTTTTACAGCAAATCCTGTTCTTCATGCAAACAGTGTAGACCTGATCAGACGCCGCATTCTGCGACGTCTGATCTGGGTCTACATGTTTGCCAATGTCCATTTTATGGGACGCTAGGCATAAATGGGAAGTTAATGTACGGTATTGTGTAAAGGTATCCGAATATTTAGGATAAATACAGAACTACTTCGAACATTGATGAAAGAACAATAATCATGAACCAGTGCATGAGAAAATGTACCTAAAGTATGTACCAAAGAGAATAGATTATAAAAGTTTGGATTAAAATAGAATCAACATGTGCATTCTGTACGGTCTGAATTTTACCTTCTCTATTAATGTATTCTAATTTTGAGTCCGTAAGTGTAATGAGCCCCTTCCCTGAACATATGCACGAATGCACAGATCGACCTTGGGACTTCGTTGTCCGCGCATTCAATGAGAGCCATTTTCTCGTATTGAGGTATATTTCAGCCCCAAAAAGACCTGTACGATTTACTCATTAAGGTTAATAGATTTGGTAGATATTTCACCATTTTTCGAATTGGGAGACAACTTTTGTGGCATCCTGTTTGCTCTCCTGCACACCAGTTCCCTTCTTAAAAAAGATCTACCGGAAAAGAAAAGAATTTGCTCCCTATTCTGGTAGACTCCTTTTCAGAAGGGAGCAAACCTTTTCTGACAGAGTTGTCTCCCTTGAAAGTGTACCAGTTCCTCTTAAACTGTGTGAAATAGCCTGTAACCAAAAGATTGTTTTTACAATGATACTCGGGTAAATCGGTTTTCCTTCTGAGATGTTTCCGTTCTTCCATTGTTTCTTTCACATATAACTGGATAAAAAGCCGATGATTCCACCAGGTAAATCTATTTTGTCAAAACGTTGTACATTGTGAGATTCAAGTGAAATAAAGCAAGCATGAAATTCTTTGAAACCGGCGGAAGTATGTCATTAAAAGTTATTATAAACAATTATATAAGCCGCAACATGAAACAAAGTACCTTGGAAGTGGCATCTGTGCTGTATGGTCAGAATCTTCATTGCCCGAATGAAAAAAACATTGCATCCTTGGCTATCTAAAAAGCGCCCAATGAAGCTTCTGATCAGACTGCACGTACGCAAGGCTGATATGAATCTTCGCTTGGGCACAAGTTCGAAGGTATATTTCCTGACATTGCAACTCATATACTACCTACAATCTGTTATGAAAATAAATATCAAGTAAGTGATAATATGGAAGATATATTATGCAAAGCCAAGAAGATAAAGGAAACCGTTAAATAACTAGTATTCAAATAAAATATGGGTATTCAACGTGTGGTTAGGTGTTGCAGGCCTTTTTTATGCACTGGGCACGTGGCATTGCCATGGCTCCTTCTATGTCTTCGTCGATACTGTCATATGGACATTCGCAAGTTTCACCCAGATGACAAATTGATGCTATTTCCTCGCACCCGCCCCCCCCCCCCCCCCACCCACCACCGCCACACACACACAAACACACACACACACACACACCACCACCACCACCACTTACGCTTTCATCCCCACAAAAAGAAGAATACCCTTGAGATTTTATGTTTAAATCTATATACTGGTAAAATTATTTGAAAGTGCCGTCTTCTAGAATTTTTATAGCATATAATGAGTTGTAGATTGTTATTGTATTTTCATTTATTGATATTGCTGTCGGAAGGGTATCTTGGATGCATGATCAGCCCAAGTTCAACTCTGGAACTCTCATTGAAAGCGCTGTCAGTGAAATTTATCCATCGACCACAACTTCTAAACTAACGAGGAAATGACGCACATTCAGCTGAGGTAAATTTGTCTGACTCCCCTTTGAAAGTATTCACTTGAAATTGCTGATATGTGGACAGTAAAATTAATGTATTTCTGCTGGATGGATACAAATCAGCTGGCTTCATATTGCTGCTGCTGACCGAGGGTCAAGGTCATAAACTTAGAAATAATAATGTTGACATTTTTATCAACATATGTCTAAACGTAGCCAGGAAATTCTGCGCGAATACTTACGGCAAACATCTTCTGCACTGAGAATCGGATGGAAAAGAAATGTCCAATATTGTATGTTCATTAGCAGCTAGTAAATAAGGCGAAAATTCAATGACTCGAACAATTATGGCTCATTTATCGGGACTGAATCGAACTCATTTTTGAGTCTCTACTCTCAAAAATAGGAATTTCTTCCGGTAGCTGTAAAACAAGAAAAAAAACCACAACAAAACATCACACACACACACACACACACACACATACACACACACACACACACACAACAACAACAACAACAACAACAACAACAACAAACAAACAAACAAACAAGTATTGGGGATATTTTAGAGAAACATTCTTATTCTATCATACTTATGTACATTAAGTGTACTCAACAGAACCGCCTCATTGAGGCGATTCTAATGAGTACACTCAATATACCATTATTATATAAAAATGGAAAAGACATTCCTAAATTATCCCCGTTTCCCTCCTAACCTAGTGCTACCCTTAGTGGCTCGAACTACCTTTGCCTAGAACAAGGCTTATGGTCTCAAAGATGTGCGAGCCTTTGCATTTCGACTTTAAGTTAAAGGAAATAATAAAACACAAATGGGCGCGGTAATTCGGTGTCACTCGAGATCTGAAGGAATGTTTTTTTTTTTTTTTTTTTTTTTTTTTTTTTTTAGAATTGTCGGCGTTCCTGAGTAACAGGTTTTTCATAGCAAACTAAGACTACTATTTACAGCTGGATGACAAACGCTCTACACGTTATATAAACAGAACCGTTTACTGAAAGATAACTGGCAGTGGCTGCTTTGACATGAGCTGCCATGGTGGAATCTAACGGTTATTTGGTTATTGTCAGATGACTGGCAAACGCTCTGGACGTTATATAATAAGAATAATTTACTGAAGGATTACTGGCAGCGGCGACTATGACATGTTTGCATTGTGGAATTTAATAAGCGCTTGCCTTTGACAGTTGACTGGCAAACATTCTACACATACTCGTACATGTAAATAAAACAGTTTACTGGAGGAAAGCCGACATTGGACTGACAATGAACTGAACTAGCATTTTAAAATCTAACAGGCGTTTGGCTGTTGACAGTTGACAGGGACAATACCCATATAAGTCTGGAGAATACATCCTACTATTCATTAAGATACTAATACCATTTCTGTAGAAGTCAGAAATTCAACCCACACTCAAATCCTGATCGATGTCCGTAAATTTATTATCAACGCTATATCTTTTCCCAGCCAGACGCTTTTTTTTCAGTTTTGGGATCAGATGTTAGTCACTGCAAGTTCAAATGAATAAGGTGTAAGTGGAAACTCATCGAGCAAACACACATTTCTTCACTGCAACCATTGCAATTTGGCGGGTGTGGAGTATTGTTCCTTTGTACAAGAACACCACGCCGCCTAAGCTTATTTTCGACTGACACACCATTTTCAACAAGATGACATAATATTCACGATCTATTGTTGTGACGTGTTAAATACTCTGTGTGGATTATACCTTTCCTAATTAAAAAAAAAAATGTGGTCATAATATTCTTGCAACATGCAGACGCTTTCAACTCATTTGAAACTTGTTTACTTTCTTGATCGTAATACCAAAACCAAGTCTTATCACATGTTACTAAATCTAATCAAATCTTGTAAGGAGTTTAGAATCTCATTAAATATTTAAAATGGCGACGCCCTTGATAATAAATTTAAAATCTTTAAACATTATTGTCTTCATTGGTTTTTATCCAGTTTTGATGAAATCTTCATCAAAGTGCATGCTTGAACCCAGTTCATATCAGATACATTCTTTGCAAATGTTGCTTTTCCGTTAAAATACATACACATTAAACACAACTCCTTAGATTACATATAGCAGGCTCAAACCTTAATTATATACACTCGTAGTAAATAAAACACTTTAGTAAATATTAACTAACAGGGGCAAGTTTGACAATGAACTGGTACAGTCAACCCTCGTTACACCGACACTCTATACAATGACATCAGTCGTTATAATGATGATTTGACTGGCACTCAAGAGGTGATTGTTAATCAGAAATTATGTAAGAAAACTCTATTTAATGCTTCAAGAAACGTACGTTTTGGACAGTTGTGAAAATCGCCTCATGTTCTATAATGCTCGAGGAAGCATATATGTTTAATATTTGTGAGAATCGCCTCAGAGAGGCGATCTAATAAATATCCAAAACATATATTCTATAAAGAAATAAAAATAAAACAAAGCTTTGTTTACATATGATTCTACCCATTAGGGATTCTTTACAACAACAAATTCATTTTAACAGTAACATACTTGGGAACAAATGCTTGATGTCGTTGGAATAAGGATTCGTTGAATTATGAAATCTAACGGTTATTTTGACTAGCCAATGTTCTGTATTAATTCTTTTAACCCTTTTGACCGGTACAGATAACTATGCAAACAGTGTAGATCCGGATGAGATGGCTCATAATGAGCCATCTCATCAGGATCTACACTGTTTGCCATCCTGTTAAAGGCTCCATATTCCTCAAAAATAGACATTTTTATCCAAGAAAGATTTAATATACTGATATATAGTAATAATACGATCATGAAATGTGGCAATTGACAGCCTGTAAAATTTCAGTTTCGTTTTTTGAACTGGATAAAAAATGAAATGATTTTTATTGTATCTCTGAATTTATGTAGGCAACATTAATTCAGAGATATGATAAAAATAATTTCATCTCAAGAACGAGACTAACTGAAATTTTACAGGCTGTCAAGTGCCAGATTTTATAAGTGTATTAATACCCTATATTAATTTATTAAACCTTTCTTGTATAACAAACTGTCTATTTTGGAGGAATATGGAGTCTTTAGGGATTATGATGAAATCTCCTATTTAGAATAATGAGCGTGTCCAAATTACAGAAAGACAAAAGACAGAATAGTCTACTTCAGAAACTCAGGGGTTAAAGAGTTAAAGAAAATCTATTGAAGGATGATTGGTGGTCAGGAAATTGAAATGATTTGACATTAAAGATTCTCATAGATATCTGGCTGTTTACTGACTAAAGCTCTGTACATACAGTTAAAGTTCTATGACTTGAACACCGATGGCTCATTTTCCATGCCTGATTCGAACTCGTTTTTAGTCCCTGGGAAATTCTTTCTGAGCTGAGGAAAATAATTATTCAGGTACATTTAAGGGAAGTTTTCTTATTACATTACGAAAACACGCCTATGTAATTTTAACCACCATAAACCCCACTGTTTTATATAGTAAAACTGGGGTTTATAGGGGTACACATTATTTTTCGTATTTCTGCTCAAAAACATAGATTGTGGGTACTCGTTAGAACCGCCTCGCCGACAATCTATGTTTTAAGCAGATACGTAAATGAAAAATATCAGTGTTTTTTACCTGAAAATTTTCAGTTTTTTGAGGTGAAATTTTCTATGTATTTGAATAGGCGTGTTTTCGTAATGATATCATGAAAATATATGTTGAGTAAACTCATAAGAATCACATTATCGAGGCGATTCTAACGAGTATACGCAACATACTATTATTTTATAGAAAATGGAACAGCCTTTTCGAAATTACCCCCATTCGCCTCCTGCCCTTGCACCAACAAAATCTCAGTTGAGACTCAGTGGCTCGAATTACTCATGGCTAGAACAATTATATATAGTTCCAAAGATGTTTGAGGCATTGAACTCCGACAGTATATGTAAATAAAAGTAGTTTTATTAAGGATCAACGTTAGGAAAATGGGTAAGGTTATCAATGCTCAGAGTATCAATGGCAGTTTGGAAGAAGTGATACGCATTACATCTTCCGATCATTTTATAGGAAGAAAGTCATATTTTCTGACCTTGGCTTGCATGATTTATTTCTCATAGTTTGACAGTTGCTTGCATGTTTCATATAATAGGTAATAACTTTATCCGATATAATTACTTTTTCAATGACAATATAAAGCCAAGATGCAATAAATTACACTAATGTCATGTGTGATAGGCGGCTTCAAGTCATTGGGAACCATGGTCAACATGCAACCTTGCCTTTGCCATACCCAGCTAGCATACTACATAAATCTATAGCGGGCAGTTATCGGCCACTCAGTTTGCAGAGACATTTTTTTTTTGAAACAGGGTATTCTCTGTAGGTATTCGGAAAGCCAGTCGTAATACCAGGCGAATGCACATGTTGATCTGTGTCTCAAATTGGAATTTATGGTTTACGTTTTCTCTCAACAGACGTAAAGCAGTACATGTAACTGCTCTGTCATTCCAGTAATTAACTTTCTAAGAGCGACAACCTATTATACCTAGTGGACTTTTCTACCTCAAGTCTTTCGTCAGGTCCATTTCCAATATAAGGGATGTCTGGTAAGTTTTTATAATAACTATGGTTTATAGAAATTCCTGTATTAAATGCAAACAATGTAGGCCCAGATCAGACTCAAAACTCTGTGGCGTCTGATCTGGGTCTACCGACTAGCCAATGTCCAGTTTTTTTAACCCTTGGCGTACATGGGTTAAACAAAAAAAAAAAAAAAAAAAAAAAAACGTTTGGGACTGGCTTAGCTGGACTGAATAGTGGAGTGGGGTTATTTTCGAATGGTCTTAACAGCGGAATTTTTCAGTACATATGCCGATAGCGCAGCTTCATTATTGCCCTAGCCAAAATACTTTCTGATATAGCATGCAAATGAGTTAAAGGGTGATGAATTAAAAAACGAATGGACGCACAAAGGCAATAACCCTCTCATCCTTTTCAAAGTTATGGTTATAATCAGCTAACTGAATATTATAGACAGTGTGCTGAACAGAGAAGATCCTTCTCTGATTGCCTGGGGGCACAGGCTGATCTCGGCCTTGGCTGTTACATGCAGCTTATATCAGAAAGACATATCATCACGAAAACATGCCTATATTATCTTGATCCCTTTAAACCTCATTTTTATATAGTAAAACTAGGGTTTACAGGGGCATACATTATTTTTCTTATTTCTGCTCAAAACATATATTGTGGTACTCGGGAGAACCGCCTCGTCGAGGCGGTTCTATCGAGTACCTACAATCTATATTTTGAGCAGAAATATGAAAACTATATGAAAAGTTTTTTTTACCTGAAAATTTTCTGTTTTTTTTTTTTTTTTTTTTTTTTTTTTTTGGGGGGGGGGGGGGGGGGATGGGGGGTGGGGAGGGGTAGGGGGAGGGGGGTGAAAGTGAAATTTTCTGTATATTCGAACTCGTTCACTGGCTCATTTAATTCTGTATAGTACAGTCGTACTTTGCTAACAACGAAACTATAGTACAGTTGATGGCCGGAACTATACACAGTCACAGAACCTAGCCTACTAGTGTCACCAAGAGAAAGAGCAATTCAGAAAATGGCATACAGTACAAAAGCAAAAAAAAAAAAAAAAAAAAAAAAGAAAAAAAATCCAAGGCAATCAGCTTCCTTTCGTCTTAGAAGATAGAACTGGTTAACTATTGATCTGGTTAAGTGTTTTTCTTTACTGGTCTTGACCTTTGTTGATGGCATCAGATATAAATCCCGTCCAGCCAGAAGGTATCCGAGGCACAGGTTATGTAAAGACCCAGATTAGCTTGCAAATTGCCTTAATAAATCCTGGAGTTACATCTGTTCAACAGAAGCTGTGTACGGGCTCTTATCAGTTTGGGTGGATGCGTGGGCTATACTATGTCTTTCGTTGTCCGTATACAGCTTAATGCATAAATCCCCGTGGTGTGCGTTTGACTTTGAAGTGCGTGACTTAATTAATTTAGTATAACTAAGCATGCGAATGTATTCTATATTATTTCTGGTGAGAATTATAACAAATGGAGTTGTCCTCAAACACTATATAATTTCATGTCAATAGAATTAATATGTATGCAGTGAGTTTGAGACATAAATAGCCTATTTTGTTCAGTTTGAAACCCCACTTCTTAATGCATGATTCCATATCTGTTTTACACAGTAGTACAAAGTATTTACCCTAAATATTTGGATTTATTTAAGTCTTACCATATTTGCCCTAAAATGTAAACAAGTCCAATTTACTGTATGCTTATGTGTCAAAAAATGATCGATGAGTTGCAAACAATGCAGACAATTTCCTCAGGGCTGTCTGTCTTGTACGGTATCCATTCGTTTGGGAGTATTGTACCATGTAATACTGAAAAATCGGTACATCCAGGATACCAACGCAATCGCAATACAGTCGACTCTCGTTATCTCGAATTCGCTTATCTTGAATAACCGCTTATTTCGAAGTGAAAATCTGGTCCCCGGTTTGAACATAGAAATCTATGGTAACAAGCTATTATGGGAAAGAGGAAAAAAGGAGAAATTGCTCCTAAGGAGCAATGTCTCCACTTTTCCACAATATTTGAAAAAATACCTCTAACATCAGGAGTCAAATTACATAATTCATTTTTGAAATATATTCATATAGTTGTATGAAATATTATTTTTTCATCAATTCTGCAAATCTGATATGTCGAAGTACGGATATCTCGAAGTATTTCATAGAGTCCCTTGGACCGAGATAAGGACAGCCAACTGTAAATGAAAAAGGTTGCGGCTAAACGAACAAACGAAAACCTTTAATATCGGCAATTCCGGTGAAGAACGTTTTCTGTTCTTCGAGGAAAACCACATATATGTAATTCCATGCTCACAGTGACAGAAACGGCAATTTATGTTCTTAAAAATATTTATAGTCATCCTTTTCGTTGAAAATAAACAAATCATGTCAAGGACATTTGTATCAAAGGTTTTCTTAAGCATGTTTCGCACCTACTTTACATGTATCCCGTCGCATTGCTGGATTTGCTGTTAAGTTCGAACTCATACTGCTCGTGTAGCGGTTTACTCTCCGCCTCAGACAAACGCATATGTTAATAAATGAGTGTCGACAGAAACTGAGTTTAAGTGACAGTTCCGGGATGTTTCCGAAGAAAAACAACAACAAATAACATCAACAACAAACAAACAAACAAACAAACAGACAGACAGACAAGAATAGCACACGATAAGCAAATAAAATAAACAAACAAAAAAAAAAAAAAAAAAAAAAAAAAAAAATTAAATAAAACCTAATAAACAAACAAGAACAACTACAGCAAAACTCAATTGTTCACGCATAGGGTATTTTATCCAAGGTCAAATATTTCCGAAAACAAACAAAACAACAATTTGAAACAAACAAATAAACAAACAAACAAAAACATCAACAACAATACAGAGAAACAACAAAATTAACAAATATAAATAAAACAAGATACATGAATAGCAGCAACAACAACAACAACAACAACAAAACTTGTCCATGTTTTTGGGTATTTTATTAAAGGTCAGAGTTATCGGAATAATATCAATGAACAAACGTAGAGACGGTAGGCCTGCAAGTCTGCTCCTGTTTATGAGGATGTCTAATATTTGAAAGATTTTGAACTAAAGTAAATTGCTTCCTTTCTAACAAAAACAAGTAATACCTTAAAATGTTAAAATGCTATCGCACTCTAATAATATGAATGCATTACGAAAACACGCTTATTCAAATATACTGAAAATTTCACCAACAAAACCTGAAAGTTTTTCAGACAAAAATTCTGATATTTTTCATATTTCTGCTCAAAACATAGATTTTGGTGATTCTAACGAGTGCCCACAATCTATGTTTTTGTGCAGAAATAGGAGAAATAATGCATACCCTTGTAAACTCCAGTTTTACTATATACAAGTGGGATTTAAGGGGGTCAAAATTATATAGGCATGTTTTCGTAATGAAAAAATAGGCATGTTTGCGTAAGCAGGTGGTATTTACATCAGCACTAAGTATTGCTGAAGATAAAGATAATTGTACATTATAATTGTAGATTATATATCAATCTTGTTTCAGGAGATTACTGTAAAAACAAAGAAATGCATTCCATGTTATTCGTATCCTTTTGCAACACATACTAGTTCTCCGGTGAAACAATATCTTTTATTTGAAAAAAAAATGATATAGAAGATGTCAAGGAAAAGTCACAATCACAGAACATAGCCTGTCAAAGACAGGAAGAGGAAAAGCAAACAAACCTTGTCAGACAGTACAAAGCAACCAGCTCCCTCGACATGCTCTAAGGCAGACTGGAGCGGTACTTTTCCGATATGCGCCCAGCCAGCAGAGTAGACTACTGGGGCGATGCCCCAAGGAAGGATTTGTATCATGTACTGAAGTAATGGTGTTCCAATATGCGCTTAGGGATCTTTCTGCAGGATGCGACCCATAATGATTTAATCGTGTCAAAAAATATTGTCTTTCATCAAATGCAAAATCTATGGATTCGGACCATCGTGCATATTTGCGTGCAACCTCATCGTGGCTTTTGGTCTCATTTAATACAATCTACAGTAACCTATATTTCTGAAAGCGACATCACGAAAACATACCTATATAATTTTGACCACCTCAAACCCTACTTTTATATAGTAAAACTGGGGTTTACAGGGGTATGCATTATTTTTCTTATTTCTGCTCAAAAACATGGAATGTGGATACTCGTCAGAACCGCCTCGGCGAGGCGGTTCTAACGAGTACCCACAGTCTATGTCTTTAGCAGAAATATGAAAAAATTCAGAATTTTCATCTGAAAATTTTCTGTCTTTGGTGGTAAAATTTTCAATATATTTGAATAAGCGTGTTTTCGAAATGACAGCTAAGGCCCCGATCAAACTGTACATTCGCAATCTGGCCTTGGCTAGCGCTGTCCGCATGAACTCGAAGACGTTTTCTCCATGACACGGCCTTCTCTTGGAAGAGAGAACAGTTTATTATATTTATCGCTAATGCAGAGTGCACTTTGAAGTTAATTTCATACTTTATCTTGCTTTTATCTATTTCTATTAGTCTTGTTACGTATTCTAATAAACTAATGTAAGTTATATAGCTTTTCAAGTGCGCATGTGTTTTGGTAACCGTTCATAAAACAGAAATGGTTTGCCTTTCTGTTTTGTTTCTACATCATTTGTTTTTTTCTGATATTGGATGTTGTTACTGGAATGTTGACAGTTATTCATTGTTAAAAGGAAGGAAGGCAATTGTATGTGAAATACGTATATCATTCAAACCCAGTTTTTTGTCCGATACTATCTATTGGCAGTTGTCTTCACACACACGCACACCCACGCACACACACGCGCGCACACACGCACACACACACATTTAAAATAGAAACAAACCGCGCTTGTCGTAGTTATTGGCCTTTATCACTCTGCTAAACATATCAACGGTTTGTCGCACTGGTTTGGTTTATTCTGCGTCCGTCAGCGAGGTCTACTTTAATATACGTGACTGTGCACGTTTGCACCGTTTGTGACGCCCAGTGAAAAACTCAAATTCCAGCAACATGAACGGTATTTCCTTGTCTTGTATATTCAGTAAGGCTGGCACAATACATCGAATAATCGATTAATTAATCTATAAATTCCATAAAAATGATTATCTTTTAAGATTTGCAAATAATCGATCATTTGATTACCGCATTTAACCTTAGTATTTAACTCTTAGTATTCAGACACATTATCCTTAGTATTCAGACACCTCAACTCCTTACCATACTTTATCTAAAATTTGAACAAGTACAATTTACTACCCAGTGTTGTATCTAAAAATAGCTGGACGAGTGGCAAATAGCGTAGACCCTGATAAAACGCCACGTGCTGCGGCGTCTCGTCTGGGTCTACGCAGTTTGCTCAGGCCTGACTGACCAAATACATACAGTAAAATATACCATATGGTAAGGGTCAAGCTCAAACAGATTATTACCAAATATTCAGTGATTACTAATCGATTATCGATCACAGTGGCAGGACTGATACTCGATTATCTTTTCAGCTCTGATTAGCCAGTCTTAATACAGTCGACTCGTTATCTCGAATTCCAAGGACTCACTGAAATACTTCGAGATATCCGTACCTCGACATATCAGAGTTGAGAGAGTGAGGAAAAAATGAATATGTAATTTGACTCCTGAAGTTATATATATATATATATATATATATATATATATATATATATATATATATATATATATATATATACATATATATATATATATTTATATATATATATGTGTGTGTGTGTGTGTGTGTGTGTGTGTGTGTGTGTGTGTGTGTGGAAAAGAGCAATTTCTCCTCTTTTCCACATTATTTTGTTACCTGTTGTCATAGTTTCTTGTTAAAACAGGGACCAGATTTTCACTTCGAGATAAGCGGTAATTCGAAAGAAGCGAGTTCGAGATAACGAGGTTCGATTGTATTTAGCTATCAAAATAAGAACATATTGTATGGAACCAGATACCAACAGGCGATGCGTGATACCATTTGAACCGCAACGGCAGAACACTTACCTTCGTACATCCCAGCTAGCATTTTTATAAATCTATAGCGGGCCGGTATTGTCCCGTCAGGGTAGCTGACGGGCAAATAACCGCCCGCTATAGATTTATAAAGAATGCTAGCTGGGATGTACGTCAAGCGAAGATTCAGATCAGTATATGCATTCGCGCTGTCTGATCAGAATCTTCAATGGGCGTTTTTTGGATAGCCAGGGATGTTTCTTCATGCGGACAACAAATAATCTTTCATCACAACAACATGCCTTTATAATGTTGATCCCCTTAAACCCAACTTTTATATAGTAAAACTGGGGTTTACAGGGGTATACATTTTTTTTATTATTTCAGCTCGAAAACATAGATTGTGGGTACTCGTTAGAATCGCCTCGTCGAGGCGGTCCTCACGAGTACCTACAATCTATATTTTGAGCAGAAATATGAAAAATATCAGAAGTTTTTATATGAAAATTTTATTTTTTTGTTGGTAAAATTTCCAGTATATTTGAATAGGCATGTTTTAGTAATGTATGACAACGTTTTTAATAGAAATAGATGCGTACACCTCCTGAGGAGGCAATCAGTAAAAACTGTTTTGAACCATTCTTCTAACGAGACTTTTCTATTGTGCAGGTCATATATCTTTATTTCTTTTGGGCTAATCAGCCATTCTGGTTACTTTCAAAATCGAATACTGCTGATGTTAGGGGACGTATGAAGCGTAGGAAGAGACTTAGTAAAACCGAATCACCGGTTTTCGTTCTTTTGTGTGTGTGTGTTCTTTTATCATATTATTTTCTAAACAGAAATATTTGCTTTCTGGTCGTAAATCTCTTTTTTAGACATGTCCAGAAAGGAAACCAGGAAGTACCACCCGTCTTTTTTTTTTTTTTTTTTTGACGTGTTTGTTTATACCTCTTTGGATAACCAGGAGGCAGGAAACTGTAGTATGCACATATGATCAGCGAAGACTCTGATCAGGCTGCGCGAATGCGCAAGCCAATCTTAGTCTTCGCTGATTGCATGTCTTATTCTAGGTTTTGTCATGCGCTGGCTCGCATCATAAACCCGTTCTTGTTTCAAACATATAAGCGAAGATAACCAGGAAATGCCCTAGTCAGGAAGCACAGCCTCCCCAAGGCACCAAAGACGGAGAGAATAGTAACAAATAATAATCATAATTAAACAAACGCAATATATGAACCCACCGACGCACAAACAAAGAAGAACTGCAACAGACGAACTGTCTGGAAACATTTCGAAAACACACCTATTCAAATGTATTGAAAATTTCACCACCAAAAACTGAAAGTTTTCAGATAAAAATTCTGATATTATTTATATTTCTACCCAAAAAATAGATTGTGGGTACTCGTTAGAACCGCCTCTCCGAGGCGGCTCTTACGAGTACCCACAAGCTATTTTTTGAGCAGAAATTAGAAAACTAATGTATAGCCCTGTAAACCCAGTTTTACTATATAAAAGTGGGGTTTAAGGGGGTCAAAATTATATAGGTATATTTTCGTGATGACCAGTTTTACAGACGCGAAACCTCACCCTTAATTCTGATGCGGCTCCGAATTACAAATATATGTTCGGTCCGCATAAAAGGGATCCCCACTTCAATATAACAATGAAACACATATAATCGGAAATACTGTGATGACACTTAAGAAATGATTCAATGGCGATCGGAAGCCAAAACACAAGAAGATCACAAACAACACCGCAATGGGCCCGACCACAGACATTGACAATCAGGGGTCAACCATCTGGTACATATTGAGGGAGGAGCCGTCATTTAATGTGAGGACCAATCCACCGTCATACAGTTAAAGAAGGAAGAAATGTCATCAATTACAATGTGGTAAACAACCATGCATGCAGTTTGTCGCAGAATGCCCATGTTGTAATCTATCTTTTTGTGCAGCTAATGACATTCTTTTTTAACTTGTTCCAGAAAAAACAACATTTTTACCAACAATGTTTCCGAATGTATAGACTAAGCTGACATAAAATTCAGGTTCGGAAAGTCCTACGTGAAGAAGTGTTTCCAAACCAAGGTTATATTTGAACATAAATTCTGAACGGCAGCAATAAAATTTAGAAAATATTTTACGTAGTTTATGATAACGGTACCCCTGCTTAAGAAGTTGAACAGTTAAAATTTTGTTTCGGTTATTAACGTCACTAACTTGACTTGATGCTTTAGCAAAGCAAATTATGTTAGAAATATATACACAATAAGATGTATCTCGAGGGATAACGCCATCCAAAAATGGAAAGTTTACAATATCAAAATAAAAGTCGTCCCGTTTGTCATAAGTTCTTGTAGAGAGACATTTTGTCATTAGATAGTGATAAATTTAAATCCAGAAACGGTGCTTCGGTGTCAGAAGTATTACTTTTATTTAACTGGATAAATTGTATCAAATAGAAGTTCAAGTAGTTATATCAAGTCATTCAGATAGCAAGACGTTGAATTGAATGCTTCAATAATATTGGCCTGACTTTCGTGAGAAAAGGTAACCATAAAGCTTCTTTCATATCACCACAGGATCAGATCTGCAATAAAGGATGACGGAGGAAGGTACACTTGTGCATAAAGGTATAGTAACAATTTGTTAGTATAATTTAGTACCAAATCGAATTAACTAGTATCACTAATAAACAAAAGCGCCTTACCAACTCTCTGGCAAGACCACAAAGTATAATATTTATGATCTAAAGTTTTGTCACTGCCACTCCGAACTGATTGATGATAAACATTTGAATATCGGAGTTGAGGTTTCACGTTGACCTTCTTTATATATTTAGAAAAACAAGTTGGGAATCACTTTTTAGAACAGTTAAATAGATGAACTGTTTTAAATGGACATGTTATAATATAACAAGGCAGTCTGAAGGACAGCAATATCCCCCGCCGCAGAATGACAATGGAGCGGCCTCAAAATTCAAGGCTCAAATTGGTGGCCTTCAAATGTGACCTTCATCTTAAGTCTGCATTGTTGAGTTACGGGTTCTGCACGACATCTCACTAAGGCGAACATTTGACCCAAATTCAATAAATAGCTTTCAAAGGGTTCAGGAGATATGGAGTGAACATGAAATTCAAGGCTCAAACTCGTGCCCTTTAACTGTGTCCTTGACCTTGAGTCGGCATGCTTGAGTTATGGGTTCTGCACATCGCCTCACTAAGGCAAACATTTGACCAAAGTTTCATGAGAATCTTTCAAAGGGTTCAGGAGATATGGAGCGAACAAGAAAGAGACGAATGACCTTCATTTGTGACCTTGACCTTGAGTCTACATCGTTGAGTTATAGGTTCTACACATTATCTCACTAAGGCAAACATTTGACTCAAATTTAACAAGGCAGTCTGAAAGGCAATGGAGCGGCCTCAAAATTCAAGGCTCAAACTGGTTACCTTCAATTGCGACCTTGACCTTGAGACAGCATAGCTGAGTTATAGTCTCTGCACATTATCTCACTGAGGCAAACATTTAACCAACGTTTAAAGAAAACCCTTCTAGGGATAAAGGAGATATGACGCCAACGTCAAATTCAAGGCTCAAACTCGTGACATTCAATTGTGACCTTGACCTTAAGTCCGCAGAGCTGAGTTATGGGTTCTGCAATTGTCCCACTGAGGTGAATATTTGACCATAGTTTAAAGAAAAAGTTTGGAGAAAATCCTTTTAGGGGTAAATGAGATACAGAGCGGACACAAAATTCATGGCTCAAACCCGTGACCTTGAAGTGTGACCTTGTGAGTCTGCATGGTTGAGCTATGGGTTCTGCACATCATTTCATTGAGCAAACATTTGACCAAAATTAAAAGAAAACCCTTCCAGGGGTAAAAGAGATATCGAGTGGACACGAAATTCAGGGCTCAAACTCGCGACCTTGTCCTTGAGTCCCCTTGGCTGAATTATGGGTTCTGCATATCGTCCCACAGGTAAACATTTGACCAAAATTTAGAGAAAATCCTCCCAGGGGTAAAGGAGATACAGAGCCGACACGAAATTCAAGGCTCAAACCCATGACCCTGAACTGTGACCTTGACCTTGAGTTGGCATGGCTGAGTTATTGATTCTGCATATCGTCTCACTAAGGTGAACATTTGACCAAAGTTTAAAGAAAATCCTTCCACTGGTTTAAGAGAAACAGAGCGGACACGAAATTCAAGGCTCAAACCTGTGACCTTGACCTTGTGTCAGCATGGTTGAGTTATGAGTTCTGCACGTCGTCTCACAGAGGCAAACATATGACCAAATTTTAAAGAAAATCCTTCCAGGGGTATAGGAGATATGAAGCGGACACGAAATTCAAGGCTCAAACACATGACCTTGATCTGTGACCTTGACCTTGAGTTGGCATGGTTGACTTATGAGTTCTGCACATTGACTTACTGAGGCAAACATTTGACCAAAGTTTAATGAAAATCTTTCAAAGGGTTCAGGAGATATGGAGCGGACAAGAAAGTGTTACGGAAGGACAGACGGAGAGATAGACTGACGAACAGACGGACAGACGAAGACCATTTCTATAATCCCCCATCCGCTTCGCGGCGAGGGATAAATTATTGTACGTCGAACTGCATCCTTAGCGTTTAAGCCAGTCATAGTAGATAGCTATGCTTTCAGTCTTAACGGTGGGTCTGATCTCAGATTCTATGCGGTACCGATCTAGACCTTTTAATAAAGTAGGAGTGGCACCTGCTTTAATATAGGGATCAAACATGGTTTTTCATGTATTAACATTCGCCAAGTCCCTTGGGAGGTGTTGAAAACCGAGGCCGGAGGCTCGTTCTAGGGCCGGGCAGTACACATCTCGTAACGGCAGCAAATCTGTGGCCCGGTACAATCATATTGAAAGTTGCGTAGCCGTGCACTAACAGCGCGTGAATTGCCTTGCTAATACACGGCTTTTCGCCGGTTAATGCACGGCTGTTAATAACGTGCGACACTGCTTTTTATGCAATAATGTCTGTTCGAGCCCTCCATGGTACATTTGTTCTTCTCTTTAGCTCTGGCTGTCAGTGTCTGAGGGTCACGAACCCTCAGCCTTGTTTAATCACTATGATTTAATTTGATTTACATGTTTCTTCTGCGATGTTTTATTAATTGAGCTAGATAGCTCTATGCGAGCAGAACAAATGTCTGCATTTTAAAATCATTTAAACATAATGTGAAGTTTTGGCTGCCAGTAAAATTGATTTAGGCACCCGTTCCGCCCACAACCCCGGTAGTCTTTACTTCTGATTGGTTCTACGGCGTTGGCTGTAGTGTTTTGCATTTTATGGGACCTTATTGCGCTCGCAGCGGGGCTTTTACATGTTTCCTCATATCTAGTTTTGTGTTTGCTGGGTACTAGCATGGACGTGTTGTGGTGGTTGTGATGGGGGTTGTTTGGGGGGGGGGGGGGGGTGGGGGGGTGGGGGCGGAAGTAGGAGATTTGTAATGAGTGAGCTGTCATTGTTCTTTGTTTACTTGTCCGCATATGTCATTCGTGGGCTTTGTTTTGTGATTGCCATTACGAAAACCTGCCTATTCAAATACACTGAAAATTTTACCACCAAAAAATGGAAATTTTCAGATAAAATTTTTTGATATTTTTCATAATTCTGCTCAAAACATAGATTGTGGGTACTCGTTAGAACCGCCTCGACGAGGCGGTTCTAATGAGTACCACAATCTATGATTTTAAGCAGAAATAAGAAAAATAATGTATACCCCTGTAAACCCCCAGTTTTACTATATAAAAGTGGGGTTTAAGGGGGTCAAAATTATATAGGCATGTTTTCGTGATTGTGACTTTTCTTGGACATCTGTACTGTTACAATTTTGCAATCTTAGATTTAGAACAGATGTAAATAATTAAAATAATCTGCCAGGCAAATTAAGTGCAGGTCTCAGCCCTATCTATCTTACCAAACTTTTCCTAAAATTTGAACAAGTCCATTTCACTACTTGCTGATATGTCAATAATAGCTGAGTAAGTTGAAAAAAAAAGCGAATACTCTGAACAATTACCGCCTCGTGCTAATCTGGGTTATCAGGCCCAGCGGGTACATAACGTTGAAACAACGTCGATTCAACATTGATCCAACGTCTTGACATTGGATCAATGTTGAATAGACGTTGTTGCAACGTTAATTGCCTGCTGGGCTGTTTGCGCAGGCCTGTGTCTCCGAATACTTTGGGTTAACATGGTATTGTAATCAATTTGTAATTTTCAGGATTTCTCCTTTATAAACTGGTATCAGCTCTTCAAGTCACGAATCCCGCAAAACTGTTATGTCTAAAATCAAGTCATAAATCGTTATGAACTGGTAAACATGACTAGTTTTCCTAGCTGCTCGCTTAGGACAAAATGTCCCTTTTCACACATTTAGAGTTTCTTTGAGCTTAGGATTTAGATTTCGGGATGAAGAAAAGGTAATTATGCACTGAAAGTGATGTATGTTGCTACTGAATGTTGCTACATTCTACCACAAGCCAACTTTTCAAAGTTGAAACTGTAAGCCAAATGAGCTTAATCTTTAATTACATGAAATGATCTGAGTTTTATGACGATGTGCTTTAATGTAATCACTGTTTAATTAGCACAGCGTCTTCAGCACACGTGCGATTCGCATTTATTCAAGAAGTAAAGCGCAATCCAAATAACAATAATAAAATAAACAAGTAATGATATTTGTTTTTAAGTTCACAGACTATACTACTCCAAGAGCCAAAAGTTAAAATTCGCATCATAGTCTGGATTCTCCTTCCCTATAATCAAAATGTCACATAATTGTTATTTTGTAAGGGGCCATACTAACACATGTACACTGAATATTATCTCCTTAGTATTAACAATATGAACTTAAAACAGACACACTTTTCTGGATAACAATGTAATTTATGCATTTTCAGTATACAATATAAACCATGACGCAGATTTATGTATCAACCAAATTACGCAAATGGGTAAAAATATTGATATAGATAATAAACGTAACCACTGTATCAAGTTAAAACCTGCATCCTCTTGAACATTTGCCTAAAAGCGTATTACCTTACATTATATTTTCTCTATAAATTAAAAGAGAACAAGTAATACAGGTTACATTGACTTAAGGCTAGGTTTTGCGCGAGCAAAACTGGTTTAAGCCCCTATCCGGCAGTAGTTTTTTTCTACTGACGTTTCAAGGCAGTTCCTCTTTTATAGTTCTTCTTTGTTTGTACATCAGTGGTTTCATATATGGCGCTTGTTTTGTCATTATTTTTTCTCATCTTCCTTTCTTTTGGTGCCTCGGGAAGGTTATGCTTCGCGACTATGACAGCCATCACGAAAACATGCCTATATAAAATTGACCCCCTTAAACCCACTTTTATATAGTAAACAGGGGTATGCATTATTTTTCTTATTTTGCTAAAAGACATAGATTGTGGGTACTCGTTAGAACCGCCTCGCCGAGGCGGTTCTAACGAGTACCCACAATCTATGTTTTAGCAGAAATGTGAAAAATATCAGAGCTTTTTATCTGAAAATTTTTAGTTTTGTGGAGGGTGAAATTTTCTATATATTTGAATAGGCGTGTTTTCGTAATGTGTGTTTTCCTGTGCGAAAAGACTATCACACTGCGAATTTGGATGTCTTTCTTGACAATCGTTGCAGCACATCAAAATCGTATAATGCGCATTATGATAATAAATCCAAATATGCTGATACCCCAACAAGGCAATAATCAGTGGCGTAGTCAGAAGGGAATTATTTTTACGCACACGCAGAAAAAGATCGAGATCCTAGAATCGCTTCAGAATAGGAACTACTCTTAAAGGA